>CAWUFW010004116.1:0-1200000 GCA_963921515.1 Calotriton arnoldi | reverse complement strand
GGCAGGACGAATAATTATAGGAACATCACCTTACACTTACATTAGGAATCTGAGTGGGAAAGGAAGCGAGTGACATTGGTAAAAATGGTAACTCAAAGCACAACCAAGAACTCTGGAACTCTCTACTTTCTGTGAAGACAGCTATATAGCATAGATATGCTTTTGAAACTGGCATGTAACCTGTTAGGCTGGCTCCTCAAACCCAGAGACGAGGCAGGGGGACAGGACCAGTATGAGCAGGTTTTACAATGGGGGGCTAGGGAGACATCTCATTTTACAGGTAAGCCCAAAAGCAGACTGGAAGAGGTCGATTAGCTAAATACCTAATACCGTTTCGGAAATCTCCCAAAATAGTGCTTTTTGTTGAAGGTTTTAGTCTGAAGTCAGAAAAACGAATGAAAACCTGGGAAGGCCTAAAGCGTGTACTTAATGGGATAGGTTTGGGGTCCTTCACCAACCACTATCTGGGTTCTACTATGTAAGGGGCCTTCCATCACCTGGAAATCAGAATTCTAGTGGACATGGAGAACACATACAAATGGAGGAAACACTATTTGATGTCTCTGCCTTTCTGAATCTCACTCAGAAAGTAGTTATGGAAATTGCAACTACGATTAAGTCAGGCTCTCCTCTGGATCCCACCCTATTGGAAATTATGCGGAAAGGGGGAGAGAGAATCATTGATGCCTTAACATCTATTTATAACCTACCCTAGAGAGAGGGCGGGTTTCCTAATTTGTAGAAACACCCGATTATCCACCCTTCCCTTTCCTAAAAAAAATCAGTGTTGGACCCAGATAAGGCAGACCATTATAGGCCAATCTCGCTTCTGCCTGGAGTCAGTAAAACTTCGGAGAAATGGTTTAATGGCACCTTATCTGACTTCTTGAACTCCTATAGACGGCTACATCAGACGCAGACCGGTTTTCGATTTGGCTGCAGTACTGCGATAGCTCTTATGCTGGCAAAAGAGGACTTAAAGAAAACTCTGTACCAAGGTGGTACAGCTGCGCTCATTTTGTTGGATCTGAGCGCAGCTTTTGATGCAGTTTCTCACCCAATACTCTACCAGTGGCTGGAAAGCATATAGGTCACAGTGGCAGCTCTTAGATGGCTAACATCATTTATCAAAGACAGGAGCTTTCAAGTTAGTGAGGGGCCCTTTCTGTCAGGAGCACACCAGCTGAAATGGGGATTGCCGCAAGGCTCCTCATTGAGCCCACCGTATTTATTATATATGTATGGCCACGCTCAGACCTCATTTGCGATCTGGGTTTTACAATGGTTTCTTATGCTGATGATACCGAGATTATTGTCTCCTTGTCACAAAATGCTAATGCAACCTTTGACAGACTTAACATTTGTCTGGAAAGGGTATCCAACTGGATGGCCTCTAGCTGCCTCAAATTAAATGGAGACAAGACTGAGGTAATGGTGACAGGAAACAATCCAGCACTCTGGGACCAATTCTTCTGGCCATCATACTCGGGTGTATGCCCCCCTCCCCTGAGCCCAAAGTAAAGAGTCTAGGTGTTATCCTAGACAAAGACCTGAGAATGGCCACTCACCAAAAAAGGTGTCTGGCACTTGCTTCAGCCTTCTGAGGTCTCTTTAGAAGGCACTTAAATGGCTCCTTTTGGAGTATCGGAGATAGTGGTCCAGGGGTTAATACTCTCCAGACTGGACTACTCACTCTACCTGGGCAGCTCCTCATATGTTATGATAAAGCTGCAGGTTGCCCAGGACACTGCAACCAGAGTTTTGACAGGACTGTCTAAAACTCAATCTGCACAAACAGCCTTGGTGCAACTTCATTGGCTACCAATAAAAGAGAGAATAAAATTCAAGGCCCTCTGTATTGTTCACAGGATAAAATATTCTCATGAGCCACATGTACTGCAAAATCATGTTACTCTCTACATCACTTCCAGAGATTTTAGATCAAATAATCTCTCTCTGTTCACTGTGCCCAGAGTCGGGAGAGCAAGAGTGGGTGGTCGGTCCTTCGGATACCTTGTCTCAAAATTCTGGAATACTCTCCCCATCAACCAGGAGCGGCCCATGCAGATAAGAGCGATGGGGCGATGGGGCGGGGCAGGGTGACTCGACAGATGATGAGGGAAAATTTATAATTTATTTAATTTCCCCTTGTTGTCGTCTGTCAAGTTCCCCCCACCCTGCCCCACCGCTCTTACCGCAAAGGCTGCTCCTGCCACCAACTTAAGATCTGACCAAAATTTAGTTTCCAAAACTTGGCAGTAGTGATCTTTAAACTGCACAGGTCAAAATCCTAAAAGATCCTCAATATATTGTGCCCACTCCTAGAGTTCTGACTGCCCACCATACAAAATTTAGAACCTGATCCGTCTTTCTGGTGACCAAGGTGGTGGCCAGATAACCTTGGAGACTGTCCGATGCCAGTCTCCAAGGTCAAGAATCTAGGTGTGGTCTTTGATGACAAACTGATTTTTGACGGTCAAATCAACAAGCTTTCATCCACCATCTGGGGGATCTTAAAGATGATCAGAAAGATTCGCTCTTTCATACCCCCAGAAGCAGTAAAGACGTTGGTGACAGCATTGGCCCTTTCGAGATTGGACTACGGCAACGCCCTATATGTAGGGCTGCAATCCCAGTATCTACAAAAACTGCAGCGTCTGCAGAACGCCGCCGCCAGATTGATACTGGGTGTCCCCAAACATGAAGCAATCTTCCATAGATTGAGAACCCTTCACTGGCTTCCAGTGGGGAAGAGAATCATTTTTAAATCACAATGTCTGGCCTATAAGGCACTTCAGGGCAAAGGACCGCTATATCTGAGATCGCACTTGAAATGGTACGTGCCAGCCAGAAATCTCAGATCCTCTCACTTAAAACTGCTACAATTACCCAAGTACAGGCAGGTTCGCTGGGGAGGAAGAAGTTTCATTATGGGAACAGCAAAAACTTGGAACCGTTTGCCAATGTCGATAAAAAACAGTACCTCACTCATGTCCTTTAGAAGACTACTGAAAACTTGGCTCTTCGCTGACTGAGCTTTGGATCTATAACGCATCGCTCAACCCCACTACCTTATATGTTCTGCCATACTCTAGCGCCAAGACGCCTTCGGGCATTTGTGCGCTATATAAGTCGACAAATCAGATCAAATCAATCAAATCAAATCAAATCAAATCTAACTGTATTTCAATAGGAGGGCAATATTTTATCTCGTTATTCTCATCAAATATCCAGGCTTCTATTTTTCATAGCTGTAATCACTTCTTTTTAAAACTCTGTTTATTCAAACATTTACTCAAATACAGTACACTTATGCATTTTAATCAATTAAACACAGGTTTTACATCCCACTTTCCCCCCCCCCCTGCGAACAATGGAACAAATGATCACTAGAAACTCGTGTCGCCCTTCATATTCTACCTAGTCTAACCCTCAGTTTCTCGCTTCATACTGAAGGAACTGAGGAGTCCCCACTGTGTCCCATGTATCCTTCCCACCCACCCCAAGTCTTTGTCCATTTCTCTGGGCAGCCCCTACTCTGATATATAACCTTTTCCGCCTGGCTGCACCAATCTAGACCTTGTTCCCAGGCCTCTAACCTTGGCGGGAGAGACGCTCCCCATTCCCTAGCCACATTTCGTTTGGCCACTGCTGCCACTGACAAGAGCCACAATCTCTGATATCTGGGCCACGGCTCCTCCCCTGATAGACATAGTAGCAACCATCTCGGCTCTAGCAGGACTGTCCTATCTACTACTTCCGACATAACTTTGGTGACTCCCGTCCAATACCTCAGATGTTTGGGCATTCCCATAGAATGTGGAAGAACGATCCCACCTCCCCGCATCCACTTCTACACTTGACTGTTTCCCCTCGTCCCAGCCAATAGAGGAGTGAACTAGAGAGGTAAGACCTGTGCAATATTCTTAGCTGCACTAACCTGAAACGCGATCTTATGGCCACCTCTCTCGGTCCCTGAAGTGCCTCTGCCCAGTCGTCATCCTCTAGAATTCCTACTTCCGTTTCCCATGCCTCTCTCAGGTGGACTAATGGGTCTGGTGAATTGTTAATGATTTTCTTATATGTCAGCGAAACTGCTTTGGATTAACCCCGGGCGGAGACCTCTGCTCCGCCCGCGGAGTGTGCAGAGATTTGCCTACTCCGCGTTCCGTGGAGAACGCAGAGAAGGCAAATCTCCGCACGCTCCGCAGCGGAGCGGAGTTGGCCAGCCCCCGCCTCCACCCCCCCTATTAAAAGTAATTCAACATTAATTAAAAATAAATTTAAAACCACTTATCTCTGTACTGCGGCGTCCCTGGGCTGCCCTCCTCCTCTTCAACACCGTCTCGGTTTTCCTTGAGAAAACTGCGCATGCACGAGGGCCCACGCATGCGTATTTCTTGCGAGAAATGCGAATGCGCGGGTGCGCGCGCATGCGCAGTTTTCTCAAGGAAAACCGAGACGCCGTTGAAGAGGATGAGGGCAGCCCGGGGACGCCGCAGTACAGAGGTAAGTGGTTTTAAGTTTATTTTTAATTAATGTTGGATTACTTTTAATAGGGGGTTGGAGGCGGGTGGCGTGGCGGAGCAGAGTTTGTTTGCAACTCCGTGGACCTCCGCATAGCCCTGCTATGCCCACTACACCCAGGGTTACTTTGGATACCATGGGGTCCAGCAGAAGTCTATCCTCCAACGGCGCGTATTCTGGTATGCTATCCCCTTTGCGGATGTGCGTCCTTAGTGCATGTTCAATTGCAGGTAGTGAAATCTTTCAGTGTTCGCCTTGCTATATTCCTCCTGCATCTCTTGGAATGTGATCAGTGCTCAGCCCCTTCACATGCCTCCAAGTGAATCTATTCCCAATATCCTCCATTTATTAAAACCTTCCAGCCTACCCACTTCCCTTAACAAATCACTGTCCCACAGGGGTGTTCCTTCAGTCAGACTATTTGTGCACTTCAAATATCTATTTACCTCCTGCCACACCTGAGTGACTGTACGAGTGTGTAATGGGAGTTGTTTCATTCCCTTTCTTTGGTATAGCTGTAATCACTTTTGATCCGAAATTTCCTGTGCAAAGTCTATCTCATTGCTGTTAATCAAGCTCCGAATGCTGGTACTTTTTTCCATACAAAATTCTTTATTTTAAACAATTCCCAAACATCTCTTTTGGCAGACCAAGCCAACGTGTTTCATCCCTTATAGGGACTTCATCAGGGCATTTACACTATGTTTCATATCCATGTTGCTATTCTTTCTGAATTCATAATTTCCAATTCATTGGGACCAAGTAAATC
Source organism: Calotriton arnoldi (assembly GCA_963921515.1). Taxonomy (NCBI): domain Eukaryota; kingdom Metazoa; phylum Chordata; class Amphibia; order Caudata; family Salamandridae; genus Calotriton; species Calotriton arnoldi. Next base: position 1,194,704 of record CAWUFW010004116.1, on the reverse strand, counting down.
TGTTCTTGTATCAGGCAACGTAGATTCCTGCCTTCCTTTTGAATCAAATTGGAAATTATGAATCCAGAAAGAATAGCAACATGGATATGAAACATAATGTAAATGCCCTGATGAAGTCCCTATAAGGGATGAACCGCGTTGCCTGGGTCTGCCAAAAGAGATGTTTGGGAATTGTTTAAAATGAAGAATTTTGTATGGAAAAAATGTACCAGCATTTGGAGATTGATTAACAACAATGAGATACAGGAAATATTGGATCAAAAGTGATTACAGCTATGAAGAATAGAAGCCTGGATATATTTGATGTGAACAAAGAGATAAAATGTTGCCCTCCCATTGAAAAACATTCTGACCAAAATTTACTCAGCATTAGGAAACAGTTGAAAACTCACCTTTTCACCCAAGCAGGGTAAATCCTTCACAGCCTCTCACCTGTTTGCCCCCAGCGCCGGGAAGCCTGTACATCGGTAGCTGTGCACTCTATAACTATTCTACAATAATAATAATATAATAGGAAATGAGTTAGGCTTTGTATCCTGCTCTCCCTCATACCTAAGGTCTCAAGATGCTTTTAAAAGGATCAGGGAAGCTGGAATCCTGAGGTCCACATTGAAATCCGGTACAAAAGTAATAGAAATAACAAATACCAGTTGGACTGTTCTTCTGCTGTAGTACTGAGGGAGAATGTAGTCTTTATTTATTTTGATCTGTGGCTTGAATCCCCTAAAAGAGCTCTTGAATGTTTGGGAACATTTGGAGCTTCATTAAAAATATATTCAACTTTTAATAAAGGTAGGACTTAAGATTTTTTCAGCCTTCCAAGAACCAGGTCAAGGTGCTTTGTCTAGCTGAGAAAGGAGCAAACTGTTTTGAACTGCTCATTGCTTTTTACCTCAAGAAACAAAGGAGATAGAGGACCATAATAATAGTTGAGCGTGGGATCTTAACAGTGTCAAATGAACCATAATCTGAAAAAGGCGGGTGGATGGATGGAGTAGATGAATGAGGGATGCAGCAAGAGATGGATAGACGTCAAGCCTTAGAGAGCCTCCTGGAGCCCAAAGCATTCTGCCTTACATGCTAAAGTCCAGAAAAATAACTATGTCAGAAGATAAAACTGTTGACTGATGTAAAATATCAATCTTTACCCAGCCTGCACTCCATTGCTGTCAGCCTGAAAGAACACCTATACACCATCCCTCATAGACTAGCATTGACTTTGGCATTCCCCATCATTTTTTTTGGAAGCTTTTTGCTTCTACTGCAAAATGTCATAACTGTCAATCCTCTTTTCCCGCTGGCATAATTTGCAGCATTATAATCATTACATTTATTTCTTTTACATAATAGTTTTTTGGAATGTTAGCTGTTTAATTTCTTGGCTTTAATAGTGCTTTGTTGCTGTTAAAGCCCTTTACAAGAATAGTCTCTGAGAAAACGGTATTTCACTGAGATACAGGTTTTAGTGCTAAGCCGTGGATTCCTCATTGAAACGTAATTTTACTTTTTGGTACAGAGTTACTTACCTTTGCAGAAGTTCACATGTTTCTCACCACCAGTTAGTTATGCAGTATCTCACAGGCTGTAGATACCTCACCCTATTTTACACCTACTCAGGGAGACTGACTGCAGTGGGGTGTTATAGGCACATATGAGCTCCCAATCCACTTAAGGGTCCAACTGAATGTTGGCTTTGCCTGCAGTCCCTGGTTGGGAAACAAACAGGATATTCAATTTGGAGCAGGGCCAGTCCTTTGGCAGTGCAATAGGGTCTCACAGAGTTCCCTAAACATGCAGTGGGAACCTACATAGCAACAGTAATTCATGCCTGTTCAGAACTCACAAGTTATAGGCTCTGTAGATTACTATGCCTTCTACATGTTGCCCATAGAGAATGCAGACTTCAACCAGTATGGTCCAGGAGAATAGCGACTCTCCTAATTACCTGCTAAGAGAATCTGAATTTCATTAAAGACAAGGAGACTAACATTATGCATTAATCTTTTAATGCCAACTCCACACAGCCACTTTGAAGCATTACATCAAAATAAAGATTGTTCTAGAACATAACCCAGCTAGGCTATAATAGGCATGCACATTGTACAATCTGCCTCTTTGAAATGTGGAATAAACTTCTCCGTCACGTATTATGAAAGGATTCGTAACAATATGGTAAAACAGGAAAACGTAAGGGCCTTGGAATGGAAGAAACTGCGACGCAGGACCCAAGAAGCCAGGTACCCAACTCTTGGTGTCTTCCAGGTGATGTAGCGCAAAAGATCTGGACTACTGAGAATTGTCTGAAAATAAAGACGAAAAATAGAACATCCTCTACAGACAGAAGTGTAGGATGTTTCATAATAAAAGCACTTAACAATGCATGTAAAATAACTTGAAATCTTATTAAGGCATTACATACCATTAACTTCCTCTAGATTTGTAATCGTCCTCCCCTTTTCCCTTTTTTTTTTTTAAACTCTTTATCCATTGCAGGAATGGGAGGGTGGTATAATGTTAGACTTTGAGTCTTTAATGAAATTCAGATTCCCTTGGCATAGTAATTAGGAGAATCTCTATTTCATTACGAGTACTGCGCCACACACATTGCTGGAAGTGGGTGAAATTGCTGATTTGCACAAAACTGTTTTTTATTGATTTTACAATTATTGCACTGAAGTTAGCAAACAAACAAAGGTGAGCTGGTGTACTTCCACATGTAAGAGTGGGTCACCGACTGAATGCCATCTTTGTTAGCAGTTTAGTCGACTGATACAGGAGGTAACCCCTCACTATTTAAGACCGATGCGAGCACAGACGCGCTAGTATTGCAAGCACTGCGCCACACACATTGCTGGAAGCGGGTGAAATTGCTGATTTGCACAAAACAGTTTTTTATTGATTTTACAACTGTTGCACTGAAGTTAGCAAACAAGCAAAGGTGAACTGGTGTATTTTCGCATGTAAGAGCAGGTCACAGACTGAACGCCATCTTTGTTAGCGGTGTAGTCAAACGATAGAGGAGGTAACCCCTCACTATTTAAGACTGATGCAAGAGCAGAGCAAGACCTCTGACCTCCTGGTCAGAGACTCTGCTCTCCGCCCCAGCAGCTCCGCTGTTGTGCTGCTGCCCCTACACCTCTCTGTAAGTTAGGTGTTCGAGGCCCTCCTCCACCCGCATGCTCCTGCCTGCGCCTCATCCATGGTGGTCCAGTGGGAGAGCCTTGCTCTTCTGCTGGTTCACTGTTGTCTGTCTTTGTGTTTGTGCCCGTTGTTCTGTTTTTTTGTCTTTTGTTATTGTGCCTTTAATTTTCTGCCTTTAATTTTAGTCTTCTGTCTTTCTGTCTATTTTGCCTGTTTCGCTACCTGTGCCCATATTTGTGTCCTCCGTGCCTGTTTTCACCACCCTTTTCCCACCACTGCTGCCCCCACAGCCCCTCCCCTCTGCCGGTTACCACTCCTGCCTCCCAGCTGCGCTTCCCTCCCACCTTCCCTATTTAATGGTGGCCGCTGCTCGGACATGTGAGCAAGACTTCTGACTTCCTGGTCAGAGACTCTGCTCTCCGCCCCAGCAGCTCTGCTGTTATGCCACTGCCCCTACACCTCTCTGTAAGGTAGGTGTTCGAGGCCCTCCTCCACCCGCAGGCTCCTGCCTGCACCTCATCCCTGGTAGTCCAGTGGGATAGCCTTGCTCTTCTGCTGGTCTGCTGTTGTCTGTCTTCGTGTTTGTGCCCGTTTTTCAGTTTTTTTGTCTGTCTTTTTGTCTTTTGTTATTGTGCCTTTAATTTTAGTCTTCTGTCTTTCTGTCTATTTTGCCTGTTTCGTTACCTGTGCCCTTGTTTGCGTCCTCCGTGCCTGTTTTCGCTGCCTTTTTCCCACTGCTGCTGCCTCGGCGGCCCCTCCCCCCTGCCGGTTCTCGCTCCCGCCTCCCAGCTACGCTTCCCTCCCCCTTCCCTATTTAATGGCAGCTGCTGCTCGGACGTGTGAGCAAGACCTCTGACCTCCCGATCAGAGACTCTGCTCTCTGCCCCAGCAGCTCCGCTGTTGTGCCGCTGCACCTACAACTTTCTGTAAGGTAGGTGTTCGAGGCCCTCCTCCACCCGCAGGCTCCTGCCTTCGCCTCATCCCTGGTGGTCTAGTGGGAGAACCTTGCTCTTCTGCTGGTCTGCTGTTGTCTGTCTTAGTGTTTGTGCCCGTTTTACTGTTTATTTGTCTGTCTTTTTGTCTTTTGTTATTGTGCCTTTAATTTTCTGCCTTTAATTTTAGTCTTCTGTCTTTCTGTCTATTTTGCCTGTTTCATTACCTGTGCCCTTGTTTGTGTCCTCCGTGCCTGTTTTTGCTGCCCTTTTCCCACCGCTGATGCCCCTGTGGCCCCTCCCCCCTGCCAGTTCCCGCTCACGCCTCCCAGCTGCACTTCCCTCTCCCTTCCCTAATTAATGGCGGCCGCTGTGCAGTGGCGCCGAAGGCGCAACAAAGGCAAGCCCGTCTGCGCCCGTCTGTTACCCGACCGAGACCAGCACCATGGACCCTGGTTCTACGACCACCCACCGCTACGACTCAGCTGCCCTCCTCGCACTCAACCCCCGAAGGAACTACAACTGCCAGCTGTCTACTCCAAACACCACCCACGGCCAGTTCTCCTGCTGACACTGCCGACAAACCTTCAGCATCCTCCGCACCCCCACGGCTGCCCCCCCACAGCTGCTCCCCTATGCCAGATGCCAGCCAACCGAAGCCCTAAGATGCCCTAAGGTGCATCCTCCTCAATGTGCGCTCCCTGCACAGACATGCTGTAGAGATCTGGGACCTCATTGACACCCTCTCGCCAGACTTCGCCTTTTTCACAGAAACATAGACCAACCCCAACTCCGCCCCTGACATCGCCACCACCATCCCCGATGGTTACAAGATACAGAGGAAGGACTGCCCCAACCGCCCAGGAGGAGGACTAGCCATCGCACACAAGAGCTCCCTCCGACTCACCACCTCAAGCACGAGCGACTCCCTGTCCACCACCAAGCACCTCCATTTCCAGATCCGGACCAGCCCCAGAATGATCCTACACGACACCCTCACCTAGTGACACCCCGGACCTCGAACCGCATTCACCACCACCATCGCCGACCTCATCGTGCCCCACACCATCGCCTCCATGGACTACATAGTCATCGGAGACCTCAAGTTCCACCTCGACAACCACAGCCACCCCAACTCTGCCACCCTCCTGGACAACCTCACCAACCTCGGACTGAAACAACTCGTAACCCAAAAGGCAGGACACACCCTCAACTCCATCTTCACAGGGGGTAACAACATCCACTTCAGCCACACCATGCAATCCCCCTGGACAGACCACCACTTAATACACTTCCACATCGACAAACCCACCGCCCCCAAACCTGCACCTCACCCTCCGTGAAGGAACTGGAGCAAGGTCACCAAGGAGCACCTCAACTCCACCCTCATCCGCGATGCCTCCCCACCTCAACCGACGCCAACTCCGCAGCCAAAGAACTTCACAGATGGATCACCAACTGTGCAGACAAGCTCGCCCCCCTCCGCAACCCCAACAGACAGCGCCCCAGGAAGGCCACCTGGTTCACCACTGACCTCCAAGAATCCAGACGCACCTGCAGATGTCTCGAGAAGAAATGGAAAAACAGCAAAACTCCAGAAGACCACACCACATACAAGAACGCCATGACAGAATACCGCCAACTCATCATATCTACCAAAAGGACCTACATCCGAAACAAAATCCACGCCAACGCCAGCAACTCCAAGGAACTCTTCAGCATCATCCAGGAATTCACCAATCCCCTCCAGTGAAGCCACGGACGTCACACCCTCCCAGGACCTCTGCAACAAACTCGGCTCCTACTTCCACCTGAAAATAAGATTTCTCTACGACAACTTCAACGAACAGACTCCGGACACCAAATCCACTCCTCCCCCCAGCAATGACTTCCAGCCCACCATCTCCTCCTGGACCCCAGTCACCACCGAAGACACCGCATCAACCATGAAAGGCATTCACTCAGGAGCCCTCATGAACCCCTGCCCTCCTCACATGTTCCACAGAGCCTCCGTCGCCATCATACCTGAGCTACGACTCACCATCAACACCACCTTCGAAGTCGGCACTTTCCTCAACGACTGCAAACATGCAGAAGTCAAACCCCTCCTCAAGAAGCCCTCAGCAGACCCAGCGGACCTCAAGAACTACCGACCCATCTCTCTACTCCCTTTCGCGGCCAAAGTCACAGAGAAGATCGTCAACATCCAACTCCCAAAATTCATTGAAGATTACTCCATCCTCGACCCCTCCCAATCCGGATTCTGCAGCAACCACAGCACCGAGACCACCCTACTCGCTGCCACAGATGACATCCGCACCCTCCTCGACCAAGGCCACACTGCGGCCCTGATCCTACTCGACCTCTCTGCAGCCTTCGACACCGCCTCCCACCGCACTCTCACCGCCCGACTCCACGACGCAGGCATACAGGGAACCGCCCTCGACTGGCTCCACTCCTTCCTCACAGGCAGAACCCAAAGAATCAGACTTCCGCCCTTCCTCTCCGAACCCACAGACATCAAATGCAGAGTACCCCAAGGCTCATCACTCTCCCCCACGCTCTTCAACATCTACATGGCCCCCTCGCCGCCATCGTCACACAGCATTGACTCAGCATAGTATCCTCAGCTGATGACACCCAGCTCATCCTCTTCCTCATTAAGGACCCCTCACCATCAGACTCAACTTCCAGGAAGGAATGAAGAAGGTCGCATCCTGGATGAGCAGCAGCTGCCTGAAGCTTAACTTGGAGAAGACAGAAGTCCTCGTCCTCGGCCCCTCCCCTCTGCATTGGACAACACCTGGTGGCTCACCATCCTCAGCAGCCCCCCCACCACTATGGACCATGCCCGGATCCTCGGAATCATACTCAACTCCTCCCTCTTCATGACCCGACAGATCAACGCCGTCGCCTCCACCTGCTTCAACACCCTCTGCATCCTTCGCAAGACCTTCAAATGGACCCCCCCGATTCAAGAAAGACCGTCACCCATGCACTCATAACCAGCAGACCAGACAACGGAAACACCCTCTACACCAGGATCAACATATCTCTGCTCCGAAAGCTCCAGACCATACAGAACACCGCAGCCAAACTCATCCTCGGCATCCCTCAACACAAACACATCACCCAAACACCTGCGAGACCTCCACTGGCTCCACGTCGAGAAGAGAGTAACCTTCAAAAATATCGCCCATGCCTACAAATGCCTCCACAACACTGGACCCCAATATCTCAATGAAAGAATCTCCTGCCACGCACCCAAAAGAATCCTCCGACCTGCCGACCTCACCCTCACCGAAACCCCACGCATCCACAGAGCCAGAACGGGTGGAAGAGCCTTCTCCTACATCGTGGCAAAGACCTGGAATGAGCTCCCAATCAATATCAGACACGCCCCCACTCTGCACATCTTCAGGAAGACCCTCAAGACCTGGCTCTTTGACTGACCGGAGCTGCACCCCCCACCCCTTGAGACCTGTACGTGTGAGTAGCGCGCTTCACAGCTCTGTGATTGATTGATTGAGTATTGCGAGCACTGCGCCACACACATTGCTGAAAGCGGGTGAAATTGCTAATTTGCACAAAACTGTTTTTTATTGATTTTATAATTGTTGCACTGAAGTTAGCAAACAAGCAAAGGTGAGCTGTTGTACTTCCGCATGTAAGAGCGAGTCACCGACTGAACGCCATCTTTGTTAGCGGTCTAGTCGACAGATAGAGGAGGTAACCCCTCACTATTTAAGACCAATGGAAGCACGGACGTGCAGCGGACGCGTAGCGGATGTGCAGAGTGGACGCGCCGCTGGCTTGCCAAAGGCATGCCCGTCTGCGCCTCTCCACACACCGGTCGCCCACAGCGCCAGCCAGGCTGCCAGTCTGAAGTAAACCACTAATGGGCCAAGCCACCGATTATACATGAGGGAACAACTCATGGCACTGGGTAAGCCGGGGGAGGTGGTGAAACCAACCTCTCGGTGCCTTTCAACCCAAGAATAGTACCTAAGGTAACAGGGGGGTACAACAACCTTAGATGTGGCCTGCTTAATGTCAGATCCCTCATGAAGCATCACTTTGAGATTTACCTCCTACTGGAAACACATGATATGGATGCCGTATTTCTGACCAAAACTTGGACACACCCAGATTCAGAAGTCGAATTGGGCTAGGCCTGCCCTCCAGGCTATAGGGCGTTTCATAAGCCCAGGGATAATGGAAGAGGAGGCGGAGTAGGAGTCATTTAGAAGGACAAATGGGATTTTTTCCTCGATTGTTATTGATGAAGTAGCAAACATAGAACTTCTGGGGTTCTCATAAAAGGACCCTAAAGGCCAAATACTCACAGGTATTGTGTGTTATAGGCCCCCCGGCCCAGTTAACCCCCAACAACAGGCACTGATCGACATTTTTAGTAATATGTCACTCACTCATGCCAGATTCATAATCTTGGGGGACTTTAACTTGTGGTCTAATGGAGACCCGGGTCCAGCGCTAAAAGACCTCCTTCATTCCTGTGAGAATATAGGTCTACCCACGCATCAGGGTGGGCACATATTAGATCTAATATTTTCAGCCAAAAATGCTACAGCAGTAGAAAACATTCAACCTCTATGCTGGACAGATCACTATTTAATAAAATTCTCGGTATCAAACCCTAGATTGATCCAGCACGTAGCCAATGGGGAGACTAACCGCCTTGGCAGAGAATGGAATAAACTTTTAAGAATATCGAAGGCAAACCCCGTGTTTCACAGAGATTGTCCCTTCGACATAAATACATCAGTGGATTATAATTACATAGAATTTCACAAACATATTAGAGATATTTTACATCATACTGTCCCAATAAAAGAATTAAAAATACACGCAGACCGTCAGCACCCTGGTATAACGTAGAGCTGAAAACACTAAAAACAGGCTGCAAACAGGCAGAAAGAAAATGACAGAAATGCTATGCGGAGGAGGAAAAAATAGCCCTGAAAGTAGCCATGAGTAAGTATAAAATGGAGATCTCTAAAGCAAAAGCTGAATACTATCCCAGCGCTATTCTGAATGCATCTAACAGCGCCAGAGGCATATTTAAAATATTTAATGACATATCTAAACCAGACTGCCTTAAAGACAAGGTCATCCCCACTCAAGGTCTTTGTGATAGTCTGGCTCTATTCTCCGAGGAGAAAATCAGCAAAATCATCAATGGGCTGGAAATCAGCCCCTCAAATCACTCAGTAGGGCATGACCAGACTAGTCGCTTGGGTATGATGCGGTCATTGGTTCAGAGAAGGGATAAGGTGGACAAAGATGAGACAGAGACCCTCGAACACTTTGAGACTCTCTCAGAGGATGATTTCAACAAGTTAGCATTGAGTGTGTCCTCGGGGTCCCCACTGGATCCTTTACCTCACCGAGTGTGAAAAGAACTGAAGGAAGAGCTCTTCCCACAACTCCGTAGGATTTGTTGCCAATCCCTGAATAGTGGGGTAGTACCATCTCTTTGGAAACAGGCCATAGTTACGCAACGTCTGAAGAAACCTACCTTAGACCCCGGGTCCCCCAATAACTTAGGGGTCTATCCCTTCTACCTTACCAAGTGAAAATTATCGAATGATTTGTCAGCAAATCACTCTCGCTCTTTCTCGAAACTAACCACAAATTGGAAGATGAGCAATTTGGCTTTCGACCAGGGCATGGAACCGAAACCTCCCTACTAACAGTCATGGACGAACTTAGAATGCGAGCTGACAAAGGTCAATCAGTCATACTGACCCTTTTGGAAATGTCTGCCGCATTCAATACGGTCAACCACAGAACTCTTATGAACAGGCTGGCCACAAATGGAGTGGGAGGTACGGTAGCAAAGTGGCTCCAGTCCTATATAACTGACAGACAACAGACAGTAGCCTTACCCCCCTTCCAATCTGAATTTAGAAACATTAAACACGGTGTCCCTCAGGGCTCAGCAATCAGTCCCATACTTTTTAATATCTATATGAGCCCGCTGATTTCAATCATTAAGTCATACAAAGTCAACTTAGTGAATTATGCGGACGATACACAACTTATTCTATCGCTGGAAGGGGAGCAATCATTGTCACTCGATAGCTTTCACGAGTGTATGCAAAAAACTGCAGGATGACTCAAAGAGATCTCCCTGCAGTTTAACGGTGACAAAACCGAGATACTATGCTGCATGGCCATGAAAATCGCTACCCCTTTCCCGTCTGATTTTTGGCCCATCTGTTCAGACAAGTCCCCAATACCAGCAGAGACAGTCCGCAATCTGGGTGTAGTCTTTGATAACAAACTCAGCCTTGAAGCCCAAGTGAACAAAGCTGCGCGAACCTGCTATTCTTTCATTAGAGCATTACGAAAGATTCCTCCTATGCTCCCTGTTTCGGCTAGAGCCCTACTGGTAAGAAGTGTCATCCTAAGCCAATTAGACTACTGTAATGCTCTACTATTGGGGGCTCCCAACTTCCTAATTAGGAGACTCCAAAGAGTCTAAAAAATTGCTGCCAAGCTGGCCTTGAATAGACCACGCAGGTCATCAGCTTCCATGTCATTAAGGGAGCTTCATTGGCTCCCTCTGACGCAGAGGATACAATTCAAATCACTCTGTATCGTGTTTAAAGCACTACATGGGGACGGGCCTGTCCCGCTACACAAAACAAATTTAAATGGCATGCCCGACGAGAAACCTACGATCTTCATCGGCCAACTTGGTAAGCCGATCCAGGTCTAAAACAATGAGATTTGGAGGAAGGGCTTTTAGTATTGAAGCAGCCCGGAATGAGCGTCCGTTAACTCTGAGACAGACTGAAGATCTATTACAGTTCAGAAAGCGACTTAAGACATGGCTCTTTCCTAAGGAGTAAATCAGGTAGACTGTCCTAACCCAGCATGTGCTACTCGCTTAGGATTATGTGTTGTAGCAGTAACCACGTAATACAGTGCCAGGATACCTGTGGGGTGACAGTGCGCTATATAAATAGTGTTAACATAACATTACAAGATCGGAGGCTACCATTATGCATTTTGGTAGCTTTGCAAAACTATGTTTGACATGTATTCAATCTGTTTTCAATAATGTTTTGCAAATGTACTAGAGTTTGACCAATCGGAAGTTCTAAAGATGCCCTCTAGCCTGCCACCTTTCCAGAAGGATTGACTAGCCATAGCTCCTTTCACAGAATGTGCTTGACATCTATTAAGGTCAACACCTGCTAGCTGCACAGTTCCTTTAACCATTGAGCTATCGTTGCACAAGTCACTGCTTTAAAAGCTTTAGCAAAAGAAATGAGGAGCTGATTAACACCGTCTGAGCGATGTTCATTCATTCTATAGTCATATAATTTCATACAATCAACCACACACAATTTTTTGCATGAGTCAAAATTGGGATAACAAACTGAGTCAGACAATGTTTTAGTTCTTCTAATGATCTGGAACTTCACTCCAAAGGCATCATAAACTCTGTTGCTTACCTTTAAAGCTTTCACATCTGACACACGTCGATTTGATAGGAAATCAGGCACAGTAAGGAGGCTAACTTTTTGGAAAGCATTTTTTTACTTAGAAATCTATTACTTGGCAAAGAAGTGAATAAGCCTAGGATCAGATTCACACCCCAGAGAGTCTCCTCAACCTGTTACTTTTAAGGCTTCTACACACCATGACGTTTTCCCCAACACTTCTTCCATTTGTCAAAGCATGGCCAGTTGATACTGCAGACCTATAGCAGTTAAGTGTTCTGTAGCTAAGTCCCTTATCAATCTCTTCCACTAAAAGGTTAGCTACGTCAACTATTAGTGCCGCCACTGGATCCAGATCCCATTCCAGGCACCAATAAACCCATTTCTTCCATATTATGGTGTATCTCCTGTGGGTCCCTGGAGCCCAGTACTCTTCAAGGAGCTCCTCAGCTCTTCTCGAAAGACCTGACATCTCTTTAGATTTCTTGATAGCTTCCAGGCAAGAAGGTTCAACGCGCCTGTCAAGATCAGAGGATGTTCCTCTCATCCACGTTCCTTAAGAGTCCTTCTTCTGCGGAAAGAAGAAAGGGTATGTTGCAGGCTAGTTCCAAAATCGTTGGAAACCATCCCTGAGATGGCCAAAAGGGAGTTATTAAAACCAGGAAGCATACCTCCAGTCTGATTTTCTGAAGAACTCTTTGGATCATTGCAAAGGGGGAAAATGCTTAAGCCTGAGTTCCTTTCCAGGATTGCAGGAAGGTGTTCACCGCTAGAGCACCCGGGTCTGGCATCCAACTGAAATATCTATTCAATTGGAAGGTGAGCCTGCTTGCAAATAAGTCCAAATTCACTGGACCCCATAGGAGGCTCAATTTCCTGAACACTGACATGTTCAGCTCCAGTTGTTGTAGTCCCTCAAGAATCTGGAATTTCTATCAGCTGAAATATTGGCTTCCCCAGGCAAGTATTCTGTTTTGAAGGTGATCTTGTGTTCCAGACAGAAGATCTAAAGTCTCTTGGCCAGGTTCGATAGGGCTGTGAATTTCGTGCCACTGAGACGGTTTATTTAAGCTACGGCCGAAACATTGCCCATTTTCAGTAGTACTGATATTCTCTGTAAGAAATGCTTGAAACTCATCAGAGCATAAGGCCCTGTGGTTAACTTCAGGAAGTTTACATGGTGATATCTCTTTGTGTGGGACCACAGTCCCCCAGTATTCTCGGTTCCCAGACGAGCGCCCCATCCAAGAAGGTTCACATCAGATTCGAGAATGTAAACTGGAGACAATCCAAAGATTGCACGTCCGTTCCAAGCATCCAGGTTGTCCAACCACCAACTCAGCTCTGATTTGGCCTCCTGATCCAAGGAGATTTTGTCCCCATACCACAAACCTGCTCAAAAGAGCTCTTGCTTTTATTCTCTGGAGAGCCCAGTAGTGAAGGGGTCCTGGAAATATAGCCTGGATGGAAGAAGACAGGAGGCCTAAGAGTCTGGCAAGTTTTCTCTGGGTTAGAGAATGTTGTTGTAATACAAAGAGCATTTCTTTGTGGATTTTAGTAATTTTCTTCGAAGGGAGAAGTAGAATAGACCTCCCTGCATCTATAGTGAAGCCCAGAAATTCTAGGGATTTCGAGGGTGTTAGAATAGACTTCTCTTTGTTTATAATGAAGCCTAAGCTCTCCAAGAAAGACGTGACCATATCTAAGTCTTTGAGAATTTGATCTAGACATTGGGACATTAAAGAGAATGCCATCCAGATAGATAATGAGCCGTATTTCCCTCTCTCTGAGGAAAAACATGACTGCTCTCTTCACCTTGGCAAAGGACCAGGAAGCTGAAACCAGACTGAAGGGAAGTGCCTATAATTGGAAAAGATGGTTTTCCCAAAAGAACTGAAGGTAACATTGGCATTCTTTGGCTATTGGGATGGTAAAATACGCGTCTTTGAGGTCCAGTTTTACTAGCCAGTCTCCTTCCAATAAAATATTTCTTAAGAGGTGGATACCTTCCATCTTGAAGTGTCTGTATATTAGAAACCTGTTCAGTTCTCTGAGATTTACAACTGGTCTCCAACCCTTGTCTTTCTTTTCCACCAAGAAGAGTGTGCTTACAAAGACTTTCTGATCTATTGGGACTTCTAAGATGGCAACTTTTATTAATACGGAGGACACTTCCTCCTCTGCTATCCTCTGTTGGTCCTGGGATAGACTTAACTCTCTCAGGGAGTGAGATTGATGCAGTAGTTGTAGGAAGTCTATTTTTAACCCTTGGATATTTTCCACAACCCAAGGGTCTAAAGTGATTAATTGCCAGGTTCGGGAAAAGAGCCTGAGGCGCCCCCTACTTTTTCCTTGAAAGAGCAGAAATTTGGTACTCACTGTTAAAGTTGTTTACGTATTGCCCACGCCCTGGAAACCTATTGATCGGGAACATAGTCCACATTGTGGGTAGAAGAATGGTGGTACTCCTGGTTGGAAGCCCCTACCACAGCCTCTTTGTCTGAAGTTGGGCCTGTATAAGGAACGGCCGGCCGAAAGGTCCTGTCTTTCAGCCCATCCAAAAACACTCTGGTTAAAGAACCTACTCATGTAGGATTGGGCCGTATCTAGTGTGGTAAAAGTAGCCATGTATTTGTCCAGTGATTTAATCATGCCTTTCTCGAATAGGAGGCCTTTAGGGGTTTCAGATGGTTCTTGAATGGCTAGGTCCCCCAGCTTGGTGTTTATCTTGGTCAAGATAACTCTACACCATTTGGCGTTAATGGTAGCATTAGCATTACCTAGCAGGAGTAGGGCCCTCTGGCTGCAACCCCTGAGAAGGGGGACATCCACTGGAGTTTAGGTGCAGTGGAATTCCTTGGCCATGTCTTTAATCCTGGCTAGGGTGCCAGTATGTCCAGGAGGCGGTCTTGGCATGCCTTAAGGGACCTTTCCATGCCTTTTCTAGAGTCTCTCCCCATTTTAAACAAGAATGTTATTAGTTCTGGGTTGAGGTTAGGGGTTAGACAGGTCTTATCCTGTATGACAGGCCTTGAGCATTCAGCTCAAACGAGGTTACATGCTTCTGTTTCAAGTGAGTTCCTTAACCACTTCCTAATGGATTTCCCCACATGGTCCTGGGGCCACTACTACTCCCTTCTGGGTTGTATAATGTAATATGGGTAAAACATTTCCTGACCCAAAGGGTCTAGTATTCGGCCCTTATATGTGGAGGGAGTATCCTCATCAATGAGGAGTCCATCAACATCTAGGTCCTGTTGGTCTAGATCAAATATATATTCGTCCCATAACTCTTCATTTTGAAATTTGCTTTCTTCCAAGGCATTTACTTGTGCCTTTTTTGGGGCAGTGCAGACTGAGTCGCTTTGTGCACTCTTCCAGTTTGTACCGCGTAGCTCACCCAGCAAGGTGCTTAGACCTCCACTATGTTTTGAGGTGCTTAGTCCTCCCTTGACATTTGAGGTGCTTAGACCTCCAGATTGTTTTGAGGTGCTTGGACCTCCCATAATGCCGTCGGAAGAAAAACTGTCAACATGTTTACTCTTTTTTAATCTCTTTCTCCCTTGCTTACCAGGGTATGACTCCCCACCAGATACTAAGTCTGGGTCGATTTCCTGTTTTGAAAGGATGGGTCATTTATTGCCCATCACTTGATGTAGGGTTTCGCGCACGCAGCTGCGCATTTCCTGATGGATTACTTTCCTAATCAAGTCCTCATTTGCACCTGAGAGGGAGGGTTCTGTTCAGACATTTTAATTATGGGCTTGGTCGTATTATTTTAGCACAATTTTGGTTCAGTAAAAGGGGGATAAATAAGGGGTACTTTCCCTTTTTATATAAATGTTCAGATATCTATTTTTCATCCAAATATCTATTTTTTGTTATATTAGGGGTAAGTAAGGTGTCCAAGTATATATTTTGTTAAATATATGCGTAAAACTGTTCTAAAATACTCCCAGGTAGGCTGTTGGCATTTTTGTAACTGTCAGTATTATCTATTTATCTCGAGGGTCGAACAGCTGCGACTATGATGAGGAGATGGTGTGATTATCGGAGCCATGCAGTGGGCCAGGCACCGTGTACCCGACGTCGAGAACGGCCAACGAGCTAATGACCCAGGAAACCTAAGCAACCATGGCACGTGCCCCGCCACTGCGCCTGGTGCACTCGAAGGAGAGAAAGCACTAAGAAGCCTCAAAAGACTCTAAAGAGTGGGGAGTGGGGGCAGGGGTCGAGTTCAGGGGCAGGCAACCATAAATTGTAAGCCTTATTTTAAACAACGCAGAAGCGACGTGAAAAACCGGAGTTATATGACGGACTTGCAGGTCAAAGCAAATGCCAAAAAGGTTACAGGCAGCTATTGAAAAAAGCGCATTTAGCTACGAAGAAAGTCATGAAAAACCATGTTAAAGGTAAGATAGCCAAAGATAAGGGAGTTGCTTATCTGTGAGGAGCTGCATTTAAAAGAGGCATATTGTACTGTGTGCATGCCTATTATAGCCTAGCTGTGTTATGTTCTAGAACAATCTTTATTGTGATGTTATACTTCAAAGTGGCTGTGTGAAGTTGGCTTTAAAAGATTAATGCATAATGGTAGCCTCCGGTAATGACATTTTGTGACCAGTGGTTTAAATCTTGAATAGGGCCAGATTATCCAGCTTTTGGGACCCTGATGGTCTTGTCCATCCTCTTTATCCGGCTCGCTACTGACGGGGTCTGATCGAAGGCAGATCTAAGCTGGTATGGTCCTACAGCCCATACCAGAACAGTCATGGTCCATCTGGTAGTCCACAGGAAAGCCCCCATCTTTATGCAGGAAGGCAAATATTGACTTTCTGGAAACCTACATAGCGTGCATATTACAACATACTACAATATAGAAACAATACTCTGTTGCAGCATGATAAGCAGCTCATTGCAGGTACTGTCACTCAATCTGGACTACTGTTAGGCATACCCGATTATTATATATTTTCTCTTTACAATAGATACAATGTTTTGCCTTCCTCATGGGTTCACTAATGATTAATGCATAGAAAATGACAAAACAGTAGACTTGCTGCAATCACTCTCTTCTCTTCACACACTCTAAAGGAAATACAATCCTGCAGAGACAGTTAGAGATGGAGGTTCTCCCTCACATACTCTGAACCCTAAGTCAGAAAACATATTTTTATTAATGTTAAAGTCACACATAATTGCAAGCTTTTTATGAGCCCGCCCACTCTGTTTCTTTCTTCCCTCTGAATTGTTCCAACCTTGCAGTGCAGGGTATTAGTGAAGACAAATGTCATGGGGAGTCATACAGAACTTAAAAGGAAGTGGCATTTTGTTAGCCCACCCACAGCACTTTCCACATTTTTGTCTCCTAATCCTCCATAAAGTAAAACACAGAAGCCCAGATTTACAAATAAATCACGCAGCATGGCACAGCAAGTGATGTTGCTACATTACATGAATGGGAGAGAGCAGAACAGCGACATATCTACAAAGAAGTAGCGCTACTCTGTTCTCTCTCTGCGCTGGTGCACTTTATGCTTCCATGTTCCAACACAAACACTCTTGCACCTTAATGCAAGGGTGTCTGCATTTTGGTCAGCATAGTTTCAGTGCAGGAAGGGTTCCCGTTCTGTACAAAAAGTATGCTGAATGGCAATTTTCTCTTTGTATGTGTGCTGCACAATGCACACATAAAATGAGGAGAGATAAAAAATGTTTTCCTTGTTACGCCAGTCTCAGAGAGCCACCAGGTTTTGGTGCAAATACATATTTACAAGTCTTTGTAGATATGGATTTGCATCCCAATCCATGAGTGGAGGTATAGAAATGCCCATGCACCACCCATGGAACACCTCCTTGAAGCCAATTAACGCAAAGCTCTCACAAATATGCCCCCCAGTCTCAGACAACCACTAGCGAAATATACCCTTGACAGCTAAAATTTCGATTGGCTTTACAGTGCTCTGCTTGTACCACCCACAGACGTAGCCTTTCAAACCTGTCTCAGGCCTGCCACTGTAGGGCCTGCATGCACAGTTTACTGCCACTTTGACTTGGCATTTAAAACTACTTGATAAGCCTTAAGTGTGACCTATGTGTAATTAAAGGGGAGTTTTTTTTATTGTTTATAGAACGATACAGTTTATCCAAGTAAAAGGGACACATGTTTCCAAGATCGTGAGTGTTTTTGAGAACCCAGGATCATATGCATATGATTGTAAAGCAATTTTACGATTCAAGCCTAGATCAACTTAGATGTGTTATGCCAGTGAAAGAACAGACCCCTGGGAAACCCCAAAGTGATAGTTGTGATAGTTGAAAGTGAATGATAATGTTCAAATTTTACTTGTTGGGTTCACCCTTTCAAGAAGCCATGGAATCATTTGGTGGTGTCCGCAACAATCCCAGGCAACATGGTCAAGCTCTCCAAAAAGGTAGCATGAATCACTACCAGAAAACTTGCTCCTTTGTCATTGAACCTTCAATTATCATTCCAAAAACCCAGCATGGCTGAATCAGTCTCATGTGCTGATCGGAATACTGAATATGTGACAAGATCCCATTGATTTCCTGCAAAGATTGTCATTGTAAAACAATAGCAGTCTCTAAAATGTTGGTCAATACTGCTAACACGGTTATTGGCTGAAAGTTAGGAGAATCATCTGGGTACAGATCGTGTTTTTTTGCTGGCGAGGGACCCAAAGCATACATGTTGGACTCAGAACATAGGATACTAGTCCAGAAGCACCATCCCTCAACAGAAAAATGTCTCATAAATTAAAATTTACATTTCCTTTTTCTCTGAAGAAACAGGTCATTAGTGGATAAACAAATGGTATCCTTTGTGATGCAGGTTGGTGTAGAATGGTATTTTTCTCAGTTTATGTCTCTTATCAGTCTATATCCAAATTACATTTAGAAGCCGCCTTGCAGTGTGCAGGTCTTGCAATCAGTCTGCTGCAGCAGATTTCCATTCCATCTGAGACAGAACCTGTGGGTACATAAGAAGGGTGAATGCCCATGAAATTGATGGGGCCAGGTTCCCTTTTGTCAATATACCCTGGAACCCTCGGTCAATGGACCGTTTGTACCTGCTTGGAAGTGTAGAGGGGAGAAATAACTCATTTGATCTGACTCACAAGTTCAAAGAGTCATGACTCCGAAGAATCACAGACTCCAGGTTTTAAGTTAGTGGGTTTATTAGAAAACCAAAAATAACTGGACATACAGGCACCTCAAAACGAGGTTGTAGAAATACATCGGAACTAATACAAAACCGAACCTGCGTGCAACGTTAAATAGTTGAAGCATGAAAAGAATGACAAATTAAAAAAATCAGAACACTTGCAATGAGTGCCCTCATGTCAAGATCAGACTTCATTTGAGGTTCATGGGTAAAAAGCATTAGTCTGTCCCTACACTACTACTAACGTGACATCCCTACTTAGCATTCCCCAGGCAAGTTCAGGAAAAGGTGTCAGCACGTGAAGACTTCCTAAGAAGTGCACTCACGATGTATGGGTCAAGTAGAATAAAGCTACGGAGCATATTCTAAGATGCTCCTTCTCTCTTCATCGATCTCCTCTCCTCTCCTAACTGAACCCCCGGGGCACTGTCCCTAATTCAAACACCAAAATCATAAAACACGCCCATTTCACATCATCCGAGTGCCTCATCCTGCTGGACACCTCCTCATAGGTGATTTTACATTTAGTTCCGATACTCCCAGCTCCTGGCTTGATGACCTTGATTCCCAGGCCTTCTCCAGTGAGAAAGAACACTGTCCCACGTTATCAGCACTCCTTGTACAAATGTATCCTCTCCTCCCTGAGCCTAACTCCTAAAACAAAAAGCGTTATTGTAACTAACAAATACGACTTTCTCCACCTGCAACAAAAATGTGAGAAAAAACAAATTCTACATGCACATGAAATTCAACTACTGAGTCTAATATGAGAGCTTCCAGGGAAAATGCATTTCAGGTATGCAGAAATCGGCCAACATAAGGAAAGCGCATGTAGGCCTTATGAAACCACTTATAAATGACCATTTTAATAAACATTTCTAAATCAACATGTTACGTGAACACATCAAATACATGAATGATTGTAAGCAACCTACACGAAATCTACACATTGAAGTTTGATTTAAGCATGCCTATATGAAGGCATTAATATGGTGCACGTTTAAATCAAAGCATTACATTTCAATAAATGAACTTCATTAGTCAGTTATAAACGAATACTAGGATTTACATTATTCAAAACACAACTACCACGTTAATTTCTTCACATTGCACGAAATATTTCTACCATTTTGACTTTTCATGTGATTACATTTTCACGTTCTAATGACCAAATGTTAACACGACAAAAGAATAAATGCAGGTGCAAACTACCCTTGATTATGATGCACCCCTACAAATGAAAGAGCACAATTGCTCTCTATCAGTCCCCCCTCTGATGACAAGTGTCATCACAACCAACCATATACCATTGTGTTAGTGAATACTGTCAGCATGTTCAAGAAATAAAAAAAAAATGTAACTGTGAATTTTCAGAATGATACTTATGGTCTGTCCATTGGCGTGTGGAATTATAGCCTAAAGAAAGTTTGACTTCTATACCCAAATCTGGTCAAAAGGCTAATCAAAACTTGGAAGTAGAACTTTAACCTTTTGTCAGAAACAATACAGGAGATAAACTAAGCGGGCATATGATTTGCTTTTGGATCAACTTTTGAAGTAAGTGGGTGCAGCGGAGGGTACCCCCTTGGCAGGAATAAAGTGGGCAATCTTAGTATATAAGCCAAGAACTTCGATAATGGTTTTAATCTTAGGGACTCGTTTAACGATACGCTGGGAGCCTGCCAGTTTAGTGGACCTGACCACTGATTCCTTGGCTGAGGATTGCCCCACAACTCCATAACTGGAGCTGCCCCCTGATCCAGTGCCAATCAGGGATCGATAATCAATATTAACGCAATCACTGGCCCATGCTCATACACCCAACAAACCAATCCCTGTTGCGCTGTTCAAGTTTGATGTTAAATCAGTTATTCATATATACAGGATCATATTCAACACTCTAAAGACATAACTGAACCTGTATATCAACTCTCTTTCCTCTGGTCAATGGACCTAAAGTAGAGAAGTTGATGGTAACAATTAGCACTGACTATCTATCTATATTACTAAATAAACCACAAACTCAGTGTAAGGTTAACAGTGTTTATCGCAAAATAATGTGAAGATAAAATACTCATCTTGTACAGGTTTACAAAGAAAACATAGATTCAATCACAGAGAGAGAACATTAATCAGAGCAAACAGTGTCAAACTCATATCAACTGAACAATTATGCAAATGAGGGAGTGGACAGATGAAGAGACAAAAGATTCAGAAACAAATATACATTTGCAAATGATTATGCAAAGTACGGATCATTTAGCTATACTAACCCAAATATTTCAGTGGAAAATCTACCCCCTGGCCATGGGAATAGATGGGGGTTCCCCAAGAAGGTTCAGGGAACAAAGAGTAGGACAGGAACAGGAAATAAACAGGCCTCAATCTGGATAGAGCAAACCGACGGACAGCAACGATCTCCCTCTCTCTAGCTTCTCCAAAGACGCGCCCCCGACCACCCCCCAGGCACCCGAGTATACCCTAAAACCTACATGTCCAACCCATCATTGTAGCAACATTTCAGAACTCAATCTCTCATTGGTCAGTTTAGGGGGTGTTCTATCATACCACCATAGTCAGGTCCATGTTTTCACAGCATTCTTTGTTTTACAGTTTTCTCATTACATCAACTACGTCTCATGAATACACATTTCCTCCAAAAAATAACATGTTGCAAGTCTCTACACTTTCATTGTTCGCCTCGACAGTTTCTGCGGAATGAGTTTGTACATTTGCACTTGATCCCATGGCCATCCTTGCGTTACTTGGCAGTCATACAATAATCCTTGAAGGTTATCAGCCGTTGCCTTCTCCATTCTCTCTCAGAGCTCAATTTTCATCATATTTATTCATTTTTATTTCTTGTTAACCCTCAAATGACATGCAAAGATGTAGGCCCATGCGTGCATCACTACGATGAACAAAACACAAACATTATTATTTTCATGAAATAAAATTCTCATTGTTCACCACCCACCATTGCACTATCCCCCGTGGTAGTTCTAGCAAGAGCATTAATGTGCAAAAAGCGGCATTATTATTATTATTTTATTTTTCCTTTTAAGCAGAAAACAAATGCAGCCTAGTTTTCATGCATTAGTTCACACATTAGTGCACGCATGCGCAAAAGCGTTTCCCTGTGTTTTCGCACGTTATTTTCACAGCACACTATGAAATGTTACTGAGGATTTGATACGAGCAGGTTTATTCTCTCCAAACCCTGCTCCATCAATTTCCCCCTTTTGATGGCATTTTTGAGCCATCACAAAATAACCATCATACCAATTGCCACCTTTATCTTCATCTAAAGGTCTGTATTTCTTTCCCGTTTTGCCATTTTCTCATCTAGATCTTTCATTATTTCATAATAATTTCCTCTCATATCTTCTAGTTCTATCGCTTCTCTTTTTCTTCTTCTTGCTATTGTCTGACTCTGTCATCTCCTTCCTTCCACATCTACGCTTGCAGGATTTATATGCCATTATTATTGACATTGTCACTACAGCTATTGAAAAAATTGGTATTAGTATTTTCCCTAACAAGCTACTCCCAAATGTAGAAAACCATTTACCTACAGAGGAAAAACCCTTACCAAGTTTCTCCCAAACACCATCAACCTCCAGTTGGGTCAAGTCTTCATGCAATTTCGTAATATTCTTAATATACCCCTCAAGAATTTTACTTTTATCAGGGATATAAGTACAGCAGTGTTGTATTTTTAACATGCCACAGACTCCGCCCTCTTTTGCCAATAAAATGTCAAGGGCAAGTTGATTTTGCAAAACCATTGACCTAATTGCAACCATTTCAGTATCAATCATCAGGAACCCACCAGCAGTAACTGTTGATAAACAATCAACCACTGTGGACAATTTTCGAATTTTATGTGAATTTAGAATGACTCCAACTGAGGGTATCTGTGCACCAAAAATATCCCCAACTATTTCTGAAAAACTTACTCTCTATTTGCATGTTAGTCCATGTTTTATTTCATTTATTTTATTATTTCTATCTACATGATACACTTTGGGGAATATAATTCCAAATTAACAACTACCAAACCAATGTGCTGGCAACCTATAGTAAGCATTCTTACCGCACACATTCTAAACTCCTGGAAAAACCGGATCAGTTTCACCTTTCAATCCCCATCCACCAGTTATTAGAAAAGTATGTTCACATTCACTAGTACCAATGAAATAATTATTATAGTCAGTTTTTAGTCTAAGCAAGCAAAGTTTCCCTTTATGATACCAATCCAGAGACATTGCAGCGTAAGTCTCGCCCTTTTTATAATTTCCCTCTCTGAAAGCCCATGGTGGTAAATGTGACTTCTGTTCAGCAGTTTTTCTTTGACATTCTTGTCTTCTATCCTCTACCATGTTAATAAATTCCTTTTCTTCAGCCCTCAAACTACATGTAAGATTATGTCTATGAGCATAAACTATATCTAATGTCTGAGTAATATGAAAAAATTCTCCCATGTATCCCGCATTTCTATTACTGTACACCTTATTCATATCCTTTCTAATTGGAATTTCTGGAAACACTAAATCTAGGTTTGAATAATAATATTGTAACTTCCCTGTCACGTAAAACAAGCTTGTTAATACACTGCACGACACACCATATGTTAAAGGAAGGTTATGGTAGGTCACACCCTCTGAGACAGACGAAGGTAATTGCATGCATACGTAACAATCTCTCACATCCATTGTCTCAACATACTCATATAACAATTTTGTAAAAACATTTAACGAGAAATCATTAATCGATTTATCATGTTGATAAATACTTTCATCTATCTCTTCTATCTTAGTATTAGGTGTTTCCTTAGTAACTGAAGTCACTCTCTCACTTATCACATTAATAGTGTTATTTTTGTTATTAGTCACCGTTAGAACAGGTACAATGACAGTCAAAATTAGCCACATTATCATTAGTAGTAAGACACTACATAAGCAAGCTTTAATATATCTATTTTTTAAACTAGGTTTATGATGTCCAGTCACTGTATCTTCTGTCATTTTTGTATACTATAAAAATAATGAAAAAACTTAAATTCCCAACAACTCTCTAAAAGTTTGACAAACTTGTCCAAAAACCATCGGAGAAATAGTGTATCTCACACTTCAAAGCTTTCTTCTTTACTCCCTATTTTTTTGTTTGTTTTAGACTTCTTTAAATTGTCTGGATCTTTCGATTTGTTATTGACTGAAGTTGTTGCACCTTAACTTTCACAGTTCTTTTAAGGCGGTTTTAATTTGCTTTCATCAACTTGCTCAATACCAGTACCATCTTCTCTTTTTATTGGATCTGTGCTTTCAATTTCTTCCAATATTACATATGTCCATTCTGGAGCTGAGTATTTCTTGCTCGGAAGTCTTATTCTCTTTGTTCTTCGTACTAGATTCCTCTGATTCTTTTTGTTCAGTTTGGCTTGAAGCTTCATTTATTTGCTCTGGTTTTCTTTTCTCAAGAGTGTATTTCAGTCTTTTCATTCCACTTGGCCAATTGTCACCCTTTTTCGCTCTCTTGGCTTGAACTGCTTCTTCACCTTCTTTTTCTAGTTCACAAGTTCTTTTATTTAGCCCTTTTCTTTGACGTACTTGCTCCTTATTCTCAGTACCTTCCTCTTCTTTTTGCTCATCAGCAGTCTTATGAGACCCAGTAGCTGGTGCCCACTCTACTTGACTTCTGCTTGGTTGTTCATCACCCACGGACTTGTCAGAATCTGTCACTCTAGATTCTTTGGTTTCACAACCTTCAGCTTCTGGTTTCTTATTTTCATCGACCAGTTGCTGCTCACCTTCCCTTTCAAGTGGACTTGGGACTCTTCTTGTATGACTTGCGTGTATCCAGTTGGGCAAGCCACCACACTTCACTGCTGTCGTTGTCACCACGACTTCCTCACGTGTTTCTTGACAAGAACCCACTCTCCTGGACTCAGATCATGTGCTTGATCCGGCTGTGTTGGGGGTTGCAATTTCTCCGAACTGATGAGACACAGAACGCAGCAGATCAGCCAATCCTTTGCAATAATCAAGAAATATTCATCAGTTTGTTTGCTGGTACAATTGCTTGTCTCATTGCTCTTCCCATTAGGACTTCATGAGGACTCAATCCAGTCTTTTTATCTGGAATGCTTCTAAGACTCATGAATACCAGGGGTAAAGCGTCAGGCCATTTCAGTGTTGTAAATGCACATACTTTTCCCAGTCTAGATTTTATAGTGGCATTGATTTGCTCGACCACTCCAGATGCTTCTGGTCGAAAGGCACAATGCAGCTTTTGCTCAATTTGTAATGCTGCACAGATCATCCGAATTATCTCATTATTAAAGTGAGATCCCCTATCTGTTTCTAAAGTGAATGGAAAACCAAACCTTGCTATTAATTCTCTCAAAAGCAATTTTGCAACGGTAAGGCTGTCATTCCTCCTTGTTGGATAGGCTTCCACCCAACTAGAAAACAAACAAACGACAACTAACACATATTTTAGTCCGTTACATGGGGGAAGCTCAATAAAGTCAAGTTGGAGCCTCGTAAATGGTCCTGCTGCCTTTCCAATTCGCCCCCAACTAACAACTGTGTTTCTGCCTGTATTTTGCAGCTGACATTTAACACACCTCTGGCATAGACTCTCTGCAATGACCCTGAATTTAGGGTTGTACCATGACTGCTTGAAGAGCCTGATCATTGCATCCCTTCCAACATGTGCAATTCCATGGTACACCCTTGCCATTTGGGAAAGTAAACAATCTGGCATAACTGGTCTTTCATCTGTGTACACCCAGACCTCATCCTCTGCTCTCTTCCTGCAGCCCAATTTTATCCAAAGTTCTTTCTCCTCATCTCCTGACTCTTCCTGCAACTGCCTGATTTCAACCCAAGTATCCAAAGAGGAAAACATCAAGTGGCAATTAGTATCTTTCTTTTCCACCCCTCTGTTGATTGCGATTGAATTTTGTGCACAGAAACGCGCTACTTGATCAGCGTATCTGTTACCGTTTGTTACATAATCATTTCCTGAATTATGTGCAGAACATTTGACCACCGCAATCTTCTTGGGCAATTTCAAAGCATCCAATAAATCTTTCAAATTTTTACTATTTCTGATCGGAGAACCTGAAAAAGTCAGAAATCCCCTTTGCATCCATAACTGTCCGAAATCGTGAAACACCCCAAAACCATATTGACTGTCAGTAAATATGGTTACTCTCAAATCTTTGCCAATTTTACATGCTCTAGTCAGAGCTATGAGTTCAGCAATTTGTGCAGAGTTTACCCCTTTTAGACAGGATGCTTCTAGAACTGCAGCCACTGTGCATACTGCATAAGCAGAACTCAATACACCTTTTTCATTTATCAGACATGATCCATCAACAAACATCACACTATCTGACTCCTCTAGCGGTGTATCCTTAATGATTGGCCTCGGTTTCGTGCACAATTCTGTCACATCCAGACAATCATGATCTGCTTCATCTTTCACTTCTTCACAAAATGGACTAGGTAACAAGGTTGCCGGATTTATTGTCGTGCGTCTCACCACAGTCACATTCTCAGCACCCATAATTAACCTTTCACACCTAGTCAGCCGACTATAGGTCATGTGCTGCGTTCGAGTTCTTGTTAATAGAATCTCAACTGAGTGTGGCACATATACTTTTACTGGATGTCCCATCACGATTGCTTCATTCTGTTCCAGACTCACACAAGTAGCAGCTACTGCTTTTAAACAGCCTGGTAATGCTGCTGCCACTGAATCCAAAGAAGCAGAAAAATATGCTACTGGACGTTGTGCCATTCCATGTCTTTGAGTGAAAACTGAACGTGCACACCCATCTCTCTCACAACAGTACAATGCAAAATCCTTTGTATAATCTGGCATTCCTAGTGCAGGTGCTCGACAAAGACTGTCTCGTAACTCAATAAATGCTTTCATGCTTTCATCATCCAACTCAATCAGATCAGTCACATCTTTGTGTGTCAAGCTCTGCAAAGGTTTTGCAATCAGTGAAAAACCAATGATCCACTGTCTGCAGTATCCAACCATTTCCAAAAACATTCGAACTTCCTTCTGAGTCTTAGCAGGGCTCAGTTGCTGAATCACACTGATTCGCTCTGGTGTCACTTTTCTGATTCCCTTCTCTATTTTGTGTCCCAAATATTGGACCTCCTGTTTACAAAATTGTAATTTTGCTGTTGACACTTTGTGTCCACCTTCTGCCAAATGGTTCAGTAAGGCAATTGTATCAGTCACACATGCCTCTCGTGTTCTTGATGCCACCAGTAGGTCATCAATGTACTGAACCAAAACCGATTTTCCTGGTCTAATCAAAGTTTCCAAACACTTTTTCAAAATCTGATTAAAAATCGAAGGACTCTCTGTGTACCCTTGAGGAACTCGGCACCATGTCAAAACACAGTCTCCGAACTGGAAAGCAAACAAATTCTGGCTATCCGGATGTAAAGGAATCGAGAAAAATGCTTGACACAGATCAATTACTGTGTACCATTCTGCGTCATAGGGGATTTGATAAAGAATCACTGCTGGATTTGGCACTATCGGACAACAGGGTACCACTATTTTAATTATTTTATGTAAATCTTGCACTATTCTATACTTTCCACTTGACTTTTTAATTCCCATAATAGGCGAATTACATGGACTGCTTAGTATTTCTCATAAAATACCCTGCTCAATCATTTGGTCAATCACAGGAATAACTCCTGCTATTATCTCAGGACTCATTTTGTACTGAGGTGTGTTTGGGAAAGTTGCACTTGGTTTCACCATGATCTGAATAGAATCCACACCTCTCATCAGACCAATTTCTTTTCCTGTAAAATCCCATACATCAAATCTTACTGTATTTTTCAACTCTGCAGGCAAATCTTCTTCAGTGAGAAGTGAAAATAACTCATCCACTTCTGTCCCTTGCTTTGCTAACATCATTTTAAATGCAACATCCTCATCTGGTGTTTGGAAAGCAATACCATCCGGTGTACAATAGATGGTGCAGTTCATCTTGCAAAGCAAATCTCTTCCTAAAAGATTCACCGGGCTCATATCACATACCACGAACCGATGCATGTCTCTGAATCTTCCGATATGAACTTCTATTTCCCTTGTTATTGGGGTTTTGATATGCTTATTTGAGACTCCTACAACTTGGATAGTTTCTCCCGAGAGGGGTAGGTTTGGAATTTCTGCTGCTCTAACAGTAGAACGGGTAGCACCAGTGTCCACGAGGAATGTAATATCATTACCTTCCACTTTTCCATCAACAAATGGACCTGACTGATCTACCTCTAGAGATGTGCCAAGCAGGCACTCTTCCTCCCCCCTCAGGCACCTTCATTGAGATTAGTCTGAATCATTCTCATTGCACTGCAACAAGTATTGCGAAACCATTTGCACATTTTGATTCTTACCAACTTGTTCACCTGCGTGAAATCCAGTGTTTGCACTGTACCTCTGCACTTGAGCATTCACATTATTTGGCATAGGAGCTTGTTGTACCTGTATCTGTGGTGTAACTACCTGCTGCTGTTGTTGCTGTTGTTGATTCACAACCACCTCATTCTGCATCTATGAATTGAAATTTTGATTCATCCCCTTATTCTTTAGAACAGATCTACACTCGTTCTTCCAATGTCCAAACTTTCCGCACGCATGACAAGGAAATTTCCTTTTCAATTCATCTTTATTCATTTTACCTCTACCTCTACCACCACTCGATACTTGACCATTCTGATTCTGACCTTTCATTTGATAATCTGTTTGGGAACCACTGTTTCCGTCTTGCTGTTCTGCTACTTTCACTTGTGCCCACATCATTTTCTCTTTTAGCTTCTTGTGTCTTGACTCAATATCATCACTACAATATTTTGCATACCTCAGTATCTCATCAACCGTTTTACTCTGCCAACAAATCAAATGTTGCTGAATCATATAGCTAATTTCTGGTTTAAGTCCGAACACAAAACGATACATAAAATGTCCCATATCTTTATCTCCAATATTCTCAAACCCACTGTACTGTTTGAACACCTGTAACAACCTTTCATAGTAAGCATGTACCGACTCTTTTGGTTCTTGGGTTGTTCTGTCAATTTTAACCCAATCTGTTTCTTTTGGAGAAATTATCCCTTTCAGGTAAGTGATTACCTGATTATATTTCTTCATCACCTCATCTGAAGGTGCACCTGTTTTCGCATCTCTAGGATATTCTTCTTTAGGCCAATCAACAGCAATCTTACACTCAGTCCATAAATCCACTGGGACCACAATTTCAAACAATCCATCTAAATCTTTTAACAAAACCTTTGAAACCTTTACAAACCTCTCTACTTGTTTGTACCACTCGACCGGTTTTTCTATCAATCTAGAAAAGTCATTAGTAAAGGATAATATATCCTGTCTTGTCCAAGGAACGTGAACATATCCACCACCTGGAACTTCTCTCATCGGACACACCATTTCAACTTGTCCTGACTCTCTTAATGGAAATAAAGACGCATTTTTGTTGGCATTCATTTCATCTTTCTTTTTTAGCTCATCTACCTTTCCACCATTCTACATCTCCCTACTTCTTCAAGATATTCATCAATTCTTTTATTTGCAACCTTTTGCCAGACGCATTCAAACTCTCCAAATCCTTTTCAGTAAAATCCAGTCTATATGTTTTCGGTAACACCTTTGACTTCTCTAATTCTACTCCATATTCATTAGCAGCCTCTGTCAATTTCTCATGAAGATTTTTTGTTTTCCATGTAATATTTTTACACAAGAATAATAACTCTTCATCTCGGTAAGTACTCAATCTGTCTGGACTTATTGTACCAATAATAATTTCTTCCAAATCCACTCTCAATTTACCCACATCTATACTCTGTGGTTGAGGTTTTCGCTTTTCCATTCCCCTTATCCAATCATCTAATTCATCTGGTGATGGTCCCATCGAACTTCCCGACACTGGAGTGACATTCTGCACTATTCTTCTCGGATCCATTTGCGCACTTCTCTTAGGGGTTTCATTTATCATCTCACAAACTGGTAGATCAATTAATGAAGTACTTGTTTCAGCTTGCCCAGCCTGATCAACTATCGTTAATACCGTATTCCCTTCACTATTCATTGGGACTGTCAACGCATGTACTCTCGATATATTCTGTTTTTCTCCATACAATGGAACTACAGGACCAATCGTTACTGGCTCTGTTAATGCTTCCGCATTCAGATTCAATTGATTAATTTTCTGAGTTAACTCTTCTCTCGTCTTATTCAACTTGTCCATTTCACTCTCTTGAATTATTCTAGTAACTACCGGGACTTGTGGAACCTGCGGAATTAGTGGGGTTCCCATTAATGGTGCATTTGGGACTGTTTCACTTGATTTTTCCTGATAAGGTGGAGGTCTTTTAGTCAAAATGTCATCTAACAACTCATCATCAGAATCACTCGGGCCAAAGTTCAATCACGATGTCTCTACATTTTTCTTTTTCTCTTTACATTTGCCTCCAGTCAATTCCTCAGCCACTAAAACTGGGTACAAACCATCTACTTTTACAGCTCTCCTCCATCTTTTCATTTGATCATCCCATCTTGCCTCAGCAAACCTCGATATCATATTCCTATATCTATTTCCATTCCTGAATTTCTCTCGTTTATATGCCTCATGTTCCCATTCCTCAAGTGCTTCATACTGAGTAGGTCTAGGATTTGGTTCTAGTGAGTTCATTCATTCTCTCAAATTCTCCAAAACCCTTACATTAAAGGTACCATGTTTTGGGAAAGCTAAGACACCATCATCTTACGTGTATCTCTCCCAATTCTCTGACCAAGTACATGTATGATAACCACGTTCCAACATCATGAAAGAAGCAGCCGTTCTTGGAGGTGGAATAGGAATTCCCTCTCTAGTAACTATTGGTTTGTCCTTTTTAAAGAAACCCTTTATTCTATTAATCATCTTCATTTTTCCCGACTCTTCACGCTAAAATATAATTCAGTAAACAAACAAATAATTTCTTCGTACTGCAGCTTATTCTATTGGCTAGCACTCATCCAATACTAGCGCGACTCACACTAACAGGCCAATCTGAACACACTACGTAATCAACTCTTCAACCAATACCAGCGCAGCTTACAGCAATCAACCAATTACAGCTCTCTGAGCGCTCACTGTCTGACCAATGCCAGCGCGGCTTTTTGTGACATCAGTATTACTCCAACTACTGACCCTCCCTTTACAAAATAATACGGCAATGTTTTTCTATTCTTTTCTCAACTAAACTTGTTAGAAAACAAACATTAAAACAATGCTGCCTTGTCTGTTCCACTAATTAAAGAGATAGTCTTCACTTCAAAAAGAAAGATTCTCTCACTTCAAGTAAAATAACGACCAGGGCTATTCTACACCCAAACAAACTACAGGAGGACTTGGTACTCCTCTAGGGATACTAGCCAAAGTTTCGGAAGAGGACTTTCACATGGAAAGAGGTCTTGGTACTCCTTTGGGGATGTAAGGCCAGAGTTTCGGAAGTGGACCCTTCACTATTTCAAGCAAAATCTACTCTCAAACGAATAATCCCTAAATATAATACCAACAGCCTCTCGCCGTTCAGTATTATGACAACAGAAAAAGTACTTCTGCAGTATGATACCTTATCCACACTATTCTTCTGCCTCTTCAGGCTAAAACATTATCCCGGGATCTCAGGTGACTCCGTACCCGCACTTCCAGACAATATAGAACAAAACACTAACTTTTCATGTTAAGTGACAGATAATCAATAATTATTACCAAACTAATCAATAATTAACCATCCTCTGCTACCAGAAACTGATCCAGCGCCAATCAGGGATCGATAATCAATATTAACGCAATCACTGGCCCATGCTCATACAC
This sequence comes from Calotriton arnoldi, assembly GCA_963921515.1. NCBI lineage: Eukaryota > Metazoa > Chordata > Amphibia > Caudata > Salamandridae > Calotriton > Calotriton arnoldi. The sequence continues at coordinate 1,163,051 of CAWUFW010004116.1, read as the reverse complement.
CCAACAAACCAATCCCTGTTGCGCTGTTCAAGTGTGATGTTAAATCAGTTATTCATATATACAGGATCATATTCAACACTCTAAATACATAACTGAGCCTGTATATCAACTCTCTTTCCTCTGGCCAATGGACCTAAAGTTGAGAAGTTGATGGAAACAATTAGCACTAACTATCTATCTATATTACTAAATAAACCACAAACTCAGTGTAAGGTTAACAGTGTTTATCGCAAAATAATATGAAGGTAAAATACTCATCTTGTACAGGTTTACAAAGCAAACATAGATTCAATCACAGAGAGAGAACATTAATCAGAGCAAACAGTGTCAAACTCATATCAACTGAACAATTATGCAAATGAGGGAGTGGATAGATGAAGAGACAAAAGATTCAGAATCAAATATACATTTGCAAATGATTATGCAAAGTATGGATCATTTAGCTATACTAACCCAAATATTTCAATGGAAAATCTACCCCCTGGCCATGGGAATAGATGGGGGTTCCCTGAGAAGGTTCAGGGAACAAAGAGTAGGACAGGAACAGGAAATAAACAGGCCTCAGTCTGGATACAGCAAACCGACGGACAGCGACGATCTCCCTCTCTCTAGCTTCTCCAAAGACGCGCCCCGACCACCCCCCAGGCACCCCAGTATACCCTAAAACCTACATGTCCAACCCATCATTGTAGCAACATTTCAGAAACTCAATCTCTCATTGTTCAGTTTAGGGGGTGTTCTATCATACCACCATAGTCACGTCCATGTTTTCACAGCATTCTTTGTTTTACAGTTTTCTCATTACATCAACCACGTCTCATGAATACACATTTCCTCCAAAAAATAACATGTTGCAAGTCTTTACACTTTCATTGTTCGCCTCAACAGTTTCTGCGGAATGAGTTTGTACATTTGCACTTGATCCCACGACCATCCTTCCGTTTCTTGGCAGTCATACAACAATCCTTGAAGGTTATCAGCCGTTGCCTTCTCCACTCTCTCTCAGAGCTCAATTTTCAGCATATTTATTCATTTTTATTTCTCGTTAACCCTCGAATGACATCCAAAGATGTAGACCCATGCGTGCATCAGTACGATGAACAAAACACAAACATTATTATTTTCATGAAATAAAATTCTCACTGTTCACCACCCACCATTGCACTATCCCCCGTGGTAATACTAGCAAGAGCGTTAATGTGCAAAAGCGGCATTATTATTATTATTTTATTTTTCCTTTTAAGCAGAACACAAATATGGCCTAGTTTTCATGCATTAGTTCACGCATTAGTGCACGCATGCGCAAAAGCGTTTCCCTGTGTTTCGTGTTTTTGCACGTTATTTTCACAGCACACTGTTAGTAAATGTTACTGAGGACGTGATCCAAGCAGGTTTATTCTCTCCAAACCCTGCTCCATCAATTCCCCCCCAGCCCACCCCCAGCTGACCGGCCTCTCTGTGATGAGAATTCTACCTCCATTTGGTCACTGTTTACTGCCTAGGGGACCGCCATGTTTCTTTAGCCTGATCAGCATTCTATTTCTCTTTTCAGCAATAGACCCTCGAAGCCTATTTTGTTGGTAGGAATAACTGATATAGAGAATTGGATGCTGTCCTTATTCGTTTAATGAGTCTCGTGTTTCACCAAGTAGCTTACTTCATTTAGAACCATTGCGGCTGAGATGTATTCTGGATGCTGACTATCATTGTCAATTTTGAATGACGCAGTCTGTGGAAATGACGAAATCAGGAATTGTGACGTCTCAGTCTGATTGATGTAAACCATTTCAGGTCAAACTATTTGCCTTCACCTTTTGTTGTCCAGGAAAGTTTGTCATCACAAAATTATAATCTACAATAAACAATAACCAATTCAGCTATCTGACTGTAAATCTTCTTTCAGAATTTCAGTGAACACTTTAAAAGTGAAATTTGACCTCAAAAGACAATGATGGCATTTCTAAAAGTATGCCATCATCGCTAGAATGCCCTTTCGTAGAAATCAAGTAAGGATATTATTTTGTCAAATTTAACTTTCAAGAAAAGAAGGTCATAGGTTGAAGTTTACCTGTGGCTGAATGATCCTAGAAGAAAATTGTTTCTTTTAGTATATGAGTGATGCATGATTGATGCGGCGGCGGATTGTTATTTGTGAAACTGAATGACCTTTTCTACTTCTTTTGTCAAATCGAAATGTGTGCATTTCTTCAGCAGACAATAATTTAAATAACTATTTAAAAAAATCCTAAATGAGCAGCAGTAGAAATTTGGAGAAGGCAAACGCCATGCACTTCACAAATGATTGGTGTAAAGGCCTGTTGAACAGTGCTGGTACCTTTGATGAATTAATGTGGAGTCCTTTCATGGAAATGTTCAAACCAAGATATTCAACAGTTGTGATATGAACGTGACTTTTCTCTGCTTGTCCTGCATGTGAAGCCATTATCCATATTAGTGGCCTGGAACTTCTGAGATTTTTGGTTCTCCTTTTCAATCACCATACACAAGCAGCTACAAGGCACTGTGGTTCCCACCTAATTGCGTGCTGGTAAAGTCTTGGGGGCATATTTACAACAGAATGGAGAAGCGTGGCGTTAAGCAAACATTGCTAAGGCCACGCTTCTCCATTTTGAAAACGCAAGGATGCGCCGTATTCACAAGAAAGCAGCGCACCCCTGTGTTTCCCCTAGTGCTGACGCTGAGTTCAACTCCCTAGTGCCAATGCAGGCACCCTGGCACCATAGTGCCAGGGTGTCTGCGTTGGGGGGAATGGCGCAGGAAGGTCTCCCTTCCTGCACATTAACAATCATTCATGGCATTTTGAAACTTCTATGTGTGCTGCTTAATGCAGCACATATAGAAATTGCAAAACATCTATTTTTAAAGATTGTTTATGTGCAGGAAGGGTCACCTCCATGCGCATTCACAATCAATGGCAATTTGGTGTTTCTATGTGTGCTGCACAAGGCAGCACGCATGGAAACAGCAAAAACGAGGAGAAATAAAGCATTTCTCCACATTGCGTCAGGGTGAGACTAGGTTTTGCCTGGTCTTAATTTTGGCGCTGGATCCTATTTATGCCACCCTTGTAAATAGGGGGCAGCATCAAAATCAATAGGTGTTGCGGTGGAACGCCCACCGCAACCCCTGATTCAGCGGAAGCGGGGGCAAAAATTATTTTACCACCAATAACCAATTTCAATAACCATCTGTCTTTTCCCCGCATAAACTACATTTGGCCCATACCTATAATAACTAGGCCTCCGATGAACCTTTTGAGAGTTGTTAGGGACTGACTATTGTCAAGACGGATAATACCCCCCTTATGAGGACCTACAACAAAGGGAATATTCTACTTACAAGCTAAATATCACAATGTACAAATCACATTAACCATAATCATCAATAATGACAGACTCTGATTTACTTATCACTTTGCTTTTTATCTATTTCTTAAAAATATGAATGTTCAATAAATCGACACAGCATTTGAATCATAGATCATCACACAAAGAAAGTAAGTAATTCACAATAACATCCCATTTAACGAGCATGAGTGAGTGGATAGGAGTGGAGACAAAAGAAGCATTGTAAGAAGATCAATGCAGTTACAGAGAACCTAAAGGAAACTATAGCACAGCGTGCAAATAGTCTGAAGAGCGAACCCTCCGGCCGGAAGGGAAAGCTGGGCAACCTCACAAAGGTATGAGGAGCAAAGTTTAAGAGTCAGGATCAGACAGCAGCAGACAAAGGTGAAGCTGAAGGAAACAGCAACACAGGTCTCTCCTCACAGGAAAACAGCTCTCTCTCTCAAAATGCTCTAATCCAAAAATGTTCTCTCCCTAAAAATGTTCTCTCTTCATGAAAATTCTAACACTAGTAGTTACACCATAAATGTTAAAGTCCATCCCTAATTTGTATCAAAAGTCCAGACATTTCACAGTTAACATAGGGTGTTCAATCACACCACTTCCATCGCACCTAACTTTCAAAAGTTCTTTGTTAGAGCCAAGCTGTCGTCATTGTCCTTTTGCAGAGGAAATCATGATATTCTTCTTCCTAGACTCACGCACATTTTCTAAACATTTGCAACATTTTACTAGAACAGTTATCCACAAAACTAAACATTTTCTCGGACAGTAAGAAAGTTCCATTGATATCTCTTCCACATAGATGTTGCCAAAAAAAAAATAACATAACAATCATTACGAAGGACAAAATACAATTCTTTGCAGCCTACGTTTACAAAGCAAATTAATGCTAACAGTGGTTTGAGGCCTTCTCTGTAATGTGTGCCATTTTCTCTAGGAGAGATAAACAAACTTAGTAATTTGTTCACATAAAAAGCTCCATTACATTATTCATTTTAGTCTTCTATTATTCTAATATAAACGCAAATATTCTCAACAAGTATTCTATGCAATTAATATCACTCACGTAAAGCTCTTTTATTAACGCGTTTCATTTACTTTTACACATGAAGCTCAAACCCCTTAACATTATTTCTCTGCTATCTTTTGTGCAGAAATCATTTGCAACCTACAGAAATCATTTGTCATTTTCTCCTGCACATTTTTCGATTCTCTTTCCAAATACCCCATGTTAATATTTTTCTTAGTGTCACGACTCTTGTTAATAAATTTTACACAGAAGGAGGTTTAATCCGAGCACGTTAAATGTGCGAAAAGCCTGCTCCATTAATTGATGGGGACTTAAGCCATCATAAATCCAAAAATCTGATTACAATCTGATTTGTCTAGAAGATTGTCGTTCTCATCTGTTTCAACCTAACCCCATCTATATCTTTCATTACTTAATAATAATTTCTTTTTCTATCTTCCATTTCTATTTCTTCTCTCTTTCTCTTCTTGGCTCTTCGTTTTGTCTCTAGTGTTTTACCCTTACACTTGAAGCATCTATATATTAGAAACAGCATTAGTATTCCAATAGCAGTAGCAATAATAGGTGTTAATATTCTCCCTAACAAGCTGTTACCAAAAGTTAAAAACCAGTTTCCTACAGAGGAAAAACCCTTACCAAGTTTATCCCAAGCACTATCAACCTTCTGTTGAGTCAAATCTTCCCTTAAATGCGTAATATTAGAAATATATCCCTCTAGATTCTTACTTTTGTCAGGGATATAGGTACAGCATTGTTGAATTTTCAACATGCTACAGACTCCACCCTCTCTTGCCAATAACACATCAAGGGCAAGACTACTTTGCAAAACTATAGACATTATAGCCACCATTTCATTATCAATCATTAAAAATCCACCAGCAGTGTCTGTTGATAAACGATCAACCACTGAGGACAATTTTCTAATCTTGTGCGAATTCAAAATTACCACAACTGAAGGTATCAATGCTCCAAAAATATCACCCACAATCTCTGCAGCACGAATTCCCCTTTTACTCCGTATTAGTCCCCTCTTACCATTTTCATTGGTTCCATGATTCTTATCCACGTGGTAGATTTTCAGAAAGACAATCCCCATATAACAACACCTATACCAACGTGCTGGCAACCTATAATAGGCATTCTTACCACACACATAATAAATTCCAGGGAACACAGGATCCGTACCACCTTTTAATCCCCAACCCCCTGTTATTAGGAAGGAATGGTCACATTCACTAGAACCAATGAAATAATTATTATAATCAGTCTTTTGTCTTAGTAAGCAAAGCTTTCCCCTATGATTCCAGTCCAGAGTCATTGCAGTATATGTCTCACCTTTCTTGTAATCTCCGTCCCTATGTGCCTAAGGAGGTATGTAACTCCTTTTCTCAGCAGCTTTTTCTTAGAGTTTTCTCTTCTATCCTCTATAACATTTATGAAGACAATTTCCTCACTCCGTAAACCACAGGTTAAGTTATTTCGATGAGCATATACAGTATCTATTGTTTTGGTAGTATGAAAATACTCTCCAAAATACTCAGCATTCTTTGCACTACTTACTACATTCATATTCTTTCTAATAGGAACTTCAGAAAAAACTTAATCAAAATTCGAATAATAATATTGCAGTTGGCCTTTTTCATAGAACAAACTTGTTAGTACACTACACGAAAATCCATATGTTAAAGGAAGGTGGTGATAAGTCACCCCTTCTGACACTAAAGACGGTAATTGCATGCACATATAACAATCTCTTGCATCCATAGTATTAACATATTCATACAACAATTTAGTAAAAACATTCAACGAAAAATCATTAATAGAATTATCATCCCAGTTAATCTCTTAATGTTAATCTCTGGGTCTTCTTTAAGATTTTCTCCCACATTCATCTTTATATCTACAAAATCATTAGTAGTATTATTTTAGTATGATACATGAAGTAAGGCACAACAACCATTAATATTAACCAAACAAACATCATTAGTAAAACACATATAAAGCAAACATTAATACATTTATGCCTGGTTGATCCCTGATTCTGATTACTAGTCTCCTGAATCCTAGCCATTTTAAAATTATATAAAAATTAAAAAAACAAAAAAAGATTAAAAAAATTAAAACTTGATAACGTATGTGTGTCCACTTGATAAAGTATGTGTGTCCATAAACTTTTAAGCCTTAGGCCTTCTCAGAATTAGCTTTTTCAGGACTTTCGAATCCAAATCCCCTCTTTTTTTTTTAAATCTAATTCTTCTTTCAGTTTTTTTTGCACAGTTCCAGTCTCAATTCCAGTCTCCTTTTCTGGACTTTTCAGAACAGTTCTCAATCTTCTGCACCCCAATTTTTAACTCAGTTCATTTAGGGTGGCTCATAGCAATTTCTGTGACTTGACTCAACAGCTTCTTTTCCACTATTGTCTGTTGGAACAGCTGTTTCAGCAACCAAATACGTCCATTCAGGTGCTGTATATTTCTTGTTTGGAACTCTTAATCTTTTTGTTCTTTGAACTATATCTTCTTCAGAATCACTTTGCTCAGATTGGCTCGATATTTCAATTATTGGGTTTGGAACACTTTTATTCAAGGTATATCTCAGTCTTTTGACTCCTTTTGGCCATATATCTCCTTTCTTGCTCTTTTCTTTTGAACACTTTGTCTCATTTGATTCAAGACTTGTTTCAAAAGTCCTTTTAGTTGATTCCTTTTTCTACTCTCTTCATTTTCGTTCTGGAACCGATTTCTCTACTGTATCGACATTGACAGTCTCACGAGACCCAGTAGCTGGTGCCCACTTTACTCGACTCTCGGTCTCTTCAGGTTATCTTTGATCAGTTTCTTTTTGTTTTTCTTGATCACTTTCAACTGATTCTTTACTTTCAAGTGGACTTGGGACTCTTCGTGTGTGACTACCATGTTTCAAATTTGGCAAGCCTCCACACTTCACTGCTGTTGTCGTTACCAATATCACTTGATATGGCTCATGCCAACGAGGTTCTCACATGCTTCTTGACAAGAACCCACTCTCTTGGGCTTAAATCTTGTGCTTGTTCCTGCTGTGTTGTGGTTGCAACTTCTCCAACCTGATGAAACACAGAACGCACCACATCAGCCAATCCTTTGCAATAATCGAGCACTAAATCATCAGTAATATTCATCAGTTGATTCGCTGGAACTATTGGCAGTCTCATTGATCTGCCCATGAAAATTTCATGCGGCAACAATCCAGTTCTTCTATCAGGGATACTTCTTAGACTCATCAGGACTAATGGCAATGCATCTGGCCATTTCAGTGTAGTGGATGCACACACCTTTGTAAGTCTTGACTTAATTGTGCCATTAACCTGCTCAACTACACCTGGTGTTTCTGGTCGACAGGCACAGTTTAATTTTTGTTCAATTTGTAATGCTGCACAAATAATCCAAGTTATTTCAATATTAAAATGTGTCCCTCTATCAGATTCTAAAGAGACTGGAAATCCAAATCTTGGTATAATCTCTATAAGAAGCAATTTAGCAACAGTTAGGCTATCATTGTGTCTTGTTGGGTAAGCCTCCACTCGACGAGAAAACAAACAAACAATCACCAGTACATATTTTAGTCCATTACATGGTGGTAGTTCTATGAAATCAGCCTGCAATCATGTAAATGGACCAGCTGCTTTTCCAATTTGTCTCCAACTAACAACTGTCTTACTCCCTGCATTTTGCTGCTGACAAGTAACAGACCTCTGGCAAAGACTTTCAGCAATGACTCTGAACTTGGGATTGAACCACGTTTGTTATGAACAATCTAATCATAGTGTCTCTACCTATATGTGTAGGACCATGATAAATTCATCTTTTGTCAACTGACTGCTTGTAAGATGCCGTGTTCGAGTATGTGTCAACAAAATCTCAATAGAATGTGGTATATACAATTTCAATGGATGTCCCATCACAATCGCTTCACTGTGTTCCAAACTCCCACAAGTAGCATCAACTGCTTTTGAACAACCTGGCAAAGCTGCAGCTACGGAATCTAATGTGGCAGAGAAGTATGCCACAGGACGACATGCTGTTCCATGCATTTGCGTTAGAACTGAAAATGCACATCCGTCTCTTTTACAACAGAACAATGCAAAGTCCTTGTTGAAATCTGGCATTCCCAATGCTGGTGCTCGACAAAGACTGTCTCGCAATTCAAAAAATGCCTTCATGCATTCCTCATTCAATTGAATCATATCTGACACACCTTTGTGAGTCAATCTTTGTAATGGCTTGGCTGTCAATGAAAAACCATTGATCCACTGTCTGCAGTATCCAACCATTCCCAAAAATATTCGAATATCTTTCTGTGTCTTGGGTGGTTTTATTTGCAAAATTGCATTTATTCGATCTTGTGACACCTTCTTGACTCCTTTTACAATTTTGTGTCCAAAAACGTCTTTCTGGCTAAATTACAGTTTTGCTGGTGACACCTTATGGCCACCTACTGCCAAATGGTTCAGTAGAGCAATAGTATCTGTCACACAAGCTTCTCTCGTCTTTGATGAAACAAGCAAATCATCAATATACTGCACCAAGACTGAGTCATTATGCATTACCAGTGACTCTAAGCACCTCTTCAAGATTTGATTGAAGATTGAGGGGCTCTCGGTATACCCTTGAGGAAGTCGGCACCATGCCAAAACACGGTCTCCGAACCGGAATGCAAAACAATATTGGATATCCGGTTGCAAAGGTATCGAGAAAAACACTTGACACAAATCAATTACTGTAAACCACTCGTATCACATGGAATTTGATAAAGAATTACTGCTGGATTTGGCACTATTGGACAACAAGTTACTACTATCTGATTAATTTTTCTCAAATCTTGGACAATTGTATATTTTCCGCTTGTTTTTTTAATTCCCATTATAGGTGAATTACAAGGACTACCTAATATCTCTTTTAGAATACCTTGTTCAATCATCATTTCAATGACAGGTGTTACTCCTGCTATCATCTCAGGACTCATTTTGTAAGGTGGCGTTTTTGGAAATTCTGCACCTTGTTTACCTGAAATTTGAATAGGATCAACTCCTTTCATTAATTCAATATCTTTCCCTGAGTAATCCACACATCAGCCATCACAGCATCTCTCAATTCAACAGGCAAATCCCTTGCTGTAAATAAAGGATACAAATCATTCACTTCTGTCCCTTGCCATGCCATTTTGAACACTACGTCTTCATCTTTTGTATGAAATGCTATTCCATCTGGTGTACAATAGATGGTGCAATTCATCTTACACAACAAGTCTCTACCCAATAGGTTAACTGGACTTGTATCACACACCACAAAACGATGCAAATCTCGGAAATCTCCAATCTGCACTTTCATTAGTTTAGTCACTGAAGTTTTAATCAATTGATTTGAAACACTTACACCTTGGATACTATCTCCTGAGAGGCCTAGGTTAGGAATTTCCACAGTTCTCACAGTGGAATGGGTAGCACCAGTGTCTACAAGGAATGTAATCACATTACCTTCTACTTCACCATCCACAAAAGGACCACACTGATCTACCTCTAGGGATGCGCCAAGCACGCACTCCTCCTCCCCCCTCAGGCACCGTCATTGAGATGTATCTGAATCACTCTCTTGGCACTGCAACCAATATTGTGAAGCCACTTGTACATTTGAATTAGCTGATTCATCCGTGTGAAAACCCATATTCACACGGTATCTCTGCACTCGACATTCATATTCTGATTTGGCATAGGAGCTTGAGGTATTTGTAAACCCTTTCCTCTCCCAACTGCTACTTGAGAACTCTGATTTTGCATCTGATTCATTCGATTCATATAATTTACGCTTGTATCACCTGTATTTACCAACAGACTCCTACACTCGAGTCTCCAATGCCCCAACTTGCCACACGCATGACATGGATATTTCTTCTTTAAATCTTCTCTGTTACCTCTACCCTTTCCTTGTACAGAAACACCACCATTTACCACAACACCTCTCATAGTAGTAGTCTGAGCATCTTGAACATTCTGACCCTTTCCCTGAAAACCTGTCTGAGGGAAATCTACAAAACCACCCTTTTGTGCCCCTTTCATTTGAGCCCACATTAATTTTTCTTTCAGCTTTTTGTGTTTCCTCTCAATGTCATCACTACAATACTTTGCATAACGCAATATATTGTCAATTGTCTTACTTTGCCAACAAATCAAATGCTGCTGAATCATAACACTAATCTCTGGTCTTAAACCAAACACAAACCTATATACAAAATGACCCATATTTTTGTCAGTAATGTTTTCAATGCCACTATACTGTTTAAACACTTGAAGAAGCCTTTCATAATAAGCATGCACTGTTTCTTTCGATTCCTGAGTAGTTCTATGTATTTTGACCCAATCTGTCTCTTTGGGTGAAATCTTCCCTTTCAAATAAGTAATGACCTGATTATATTTTTTCATCACTTTATCAGATGGTGCTCCAGTTTTTGCATTTCTTGGATACTCTGCTTTTGGCCAATCTACAGCAATTTTACACTCGACCCCCAAATCAGCCAGAATTTGAATATCAAACAAACCATCTAAGTTTTTCCACAAGACCTTTGAAACTTTCACAAATCTTTCTACCTGTTTATGCCACTCCACTGGCTTCTCTCTCCATCTGGGAAATTCATTTGTAAATGACAATATATCCTGCCTCGACCATGGACATGAACATACCCACCTCCTGGTACTTCTCTCATTGGGTATATCATTTCAGTCGCCTCTGCACCTGTTTCTCTCACTGGAAACATTGGTAAAGCCCTTGTATTCACAATTGTTTCTTCCTTCTTTTTAGCCCATCTGCCTTTCCAACGATCCAACTCACACCATCGTCTCAATGTACTGATTAACTCCGTAATTTGCAATTGCTTCACTGAAGCATTCAAACTCTCCAAATCTTCATCACTGAAATCCAATCTGTATGTTTTTTGTAAAACCTCCGATTTTTCTATATCCACACCATATGTCTGTGCAACTTCAGCAAACTTCTCATGAAGATTTCTCACTCTCATCGTAATGTTCTTACACAAAAATAACAACTCCACTTCCTGATACCTACTCAATCTCTCTGGACTGATCGTACCCAAAATCATTTCCTCCAAATCCGCTTTTAATTTACCTACATCCATATTCGTGTCAACTTTATTAGACAACATTCCTCTAATCCATTCATCCAATTCCTTCAGCGAAGGCCCTAACGACCCTCCTGATGTGGGTGTCACTCCCTTTGTATTCTGCAACAATCTCCTTGGTTCTATTTGCACACCACATTTTGGGGTTTCCACTGACCTCTCTGAAATATCAATCAATGACTCTGTTTCACTTGCGCCATTATTAGTCCTATCATTCGCTACGGGAACAAAAGTCTTATCTAAAACTGCAGGCACTGTTAGAGCATGTACCTGTGAAATACTTTGTCCATCACTGTGTAGTGGAACTATAGGACCAATAGTCACAGGAACTGACAAAGCATCTGCATTTAAATGCAACTGAGTAATTCTTTTTGTTAAATCTTCCTTTGCCTGACTCACTGCATTTGTATTTTTCCTTTGAGGAACTTCTACCTGTATCAATGGAGCACTTGGTGAAGGTCTCTCTTGTTCTTCCTGATATGGTGGTGGTCTATTCAATAATAATTCATCCAATAACTCATCATCTACCTCATTCTGATCTAATTCTGGTTCTACAACATTCTTCTTTTTCTCTTTACACTTTCCTCCTTCCTGATTCTCCCCTACCACAACCGGATATATTCCTTCTCCCGTTGCCACTACATCCCTTCTCCATTTTTTCATCTGTGCAGCCCATTTCGCTTCTGAGTATCTACTCACAGCGTTTCTATATCTATTTTTCAGTCCTGTCTCTATTCCTTTTGAATGCCTCATATTCCCATTCTTCAAGCGCTTCATACTGTATTGGTCCAGGACTAGGTCTCAACTCATTCATCTGATATCTCGGATTCTCTAAAATTCTAGTGTTAAAAGTACCATACTCTGGAAACGCTAAAATACCATCACCTTCTGCATACTTTTTTTTGTTTTTAGTTTTCAAAAACCTTTATTGTTAAGTTCAACACACATACAGGAAATTTCATATTATGAAAAGGAAGAGCTTGAGCATGAGAATGTACCGGGAAGCACATCATCTGAACAGTGGTACAATACAATACTGTCCTGTGAGAGCCTACCAAGGTGCTCCAGTGGGCAAGCTGTAGTCCATGAGGTCCAACCTGACCTCTGCTCTTCAATGCTCAGCATAGTCCAATATAGGCGCATGGAACAGAAGGGATGCAGCTAAGCATCCAATAGAAAGGAGGGATAAGGGGAGAGGGAAGGGGGGAAAGGTGGGAACCTCTCTGGCCAAGTCGAATTGGCAAATGAAAAAACTGTTGGGGCGCAGGTGGTGATGGGGGCCCCTCCCCGTTGGACGCCCACCATATCGCCTTCTCTCTACCCCTCTGCCGCAGGGGCTTGGGCTTGGTCGCTAGGCTGTGCTTGCAAAAACCTTCGCAGGGGTTCCCAAATATCCAGGGGTCGCACTTGTGTGGGCATCAGGTCCCAATACTCAGAAAACTGTGTATGGCAAAACGCTGCATCCGACAGCCAGTCATCTCTCCGCGGCCTACGCCGACGGCCCCAGCAGATTGCCACGCATCTCTTCACCAACAGCAACAACATAGCAGCGAGTCGTCTGATGCTCTTGGGTGGGGATTTAACTTAGCCCAACAGGGCAAATAACAGGGTGCGCTCCACTCTATACTCCAGCATTTCATCCAGAACATCGAACACACACCCCCAAAAGTTTGCAACCTCTCTGCATTCCCAAGCAAGGTGCATGAATGAGGCCTCAGACATTCCACAGCGCACACAGCATGCCTCCGCACTTAGCCCCACCCTACACAGCCATACCGGGGTTCTGTAGAGTCTGTGGAGAAACTTGAAATTGACTAATCGAAATCTGTAGTTGGGTGACAGGTCTTTAGATTGCGCGCAGCAGTAGGCCCACACACCTTCCTCAAACGTCGTACCCAGACACTTCCCCCAAGCAGCCTGAGCCTGGGGCACAAGCACCGGGTATTCTCGCTGCATACCAGGCGCGTTATGAGTTTACGACGTGAGGGGTTTGATAAAAATGCTTCCAAAACCTGAAACGTGGGTGGAGCCAGTGGGAATGAGGCAAACTTCGCCCTCATGGCCTCATGGAGCTGGAAATAAGTCATCCTGTCCAGGAGTCCCATATGCTCCTCACCCAGAGCGGCATCAAGGTCTATGAAAACCCATCAGGGAATGCCCGTCCCAGCGTGTTCCTTCTGTATACTTCACCCAATTGTCCAAACATGTACACATATGGAACCCCTTTCCAATGACATATAAGAAGCAGGTGTACCCTCAGGAGCTCCAGGGATTCCCTCTCTAATGTGTATAGGCTCATCCTTTCTAAACAAGGTTTTCAACAATTTTAATAACTTCATATTATCTCGTTCACTAAAACCTATTCAAGAACTCCTTCCGTACTTTTAACAAATCTGATTCGTTCACCCTGACCAATACCAGCGCGACTCACACTAACCAACCAATAACAACACAACACTTTTGTGACGATTCACACTTACTGACCAATGTCAGCGCAGCTCTTTGTGACTCAGTATAACTCCTGCGACTGACCCTCCCTTTACAAAATTAACGGCAACAATTTTTAAAGAACTTTTTAAGACAAAACAAGATTAGACCACATGGAAACAATTCAGCTTGTCTGCCCCACTAAGAGAAAGATAGATACAATTCACTCTAAGAATTCTTCCGCTTCCAGCAAAATCTCGACCAGTGTGATTCTACTCTCAATCAAGTTAAAGCTTTCGGGACTTCTCCAGGTACTCAAATAAATCTCCACTTTACTAACTTCAAAGATCCCTGTGCAATACTGACAATACGACCATTGCTCAGCACTGCATCAACAGCAGACAACGCAATTCTACTTAGTGTATGCCACACTAAGACACACCCTTAGGCTTATCCCGGGATCTTAGGCCTACTGCGTACCTGCTAACTCAATTTCTTAAGGTCAAACGGCGGACCACAACATATAACAAAAAGGTAGGTCAACAATATTAATAACAAGAAAATATTTTCTGTCTTAACAAATTGCCAGTACAATCAATCTTAACAAACCATCCTAATTCTGCTACTAAAAACTGAAGCGGGGGCAACATTTATTTTACCACCAATAACCAATTTCAATAACCATCTGTCATTTCCCCGCACAAACTAAATTTGGCCCATACCTATAATAACTGGTCCTCTGATGAACCTTTTGAGAGTTGTTAGGGACTGACTATTGTCAAGACAGATAATACCCCCCATATGAGGACCTACAACAAAGGGAATATTCTACTTACAAGCTAAATATCACAATGTACGAATCACATTAACCATAATCATCAATAATGACAGACTCAGATTTACTTATCACTTTGCTTTTTATCTATTTCTTAAAAATATGAATGTTCAATAAATCGACACAGCATTTGAATCATAGTTCATCACACAAAGAAAGTAAGTAATTCACAATAACATCCCATTTAACGAGCATGAGTGAGCGGTTAGGAGTAGAAACAAAAGAAGCATTGTAATAAGATCAATGCAGTTACAGAGTACCATACGAACCTAAAGGAAACTATAGCACAGCGTGCTAATAGTCTGAAGAGCTAACCCTCTGGCCAGAAGGGAAAACTGGGCAACTTCACAAAAGTATGAGGAGCAAAGTTTAAGAGTTAGGATCAGAAAGCAGCAGCCAAAGGAGAAGCTTAAGGAAACAGCAACACAGCTCTCTCCTCACAGGAAAACAGCTCTCTCTCAAAATGCTCTCCCCGAAAAATGTTTTCTCCCCACAAATGTTCTCTCTCCAAAAATGTTCTCTCTTCAAGAACACTAGTAGTTATATCGTAAATGATAAAGTTCATTCCTAATTTGTATCAAAAGTTCAGACATTTCACAGTTCTCATTGGTCCAGAAACATAGGGTGTTCAGTCACATCACTTCCATCGCACCTAACTTTCAAAAGTTCTTTGTTAGAGCCAGGCTGTCGTCATCTGCCTTCAGCAGAGGAAATCATGATATTCTTCTTCCTAGGCTCGCGCACATTTTCTAAACATTTTTTGCAACATTTTACTAGAACAGTTATCCACAAAACTAAACATTTCCTTGGACAGTAAGGAAGTTCCATTGATATCTCTTCCACGTAGCCGTCGACAAGAAAATAACATAACAATCATTACGAAGGACAAAATACAATTCTTTGCAGCCTACGTTTAAAAAGCAAATTAATCCTAACATTGGTTTGAGGCATTCTCTGTAATGCGTGCCCTTTTCTCTAGGAGAGATAAACAAACTTAGCTATTTGTTCACATAAAAATCTCCATTACATTATTCATTTTAGTCTTCTATTATTCTAATATAAACGCAAATATTCTCAACAAGTATTCTATGCAATTAATATCACTCACATAAAGCTCTTTTATTAACGCGTTTCATTTACTTTTACACAGGAAGCTCAAACCCCTTAACATTATTTCTCTGCTATCTTTTGTACAGAAATCATTTGCAACCTACAGCAATCATTTGTCATTTTCTCCTGCACATTTCTCAATTCTCTTTCCAAATGACCCTTATTAATATTTTTCTCAGTTAGTTTCACGACTCTTGTTAATAGTTTTCACACAGAAGGAGGTTTAATCCAAGCAGGTTTAATTTGTGAAAATCCTGCTCCATCACACCCATTGCTGTCCCCTTTCATGCTCAGTACAGCGTGAAAGGGAGCCTTAATTACAAGGCAGCATTAAGCCATGTTAAGTGGCTTAACGCTGCCCCTATTGCCATCACAGCGTCACTGAAAGTGACGTTGTGGTGGCGATAGGGGCTTGTAAATATGCCCCTTAGTTTGGTGTTTGCTAAGCACACCAAGAAAACCAATATAGTGCCCAGACTAGCAATAGTAACGGCACAAGAAACTTTGTGGTGGCTGACTTACATGACAAGGCAGGCCACGGAGAATGGTATTAACTGGATAATTTGGAATTCTGCAACAGTTACATCAAAATCTATTCTCTTAGCTTGATCATCCAAGCAGATAAAAATGAGTGGGATCATATAATGCATGATAGGTATTGGTCTAAGCATAGGTCTATTCACTGCTCACCGTTATTGAGGAGCTGGGCCTTTCAGAACAGTGAGGGCTAACTCTAGCAAAACCGATTCATTGAAAGTTTTTCTAAATCCCAAATTTACCATGGGCACCAAATGCACATGCTAATCTTTCTACTAAAGGTGCCTTTTTCACAGAGATATAGGCAAATGTGTTATGTGTGCTTGCTTATCCTATAACTCTTCCTTCAGGGCCAAATCAAACAATACTGCTGTAAGGGCACCAGGATAAGCTTAATGAAGTTGGTAAAACATGCTGTTCTTATCCTGCCTCAGCTCAAGTTGTTTGTTGTCTACCAATTGTGTAATATTAATTTGATTCAAGATTCTTCACAGCTTTCTTTTTAAGAGGTCCATGTCTTATATCGCAAAAGACTGTTTTGGGTGATTAATGGTTATGATGATAACACCTTCAGATAAAAACATAACGATGACATCTATCATGAAGTCATGGGTGAGGAAGGTCTCTGGTCAGAACAAGAAGTGCAAACTGAACTGCATCAAAAATACATTGAGGAGGGGGCGTGGCCACGGGCGCGATGGAGTAAGACGTACCTCTGAGAGGCTCCGTCTCCCCGGGACCCGCTATGCTGATTTAGGGCACCTTGGAGCAGCAGCAGCAGACTGAGAGGCCTGTCCCGGCACCTGGTACTAGGGGGGCTCTGCCTGCAGGTGACCCATGCCCCGATAGCTTGGATTCCTTGGGTAGTGCGGGAGCGATGTCCCCCGGCGGCGGGCTGTGAGTGGCGGGTGCCATTTTGTCGCTGACTGATGGGGGCCCGGGGATGAGGCTGTGAGGTGTCGGCTGCACCTGGACGCCCCGGAAGATTCCTGGTCTTTGCTGCAACAACCCCTGGGGCGGCCTGCACCAGCACCTGTCCTGCCGAGCGCCCTCGGCTGGCTCCAGGTGCGGCCCGTGAGAGGACACGGCGGCCGCCATTTTGCGGCGGACCTGCGGCCTGGCTTGACGACCGGTGAGAGGCCGGGACCCTGGCGCTGCACAGAGGCGAGGCCCCCAGCTGTGTGGAGCATGCCGGGGCGAGGTGAGCGACGACCACTAGTGTGAAGGCGAGACTTGGTAGCACGAGAGCGCTTGGGGGATCTGTTGGGTCCTCCTGCGGCCTCTCTGGGGACGACCTGCACCAGCGCTTGGATGGCGGAGTGCCTCCAGGGGCCTGGGGCCTGCCATCTTCCGGCGGGCACCCGCGACGTGCCTGCCCCCCCTGCGGTGCACTGCGACAGCTCCTCAGCACGAACGGCGTCCTGGAGGTGAGTGCGCGCCCGCCCTTCCAGGACTGCCGGGTGGGGGTGCTGGCGATTCCCACCGGAGCCATGGGTTTCCACTTGCCCATGCCTGCATCAAGATAGCATGGGGTACTTGTCGGTGACCGTTTTGGGGCTGGGGCTCGGGATGTGTGCCGCCACCCCCTGGAGACTCTTGGTGGCCATCGGACACCGGCAGCTCCCCTGAGACCTTGCTGCCCGCTGTCTGACACCTACACGCCGTCTTGCCCGCGCGGTTGGGCCGCCGCACCCCGCTGAGCCCTGCATAGCTGCGGTGAAGATTGGCGGTGAGCACTCTTGGGCGGACACCTGCGGCGGGCCTGCTTCCTTGCCCCTTGGACAGGCTCTGGAACCTGCTTGGTTGGTGAGCCGGGGGGGCGAACGGACATTTGTTTTGGTGTGTACCACCCGGGGCAGTGCCGGGCACAGATCGGCTGAACGGGCCTGGATGGCGACGCTCTCCTCCTTCTGACCGCGGATGCTGTCTGGGCGGTGGACCTTGGGCGTGAGCTTCCCCCGCGTGGTGGCGAGAACATACGGCGTGTGAAGTGCTGAGCCCCCACCTACGTGTAGTGCTTTGGCTTGACGGACTACGCTGCAGCAGCGGCCCCCAGAGCGAGACCGCGTAGTTTGTCGCCTCTGGACCCTAGCCATGCCACGTTCTCAGGCCCATAAGGAGATCCCGGTGACAACTCTGTGGAGCAAGATCACCCAGCCAGAAGCGGCAATGCAGCCCACGGCCCCGGCGCCATGTAGATGGAGAGGCCTCGGTGCCGGTCACACAAGGCTATATGGACCGATTCTTACAGGAGATACTCACCGATCTCTCCTCTCTCAAAGAGGAATTTAGGTCTAGTCTCCGCGATATTCGAAGGGAGGTGACGGAGGTCGGCGACCGGGTGGATGACCTAGAGCGGACTGTGGACGCTCGGTCTGAAGACCATGAGATGCTACTGAGACGCATCAGTACCCTAGAAGACCAGCACATTGAACTCCAGACCAAGCAGGAGGACCTTGAAAATATGACCCGCCGCAACAACATATGCATATGGGGGGTGCCGGCCGGTGCTGAAGGCGCAGACATCATGGCGTTCACGGCTGAGCTCCTACAAACGGTGCAAGGGGACGACGATGCTTCTCCTCCTGCCCTGGACCATGCCCACAGAGTTCGCGGAGGGGTCCCTCGGAAGGATAGTGGCCCGGATATTCTCACCAGGGTGCACTTCTACACGGAGAAGGAAGCGATCATGCAGGCGGCACGCAACAAGGTGGAGATCAAATTCCAGGGGCATGTGATCCACCTCTATCAGGACCTCTCTGCCGTCACCCTCCACAAGCGGCATGACTTTAAACCTGTCACGGACAAACTCCGATTGCAGGGTGTCCGCTACCAGTAGGGTCACCCCTTTGCGCTTGTGTTTCAGTGGGAGGGCAAGCGCCGTTCGCTGCACTCGATGGCAGAGGCCAATGCCTTGCTGGGCATACCGGATGACCACCAGGTGGCTGGCAGCCCCTCTCTCTCGAACCGCAATCTCAAGCCCCGGTGGGCCACGGTTCCTCCACGACGCTCAAGCAAATTGCACGCTGGATTGTCATCCCAGGAGGCAAGAAAGGATGTTATAGACCATCTGCGTAATCTCAGCGGGGGCCTCTCCCCGGCGCGCTCCACCGCTGGTTACATATGATGATGTGACATTTACTAGCTGGGACTCTCTGCGGCGCTTACCTGACATCTATGCCGTCCACCTGCAGCACCCCGACCCAGCTTCGTTGCCTAGCGTACAAACTTCTGGGCTTGGGGGGCTATACTGGATGGTGGCCCTCTTGCCTACTCCTGCTAGAGCGGTGACTGGTGGGCCCCGGGTATGTGCGGGGCCTGCCCTGACAGTGCTCTGCTGCTCTACCTGTGTCCTGTATGGCCTGCCTTCCCAAACCTACTCCTCCAGAGGGTGACTCCTCTAGCAGGACCCGAGTACCTCAGTGCCGGTCTCCACATCAGGAAAAGGACTTATTGGGCTCAGTTGGACCGTTATTGACTGTTATGTTTTTTTTGCTCTCTCTACAGGTCGATTGTGATGCCACTTGTAACATTACTAATGTGGCACATGTGGTTTTGAATGGGGGAGGGGCCTCATGGGTTCGCTGGCGTTCCTCTTCTTCTGGGCGGGTGGCTTGCATTGGTGACAGTACAGCGGGAGGGAGCACACATGCCCCTGGGGAGGTGAGGGGGTGGGTGATTGGGGGGGGCGCGATCTCTTGCTTTCAATGCTGTACCTGTAACCTTAGCATAGTTAATCCCGATCTGACGGAAGGGGTTGCCCCCCAGGATCACCTTCCACCTCGAGGAGGCACTAAATTGCTCTCACTAAATGTCCGAGGCTTGAACTCCCCAAATAAGTGCAAGCAAATAAGGCGATACATTCTGCTCCACGACCCTGACGTTGTGTTGTTGCAGGAGACCCACCTGATGAAGGCAGACACGCACCGCATGGCGCATCCGAGGTATCCCCTTCGATATTGGGCTTAGGCAGACTCCAAGACCTTGGGGGTTGGAGTCCTTTGTAAGACCGGCTATTGCACCTCTGTCATGAATGTGGCCCGGGATGGGGAGGGCCGCTATTTGAGGCTACAACTATTGCGGGGACGGCGACAGTTGACGCTTTTTAATGTCTATGCCCCGAACACCTCCCAAAACACCTACATCCGGTGCATACTCTCTGAGCAACTCAAAGGGGTAGATGGTGATGTGGTGGTGAGTGGGGACTTCAACCTAATGTGGGATCCCGCCATGGATAGGAGTAGTGCAACATATCAAAATGTGGGGACGATGTCAGCACAACTCAAGAGGGACATTGAGAGCTGGGGCTTGGTTGACGCTTGGTGGTATAAACATCCAGACGTCAGGGAGTACTCCCACTACTCCCATGTGCACACTTCCTACTCACACATTGATTACGCCTTCATTACGCCTTCTCTCCTCACATGCCTACATACTGCGGAGCTCTCTGACATCTCCATCTCTGATCATACGCACTTGGAGCTCACATGGGAGGACAGATCCGCGGGCTTGGCCGGCCCACCCCGCTGGCACCTGCCCTCCCATCTGTTGCGGGACCCGGTGGATGTGGAGGAGATCCGGAAGGGTATTACGGAATATTTCCAACTTAACGCTTC
This sequence comes from Calotriton arnoldi, assembly GCA_963921515.1. Taxonomy (NCBI): domain Eukaryota; kingdom Metazoa; phylum Chordata; class Amphibia; order Caudata; family Salamandridae; genus Calotriton; species Calotriton arnoldi. The sequence goes on along the minus strand of CAWUFW010004116.1, from coordinate 1,141,958 downwards.
CCCCGAGATCTCCCTACACACCTTGTGGGATGGGTTCAAAGCAACGATCCAGGGTATAATAACATCCATTGCCATTTCTAGAGGGCGTGAAGCAAAGCTCTTAGAATCTAAACTCACCGTGGAGATTAAACTGTTAGAGCGTCCGGACAAAGAGGCCCCCACCCGCCGCACTAAACGGCAACTAGCGCTACTGCGTGGCCAGCTGCGCGCACATCGCGTGGGCAAGGCGGAACAGGCCTTGCTGTCCCTACGGCAAAAAGTATTATGAAGCTGGTAAACTGCGGCAGCGTCAGGCGAAGGCCCACATTGCCAAGATTCAAACGGGGGAGGCCACGTGGGCAACGGCTGAAAAGGACAAAGCGAGGCATTCCATGCTTATTACCAGCAACTGTACTCTCGGGAAGACCCATATCCCACGACACTGCACTCCTACTTAGCTGCTTGTGAATGGGACCCCCTATCCAAACATCATGCATCCCTCCTCGATAGCCCCATTACCATGGAGGAACTAGGTGCGGCCGTCAAGAACCTTCCCCTAGGTAAGGACCCAGTGCCGGACGGGCTGCCGGTGCATTTCTACTGTGTCTTTCTCCCGCAGCTCCAGGATCACCTCCAGAAAGTATATAATTCCTGCACGGATGACACAGGCCTCACCCCCACCATGGCTATGGCAGAGATCACCCTTATACTTAAGGCGGGTAAGGACCCGGTGCAGTGCTCTTCTTATCGCCCAATAGCCTTGCTCAACACTGATGCTAAGATCTTCACCAAAATATTGGCGACGCGCCTTGAGCCCCATTTGCCAGGCCTCATTCATCCTGACCAGGTGGGGTTTATCCGTCACCGCCAGGGTGCAGATAATGTACGTCGCATAGCGCATCTTGTTGAAAAAGTTCGCCAACTGAATATCCCTACATGCCTCCTCTCGCTCGACGCGGAGAAGGCATTTGACCGTGTAGACTGGTTCTATCTCCGCGCCGTGTTGAGTAAAGTAGGCTTGGGACGGGCGTTTATCTCAAAGATCATGGCATCATAAGTGGCCCCCACAGCCTGCATCCGACTCAATGGACGGGCCCGAGGCCAATATCACTGCATCGGGGCACGAGGCAGGGGTGCCCACTCTCGCCCCTCCTCTTTGCACTGGAGCTAGAGCCCTTGGCCATACAGGTGAGGGAGCTTGAGGAGATCAAGGGGGTGACCTTTGGAGGCCAAATCCCTAAGATCAACCTCTTTGTGGACGACCTTTTGCTCACACTGACTGAGCCTCAAATGTCGCTCCCATGCGTGGTTGCAACTCTGCAGTCCTTTGAAGCTGTCTCTGGCTTCACGATTAATCTCTCTAAATTGTTCGCCCTCAACATTAATATCCCAGCCCCGGAAGCCAGCATATTACAGGGATTGACTCCCTTCCAGTGGACGGGGACCTCCATTACATACCTGGGGCTCCAGCTTACCCCCGCGCTCACCTCTTGGTCGCGTATAAACTGGACGCTACTACGCCGCTCTGTACTAGTCGACCTCCAGAGATGGGAGCCTCTCCATATTTCATGGCTGGGGCGCATCAACATCATTAAGATGAATATTCTACCGCGGGTTCTCTACCTGTTTCAGACGCTGCCGACCCCGATCCCGCAAGCGGATATTCAGCGTCTCCAGGGAGACCTCCTTACCTTTGTGTGGAACGGGAGGCGACCGCGGGTAGCGCATTGACTTTTGATGCGCCCGCGGGATAGAGGAGGTCTGGCATGCCCGAACCTACTGGAATATTATTGGGCAGCGCATCTGATTTACATCTCCGAGTGGGTTGCGTGAGAGAGTGAGAAGCATTGGTTCCACATGGACCGTGCGGTGGCATGCCGACCACTGTGGGACCTTGCTTGGCTAACTAAACACGTCCGGCCCCGGAGTGCATATGTTGCAGCGCCGACCAAAACAGTCCTTGACATATGGGACAAAATAGCGGTCAAAAAGGGTCTGACCATGTTTCCGTCCCCATATACTCCTATCGCGCACAACCCGGATTTACGTCCGGGCCTGCCAAATCAGGTGTTTAGTGGATGGAATGATGGGGAGTGTCGTACGATTAGCGCCTTATTCACGGTGGGAGTCCTTAAGTCCTTTGATGAATGCAGATCTGACTTTGCGTTACCGCACACGGCCCACTATCAATACATGCAACTGCGACATTGGCTCTCCGTCCCCGAGATATATGCTGCAGTGACGCGCCCCCTCACCCTGTTTGAAAAACTGGTTCGGGCCTTTGAGGGTTCAAAAGGACTTATATCCAAGACCTATCGGGTGCTACAACACTCGACTTCGCTGCACCCACATCGCTATCAGACCGCGTGGCAGGCCGCGACCCCGGGAGGACTCTCTCCCAAGCAGTGGGAAAAGCTATGGCAAGATATCCCCACCACGTACCGCAGCCTTGCTTCCCGTGAAACCTCATACAAATTGATGCTACAATGGTACTATACACCTTCCCGGCTGGCCACCATGTACCGCACAGTATCCAACCTTTGTTGGAGATGTGGGTCGGAGGAAGGCACTCTCTACCATATATGGTGGTCCTGTCACGTGATAGGTACTTTTTGGAAGGAGGTCCTGGGCCACATCAAGGGTGTGGTGGGATACCCGATCCCATCGTTGCAGCATGTGGTGGTACTGGGTATACGCCCCTCTACTTTAGCGGCAAAGACTGTGGCGGAGTGGGCCCTCATAAGCCATTTACTGCTAGCGGCGCGACAACTCATAGCGTGCTCATGGAAACAGACCATGGTCCCTTCTATAGCTCAGTGGTTCGTCCTAGTGTGGCATGCATTGGCTATGGAGCGGCTTTCTCATAACATAGCGAACACTGAAACGAAATTCCAGCGCGTTTGGCAGCCATTGATATCCTATCTAATGCGTATTGAATTCACTTGCTTTAGCCCCCCGAGGCTGAGGGCCCTACAACTCTTCCCAAGCGATTGACAGACGTCTGTGCCCTAGCCTGATGGGTGAGCCTACACGCCACGATTGCTGGCCGATCCCTCCCTCGTCGACCTCCCCCCTATTTGAAACGAACGAGATGTCTAAACGTCACATGACATGCCATGACCTGTACAGTTACTGTTCCTTTCTTATTACTGTTTTCTTCCTTTTGCTAACGCCGCCCTGGCCAAGCTCTTCCCTGCGCGCACGTACACATAGACAATTGGTCGCAGCGGGGACCCAGAGACCGTATGGGTGGACTGGTGCTTGATGCCCCTGTGGAAAATTATCACACACTCTGCTCTCATACACTAGCGGTCTCTCTTCTTTTTGGGGCCCCGGGTTATTAAATTAGCATGCACCTGATTTCACTAGGCTATCCAGCGCCTCACACGACCAGTAGGCCTCTTCACACCTTGATCAGTTTCTGGTGCAATGTTTAGCTTGACATGGCCGGCCCAAAGTGGTTGTAGGCGGCTTGCTGTGTATCTATGCATTGGTAATACTGGTATACCTGTCGTTTTCCACGCTTCCGGCCCGACCACGGTTGTAGGCACCATGCCGTGTTAAATAGTGCTTGCTTACAATAAAGGTTTTTGAAACTTAAAAAAATAAATACATTGAAGGGCATATGTACAAGCCCCATATCGCCACCACAACGTCACTTTTACTTACGTTGTGGTGGCGAAAGGGGCTTAGCCTTATTTAGGAGGCAGCGTTAAGCCACTTAATGTGGCTTAATGCTGCCGTGTAAATAAGGCCTCCTTTCACGCTATGGTTAGCGTGAAAGGGGTGGGCAGTGGGTGTTGCGGTGGGCATTGCACCGCAACACCCATTGATTTTGATGCTCCCCCTATGTACAAGGGTGGCGTACATATAGGAGGCAGCGCCAAAATTAAGACCAGGTTATACCTGGTCTTAAGTTGGCCAAACGAGGAGAAATACATTATTTCTCCTCGTTTTTGCTTTTTCCATGTGTGCTGCCTTGTGCAGCACACATGGAAAAAGCAAAATGCCATGGATTGTTCATGTACAGGAAGGTGTCCCTTCCTGTACATAAACAATCCTTTAAAAAAAATGCCATTTTGTGACTTTCATGTGTGCTGCACAAAGCAGCACACATGACAGTGGCAAAATGCCATTTTAGGATTGTTTATGTGCAGGAAGGGACACCTTCAGACACATAAACAATCCTCTCCTGCACACAGACACCCCTGCACTATGGTGCAAGGGTGCCTGCGTTGGCGCTAAGTTGCTAAACTTAGCGCCATCGCAGGGGGAAACGCAAGGCTGCACCACATTCTTGTAAATATGGTGCAGCCTTGCGTTTCAGAAGTGGCGGAGAGAGGCGTTAAGCCAGGAAGGCTAACGCCTCTCTTCGCCACTTCCTTGTACATGTCCCCCTGAGTGTTTTATGATCACCTGTGTACTATTCAATTTCCAATCGAGGTGTCATCGACCGCTGGAGGTGGTGACATGGACATGGAAGAGAACAGCGTTCTGCTCCGAAGACAGATTCAAAATGCCCTTTCATGGTCTAGGATCTTACTTTATTGAAAACAATGCTCTACAAACTAACACCCCTACAGACTATTCTTAATGGTGCAGCAAGACACAACAAAAACCTCTGAGGCTTTCACAGTGCTCTAATACCACAACTGGATCCTTCTGTCTATTTGTTTCATATTTAGGCTCTGCTGCATTCCATACAACACAGTGTGCAACAAACTCCTTTTTATCTTGGGTTCAAAGATCATCCGGAGGATGTTGCATGACCCACACTACCGGTATTACCAGATTAGTCACCAGGAAGTGCAGAAAGGAGAAGACTGGGTACCAGGCCTTCTCTTTCTATGCATTTAAGGCATGGAATTCCGGCCAAAGAAAATCATACCTGGCTCTCTTCATCTCTTTACAAATGAACTTAAGACACTATTATTCAAGCAACACTTCATTGCTTAGTAAGCTCTTAGCCACCTTATCCATCTGAAGGAGACTCACTCCTTACACATCCCCCTATCCTGATCCTCCCTCCTTCCCCATAACTTTCTGCAACTACTCATACATCTTCTTCCAACTTGTATCATAATTTCATTCTAGAGGATTCCATTGCTTTATGCCTGGGTTTGCACTATGTATGATCCTCACATGCAGATCTACCTACATGTATACATTACTGATTGGAGTCATCCAAGTGTATTGTCTTTTTCCTGAACCTCTTTCCTTCTGCTCCTTCTGACTTGTTGCAGGGATGTTTGTATTTCATAAGAGGAGGAGAGTAAAGAAAGTATTCTTAACTGGGACACTCAGAAACTTGACTACGCGATAACACCAACATTGCATAGTTATGCGCACCCTAAATTAACCTGTGCTCACCACCAAAATAATTCGCACCATGTTGGAAAAACAGAGCTTAATTTAATTAACAAAACAAGACCAAAATGATAAAAATCCATTAAGCAGAACTGGAGTTATGAACTTTAAAGTTTAAATTGAAATGTAGTGTTTAAAAGCATAAACCGCCAACCGGGGACATCTGGTCGCGCTTCACTGGTGTAAATCCAAAAGATTAGAATGACCACGATGGAGCGTGGGTCTGATACAGGAACCAGCGTTAGCATGCTGCAAAGAGTACCTTAGATGGAGGATGCATCAACGTCGAAGACCCGATGGGTGGAGCAAAGGAGACAATGCATCGGTGTTGATCCCTTTGGATGCAGGTGATGCGTCAGCTACAATCCACGCAGTTGGGGATACGCTAGCGGCGAAACCTGTACGCTGAAGGCGATGCATCGTTGTCGAGTTGCACAGCCGGTAGTGCAATTTCCTCGAGCAGCGAAGTGTCATCCTCGAGCCATGCAGTTAGCGATGTGATGTACTTGGCAGGCGATGCAGCGGTGCTGGAGGCGATTCATCGGGTCCGACCGGTGCAACACTGTCACTGTGTGGATTTTGCTGCCAAACTTCAGAAAACTCAATTTCAAGGGCCCAGGACTGGATAGGCACCACTTGGCAGGGTGAATTCACAGTTAGCAGAGTTACAAAAGTTGCAGAAGAGTTGAGAAAGTCCTGCTCACTCCCAGGCAAGGAGGGCGGCATGCAGCAGGTCAGGCACAGCAGAGCAGGAGTCCAGTGGAGTCTAGCAGAGTGGCAGTCCTTTCAGCAGCACAGCAGTCCTTCTTCCTGGCAGAATGTACTCAGGTCCAGAAGTGTACTGAAGGAGTGGTGTCAGAGGTCTAGTACTTGTACCCAATTGTGCCTTTGAAGAGGTGGAGACTTCAAAAAGAGGCCTTTTAAGTGCACAAATCCCTGCCCTTCTTGTTCTGGCTCCAGACTCACTATATGGGAGATATGCAGCTGTTTGTGTGGGGACGAGCACAACACATTCAGGTGCAAGTGCTGCCTCATCCCTCCCATACTGCCCAGGATGACCCATCAGGATGTTACTGGCCCATCAGGATGTGAATGGCCCATCAGGCACGCCTAAGTTCCCTTTGTGTGTGGTTGTCTAGTGGGAATACATGAAGCCAAGCTGTCACCCACCCCTGAAGTGTATTCAGAGACAGGCAGAGGCACAGAATGGTTAAAGTAAGAAACTTGGTGCCATGTTATATTAGGAGGCAGGTGGGTTATGACTTAGAGAATCCCTACTAGAAATAATTTGATACAGGGATGCCTGTTGGCCTCCCTCCTTTTCTCTCAGTACATGGCGGATTAAGGTAAGGTAAAGTAGCTGGCGATGCCTCAAAATTAGGCTTGTATCCTTCAAGCACACTCCTTTATGCGGAAAATATTGTTTTGCTGGACCAGACACCTAAAGGTCATCAGAGACTTCTTGATACCTTGTCATCATATCCAAATGCTCAATTCCTGAAGATAAATATAAATAAAACTAAGGTTATGAGCTTTTGTCCAAAGGGGTGTCGGATAAATATAAAGAGTAATTGGTCACTTAATAATTGCATCTTAGAAGTGGTAAAATCCTACACTTATCTTGGCAGAATAATGTCGGTAAACTTGAGTGACACTGAGCATATTGCACATGTATCAAATAAGGGTCTGGCCCAAGGGAATGTACTAAAGACACTTTATGGAGCACAGGGCATAGGAATTTTAATCGCCTTTTAGCTAAATATAAAATGAAGATTCCCCATCACTTGTATGTGCTATAGAGACAATAACTACTGATCAATGGCATTTTATGCATAAGGTAGAGGGGAAAATTCTCCGTACTATCTGCACCTTAAACTCTATGGTCTCTATAGAAGCCTTAAGCTTGGAATTAGGACTGGAGCACACTTTTGTAAGCGAGCTGGCTGCTATATTACATTGGAACCATTGTTTACTACATGATAGAGAAAAGTTCTTAAGGAGTATTGTGGCTTTGGAATGTTTTGCACCGACCATGGGCACTGGATCATTTTTAACTAATATTTTAACTGCACTCCAGCACTTTTCTTTAACTAAATCAAATATTCAGAATATGAGTTATGTTCAACTCAAAAATTATTTAAAACATACTATAAAAAACTGCTCCATGGAAAAACATATAGCGGTATGTAGAGCAAAAAGTCAATTTAAAAACATAGGGGCATATTAGCAAGGGCCTTATCGCCGCTTTAGCGGCACTTTTTGCCGCTAAAGCGGCGATATTTCTATTGCCTTATTAGCAAGCTGTCGCTAACAGCTGTTAGCGACAGCTTAATGGCGAATGCGACCGTTTTGGTGCCGCTTTGCATATCAGCGATATATATCGCTAATGACATGCAAAGTAGGCGTTCCCAACTAAAAGCGACTGAAAACAGTCGCAAACACAACTTCCTCCTATTAGCAATGCCCACGAAGCGATAAAAAAATTCGCGCTAACCGCGATTATCGCTGGAATCTAACTGACTTAACCATTATAGTCAATGGGAGGTGGATTGTAAGGTTAAGTCCTCACCTGCCTATTAGCAAACTTTTCATTAGCGCGTTGAATTTATCGCTGGATTTCTCGCGCTATTGCTGGGTTTCGCCGCTATCGCTGGATTTTTTATCGCCTTGGAGATAAGTGTTGATAATAATGCGTCATCTCTACGATGAAATCCAGCGATAGCCAGCGATAAAAAAAACAGCGCTAAGCGCGCTTTACAATAATTATCGCAATATCTTGGTAATATCCCCCATAGTTCAGTAATGTCGGGCAACAGTTCCTCAAATGTGCCTGACCTGGAATTTGGAACACAAAGTGAGAGATGTTTAATGCTGTGTAGACAGAATTTTTTGTGTTTACAAATTATGACAGATGCATGGCAGAAGGTAATCTGGGAGGTGAGAATATGCACCTTATGTTTTAATGATGTACAGACTATTAAACATGTCATATTTGCCTGTACTGCTTTGAAAATTTATCTACGGAGATTTTTAAAACCACTTTTAAAAAGAAATGGTATTGCAATGGCAAGTGCTGCAATAGAGATAAAACATTGGCCAGTTAATGAATTAATGTGCTGTAAAATTTTTAAACGTTTACCTCCTTTTCAAATTTGTATTAATTAATGTAATTTTGTATACTGTAGATCTCACTGTAAGATCTTAATCTTTAATAAAACTTGAACTTGGGATGGGAGCCCTGACACACAACACTAGTTTGTGGCCCTTTAGAGAACTCCTTGCTTTTGTTTTTGTCACCCCCTCCTTCTTCTGGTGAGGATCCTACTCACCTTTGTGGTATCCCTCAGTACCTTCTTGTGGACCCTGGTGCTGACCCAGTAGTCCACCTTCTTACCAAGCTCCCTAGGGTCAGTGAGCTTACTATCAACAAGGTGTTGATGCAGATCTGGAAAACAAAGTCTGAACAAGTGCTGTTGTGCAATCAAATTATACAGCCCCTTGCTAATTATTTATCTCACTGCCCTTCACCCAACCATCCAGTGCCTTGCAAAAGGAATCCACACAATCTATCCAGGTCTGTTGGGATAGCTTCTGATTGTCCCTGATTAGGGCCTGCTTCATGGGGGGATAACTTATTCTGTCACCCCCCTCTAGAGCCAGAAGGGTGTCCCTCCCTTCACTAGGGATGTGCCTCCATAGACTAGCTCCCCAATCCTTCTCAGTGACCTTGTGCATCTATAAAGCAATATCATAGTCCTCAAACTATCAGTCTATGTCATCTCCCACCACAAAGTCAGACACCAAACCATTGGGTATGTGGACCCTCCTGTCAAAGGGCACTGAAGAATTGCAGCCACCACTGGACTCTACTTGCTTAGCCTTTAAGTCCAGTTCCTTGAGGCTCCTCTCATGATCAAGATGCTCCAGAGCAATCCTCTCCTCAACGTACAGTTTCATTTTCATAGACAACCTTTTCTCCTCTAAGGCTCTCTCCTTCTCCAAGCTTGGCCAGCTCCAATTTCAATATTCTCTCCTCCCTCCTGTGCTCCAGCTCCTCTGGGGACAGGCCTCTAGATGATACACTGCTCCCTACCCTGGGCGGAACCTCCACTCTATTGGCTACCTGCACCACAGGCAGTTCCAGATTCTCCAGTAAATTCTGGTCCAGCTCCACATCATCCTCCATTATCTTATCTTCCTCCTCAGGGGTCACAGGCACATCCCGAGCTTCTTACCAGTCCATCAGTGCCTTTTCAAGCTTCAGCTTCCTGATGAAGCCTTTTGTAGAAAGCTCAAAACCCTTGCAGAAATCCTTGAGCTGGACCACAGTGTAACTCTTCAGCCTTGCCAGGTCACAGTCCATTTTTGCAGGTGCAGGTCCGATGTAGGACCTCCAGTCAGAGACATGATTTTACGAAAAAGCAAAAATGCCAATCAGGGAGAATAGAAAAACTTAAAAATGCCAATCAGAGAGATTAGGGAAAAAATGAAATTGAGGATCAGAGATAATTGATTCGAATTTGTCTTATATGTGGATGGTAATGTCAACCAATATACTGTAAGGCACTGCACAAACACAAGTCCTATCCAAACAAATGTTAGAAACTGGGTCTCTACTTGATAGGGGTATGCACTAACCATGGGCGGAGTATGCGGAGTGATGCTCTGCGTAGTACCACGGAGTTTAAAAAAATCTCCATGGAACTACGCTCCGCTCCCTCTGCGCCCTCCCCCTCCCCAAGTTATTAAAAATAATTAAAAAGGCACTTACCTGCGTATCTGCCTCGGCTGCCTCCTCCTCGCAATGGCTGCTGTCTCCTGCCTCCTCCTCGCACTGAATAACCCCTACATTGTACGTTTTGCGCGGGCGCATTCACAAGACGTACAATGTAGGGGTTATTCAGTGCGAGGAGGAGGCAGGAGAGAGCAGCCATTGCGGGGAGGAGGCAGCCGAGGCAGACACGGCAGATAAGTGCCTTTATAATTATTTTTAATAACTTTGGGAGGGTGGAGGGCCGGCTATTTACACTCCGCCACGCAGTCGTAGTTTTGCCTGAACTCCGCGTTCGCAGCGGAACGGGGAGTAGGCAAAACTCTGCAAACTCCGCTGGTGGAGCGTAGTTACCCGCCCGGGGTTAGTATGCACCCTGTCCAAGTAGGGTCCACAATCCTAGTCAGGGTAAGCCAGATACACACCCTAATTAACCTGTGCTCACACTCTGGTAGCTTGGCACAGAGCACTCAGGCGTAACTTAAGAGGCAATGTGTAAAGTATTTGTGCAACACTTGATACAGTAAAACAGTGAAAACACCAAACAAAAATAACCCACACCAGGTTAAAAAAATAGAGCTTAATTTAATGAACAAAACCAGACCAAAAAGACAAAAAAATCCAATAAGTAGTACCGGAGTTTGGAATTTTAAAGATTAAATTGAAATGTTGTACTTAAAAGCATAAAAAGCCAACCTAGGACATCTGGTCAAGCTTGAAAGGGATAAATCCAAAAGTTGGGCCGATCGCGATGAAGCGCCGGGCGAATACAGGGACCAGCCTTGGCACGCTGCAAACAGCACCTTAGATGGAGGGAGCGTCAACATCGAAAACCCGATACGTGGAACAGAGGATGTGATGCGTCGGTGTTGATTCCCTTGGACGCAGGCGATGCGTCGGTTCCGATCCACGCAGCCAGGAATGTGTCAGTGGTGAACCCTTTATGATGAAGGCAAGGCGTTGTCCCCAAACTGCACAGCCAGTGAAGCGAAGACTTCAAGCAGCGAAGCGTTGTGACCGAGCCACGCAGTCAGCGATGCGATGTACTTGGCAGTCGATGCAGCGGCACAGGAGGCAATGCATCAGTTCTGACCGGCGCAATGACAGCAGTGCGTGGATTTTGCTGCCAAACTTCCGAAAACCTACTTCCAGGACTGGCTGGCACCACATGGCAGGGTAAACTCACAGTTAACAGAGTCCCAAAAGGTGCAGGAGAGTTGAGGAAGTCTTTGATATCCCTGAGACTTCAAAATAGGAGGCAAGCGAGGAAGACCTTGGAGTCACTTAAGGATGCAGAGATGCAGGTCCAGTCCTTCTCACTTCCAGGCAAGGAGGACAGCAGCGCAGGAGTCCAGCAGAATGACAGTCCTTTCAGCAGCACAGCGATCCTTCTTCCTGGCAGAATGTCCTCAAGTCCAGAAGTGTACTGAAGTGGTGGTGTCAGAGGTCCAGTACTTATACCCATGGTACCTTTGAAGTGGGGGAGACTTCAAAGAGAGGCCTTTGAAGTGCACAAAGTCCCTGCCCTTCCTGCTCTGGCTCCAGACTCACTATGGGGGGGTGCGGTGCAGCTGTTTGTGTGGGGACAGGCACAGCCCATTCAGGTGCAAGTGGCAGCTCCTCCATGCCATCCTGCCCAGGATGACCCATCAGGATGTTAATGGCCCATCAGGATGTTGAGGCCCATCATGCACACCTAAGTCCCCTTTGTGTGTGGCTGACTAGAGGGAATACACAGAGCCCAGCTGTCACCCATCCCAGACATGCATTTGGAGGCAGGCAGAGGCACAGAATGGTTAAAGTAAGAAAATGCCAAATTTCTAAAAGTTTTCATCACAGGAACCTTCGTGATAATCTTCCATTTGGGCAGTTCTTAAGAATCCGAAGGAACTGCGCCAGAAAAGAGGATTATTTTTTCCATGCTGAAATCCTATTGGATAAATTGAAAGAAGAGGGTATCCACACAAGTTGCTTAAGCACTCCATGAAACGTGCCTGATTCACACCACGGGAGGAATTGCTGGTTAAAAAGCAGAAGACACCAAAGTCAAGATTGGTCTGTGTCAGTACGTTTTGGTCCCAAACCAATAACTTCAAAAAGATAATCCGTAACAACTGGAAATTTATTAGGAACTCCAAATGTGGATTTGATTACCCTCTGTTTGCTTTGAAGAAAAATGCCAGCATTGGCTCTCAGATTGTGAAAGCAACCTGCAATCAGCCATCTAAAAAACCGGATCTGGTGGCAGGATGGAATCTCAAGCCACTCCAAGGTCATCATAAATGTGGGAATTGTGTTGCATGCTCTCAAACAATTGAGACTTGAAAAAAGAGTGAGCCTGTACCTTGCATTCTTTGTTTACTACACAATTTCGCTAAATAGTCAAACCCATTGATTTCAGTTTGAACAGGTATTTTATTTTAACCTTTTTATTTTCACTAGGTTCTTATTTTTCGCTACTTTTTTAGTCGGAAAAAAACAAGTGTCTGGTCATATCAAAAATTCTAGACATAAATGTGCTATAAAACATGTATTTACATAGGTCGGTACGTGACTTTACAAAAAGAAAAAAACATCCAATACATATATCACATCCAATACATATATCACAATTAATATTCTCAATTTTAATCCTGAAAACTCTTAAAGCATCTATATCCAGTATCCCAAATCAATACAGGGGAAGCTATTATTTTATAAATCTTCTCGCTATTCACAAATTAAATTGTATTCATTATTCCTCTGTATTTTTATGTGCGATGTGCTGACACGTTTCGAGTCCTGGGCGTTGAGTACCAGGAATCTCATCAGGGCATTTGAATTTTGACAGCAATGGTGATTTCTGTAAGGGTGTGTAACATAAAACGATTATTACAAGGGGCTCCTTTCTATCTCACCTTAAATTCACTATTCTCATTGTTTCTATTCAAGTTCTTTACCTGAGAATTCTTATTAATCTTCACCTTAGGGTATACGCTTCAACAAGAGACGTTTATTCTCAATCACTAAGGATTCTATTAAAAACAGAGAGCACTATCAGTATTGTGCATTCTTTACTGCTACATTTTAATATTTCTTTTCTCGGCAGTTGTCTCCTACCTTTATGCCCGGCATAAAAGGTACAAAAAGCTGAAGCCTCAATATAGGGTAATGAAGCATGACAAATATCGTAACCTATAAAAGTATGATTAAGTATTTTCATTATTTACAGGAAACTAGATGCAATTGCCTTATAAAAAGACAAAGACAAGGTAGGAGACAACTGCCGAGAAAAGAAATATTAAAATGTAGCAGTAAAGAATGCACAATACTGATAGTGCTCTCTGTTTTTAATAGAATCCTTAGTGATTGAGAATAAACATCTCTTGGTGAACCGTATACCCTAAGGTGAAGATTAATAAGAATTCTCAGGTAAAGAACTTGAATAGAAACAATGAGAATAGTGAATTTAAGGTGAGATAGAAAGGAGCCCCTTGTAATAATCGTTTTATGTTACACACCCTTACAGAAATCACCATTGCTGTCAAAATTCAAATGCCCTTATGAGATTCCTGGTACTCAATGCCCAGGACTCGAAACGCGTCGGCACATGGCACATAAAAATACAGAGGAATAATGAATAAAATGTAATTTGTGAATAGCGAGAAGATTTATAAAATAATAGCTTCCCCTGTATTGATTTGGGATACTGGATATAGATGCTTTAAGAGTTTTCAGGATTAAAATTGAGAATATTAGTTGTGATATATGTATTGGATGTGATATATGTATTGGATGTTTTTTTCTTTTTGTAAAAGTCACGCACGACCTATGTAAATACATGTTGTATAACACATTTATGTCTAGAATGTTTGATATGACCAGACACTTGTTTTTTTCCGACTAAAAAGTAGCGGAAAATAAGAATCTAGTGAAAATAAAAGGTTAAAATAAAATACCTGTTCAAACTGAAATCAATGGGTTTGACTATTTAGCTGAAATTGTGTAGTAAACAAAGAATGCAAGGTACAGGCTCACTCTTTTTCAAGTATATATAAATGGCCCTGCTTGTGCCTTGCCCCGTGGGCCTAACTCCTTTCCTTTCTTCTCAAACAATTGAGGGCACTACATTCACTCAGGGACAAATAAGTTGGAAACACAACGAATTTTCTAAATGCAAAACCAAAAATGTCATCTATGCTGTGATTTGCCCCTGTGAGAAAATTTATATTGGGAAAACTAATCAAGAAATTAAACAACGCATAGTATAACACAAATAGAGGATTAAGACCAAAACATTAAGTGCCCCTATGGTCAATCATTTTTGCAAATTCAAACATTGTGAAAAGGATTTTCGTTGGCCAGTACTCAGTGTCATTCAACCACATCCCAGAGGAGGCGATTTGGAAGCTCAGTTGATTATAAAAGAGGCATAATTAATTTTGAAGTTTAATACAGTGACAAATGGTCTGAATGAACTGTCAGAAATCAATAAATTATAACATTCTCACTGTAACTTCTTTGCCACGGTTCCAGTTCAGTTTCTTATGGACTACATGTACCAGAATTCCATGCACTTTCAATCCATGTTAATCAACTGCTTTGGTCTGCTTTTTTAAGACCAAGAAACTGAGTGAGGCACCTAATGACTTGAGCACGATGACGGAGGCACTGTTGTTGTCTCTAGATAACTAGCATTTCAAATAAGTGCTACCACATTGCTGGTTTCATAATTGTGAGCTGAATAGAAGAACCTTTTTTGAAAGAGTCATGAATTTACGTTTTGACAGGCCTTTTTCAGTTGGAATACTTAGCAGTTTTTCTGTTTGTTTTCCCAGGGCATGGATTCTAAAAATTGCTCACACATTCCAATGCAGTTAATGTGTGTTAACCTCAACTAAATTGCTGAATTAAGGTGCGAAGAAGCTTTCCTGCTTCCAAGCTTTGAAGAAATAAGGTATTTAACACTGCAGCGCAGTTCACTCACACGAATTTCCAGGAGAGGGAGTCACTTTTTAATTAACGCTGGGTTTTTCACATTTTCCTTAGATACACACAAGCGTTCACCAGCCCTGAAGAGAACCCCCAGTCAGCTGTGGTTTGAAACGCGTTGGCGCGAACCTTCTGGGAATTTGTTATTAGTGTTCACCAATATGGAATGTTTGAAGAAATGATATGAGCGATAATCCTTTCCATATTAGATGATGGTTTAACCCAGATGTTGAACACTGAAAGGGTTTCAGCCTCCTTTAAGCTGTTATGAACTAATCCCTTCGAATGAAATCATTTGGACTGGTATACAATACAATTTATTTCCTTTCATGTGTCTATCAATGCACCATTTATTGTCATGTTGGTTATTTTTGTTTTCTTTTTGTAAACTTTTCTAATGTTGCATGATTATTATATGGTCTAGCTTTGGAAATGATTTTCATTTATGTAAAAGAAGAGTGGCTATCCTTGTTCTAGTCCAAGTATGATGTAAACATTGTAACTGAAAGAAGTGTGTAATGTGAACACTGGTCAAGTTTATTAAATATCTTGCCCTTTAGTAAAAAAGTATGTAATTCATTCAATCATCCCTTTGATTGTTTATAAGTTTCTAAAAGTAGCATTTTCAGACTTGCAACTTAAAATCCAAACTTTACCATAAGTTGTGATTTTAAATTGTGAGTCAATAGACACCAAACTTGAAATATCTAGCTGTTAGACCTGGCTTTTCCAGCGGATTTATCCCCAGACATGATGCTTTTTGGCCTCCTGTTTTGGACCCTTTTTGTGTTGGTTTTATGGCTTTGGGCACTTTACCACTGCTGATTAGTGCTAAAGTGCATATGCTCTCCCTGCAAATTGTGTTTATGGATTGGTAATTCTATGATTGGAATATCTGATTTACTGGTAAGTCCCTAGTACAGTGCACTGTGTGTTCCCAGGGCCTGTAAATCAAATGCTGCTAGTGGGCCTGCAGCACTGATTGTGCCACCCACATGAGCACCCTGTAAATGTAACTCAGACCTGCCACTGCAGTGTCTGTGTGCAGTTTGGTACTTTCATGTAGACCTGGAAAATGCATCCACTTGCCAGGCCCTAACTTTCCCTTTTCTTACATGTAAGACACCCCTAAGGTTGGCCCAAGGTAGCACCATGGGCAGGGTGCAGTGTATGTGAAAGGTAGGACAAGGTGTGTGACATGTCCTGATAGTGAAATACAGTGTATTTCGTTTTTCCCTATTGAAAGGCTATCTGTCCCATAGGATAGAATGGGAGTTTATTTAAACACATCTTATAAATATAACTTCCCATTGGGACAAGATAGAAAGATGGAGTTTAGTATGCCTGAACTCAGAATGTAAAAAGGCATCTTTTACGAAAGATGATTTTTATATTGTGTGTTTGAAAATATCACTTTTAGAAAGTGGGTATTTTCTTGCTTAGCCATCCTGTGTGCCTCTGCTGGTTTGTGGATTGATTGTCTGGCTTTGGAGTGACAGGGGCTGGGGACAGCCACATGGGGGGGTTGATGTGAGTCCTGCCTTTCCTGAATGAGGCAGGGCTGGGCTGAATAGACCAGGGCTGCATTCAGATTAGGGGTAGGCTATTTTTTTCAGACCTGAATGGGCCTGGTCTGCCTTAGACAATGCTGTCTCCAACTCCTGCCAGGAAGCTGCACCAGAGAGGACAGAACTGGTTTGGGCTGGGCAAAGAGCTTCTCTGACACCAAAGAACAAAGAGAAATGGACAATAAATGTTGGGGCCCAGACCCCTGAACTTTAGATTACTGCTGAACTAAGGAACCTTCCAGGAAGAAGAACCAGGAAAGCTGGAGGAGTAGTACTGTCCCTGTTCCGTGTGCTGTTGGAGTTGGCCTGCAGTGGTTGCTTCTGCCTTGGGCAGGGAAAGGACTGGACTGTGCTTTCATCATCCTGCTGTTAGAGTTTTCTCCAAGAAATTGAAGTAGAGCTTGCCTCCTGTTGAAAGTCTCAGCGATAGAAAAGACTTCAAAGATTACTTCTGGGATTCAAGAGGAACCTTTGAAAAGGAGAAGAGCTGGAGAAACTAAGGAGAAGTACTGCATCTTTGCTGTGTGCTGTCTGGGGTTGGCCTGCAGTGGTTGTTTATGCCAAGGAAAGGACAAGGCCTTCACTGTGTGCTGTGTCCCCTGCTTGAGGAAGATCTCCAAGGGCTTGAAGTAGAGCTTGCCTCCTGTTCTGAAGTCTCAGGAACACAAAGACGTCACCCGCAGGCCCCCTGAACTTCCTTGCTGGGAGTTCTGACCTGCCAAGAGGTGCCTGCTGCTGTTCTGGGCCTCTGGAGGTTGTTCCTGCTTTTGGGAGCTGGAAAAGCAACACAACTAAGAGAAGCGCAACACATCTGCACCTGTTTCCGATGCATCACTGAAGAAACCGACGCAGAGCCTGCCCGCGGCTCAAGAAATCGCTGCACGCCGCATCGAGTACACCGATCTACGGAGTACGAGATCACCGCACTGATTCTGACACAGGCCCGGCTGTGCGGCTGCAAAAACCAATGCATCGTGGGACCGTGGCTCCAAGAACCAACACATCCCGATCCTCACGCATCGCATCTGGGCGCCATGCCTGCAAAAATGCTGAGGCCGCAGTAAGAAACCGACGCATCACCTCCCCGCACAGTATGAAACCAACGCATCACCTGCCCTTCAGTGACGAACCGACGCATCACCGCCCCTATGTGGCAGTAAGGCACCAACGTATCACCTCTCCTGAAGTAAGGAACTGACGCATCACCTTCCCTGAGCATAAGGAACCGACGGATCACCTTCCCTGCGACAATTTTTGTTTGTGCCTGTGACGCATCCAAGGTACTTTGTGTGAAAAAATCTGCAATTTGCTTTGAAGAGAACTGTTTCTACATTTTGAAAGTCATATTTTTATGACTGTATTGTGGATTTTTGCCGTTTTGGTCTTGTTTGGTTTTAGATAAAGATTACTTATTTTTCTAAATTGATGTGGTGTCCATTTGTAGTGTTTTCACTGTATTACTGTATGTGTGCAGAAATGTTTTACACACTGCCTCTGAGATAAGCCTGTCTGCTCATGCCAAGCTACCAAGGGGATGAGCAGGGGTTATTTTAGAAGTGTATTTCCCTTACCCTGACTAGGAAGAAGAGTCCCTACTTGGACAAAGGTGCAAACCATTGCCAACTAGAGACCCCCATTTCTAACATTGGTAGGCAGCGGTGAGGATCTGGACTTGCATTTGTGCCTTACATACAGTGATTGGTGTACACTACTAGTATAGTGCAGACCATTACGGAACCACATACTATTTTTCCTGTTTCCCTTCGGAAATTGGTTGTTCGAACTCTGGTTAGTTGTTGCACCTGTGGGGCCTTGTAATAATGGAAATCAACTTTTGGTGCCTGTACATCTATAAGATGAGGGAAGTAAAAGCCTTTTGCAAAGAGAGGGGCTGCCTGTGAAGAGGAGATCCACAAGGCAGGATCTTGAGGCAGCCCTGCATAGCTAGGAGGTGCTATGCTGGGAGGCAACACTATCAGATGACTCTGAGGAGGAATCTGAGGGGGAGGATCCCCAGCCAGAATACCAAGAGGGCAGTGGCCCTGAGGAGGAAACATTATGGAAAAGATTGGCTCATGAGGAGAGGAATCAGATTTGTGCTCGTGACCGGAGGCTGAGGTAGCTAGATCAGCATTGCGAGGAGATAGAGCGAGCCTTAGCTGAAAAGGAAATGTGTGTATCTCCGAAGTGAGCTTGGCTGGGCTGGAGGTGGAGTCCAGCTCAGATGGTTGCAGCAAAAATGTGTTATCTAGTGCTGAGGGAAAAGTACACACACCCAGAGATGTGGCGTCTGACTTGAAGGAGGGGATTGACATACACCAGGGGGTTCAGGTTTATGAGGTAGCTCCAGTGGTACGCAGTGTCCCTGAAGTGGATTGGGGAACTGGCACAGGGGATCATATTCCTAGTGGTGAGAGGTACACTGCACTGACTCTAGATGAGAGTTGCAGGGAGAGGGGTTTCCCCATGGTAGAAGTCCTGGTCTGTGAGTGTGGAGACCACCCAGAAGAGTGTGGGTTGAGTGACAGGAACAGTCAGACACTTGCCAATCTCAGGAGAGTGATGTAGGATACTTGTGCGAGACACTGGATGGTGGGGTAAAGGGTAGCTTGGTTAACACCTGTGTGGGGCTGTGTGATTCAATTGTTGGAGAGCATATTCTAAGTCCCTGTTTTCCAGAGCTATGCCAACCCCTGGTGAAGTGTGAGTTCTCTGACCCCAAGGAGCTCATACTTGAGGCAGACATTTTGGTGGATTCCAGAGGGTCTGAAGAAGCATCTGGGGGTGATCCTGAAGGAGGTGGCTCAGGTTTTCCCCAACCAAGTGAGGTAGGGGAAGATTGTGGTGGCCCAGATAGGTCCCAGATTAATGGGAAGGGTGTAGGGTCCCATGCCCTGTCTCAGAGAAGAAGGAGTGGGAGTGGGCTATGTCCCGAGGTGCCCAAAACCCAGCCTCAAGGCCTGGTGGGTCCCATGAGGGAACACCAGGAGGGAGGCTTGGTCTCCACCAGGAGGCCATCCCATGAGGGGAATCCCAAGGTGTCAGTTGAGCTGGGGGGACTGCTGTAACCAGCATTCCACCAGCTCTGGTGTCTGGTCGCACCTCTCCAGTTGGGAGAGAGCATGATTCCAGAGAAAAGGCTGAGGGGGGATGCAGGCCCCAGTGGAAGGACCAGTGGTCAGGGGTTGCCAGCTCTGAGGTCAGAGCACCCCAGGACTGACCCTGGTGAGGCCACTTCTGGCCTGAAGATTCTTCATGCTCTGTCAGGTGGATAGGAGACTGGATACCTGCACAGGCAGACTCTTGCACAACTCCAGAGGAATGTGATTCCCTTGGGGAGGTTGATGTACTCCCCCCGAAGTCCTGGGTTGCCAGGCACAGGTCCAGCCTAAGGTTACAGACACTGGGTTGGAGGGCCAAGTTCAGGGTGTCTCCCCTGACCTGGAGGAAGGGGCGGCAGCTAACAGTGCCCTGACCAGTTTGTCTTCTGTGGGCACCATTCTAGGTGGGAGGGAGCAGGGCACCAGTAGGGGGGAAGGGAGAGGGCAGCCTCACCCCTGACCCCTGCCCAGTCTAAGGGTACAGACCCTAGGCTGGGATACCAGTTGCAGGATATAACACCTGAACTGGTGGGAGAATTGTGCCGGACACCTGCCACAGGTATCCTGACAATTCTGGAAAGGGGGTACCGCTCCAGGTGGGAGGGTGCAGAGCCCCAGGGAAGAGTACTGGGTGTGGGCAAGCCCACCCCAGTCCCCTGTCCAGTCTAAGGGTACAGACCCTTGGCTGGTGGGTCAGTGTCAGAATGTCATCCCTGACCTGACAAGAGGGAGAGTGGACAAAGGGTGCCAGGCACCTGGGGCTACCGCCCCCCACTCTCTGACACCACAGAGGATAGAGAGCCCTGAGAGGCATAAGGTCTGGGTCTCATCACTGACAACTGATAGTGACCACTGTGGCTTGCTGTTCTGGTGGACAGAGTTGCCCCTGGGAGGGGGACATGAGTCACACCCCGTGGGTGGATTGGGCCACACCACTATATTGGCCATATGGGTACTGCCTACCTGATAGGACACAACTGTGAGCAAGCTAAGGTTAGGTGCTGCACAGATGGGGTCCCAAGGTGAGAAGGAGGGTTCCACATGGGTTAGCTTAGTGGGCCCTGAAAGTATGGACAGAAGGATCCAACTGGGTTCAGCACGGCATAGAACCAGAACGTGCCCCCGCTGTTGTGAGCCAGGTCTAGGTTCTATCGCCCCAAGCAGGGAAGTCCATCAAGGGATTGATTAGTCTACCCTGGCTTTAGGCTGGAAGGGGGTTGTGTTAGACCTGGCTTTTCCAGCGACACCAGAGAACAAAGAGAAATGGACTATAAATGTTGGGGCCCAGACC
The DNA here is from genome assembly GCA_963921515.1 of Calotriton arnoldi. NCBI lineage: Eukaryota > Metazoa > Chordata > Amphibia > Caudata > Salamandridae > Calotriton > Calotriton arnoldi. The sequence continues at coordinate 1,120,910 of CAWUFW010004116.1, read as the reverse complement.
TCTGAACTTTAGACTGCTGCTGAACTAAGGAACCTGCCAGGAAGAAGAACCGGGAAAGCTGGAGGAGGAGTACTGCCCCTGTGATGTGTGCTGTTGGGGTTGGCCTGCAGTGGTTGCTTCTGTCTTGGGCAGGGAAAGGACTGGGCTGTGCTTTCATCATCCTGCTGTTACAGTTTTCTCCAAGGGCTTGAAGTAGAGCTTGCCTCCTGTTGGAAGACTCAGGGATAGAAAAGACTTCAAAGATTACTTCTGGGATTCAAGAGGAACCTTTGCCAAGGAGAAGAGCTGGGGAAACTGAGGAGAAGTACTGCCCCTTTGCTGTGTGCTGTCTGGGGTTGGCCTGCAGTGGTTGTTTCTGCGAAGGAAAGGAGAAGGACTTTGCTGTGTGCTGTGTCCCCAGCCTGAGGAAGATCTCCAAGGGCTTGAAGTAGAGCTTGCCTCCTGTTCTGAAGTCTCAGTAACATAAAGAGTTCACTCCCAAGCTCCCCTGAACGTACTTGCTGGGAGTTCTGACCTGCCAAGAGGTGCCTGCTGCTGTTCTGGGCCTCTGGAGGTTGTTCCTGCTGTTGGGAGCTTGAAAAGCAACGCAACTAAGAGAAGCGCAACGCATCCGCACCTGTTTCCGACGCATCGCCGAAGAATCCGACACAGTGCCTGACCGCGGCTCGAGAAATCGCTGCACGCCGCATCGAGCGCACCGATCTACAGAGTTCGAGATCACTGCACCGATTCCAACACAGTCCCAGCTGTGCGGCTGCAAAAACCAACTCATTCTCGATCCTCACGCATCGCATCTGGGCGCCACGCCTGCAAGAACGCTGAGGCTGCAGTAAGTAACTGCCGCATCACCTCCCGCACAGTTAGAAACCGATGCATCACCTCCCCTGAAGTAAGGAAGTGATGCATCACCGCCCCTGTGTGGCAGTAACGCATCGACATATCAACTCCTCTGAAGTAAGGAAACGAAGCATCACCTTCCCTGCAACAGTTTTTGTTTGTGCGTGTGACGCATCCAAGGTACTTTGTGTGAAAAGTGTTGCATCTGCAATTTGCTTTGAACAGAACTGTTTCTACCTTTTGAAAGTCATATTTGTATTACTGTATTGTGGATTTTTGTCGTTTTGGTCTTGTTTGGTTTAGATAAAGATTACTTATTTTTCTAAACTGATGTGGTGTCCATTTGTAGTGTTTTCACTGTATTACTGTATGTGTGTAGAAATATTTTACACACTGCCTCTGAGATAAGCCTGCCTGCTCGTGCCAAGCTACCAAGGGGGTGAGCAGGGGTTATTTTAAAAATGTATTCCCCATATCCTGACTAGGAAGAAGGGTCCCTACTTGGACAAAGGTGCAAACCATTGGCAACTAGAGACCCCCAATTCTAACACTATATTTTCCCAATTTGGAAATTACGGTTATAAAATGTAATAAGGAAATCCCAGTGTTAACCTATGAGAGAGATAGGGCTTTCAGCAGTGTAAAACGAATGTAATAGTTTTTCACTACCAGGGCATATAAAGCTTAAAAGTACATGTCCCACTTTTTAAATACACTGCACCCTGCCCTTAGGGCTGCCTAGGGTCTACCTTAGGGGGGACATATGTATTCAAAAGGAAGGTTTGGGCCTGGCAAGGGGGTTAACTTGCCAGGTAGACATGGCAGTTTAAAACTGCACACACAGGCTCTGCAGTGTTAGGCCTGAGACATGTTTAAAGGGCTGCTGAAAAGGGTGGCTAAATCAGTGCTGCAGGCCGTCTAGTAGCATTTAATTTACAGTCCCTGGTCAGATGTAGTGCACTTTACTAGGGACTTATAAGTAAATTAAATATGCTAGTTATGGATTAAGCCAATGTTACTATATTTAGGGAAAGAGCCCATGCACTTTAGTACTGGTCAGCAGCGGTAAAGTGTCCAAAGTCCTAAAGCCATCAAAACCAAAGTCAACAAAACAGGAGGTCAGCGGGCAAAATGTCAGGGAAAACCATGCCAAGGATGTCAGGTCTCACATACATCATGGCAGAATTTTACAGCAGGGAAGGAGGAAGAATGCGAATGGCCTATTGCTTGCAGCTGTTGCTCTTGGCGCTAGTTATTTAAATTGAATGGCATTTTGTGCTAAAATATGTGATAAATGATCAATTTGCATTTTGTGTAGTTATGTGTAATTTCTCTTAATGCTCCCAAAATTTCACGTAAGTACACAAAACCATAACACACAAATTTCATACACCCTTACTCCAGAGAGCTCAGTAAAGTATCTTAAATTAACTTTATAATCTGTTTTAACTGTCAGTCCCACGTTAGTAATTGGTGTCTGTCTGTTCCTTTATTTTCACCTTGCACGGAGAATCAAACCATCTCTTCCAACTCTAAGTGCTGTGGGTATGCTCAGACATTGGCCCCTTGCTCGATATTCCGTAGCGAATGAAGGTGCACCACACTCTTGAGGCTCAGCAAGACTGAAAAACCCATGCCTGGGGTTGTCTGTGCCATTCAGAGGGGCCGTAGCCTAATATTTCGGTCTAGTCTGCTCTTATTGAAGCAGGGGCAGCACTGATCTGATCTAAACTGATCTGTTCTTCTGTGCTTGGTGTCTGGGGCAAACGCATTCTTATACAATACATTTATGTTTTAGAAGGTTTAAAATACATATATATAAAGTAAATCCTTTTCTTACAAATACTGATAGCCAAGATAAGGGGTTCCGCTTAATAAGGCACTGGGGACGTAATGATCACCCACTGCAGAAGCAATTAAAGAAAGGGAGATACATAGTTTTGTTTTAAATTAAAATCAATGATAGCACGAGTAACTTTTTAATTTATTGAAACCAGTATTATTAAAGTGAGCTCTGTTTATCTTCCAGCAACATTCGCCTCAGTTCTGGTCCCTACCAGGGTTTCACAAGAGCAGAAAGACTGAGGGGCATATTAACAAGGAGGCGATATGAAATTATCGCCGCTTTTGCGTCCGTTTTCGGGCGAAAAACAGCGATAATTTCATCGCCTTATCAGCAAAGACACGCTATCGCGTGTTTTGCTGACTTAGCGCCCGTTCCCAGCACGCCTAACTTTGCATCGCTAATGAGATGCAAAGTAGGCGTGGCTGTGAAACCAAACAGGGATAATATCGCGAAGGCAGCTTCGCGATATTATCAAGGAGGGTTAGCGATCTTTTAAATCGCGTTAAGTATGCCTTAATGCAGGAATTTAACGTCTGTTAAATTCCTGACTAAGGCATACTTAACATGGGGGGTGGATTCTGTGGCTAAGACCACAGGCCCTATCATCTAGGATATCGCCGTTTTCCACCATGGAAAACGGCGATATCCACGCTATCTCTGGAATTTTATCGCCTCGGCGATGCGCGTTGTTGATAACGCGCTAACCGGGCGATAAATTACAGAGATAGCCGGCGATAAATATGCAAGCGCTAAGCGCGCTTTGCGATATTTATCGCCGGGCCTTGTTAATATGCCCCTAATTTGCTGGGCACGGGGAACAGGGTTGAAAGAAAGATAAAAGGACTCATTAACCATGCCATGGAGACTCTGACCTCCACTCGGTAAAGATTTGCCCTGCCTTGCAAGCAACACTGCGCCTTCCATGCATCTTCCAGTGCAGAGGATGCCTTCCAGGCCCAGATAAGTGCTGAGGGGGTACCATGTTTCATTCACTGCTCAGCAATCGTTTTTTCTTTTCCTGAAACAATTTTCAGAAGCAGGAATTTATTTCAGTTAAACAAAAAAATGGCCCCAGTGCACACTGAATGTTATGCTTGCTCGTTAGAAATGTATATATTTTATGCCTTGCATGGCAGATGCACGCCCGAACTCCTTTATCTGGTTGCTTAGGGATGAACTGGCTTTTTGGTCAAGTGTTTCCAACAGCTAAAAAGGCTGAGGAGCCATAGCCTAAAACTCTTTCGTTCTACTGGCTCGAAAAGAGGCATGGGAGCATGGAGTTGGTGAGACAAGAGCACCACCAATTTAAGGTGATGCTCCCATCCCAGAAACATCTACCTGAGGCCCAAAGGCTCAAGGTAAAGAAAGGTGCCTCTCAGTAAATGGTATTGGACTCTAGCGTGGCTGATATGCTAGGTAGCGTCCTCGGGTTGTTTGTTAGTTGCACCAGAGCCCTTCAGTGACCAGCAGGCAAAAGTGACAAGCAGATACTGAACATTTATATAGCTTCATATAGGGCTTGCTGAAGCTCTTGATGTAGAGGAATTAATGGGATGAAAAAGCTCATTGCAGACCAAAGAACATTTATAGTCCATAGAGAGAGCCACTTTCCAAATAGTGCAGAAGATTTGGCATGGTCGTCCTTCTGATGGGCTTAAAAAAATGTATACTCTTCGGTGCACTATGGCTTGATAGGTAGTCCCCACGGTTAACGCACTTCCCACAGCTGACGGCGTACAGACTTTGGATACAAAAACTAGGCAAAGCTGTTCAGACAGGTCAATGCATGATTAACCCTAGCATACCACCTGGCCATTATTACATGACAACATCACTCTCATTCCGCATAAATGTGGCTTGCATTAGCTTTGAGCAGGCAGGCTCACGTATTTACCAGGCTCTCCTCTGCTGCCCTTCATGTTCCTTATGGTCTCTGGATTCCACAGCTAAAAGAAATTCAGCATTCAGAGCAGAACATATGGAAGGTGCCATCAAAATGTATAGGAATGTAGAGAAACTGAACTTCATACCTCTTGTAGGCCAGACATTTTCAAACAAGGGAGGGTTCTAGTGCAAATAATGAATCCTTCTACACTGTGATAGGCATTATTTCTAAATTCAAAACTGTTGCAAGATTAGTGGAGAAAGCGTGCCAATTTTAGAGGGATACGCCCTCATTCTGTGGCTTCACGTTTCAGACCATTGTTGCACCTGTCTAGGCTTCACCAATGCTGGCCTGTACCCCTGTTTCCAACTGCGTCATTTTCCTGACTTTTCACACACATTTCCTCTTATTATTAAGTTAGCTCATGCCTTTACCTCTTGGAAAGGGCATAGGTTACAAAGGTACGTTAACTCTAAGACAGGGTCACATGTCAGTCAGAGGCGGCCGAGGTGCCATCCATTGACTTTGGAACACGTTTTTTAAGTTTGGCAAGTTAACCCCTTGATGGGTCTTCCTGAGTGCAACACTGCTACCAGGTGATTTCCAAGCAGGGAATTATCTCTTAGACAAGCCCATAATCTCTTTACCAATAAGTGAATTGTATTTTTATCTGGGTGTCTGAATTAAAGTACCATTTTTGTCCCCTGCTAAACAGTATTCTTCTGACAAAAGATGCAACCATTCTATATTAACTTTCCAAAAATGGTGTTAATTGTTGCTGCCAATAGGATGACTTTAAAATATTCCTTTATTTTCTTGTAAAAGCCTACCACTATCCCATTCATGATTAAAGGATGAAAATGAACATTGTTCTTTGGGTCTACTTTGAAAGAAACTATAACCATGCGTATTAGTTTTGTTTTACTGTAGTAGTACACAGTGGTGTGAACAATGGCAAATAACAAAGGGCCAAAAAAAAACTACTGCGGAGGGATACATATGGGATTGGAAAGGAGGCTTTATCCAAAATGGAGACTGCCTCTTTCAAAGTGGAAGAGGTAAGAGGGGAAATAAGGAAGGGTGCTCGGAGTTCAATGCAAATCTACCAGCACACACACAAATGCGTAAGGCAGGTCAAATTTAATAAAGTTAAACTCAGATCTTCTCAAGTAGTTCACAGGCCAACCAGGTTAAAATCTACTCCAATACACCCTTGAAGTAGATCACACTTCACACCAGGCCAATCAGAAGAACTGCAATGGAATCCCACAGAAATCAATCGAGGAAGGGACGAACTCAACTAGACAAAAGGGAAAGCAAAGAAGAGGAATAAAACAACATTGTAAAATGTTACACTGATACAATCACCTCAGTGTCATGACTTGCACAAAAGAGTCACAAAAATTAACAAGTAATAAAAATAACATTGACATTCATTACAAATGTAACACACTGACACAGATATGTCACATGCTACAGCAGCCAGACATAAACTCACAAACCTGGATACATCATAAGTTTTGTTACACACACACCCATCAATGCAAGGGTGGGATTGACAACTTCTGCACTGCAGCTATCCGACCCTCCTCAGACCAACAATCAATCGCACACAGACTGGCCACATTTGATTGCAAGCTGAGATTTACCACTTTTCCCTCAATGTCAGCAAATGTGTTTATTATATTGGTTCTCATCCTGAGGAGCAATCAGTTGAGGAGCAAACATGATATAGATGAAGAGGATCGCTCTGTTTGGTGTGTCAGAAGAAGAGGTGGCAATCCACTTCCCCAACAGCCTACTCCCATGCCATCTTTCCCAGGTCATGGTAGTCACTTCACTACACTTCCTGGCCATTGGATAATTCTGGAGGACCAGTGAGGCAATGGTTGGCCTCTCACAAGCAGCCAATCAGGGTACTTGCCCCTTGTATTGATACTGATTGCCAGTCCAGAGTAGACAGAAGTACATCACCATGCTGCAATCACCGCACGACCGGTGATTGATTGCATGTCAATTGTATGATGAAAATTAATTAGGTAAGTATGGCAAGTCACACTGAGAAGTTATGTGCACCTGAGTATGGCTTTGTGGTGAATAATGTTGTGTCGCTCCTGTGATGTAATAGGAGCAACTAGAATGTTGTTACCCCTGACAGAGGGGTGTTCTGTGTAACTTCTCGGCACGCCCCTGTTACCAGCAGGGAAAACGGTTTGTTCTGCACCACATGGTGCCAAATTAATAGATAACTCTCGGTCTGTGGTGACGTCAGTCGGAGATCCCGTGCCGGGCAGATTGACACCATTACGAGTCTCTGCCAGTGTGTGTTCTAGGCCCCCATACGCCACGTATTATACTGTGCGCTCGCCCCACAGTTTCCCTGTGTTGCGGTAGCGCCACACCACAAATATCACACATTAAATCCAGTTTCTCCAACAGACCTCTCATGGACTCCCTGAATGAATGCCTAACTGAAATGCAATCATTTTATGTGGGTAACAACATAACCCTTTTACCCATATCATTTTTTCATGTAATGCTGTGCATGATGTCTTTCTACATCTCCTCACCCACTGCTGGCATCCAACCATGGTACCTCAACAGAGGTACATAAGAGCACACACACTGGCCCGGGAATCATAGAGTCCACACTTGACATCTTCACGTTGCACTTTTGATGCCTTGATTGCATAAAGGGTGCTCTTCTGAAGTAGAGCACAAGATAATCTTAGCCTGTTGCATGTTATAAAAAATTGTCTTGTAGGCTCTACAAGGCATAGGACCAGACCATCTGAGGTGGCAGTTGCAGTGGTATGTGCCCAATAGACCCCTGCGCTCTCTCTGAGCAAAATTGGTGATAGTACCTCCTACAAAAAAAGCCAGGTGGGGAGGTAAAAGTTTTAGCGTCTGTGCGGCTAAGGCTTGGAATGATCTTCCTTTCCACCTGAGGAATAGCTCGGATTTACTCGGATTCAGGAAGGCCTTAAAGACCTGGCTTTTTGACTAATTCCTTCATCCGGTTTTTTGCTGTGCTTTTGGAGGAACATAGCTAGCGCCAGGACACCTCAGGGTAACAGTTGCGCTTTACAAATCTCCCAACATTAACATTAACGTACGCATACTGCTGAACTATATATAGCCTCATCCAGATCACTGGAATAGGCAGATGTCTAGGCGTCAGAGTGTGCCTGTGTGATCAATTTGTAGCTTGAAACCTTACCTAACCCCCAAGTTGTTGCATTCGCAGTGAAAGTCTAGTAATGTATCAATTATGAAAGGTGAATGAATACTTATTCGACATTTGTAATTCTGAGACATCATTACACAGCAGCCGTACATGACTGCCTGAACACGCAACACATATGTATACACAACACTTTCATCACTCACAAATGTACAGTCATGTCTCATATTACATACTATATCTACCAAGCTTAGACATATGCCTCCAAGCTTGAAAAGTAAACTTTAGACAAAGGAGTGAATACAAACAGTGGTTGAGGGAAGTAATTACTGTTTGGCACTAGACACACCTCTATAATTCAAGGCCCCTCTGTCCATCATTTCTGCCGTCTGTTTTTGCTACTTTTCAAATACTACACAGTGTGTAGATATAAGCAATGAGGCTTATGAATATGATAGCTGCACATACGAGGAACTGAATGAATTGGAAGTGAAAATCACTCCTTCCTGCATAATACTGTCCATCAAACACCTTCCACTTCTATCCTGCTGCTTTTTTACTGTAATTCCCACCACCTATGGCTCAGGACAGAACTGAAAATAGCCCCAACTTAACCCAACAAGAAGTTCATACATCCAGAAGGACGGTACCGAACAGTTCCCTCAGGTTTATAGGAGACCCAATATCAAATCTGACAACAGATCACCAGGAAGTGCTCTGTAGTTGGGACCATACCCAGACCTGGACATCCTGGTGGATAGCCCTGGCCAGCTGAATGCAAATGAGCAGCAGCATGGCATCAAGTCCATTTCCTCCTATTTCAAGATACACCAATGTACATGCCATACACTGCAATGTTATATTTTGTTAGGCCTTTCAAGACAAAACTACTTTGCTTGGTGTTACACTAGATTTCATTTTGCACTTTCAACATATTTGTTGGTCTTTCTTCTGTATACATGGATGTTGATCCTGGCCCTTTCTGCATGGTTACCTCAAATTTTTGCCTTCTTCTGCTGAACTCGTTTTTGTTGGCTTTTAGGAGTCTGTCCATGTTTTCACTGCTAATCAGTGGTAAAGCGCTTGTACTCTCCATTGAAAACATGTTAAAATTGGCCTGCACTTAACTGGCACATTTAAGTTACTTGTAAGTACCTAGTAAATGGTTCAACCTGTACCCAGTGACTGTAAATCGAATGCTACTAGTGGACAGCAGCACTCACTAAAGTAACACTGCAGCCTGTAGTGCAGGTTTAAACAAACCTTTTGCCAGGCCTAGACCTTCCTTTGTAATACTTATATGGCACCCCTACAGTAAGCTCTGAAAGCTCATGGGACAGACTGTATGTTATTTGAAAAGAAGGACATGTGTATTTAGGTTTTACATGTCCTGGCAGTGAAAAACTCCTAAATTAATTTCTTACTGTTGTAAGGCCTATCTCTCACATAGACTAACACTGGGTTACCTTATTAAATTTAATAAGCGCTAACTTTACATTGGGAGCAGATAGAGGTATGCTGTTTGCATTCAAATGAATTGTAATTTGAAATCCTCTTTAATAGTAAAGTCGGATTCTAAATTACAGCTTTGAAAATACCACATTTGGAACATTGGCATTTTTCTTTCAAACCAATTGTGCCTTTCTGATAGCGTCCTGGGCCATATGACTGTGAATGGTTCTGCTGTTGTGGGTTGTGTATTCCTTCTAGAAAGTGAGAATAAAGAAGCATAGATGTGAAGGGAGAGGGTCTTCCTGACAGGATGGCTGGAGAGAAGTTGTACCCTGCCATGATTACACTTCAAAGGACCATGCCTGCAGCACACACAAAGGAATCTGACACTAGGCCTTGCTTTGCCTTTGTCACCCTAGACTTTTTTGAGCCAGGACCAAGGGACAGGGAAGATCTGACTAGAACCAGTTTTGGGGATAGGTCAGGGAATCCCCCCACACAAAGGCTGACATCTGGTATAAAAGTGGAGCTTCAGAACCTCTCAAGAGAACACTCCTGGACCTGCTGAAGATTCAGAAGATGATCTGCCCTGTTGTCTAAAGAAGAGGGACTGCCCTGCTGACTGAAGAAGGTTTGGACCTGCTTGCCTTGAATCCAGGCTACCCCGAGTTACTCCAAGATTCAGTTGGCTGACCAACTGCGTGAGTTACAGGTACTCAACAAGCTTCCAGAGGCATCTGTGCAACTGCCAAGCTGACCAGCACCAACTGCACCTGCCTGGACCTGCCTGAGCCCTGCTATTGGTCTCTGCTGGAGTGAGTTCTGATCCCCAAGAGGTAGCACCAGGTCCTGGACTTTTGTCTGGAATCAGAATGAACTCATCCTAAAGAAAAGGTGAAGAAACAAAAGTTGTGGGCTTCTTGTGACCACAAAGTGACCTTTTCGCTCTGAGAAACCACTGTCTGCAGCAACTGCCTATGCGTAGCTCCCGTGAGACCTGCTCTTTGCACCAACAATTTGCATCAACTGCCAATGTGAAGCTCCAGCCAGACCTGCTGTGCGCACAAACAGTGACAGCCTGTGTTGACAGTCAATTTTAAACTCCAGTGAGGCGTGTTCTTCAACCTGAAAGCAACAACTCGCGTTGACCACCAATGCAAATCTCCGGCAACAACTGACTCTTCACCCTACAGCGACGATTGCCTGTGACCCTTGGCCTGCTCCTCGTACCAACAATGGCCTCTCTGCAGCCTTCAAGAAAGGAACTCTTTGCTCAGCACTTGAGAAGGTAGCCCATCGGCCAGACTAACCTGGTCTCTGTATCTGGCCCGAGCTCCATTGTGGTCGGCGTCAACTTGTGACTTTACCCGGGTCTAGCGCTAATCTAGTAGCGCTAGACTGTGTGCTAACTGTGAGTGGCGCTTTGTGCTTTTTGAGACTATTTTCAATTAACACTTCAAAAACTCGTATCTCGGGTTCTACATATTGGATTTTAGTCATTTGGTGTTATTTTATTTATTAAAATTAACTCTATTTTTCTAAATTAATTTGGGATTTTTCTTTTGTTGTCTTTACTATTGTTTGAGTGCATCAATCAATGAATCAATCAGGTTTTATAAAGCACCGCTAATCACTCGATAGTGTATCCAAATGCTTACAGGCCCAGAGGCTTATTCGAACTGCCAGGCCTTGAGGGCCATTTGGAATTCTGGAAGTGAGGTGATGGTCCGGAGGGGTGTGGGGAGGCTGTTCCAGGTCTTTGCTGCGATGTGGGAGAATGAGCATCCTCCACTTCTGCTTCGGTAGATGAGGGGAGTATGGGCAAGTGAAAGGGAGGCAGAGCGTAGCCTTCTCAATGGTTGGTGGAAGTTCAGGCAGTGGTTAATGTACGCAGGTCCTTCATTGTGTAGAGCCTTGTGTGCGTGGGTCAGCAGCTTAAATTGGCCTCTCTTCTGTATGGGGAGCCAGTTGAGTTTCCTGAGGTGGGGTGTGATGTCGGTTTGTTGGGTAAGGCCGAGGATGAGTCTGGCTACAGCGTCTCTGTATGGTCTGAAGTCTCTGTAGAAGATGTGCGGTAATTCCTATGTAGAGGGCATTGCCATAGTCCAGTCGGCTGCTTATGAGGGCTTGCTTACGGTGCATCTCGTGTGTAGGGGTAGCCACTTGAAGACCTTACACAGCATGCATAGAGTGAGGAAGCAGGCGGAGGAGACTGCGTTGATGTGTGATTTCAAGGTGAGCTTGTTATAAATGATGATTCCAAGGTTTCTGGTGTTGTGGGAGTGAGTGGGTGTGGGACCTAGGTCTAATGGCCACCAGGAGTCGTTGCATGTGTTGCTGTATAAACAATTTACACATGCCTCTATCTTAAGCCTGACTGTTTTTATGCTAAACGATCAAAGAGTTAAGTACAGGTTAATTTAGTGACTTTTTTGGTTCATCCTGACAAGGAATGCATTTATTATTTGAGTGGGACTTCCACCCATCTCAACTAATAACCCAGTTTCTTACAAAGGATTTCTGTACTTTTTTGTGATTGGATATTTTCAATTGGATCATCCCTTTCCCCCATTATTCTAAGCGGGTAAGGACTACCTTGAGTAAGGCAATGTTTTTTCAATTTCTTTGTGATTCACTTTTGTATAACTACTCTGGCTCACCTTCAATCCATGCCTGACATCCACACTCACTTTCTCTACCTTTTACCAGTTTTTGAGGAATTTATTTGGCGATATATTCTTCTTTGTCTATGTCTTTCTTGTGTACACCCTGTGTGAGAATATTTTCTGAAGCTGTTGATACAATGTTGCTGCTGTGTTGTGTGCACAAACCGTTACATCATCCATACTTCTCAGATCAAATAATAAGCCCATGTTTCGATATAAGTCCACAAGAGATGATGGCAATGTAAAGGTAAGAGCAATGCATTTAATTTTGATTGGGAGTGCAGGTAGGTAAAATCACAGTTACATTTTTGTGATATGTGCACATAGATAAAGAGGGGGAGTGCTTGGGTGGGTAGTGATGGTTTCTAGTTAACACATGGCCCATGTTGGGGTTTGGGGTTGTATGACAGAGGCACGCATGGCTTAACCACGCGTGCATCTGCCACGTAGCCTGAACCATGAATGCGTCTTAACCACGCATTCCTTTACCATGCATGCCTTTACCACACAATTTGGTGGTAAAGGCAAGAATGGTAAAGGGGAATACATGGCTAAGGTTGCCACTACTCTGACCTCCCTCCCCCACCCTAAGCTACAAAATCCCTACCTGCCCACCAGCCCTGAGGCCCAAAACCTGAAAACTTCCCATTCCTCTCCCCCTCCCACCCGCGCTGTCCCTAACCCTTAACATACACTACCCCGACCCCCTCCCACTACCTGCGCTGTCCCTAAAACTACCCCAACTCCTTCCACTGCCCTTAGGCCTAAACCCCTAATAAAAAAAACTTTCCTGACCCTCCTGAGCCCTAAAAACTACCCGGCCCTCCCCTAAGCCCTAAAAACAAACCCAACGATCCATTCCCCTCCCCCTGCCCTGAGGCCTAAAACCCTGCCCCTTAACATACACTACCTGACCCCCTCCCAACCCGCACTGTCCCTAACCCTTAACATACACTACCCCTCCCCCCTCCCACAGCTGAGCTGTTTCTAAAACTACCTCAACCCCTTCCACTGCCCTTAGGCCTAAAACCCTAACACATAATTTAAAAAACTACCTGACCCCTCCCCTAAGCCCTAAAAACGACCCCAACCCCAGCCCTGAAAACTACATCGACCCTCTCCCAGACCCGCCCCACTTACCTCACCGCGCCCTCTGGCTCTCTTCCTGGTGGGGTCTTCCTGCTTCTGCCCAGCAGCAGCCAGCAGCTAGCAGCTAGACCACACACTGCCTTAACCATGCATATGTGTGGTTAAGGGACATGCATGGTTAAGGCAAGGCCGCGGTGTTCCGACTGTTCTGACAGTTTCCTGGATCAATTTGTTCACTAAAGGAAGGTGGAAGATGGGGTTGATGGGCCATGCAAGTACCTATTGTGATCCAGATATACCAGAGACATGGCTTGGTCCTGTTGGATTGATAAGGGTCCTGTCAACCGTAGCAGAAATGAGTTTCAAGGCATCATCGTGTCACCTTTCATTCTCTGTGCTCACTACTCAAGGATGCCTAGTACATATACAATTTTGCCATAAATGTATTCAATGTTATTAGTTCCTGATTATGGGACTGGCAGTTTCTTTCAAACATTGATGAAGTATGGGAATACTTGATTGAGCCCCTTGAGTATATTTGAAGGTGTAGTTTAATAACTTTTCATTTACAGAAGGGTGGTCCTGAGGCAGTTATTCCTTGCCCCAGATGTGAGTTGATAGATAGCAGGGACCCTTACATATTTTTAGGTCCCTGTCGCCAACAGGCCCAGCTAAAGCAAACTGCTCACACATGCATGGCCATCTACATCCATGGGATTTGGATAGCTGAACTCATAGGGTTGTGATGTGGGGACTGTCATATGAGAAACACCAATTGCTCACTTGGGGATCTCTGTCTGTGTAATTCAGCTACCAGGGATGCATTCTGTTGCCTGCTGGGTGAGTGGTGGGGGTAGCCATCCATGATGTGTGACGTCCTATTGAGTCATGTGAGGATTTTATGTGTTAGCGTTGCATGAATATTCTCACAATATTGCACTGGTTATCAATGTTGTATGTTACTCATTGGAAAGATCATGTGAGTCAAATTTGTGGAATGTAAATCTGTATATATCACACTTCGGAGGTTCTGTGGACCCAATTGATCTCAAGCTGAGAACTGATTGGCTGCCACCAGATCAACCAAGAAATGGTGGCAGCCTTCTTAGGACTTGGACTGCATCTTGAGGCCAGGGCCTGGGGGCGACACTTGTATTTATTTTGGGGCAGGAGGATGCATGCCCCCCCAAACCCCTGAAAGGCCCCAGGTACCCCATCCCCTGGGACAGAGGTAAAAAAGAGAGGTGTGGCACGCAAACCCCCTTGGCTCCAGGACCCCATCCCCGGGGTGGAAATGTATTAAAAAGAGGAGGGAGCTGCATAGTCCCCCTCACTGAGCCTAAGAAAGGCCCTGGGACCCCTGGGCCAAAATGTATAACTAAAGGGGAGGGGTACCGTGCAGCCCTGTCCCAAGCCTAAAAAGGCCCCAGGAACCCGATGCCCTGGGGCCAAATTGTATAAAAAAAGGGGAGGGAGGCCGCATGTCCCCCTTCCAAGCCTAAAAAGGCCCCAGGGACCCCATCCTGAGAGTTGAGTGGCGTACAGTGGAATAGCATAGAGTGGAGTGGCATATAGTGGAGTGTAGTACAGTACAGTAGTGTAGAGTGTAGTGGTGTACAGTGGAATAGCTTTGAGTGGAGTGATAAAGAGTGGAGTGAAGTAGAGTGGACAAGCATAAAGTAAAATGCCATACAGTAGAGAGGCATAGAGTTGAGTGGCATAGAGTGGAATAAAGTAGAGTGGAGTGATGTAGAGTGGAATGGCATAGATTGAAGTGGCATACAGTGCAGTGGCTTAGAGTGGAGTGGCGTAGAGTAGAGTGGCATAGAGAGGAGTGGTATAGAATGGAGTAGCGTAGAGTGGAATAGGATGGTGTTGTGAAGGATAGAGTGGAGTCAAGTGGAATTGCATAAAGTGGAGTGACATAGGGTGGAGTGACATAGAGTGGAATAGCATAGATTGGAGTAGCATAGAGTGGAGTGGTGTAGAATGGAATGGCATAGATTGAAGTGGCATAGAGTGGAGTTGCAAAGAGTGGAATGGCACAGAGTGGAGCAGCGTAGAGTCAAGTGGAGTACAGTTAAATAGCATACAGTGGAGTGGCGTACAGTCCAGTGGCGAATAGCAGAGTGGCACAGAGTGGTGTAGAGTGGATCAGCATAAAACGGCATACCATGGAGTGAGGTGGCATAGAGTGGAGTGGCTTAGAGGGGGCTGGCATAGAGTGGATTGGCATACAGTGTGGTAGGTTAGAGTGGAGTGACGTAGGGTGAAAAAGAATAGAGTGTAGTTGGTAAAGGAGGGTTATGTAAAGTAAATTAGCAAAGAGTGGTGTGGCAGCAAGTGGAGTAAGTAGAGCGGCATAGAGTGGAGTGGTGTAGATTGCAGTGCCGTAGAGTGGAACACCGTAGAGTGGAGTGGCGTAAAGTGACGTAGAGTCGAGTAGTGTAGAGTAGAATAACAAAGAGTGGAGTGGTGTAGAGTGGAGTGGCATAGAGTGGAGCAGCATAGAGTTGAGTAGTGTAGAGTTGAATAGCATAAAGTGGCAAAGAGTAGAGTGTCATACAGTAGAGTGGAGTTGCGTACAGTGGAATAGCGTACAGTGGAATGCTGTACAGTCAAGTCACGTAGAGTTGAGTGGCATACAATGGAGTGGTGCAGAGTGGAATAGCGGAGAAACCACCCCTGTAGATGTCCTTCACTTATTCAATTCCACTAAGTCAGGATCACCGTTTGACCCATGCCCCCCCTCCATATTAAAACAGATTTCGACCCCGATTGCCACATTCCTAGCTAGCATCTTTAATGGGATGTTTAGCACCGGTATCTTTCCTGATCTTTGGAAAAAGGCCTCCATTCTACCACTCCTAAAGAAATCAAACCTAGACCCTGACAAACCAGCCAACTACCGCCCCATCTCTAGGCTACCATTTCCAGCCAAACTAGTGGAAAAATTGATCAACACACAACTGTCACAGTTCATTTAGGATAATCATCTGTTGGATCCCTCTCAGTTCGGCTTGAGGGCCAAACATAGTACCAAGACAGCATTAATAAAAACCACAGATGAATTAAGAACTATCCTGGACAAAGGAGGCTCTGCAGCACTCATTCTCCTGGACTTGTCGCCGGCCTTCGATACGGTTGACCATGTCATTCTTGTCAACCGTCTTAAAAAATTGGGCATTGCTGCCAAAACCCTGGCTCTACTTCAATCATTTCTAACCAACAGAAGTCACTCAGTCATGCTTGAGAATTTCTCATCTAACTCCTTCTCACTTCTGTGCGGGGTCCCCCAGGGATCCTCTCTAAGCCCTCTGCTCTTCAATGTCTATGTTTCAGAATTGGCCTCCTTGATTAGATCTTTTGGATTTACCCCTACTTCTTATGCAGACGACACCCAAATCGTGGTGTCAGCCGCTAACAATACAGAAGTAACCATCTCTCAGTTTCACAACTGTATCAGAGGGGTTAGTGACTGGATGGGAAGGCATTGTCTCAAATTGAACTCAGAGAAAACCGAGGTGATACTCTTCAGTAACAAACCTCAATTTTGGAGCCCGGCATGCTGGCCAGCAGAGTTGGGAACCCTCCCAACCCCAGTCCAAAAAGCAAAAAACGTAGGTATAATAATAGATGACAAGCTGAATTTTAATAAACATATTAGCTCAGTTGTGTTGGCCAGTTTTAACACTCTGAGAATCATTAGAAAGATTCTTCCTTTTATTCCTCTAACCACCAGAAAAACAGTTGTCTCCTTACTAATCCTAGCAAAACTAGAATACTGTAACGGTCTCTTCATTAAGCTCCAAAAACAACATATGAAGAAACTTCAGAGCGTACAGAATGCGGCAGCCAGGTTTGTCTTCGACCTGCCCAAATTCCACCCAGTTTCAACCTCCATTAAGGAACTCCACTGACTCATGGTAAATAACCGCATTAAATTCAAGGCATTATGCCTTACCTATAAAGCCTTGCATGATCTAGGTCCCAGCTACCTTACAAAATCCCTCTCATGGTACATACCAAACAGAGATCTTCGCTCTAAAAATACCCTGACAGTGTCGCGTCCCAGCTTTAAGAGACTTAAATGGGGAGGCAGTTGTTTCACCTCTGAAGCCCCGGTTATATGGAACAGCCTGCCATTGAACATTAAAGCAGCCCCCACACTATTGATTTTTAGGAAGCTAACAAAAACCTGGCTTTTTAACCTCTAGTCGCCCAATTACTCTCACCTTCACTGCCATGCAACCAGCGCCAAGACACCCATGGGTATTCGAGCACTTTAGAAACATTTTAACATAACATAACAGAAAGTAGTGGCATACCATGGAGTGGAGTAAAGTGGAATGGCATTGAGTTGAGTGGTATAGAGGGATTGGCATAGAGTAGAAATGCGGAATTTAGTGGAGTCGCGTAGAGTGGAGTAGCACACAATAGAGTGGCATAGAATTGAGTGGCATATAGTTGAATAGTGTAGAGTGGAATGGCGTAGAGTGGAGTGGTGTAGAGTGGAGTGGCATAGTTTGGACTACCATGGAGTTGCATAGAGTGGAGTGGCATAGAGTGGAATGGCCTAAAATGGAATAGCATAGAATGAAGTGGCATAGAGTGGAGCGGAGTAGAGTGGAGTGGCATACAGTAGAGTGGCATAGAGTGGAGTGGTGTAGAGTGGAATAGCATAGAGTGGTGTGGTGTACAGTGGAATGGGGTAAGTTGGAATAGCATAGAATGAAACAAAGTAGAGTGGAGTAGCATAGAGTGGAGTGGTGTAAAGTGAAGTAGTGTAGAGTGGAGTGGCATGTCGTGGAGTAGATTGGAGTGGTGTAGAATGACATAGAGTGGCATAGAATTTAGTGGTGTAGAGTGGAATAACATAGAGTGGAGTGGTGTAGAGTGGAGTGGCTTAGAGTAGAGTGCAGTGGCATACAGTACAGTGGTGTAGAGTGGAGTGATGTACAGTCAAACAGCATAAACTGGAGTGGCAGAGTTTAGTCTAGTAGAGTGCAATAGCATACAGTGGAAAGGTGTAGAGTCAAGTGGTATAGAGTGAAATAGCATAGAGTGGAATGTCATAGAGTGGAATGGCACATATTGGAGTGGCATATGGTAGAGTGGCCTAGAGTGGAGTGACATAGAGTGTAGTGGCACAGAGTGGAATAGCATAGAGTGGAATGGCACAGAGTGGAATGGCATAGAGTGGAGTGCCGTACAGTGCAGTGGCATACAGTTGAATACCGTGGAGTGTGATGGCGTACAGCGAAGTGGCATAGAGTGGAATGGCATAGAGTGGCGTGACGTAGAGTAGAGTGGCATTGAGCGGAAGAGCGTGGAGTGGCATAGAGTGGAATGGAGTAGAGTGAAATAGTGTATTATGGTGTGGCTAAGAGTGGCATAGAGTCGAGGGGCATATAGTGGAATAGTGTTGAGTGGAGAGGCATAGAGTGGAATACAGTCTAATAGTGTAGAGTGGAGTGGCATAGAGTAGAATGGCTTAAAGTGGAGTGGTGTTGAGTAGCATAGTGTAGAATAGAATAAAGTGGAGTGGCGTACAGTGGCATGGAGTGGCATAGCGTGGAGTGGTGTACAGTAGATTGGCGCAGAGTGGAATAGCGTAGAGTGGAGTAGCATACCGTGGAGTCATGTACATTGGAGTGGCATAGAGTGCAATAGCAAAGAGTGGAGTAACATAGAGTGAAGTGGTTCCAAGTGAAGTGGCGTAGAGTGGAGTTTCGTGGAGTGGCACAAAGTGGAGTGGCATAGAATGGAATAGCATAGATTGGTGTGGTGTGCACTAATATAGCATACAGTGGAGCATCATAGAGTAGATTACTGTAGACTGGAGTGGCATAGAGTGACATATAGTGGAGCAGCATAAAATGAAGTGAAATAGTGTGGAGTGGCATAGAGTAGAATGATGTAGAGTGAAGTGGAGTAAAGTGGCATCAATTCAAGTGGCATAGAATGGAATAGCATAGAGTGGAGTGGCATAGAGCTGAGTTGGGTAGAGTGGAGCGTCATTCAGTAGAGTGGAATAGCGTAAAGTGAAGTGGTGCACAGTAGAGTTGCGTAGAATGAAGTGGTCTAGAGTGGAATAGCATAGAGTGGTGTGACATAAAGAGCAGTGGCATTGAGTGCAGTGGCATAGAGAGGAGTGGCATATAGTGGAGTGGTGTGGAGTGTCTTACAGTGGAAACGCATATAGTGGAGTTGCATAAAGTGGAGTTTCATAGACTGGAACAATGAAGAGTGGAGTTATGTAAACTGACGTATAGTGAAGTGGCATAGAGTGGTATAGTGTACAGTGGAGTGGCGCAGAGTGGATTTGCGTAGAGAGGAGTGGGGTACAATAGAGTGGCATGGAATGGAGTGGTGTAGAGTGGAGTTGTGTAGAGTGGAATAGAGTAGAGCACTGTGGCATACAGTGGAGTGGCGTAGATTGGAATGGCATAGAGTGAAGTGGCATAGAGTCAAGTGGCCTAGAGTGGAGTGGCTTAAAGTGGCGTGGCATATAGAGGAATTGCGTAAAGTGGAGTGGCACAGAGTGAAGTGCCATACAGTGAAGTGGCATACAGTTGAATAGAGTGGAATGTGATGGCGTACAGTGGAGTGACATAGAGTGGAGTGGCGTAGAGAGGAGAGTGGAATAGCATTGAGTGGAGTGGCATTGAGTGGAGTCAAGTGGAATAGCGTAGTGTGGTGTGGTTTAGAGTGGCATATAGTGGAATAGCATAGAGTGGAGAGGCATAGTATGGAGTGGCATAAGGTGGAGTGGTGTAGAGTTGAGTGGGATATAGTCTAATTGTGTAGAGTGGAGTGGCATTGAGTGGAGTGGTGTAGAGTGTGTTGGTGCATAGTAGAGTGGTGCAGAGTGGAATAATATACAGTGAATTACATACATTGGAGTGGCATAGAGTGCAATAGCATAAAGTGAAGTTACCCAGAGTGAAATGGTTTAAAGGGAAGTAGCGTAGAGTGGAATGGCATGAATTGAAGTGGCATACCTGGATATAGCCTACAGTGGAGTTTCGTAGAGTAGAGTACTGTAGACTGGAGTGGCATAGAGTGACATATAGTGGAGCGGCATAGAATAGAGTGAAGTGGCGTAGATTAGAACGATGTAGAGTGAAGTGGAGTAGAGTGGTGTCGATTCAAGTGGCATAGAGTGGAATAGCATAGAGTGGAGGGCTGTACAGCTGAGTTGGGTAGAGTGGAGTGGCATTCAGTAAAGTGGCATAGAGTGGAATAGGGTAGAGTGGAGTGGTGTACAGTAGAGCTGTGTAGAGTGGAGTGGTGTAGAGTGGAATGGCATAGAGTGGCATGGCATAAAGAGCATTGGCATTGAGTGGAGTGGCATTAAATGGAGTGGCATAGAGTGGAGTGGTGTGGAGTGGCGTACAGTGGACAAGCGTAGAGTGGAGTGGCATAGAGTGGAGTGTCGCAGACTGGAATAACAAAGAGTGGAGTGGTGTAGACTGACGTATAGGGGAGTGGCATAGAGTGGAACAGTGTATAGTGGAGTGGCGTAGAGTGGATTTGCATAGAGTGGAGTGGGGTACAATAGGATGCCATAGAATGGAGTGGCATAGAGTTCAATAGCGTAGAGTGGAGTGGCGTAGAGTGGAATAGAGTAGAGTATAGTGGCATACAGTGGAGTGGCATAGTGTGGAATGGTATAGAGTGGAGTGGCATTGAGTCGAGTGGCCTAGAGCAGAGTGATTTAGAGTGGATCAGCATACAGTGGAACAGCGTAGAGTGGAGTGGCGCAGAATGGAGTGGCATAGAGGGGAATAGCATAGAGTGGAGTGGCGTAGAGCTGAGTTGGGTAGAGTGTAGTGGCATTCAGTAGAGTGGAATTTCGTAGAGCGGAGTTGTATATAGTAGAGTTGCGTAGAGTGGTGTGGTGTAGAGTGGAATAGCATAGAGTGTCATGGCATAAAGTGGAGTGGCATTGAGTGGCATAAACTGGAGTGACATAGAGTGGAGTAGTGTTGAATGGCATACAGTGGAAAAGTGTAGAGTGGAGTGGCATAGAGAAGAGTGTCAGAGAGTGGAGTGTCATAGACTGGATTAATGTAGAGTGAAGTGGTGTAGAGTGACATAGGGTGAACTGGCATAGAGTGGAATGGGGCACAGCAGAGTGGCGTATAATTAAGTGGCATAGAGTTGAATAGCATAGAATGAAGTGGCATAGAGTGGAATAGAGTATAGTGGCATACAGTGGAGTGGCATTGAGTAGAGTGGCTTAGGGAGGAGTGACATGGAGGGCATAGAATGGAGTGACATACAGAGGAATGGCATAGAGTTGAGTTGCATACAGTGGAACAGCGTACAAGGCAGTAGTGAAAATAGGAGTGGCATAGAGTGGAGTACAGTAGAGTGGCATGAAGTGGTGTAGAGTGGAATAGCATGGAGTGGAGTAGAGTGGAAATGCATAGAGGGGAGTGGCGTTGAGTAGAATGGCATAGAGTGGAGTGGCGTACATTGTAGTTTAGAGTGGAGTGGCATAGACTGTCACAGCATAGAGTGGAGTTGTGTAAAGTGGAGTGACGTAGAGTGGTATAGCGTCGAGTGGCATGATAGAGGGGAATAGCGTGGAGTGAAGTGGCGAGTGTGCACTGGCATAGAGTGGAGCACTGTAGAGTGGAGTTGCATAAAGTCACAAAGATTAGAGTGGTGTAGAGTAGAATAGGGAAGAGTGGAGAGGTGTAGAGTGGAGAGCTGTAATGTACAGGGGTGTAGAGTGGAGCGGTGTGCATTGAAGTAGCATAGAGTGGAATGGTGTAGAGTGTAATAGTGTAGAATGGAGTTGTGCAGAGTGGAGCGGCGTAGAGTGAAATAGCACATAGTGGATTGGCGAAGAGTGCAGTGGCACTGTAGTGTGGAGTGGGGTACAGTGGCGTAGAGTTGAATGGTGTAGAGTAGTATTATGTAGAGTGGAGTGGTGTAGAGTGGAGTGATGTAGAGTGGAGTGGCGTACAGTGCAGTGTTGTTGAGCTGAGTAGCCTACAGTCGAATAGCATAGAGTGGAGTGTCATAGAGTAGAGTGGTGTAGAGTTGAGTGGCATAGAGTGGAATAGCATAGAGTGGAATGATGTAGAGTGGAGTGGCTACAGTAGAGTGGCATAGAGTGGCATATAGCTGAATAGTGTAGAGTTGAGTGGTAGAGAGTAAAGTGGAGTATAGTGGACTGGCATAGAATGGAGTACCATAGAGTGGTGTCTCATACAGTAGAGTGGCATAGAGTGGATTGGCATAGAGTGGGGTGGCATAGAGTGGGATGGTGTAGGTTGTAGTGGCATAAATTGAAGTGGGTTGAAATGGAGTGGTGTGGAGTGGAGTGGCATAGAGTGGAATTGCGCAAAGTGGAGTTGTGTAGAGTTGAGTGGCAATCAATCAATCAGAACATTTGTAAAGCGCGCTACATACCCGTGAGGGTCCCAAGGCACTGGGGGGGAATGCTTCTACTGCTCGAAAAGCCAGGTCTTGAGGAGTCTTCTGAAGGTCAGCAGGACTTGGGTCTGCCGAAGGGGGATTGGGAGGGTGTTCCAGGTCTTGGCGGCGAGGTGGGAGAATGATCTGCCGCCGGAGGTCGCTCTTCGGATGCGGGGGATAGTGGCGAGGGCGAGGTCGGCGGAGCGAAGCTGGCGGTTGGGGGTGTAGAAGCTGAGTCGTCTGTTGAGGTATGCTGGTCCGGTGTTGTGGAGTGCCTTGTGTGCATGGGTGAGGAGCTTGAAGGTGATCCTCTTGTTGACGGGGAGCCAGTGCAGGTCTCTCAGGTGGGGTGTGATGTGGCTGTGGCGAGGGATGTCGAGGATCAGGCGTGCTGAGGCGTTCTGAATGCGTTGAAGTCGTTTCAGGAGTTTGGCCGAGGCTCCTGCGTAGAGGACGTTTCCGTAGTCCGTAGTGGCAAAGACTAGAGTGGCTTAAAGTAGAGTGGCTTAGAGTGGAGTGGAGTAGGGTGCAGTGGAATAGTGTACAGTGAAGTGGCACAAAGTTCAGTGGGGTACAGTGTAATAGTATACAGTGAAGTGACATAGAGTGTAGTGGCATAGGGAGGAATACTGTGGAGTCGCATACATAGTGACGTATAATGGAGTGGCGTAGAATGGAATAGCATAGAGTGGAGTGGCAAAGAGTGGATTGGCATAGAGTGTAGTGGTGTACAGTGGCCTAGAGAGAAGTGACGTATATTCAAATTGCATGGAGTGGAGTGGCGCAGAACGAAGTGGCATAGAATGGAGTGGCATAGAGTGGAATATCATAGAGTGGAGTGGCATAGAGCTGAGTTGGGTAGAGAGGAGTGGCATTCAGTAGAGTGGAATAATGTAGAATGGAGTTGTATGGAGTTGTATACATTTGTATACAGTTGTATACAGTAGAGATGAGTAGAGTAGAGTGGAGTGGTGTAGAGTGGAATAGCATAGAGTGTCATGGCATAAAGTGGAGTGTCATAGACTGGAATAATGTAGAGTGGAGTGGTGTACAGTGACGAATAATGAAATGGCATATAGTGAAGTGGCATAGAGTGGATTTGCATAGAGTGGAATGGGGCACAATAGAGTGGTGTATAATTGAGTGACATAGAGCTGAATAGCGTAGAATGAAGTGGCATAGAGTGGAATAGAGTAGAGTATAGTGGCATACAGTGAAGTGGCATAGAGTGGAGTGGCTTAGGGTGGAGTGACATGGAGTGGCGTAGAATGGAGTGACATACAGAGGAATGGCATATAGTGGATTGGCATAGAGTCGAGTGGCATACAGTGGAACAGCACACAAGGCAGTGGTGTAAATAGGAGTGGCATAGAGTGGGGTAAAGTGGAAATGCAGAGTGGAGTGGCATTGAGTAGAGTGGCATAGAGTGGAGTGGCATACATTGTAGCTTAGAGTGGAGTGGCATAGAGTGTCACAGCATAGGGTGTCACATCATAGACTGGAGTTGCGTAAAGTGGAGTGATGTAGAGTGGAACAGCATAGAGTGGAATGACAGAGGGGATTAGCGTGGAGTGGCGTAGTGTGCAGTGGCATAGAGTGGAGCACTGTAGAGTGGAGTGGCATAAAGTTGCATAGAGTCGAGTGGTGTAGAGTAGAATAAAGAAGATTGGAGTGGTGTAGAGTTGTACTGTACAGGGGTTTAGAGTGGAGTGGCTTGCAGTGATGTAGCATAGAGTGGAGTGGTGTAGCATGTAATAGTGTAGAATGGAGTTGTGTAGAGTGGAATAGCACATAGTGGAGTGGCAAAGAGTGCAGTGGCATAGAGTTGAACACTGTAGAGTGGAGTGGGGTAAAGTGGCGTAGAGTTGAATGGTGTAGAGTAGAATAGTGTAGAGTGGAGTGGAGTGGTGTAGAGTGGAATGATGTAGGGTGGAGTGGCATAATGTACAGTGGTGTAGAGCGGTGTAGCAAACATTCAAATAGCATAGAGTGGAGTGTCGCAGAGTGGAGTGATGTAGAGTTGAGGGGAATAGGGTGGAATAGCATAGAGTGGAGTGGTGTAGAGTGGAGTGGCTACACTAGGGTGGCATAGAGTGGAGTGACATATAGCCAAATAGTGTAGAGTCGAGTGGTAGAGAGTGGAGTGGAGTATAGTGGACTGGCATAGAATGGAGTGCCATAGAGTGGAATAGCATAGGTTGGAGTGGCATAAATTGAAGTGGGTTGGAATGGAGTGATGTGGAGTGGCATAGAGTGGAGTGGCGCAAAGTAGAGTCGCGTAGAGTTGAGTGGAATAGACTAGAGTGGCTTAAAGTGGAGTGGCTTAGAGTGGAGTGGAATAGGGTACAATGGAATAGTGTACAGTGAAGTGGCACAGAGTGGAGTGGGGTACAGTGGGATAGTGTACAGTGAAGTGGCATAGAGTGGAGTGGTGTAGGTTGGAATACTGTGGAGTGGCATACAGAGTGAAGTATAATTGAGTGGCGTAGAGTGGAATAGCATAGAGTAGCATGGCAAAGAGTGGATTGGCGTAGAGTGTAACAGTATAGAGTACAGTGGCCTAGAGGGAAGTGGCGTATATTTGAATAGCATGGAGTGGCGTAGAATGGAGTGGCGATAGATTGGAGTGGCATGTAGTGGAATAACAAAGAGTGGAGTGGCATGGAGAGTCATGGTGCAGAGTGGCATGGTGTACAGTGTTGTGGCATAGTGTCATTGTGTCAATTGGAGTGGCATAGAGTGGAGTGCTGTACAGTTGAATGGCGTGTCATAGAGTGGAGTGGGGTTTTGTACAGTGGAGTGGCATGAAGTGTCATAGAGTGGAGTGGAGTGTCATAGAGTGTAATTGTGTGTCGTAAAGTGGAGTGTTGTGTCGTTGAGTGTTGGAGGGTGGAGTAGATTAGAATACAGTGGAAGGGCATAGAGTGGAGTAGATTGTTGTAGACTGGAGTGACCTAGAGTGGAATGGCTTGTTGTTCAGTGTGTTAGACTGGAGTGGCATAGAGTGTCATACAGTGGAATGGCATACGGTGGTGCAGAGTGTCATTGGGTACAGTATAATAGTGTAGTATGGTGTAGTGTAGTGCAGGACTGTGTCATAGAGTAAAGTGGAGTAAAGTGGCATGGATATGCATAGAGGGTGTTGCTTAGAGTGTTTTAAAGTGGAGGTGAATGTTACAGAGTGCAATAGAGTGGAGTGTGAGTACAGTGTTGTATAGTGTACGAGAGTGGAGTTGAGTAGAGTGACGTACAGTGGCATTTAGTGGTGTGTAGTAGAGTGGAGTGGCATGGAGTAGAGTAAAGTGGTGAGTCGTAGAGTTGAGTGCTGTGTCATAGAGTGGATTTTGATGTCATAGAGCAGAGTGGCATGTCATACAGTGTTGTGGAGTAGAGTGGTGTACCGTGGAGGGACATCCAGTGGAGTAAAGTGTTGTGAAATGGCGTAGAGAGTAGTGGCATTTTGTACAGGATAGTGGATGGCATGTGATACAGTGGCAAGTCATACAGTGTCTTAGAGTGGAGGGTTGTATATTGCAGTGGTGTAGACTGAAGTTTGATGTCGTAGATTTGAGTGGCAGAGGGTGGAGTGGTGTGTGGTAGACTGCAGTGGCATGTCGTAGAGTGAACTGGGATGTCATGGAGTGGAATGGCATAGAGGGGAGTGGCATGTCCTAGAGTGGAGTGGCATGTGTTAGAGAGTAGCAGCGTGCCATAGAGTGAAGTAGCATGTCATCGAGTGGAGTACCGTGGAGTGTCATAGAGTAAAGTGGCATGTTGTCCAATCGAGTGGTGTCTGGTATACTGCAGTGGTGTGTTGTAGAGTGGAGCGGCATGTCATAGAGTGGAGTGGCGTGGAGTGTCATAGAGTGGAGTGGACTGGAGGGTTGTGTCATAGAGTATTGTTTAAACAGACATAACGTGAAAACGGGTGAACGGATTTTGATGAAATGTTTCAGAAATGTAGATCATGGGGTGTAAAGGGTCCCTTTTGGTAGCAGATTTAAATTGTTTAAGTAGTTTTAAAGTTATAGGGCCTGGTTCACAAAGGTAAACTTACATTTTTGTGTAAGATTATTTGAAATTCACAGAGGTATTTTATGAGTAGTATCTTTAGAACTGCGGAGTCTCCACAAATCAAATAATAGATTCAGAACATTCAACATTTGTCCAAGATCATTAACCAATGAATCCTACTGATTAACGTCAACAATGATGTATTACATGATGCACAGACTCTTTCTTCGTTAATTTATTTATTGAAAACTCTTTAAAAATTCTTTAAAATCATTTCCTTGTATCCTGGTCGTAGCCAATGTGTTTCGTCCTTACAGACTTCTTCAGGGCTACAAAACAAACATAAAATACACCAACTTTAAAATTCCATACAAATTAGCTAGCATCCATAGCAATTTTAAATTGCAAAAAAACACTTGAGTCAGTCAACCTATCAAATTTGCATGATATAAAGTGGCCCCAATCCATCCAATACATTACTTGCTATATTTGGGCTAAAAAGCACCATCTCTAGGATTTTTGGTAGAAAACATGCATTTAGAGGATGATCGCGAAGCAATATTTGGTGATTTGTTCAACAAGGGGGGGATCTAATTCTTTAATCCAATCAACCACAAATAGCGAGAACTGAGGGTCTGATTGATAAGTTCACTAGACTGGAAAAATTGAAAAAACAGGAACTTGCCTAGTGGTGGGATGATGCCACCTTAAAAAATATATTGAGAACAAAAAGATACCAGGAGGATTGCGTACACTCATTTTCCTCAATTTCCAAGGTTTAGATTCAGACTTACTAGATGAATAGGAAGAGGGCCTGTACGATGCGTCATATAGAATGATGGGCATTCTTGTAACCAATTCTGAGAGGAAATTAAAAAACTTAATAGAGGACATATTGAAGTTAGAAAGAGAAATTGCTGAGACCAACGTGAAAGACACTTTAAAAAAGAGCTATGAAATATTGAAGAAAGAATTGACCAATTGCCAATTGTATTTGAAAGACAAAAAACAGAAAAAATCAAACGTGAAGATAGCGATTATGGAAGAGGGTGGATTTTACATTTTCCAGAAAATATGGTGATATCCCCATAACATCAGGAACAGTCCCTTTGAATAATTCTAGAGACAGTAGTGTTTCATCTAGTGGCGTCTCACTGTCATCATTGAAAAGTGACCTGGGGAGGGCACTAGTAGGGACAAGAGAGGGAAATACCCATCGTTTTTTTAAGAGAAGTAAAAAGATACTGGGGAACAGGACGAGGGCACAAAACAACAGAAGCAAAGTACAAGGAGGTGGGTAGGAAACATAAAGCTAGGGGTGCGAACAAGGCTTCAAGCCAAAAACACTCAGTCCAAGAAGTAATCCAGGAGTTGGACTATAGTGCCCAAGATATAGCAATTGATGAGGCTAGAATTGAGGATTGCCAATCTCTCATCTAAAATATTGAAGGAACATGGAACCCGTGTTTTAAGTAAGGGTTTACATTCCTGTTCATCTGAAAAAATGTAATTTTATCAACTAACATGCAGATTTATTTAAATTTGTGAGGAAGCTAAAATTGAAATAACACTTCAATGAACATGCTTGGGTGCAATGTGATACTGCTTATAATACAAATTTCTCTACATTCTCAATCTCGGATATCAATGATATACAGGTGGTTGCTTTCTTAAATGATGATGGTGTTGGGGATTTAATACAGGTAGCACAGGAACTAAATGTACAAGAGGATGTGACATTAGACAGTGGCTTAAAACCTGCATCTAGATGCATGACTCCCAGCACACAAAATACAGTGATTGATGAATTTTACTCTAGAGTCACACAAGCACTTTATAAACTAGAAGATCTTGACAATAAAGGCAGCAAATGTAAACATGTGTATAATTTAACCAGGAAGGATAGAGAAGTCCTGAACACTGTGAAAAAAGATCCTAACATTGTAATACGAGAGGCTGACAAAGGTGGGAACATTGTCCTCATAACTATTATCTAAGGGAGATAGACAACTTCAAGACACAACATGTTATGAGAGACTAAAAGAAAATCCCATGGCTAGCATTGAACAGTACATCAATGCCAGATTGTCAGACTGGTGTGAATCTTGTCTGTGGGTTCATTGTCCTAGATTACCATGTATATATGCACTACCTAAAATCCATGAAGATGTCCTTTTTCCACAAGGAAGGTTCATCATATCTAGCAATGGGTCTCCAACTGAACGATTTGTGGAATATGTTGATGGATTTTTACAACCAATTGTTAAAAATCTTCCCTCTTACCTAAGAGATAGCAAGGATGTGCTGTGTAAGTTAGACGATTTTCAATGGACTAGTGATGAGTTGATGTTTGTGACGATGGACATCGAGAGCTTATTTACATGTATAAGAACAGTATGTGGTCTGAATGCTTTAAAACATTACTTGTACAAGCGGGATGCAAGCCATCTGGATCATACAATCATGTTATTGGAGATGTCCATAACCATCCTTACAAAAAATGTATTTCTCCACAATGGGGAGTGGTTCCTCCAGAAACAGGACACTACCATGGGCTCCAGGTTTGCTCCATCTTATGCCAACCTCTTCATGGGGTTGATTGAGGCGGAGCATGCCTGGGGCTCGGGATCCCGGAATTGGTCCAATATCATTATATTCTATGGATTTTTTTAAATTTATTTTATGGAGTTTTATATAGCACAAACTTGACCCGAAGGTATCGGGTATCAGAGCGCTTTATAGCACCAGTTGCGTTACATGAGGACACATTCATTTTTTGTTATGCACAATGGATAATTCATGGATGATTCATAGACGATATTTTAATCATCTGGAATTGTTCTGTGGATGGTTTTCTCACTTACCACGCATATCTGAATGAAAACAGATTTAATGTAAAGATGCCAATACGTAATCACAAATGTTAAAAGGATTTTCTTGATCTATGCTTGTTCATAGATGGAAATGCCATACATAGTGACATTTTTAAAAAACAGACCGCATGTAATAGTGTGCTGCATGCCACAAGCGCCCACCCAAAGATAACAAAAGAATCAATACGCTATGGGGAAATGGTTTGGGTGAGGCGTAATTGCAGCCAAAAAGCTGATTTCACCAAGAGAGTTGAGGGAATCAAAAAGGATTTTAAGGAGAGAGGTTACAATACTGACCGCCTGGCTAAAGCAGAAGTCGGGGTCACCAAATTGGATCGGAAAAAACTTTAGTTCCCAGTTCAGAATGTAAACATCTTGGCAACAAGAGAGTTCAAGAGGTTGCCTTTATCACTCAATATAACATATATAGAAATCATATCCTTGATATCTTAAGGAAGAATTGGCACATCCTAGATTCAAAGGGTCTTCTTAAAGGGGTTATATCTCCAAAACGTAGAGTGATATATCGCAGGGGCACCACCTTTCAACAAACATTATGCCCTAGCTATGTGAAGGAGACAGTGAAAACAGATGCTCTAAAAATGTGGTTACCTATGAAGCCTAAGGGCTTCTATACATGTGGTACATGCTCCGTTGGTCCTTTGGGGCAACATAGAACTACCAAATTCAAGTATAACACAACCACTAAATATACAATCAAATTGTTTGTTAACTGTAACACTTTGTTTACTGTGTTAGTAGTGGATTGTGCATGTGTAAAAATGTATGAGGGGAGTAGCATTAGATGTTTAAAAACTCGCACCCAAGAACATGTTAGAGCTATTAAACAAAAGGATGACAAATAACCTGTGGCTACACAAATACATCTTATTCACCGCACCAATACACAGAGCTGGTTCAACACACTGGAACATGTGGCCAGATGTGAGAGAGGTGGAGATAGAGAGCTGTTACTGAGGGAGGCTGAAGTCAGATGGATATGTTGTCTAAGATCAGTTGCCAAAGGCCTGAATACAAATTGTGAATTTCATTACTTCTTATGAAAACATGAATATATGGCTAGGGTACCATGCAGAGGCATGATCCTTGCTGGGACATGTACATATATGGCATTCCATGTGATGCCATCCACATCCAGAATGTCAGTTCTGAGGCGGCTGAGTGGGGCTAGATTTTTAAATGTAATACTTCGATCAAGTATGGGGTGATAAGATTATGATATCTTTATAAATTAATCTATTTGATTCATCACAGTGACCATTTACTTTGGTCGGGATCAAACATAAAAGCCTTTCACTTTGCTAACAGTGGATGGTCAAATATCAATTATATTACCATGTATGGATGAAATAGTTGAGTTGGTTTTGGAAGAATAAGAAACAAGTTGTAACTGGGTAACGTTATTTTTGCACATTAAATAGAACATTTAAAGATGGCTGCCATAAAATGACAGAGCTTTAGGGGTACGGCTTCAATCCAAACACAATAGTTTTTATTCATGACTTCACAAGATGCTGTCACTGGAATTGCTGAAGATAAGAGGAATATAAAATGAAGAAAATATCATATAAGAAAAGGTTCGAAGCATGTCAAAGAAAGATTAGAATTGAATTATTTGATATGGCAGATTTTAAGGTTAAAGAGTAATCTTGGTACAATTTATAATTTGCAACAGTGTGCAGAGATTGATAGATTGATCCAGATTGGAGTCTCAATATTAAGTTTTAATCTCAAGTAGATACGGCACCACTCTATGATGGCGGTCTCTGCCACGGGATCATTTTGAATAATCTGTGAAGAGTAGATAAATGGTCTCTCTTACGTACAAAATTAGTGAAAGTGAGGTATTCTTGATAATGGATTAATACGTTTGTTTATTCAATTGGACTTCAGAGTTGTTTAATAAGAAATATATGTTAATAAATGGTGTACAGAAAATAATAGAGGTATCCATACATGGACTTTGATAGTGAAAGATGGCGGTTGCAGTTGGCTAGTTAGAGCCTGTCCTTGACAACACAGGTGAAGCTAATCACTGGGGATATTTAAATGGCGGTTACCAAGTAGTGCTCTTTTCGCCCGTTCAAATATGAAGTTTGTGATGCTGTCGGGAGCCACCATTGGTAAGTACATAAGGAAATAATAATGAGCATTGTGTAGAGGTAGCAAGGATGTGATTTTGCATTTTCGCTAACCTAAATAGGGTAATTCTTGATAATATATGAGGATGGGATGTTGTTGCATGTAAAACATAGTTTCAGACTTTTTTGCATATGAACAATCTTTTTTGCGGGTGTAGGATGGTTAGTCTTGTGCTACAGGAGAAGATTTACCTCTGGGTTAAGTTAGTCCAACAACGCGGTAATTGACGAACAGAATATGTGGGAAAAGCTTTGTTTTATTCAACTTATACACACAAATAGGACCAACATCTAATGTAATACGCTACTCATGATTCTTAATGAAACCCTAACATCAGAAAAGTTACGTTTATTCTCTGTATTTGCATGGAGGTAGCGGAGTAACAGAAAATGGAAATGGGGCTCCATATAAAAAAGTGTGAATTACAGTCAGCCGGTGTAACAGTCCAGTTTTGGGCTGGGTTCCATTGATGCAGCAGGGGGCAATGAAGTGGACTAGTAAATTTACTGACAAATTGCCAAGTGGGATTAAGACTCTACCAGGGGCTCAATTGATCAAGTGTAAATTAGATGGTTACTCTTCTGTGTATAGATGCAGAAGAGATGATTGGGCTCAAATGGGTTATTTCACTTTATCCCTGACGTGATATCGAAACTGAGGAAGATTTAAATATCAGATCAAATCATAAGAGAAGCAAATGGATTTATGGGTTTCCATGCCACTTTACATCTCAAGACATAGAATAAGCTGTCATAAGTAAAGGTATTTACGATTTTTGTTTAGCCCATAAGGTTATAGTAATGGGATTTAATTAAGTTTGTTCAGTGTTATATAGAACAGCATAGTGAGGGTGACTATGTGTCTTTTAGGGGGAAAAAAAGAAACACAAGGGATGAACACAAACTCCACAGGAGCTTGTGCTGTGGCCGGTTCCCGCCGGAGCACAAGCTCCCATGCAGAAAAGGGAGCTTGCGAACGCACCATGCGCGGTCGCATCATAATTCAGCAGTCGAGACCGCCGACCGGAGGTCGGTCGGATCTGTATTTGCGACGGTGTTAGGCAGACGCAAGTCCACCCGACATCGTAATATAGGCCCTAAGTGTAAAATAAAATAAAAAAACTGTAAAGATTTAAAATAAATACTGTGGAACACTATATTTCCCCTTAAGTGTAATGTTGTTTTCAGTGTTTTACATATTTAATTTTTTTTAACTTTTTTGAAGTACTGCAGTACTTCTTAGGTAGAGCAATTGTACTTTGTTACAAAAAATATAAATAATGTTCCCTCTTTATTACCACTTTAATAAATCCATGTCACTGTGTGCTAAAAAGATGATAGAAATTAAAATTAATAATTAAATACATTATTTTAAAAAACCACATTTAATAAAAATATAAAATTATATTTCTAGACATTTATAAAAAAAATTAAAAAGTACATTAAATACATTATTCTTAATGAAATGCACTAACTATTTGAACATTGGAATGTTGAGCGTTGTATTGAAAACAATGGAGTGATTCAGGCTTCTAATGGCTGGTAGAAGCCTGGAGCATCAACATTCCAATGTGTTCCTTTCATAGATGTTATTGTGAACGAAGGCCTCACAGAGCCCGAGGAGATTTCAACTCCCTCGGGCTCCGTGAGGCCTTTGTTTTGCTAATTAGAACATTCTGCCCTCTAGGGACAGAATGTTCTAATAGCCTTATAGCCTGCTGCAGCGAGCTATACTATAGCCTTATAGCCCGCTGTAGCGGGCTATACCGGCTATTAAAGGCCCACTCCAGCGTTAAAGGCCCGAGCCGAAGGCGAGGGCCTTTAACAAGGGAGCGGGACTTTAATAGCCAGTATAGCCCAGCCACGAAGGGCTATAAGGCTATTAGAACATTCTGCCACTAGAGGGCAGACTGTTCTAACAAATAAAACAAAGGCCTCTTGGAGCCCGAGGGGGGTTTAAATCCCCTCGAGCTCCGAGAGGCCTTTGTTCACAGCAATAGCTGTGAACAAAAGCAACATTGGAATGTTGCTCTGCGGGCCTTTACCGGCCCGTAGAAGCTTGGAGCATTCCATTGTATCCAATGGAGTGCTCCACATTCCAATGTTCTAATAGTCATTAAAGACCCGCTCCCTTCTTAAAGGCCCTTGACTTCGGCTCTGGCCTTTAACGCTGGAGCGGGCCTTAAATGGCCGGTATAGCCCACTGCGGTGGGCTGTAAGGCTATTTAAACATTAGTTAAAAATAGAAATGCTAGTGAGAGTGGGATTTTTTATTTTGTTAGTTTGTTTAATTATTAATAGTTATAACATACATGAATATATTTAATTTATGTAAATATTTAGTAAACACTTATCTTGAAGAGTTAATGTGCTGTAACGTGTTATCCTATCAGTTCTTTGTTGAAAATAATGCTTTTACATGATTTTACAGTTTTGTTTATATTAAAAGTACTTTTAAATATATTTTTTTAAAAGCAATGAACTAATAATTTTGCTTGGCACAATGGCAGAGCTTTCCACTTTAAGTGTAAATCCATTTGAAAAATAAAGCTCAATTTATGAGTAAAAGTCAACTCAAATACAGTTTATTACATAAGCGACCAAATGCAAGACCGTGTGTGTCCACTGCATTAGCCCATTTACTATGTCTCACCTTATGTCCTTAAACTACACCTCAGAGTCATTTACTTGGACCTCCGATGGATCTTTGAACAGTGCCGAGAGGGGTCGGATATAGGGAATCCAATCTAGTTATCCAATGAGGACCAAGAATTGGGTAACTGACCTACAGACTGGTAATTAAATTCATGTATATAACTCTCAAGACTTGACTATAAAAAGACAGAATTATCACGGCTAGACCAAAACTTCTGAAGAAATGCAGTCGAACTAGCATCATACATACGAATAATTCAGTTAAAGCTATGCAAAATAGTAACATTAGAATCTGCTGACCAGAGATCTCTCTATTAGAATTCCCGTCATTCATTAGTACTCAATTGGAATGCAAAACCACTCATTGGAGACAATTCAAAGAGAGACAGAAACAGGATTTAAGGATGGTTGGATTTGATCAGTAAATTAAGGAAGTAAGTTCATCATTATCAAGCATTTAAATTTAGAAGTGCAGAATAATCAAATTAAGCTCTTTCGGTCCATCAATTACCAAAGTTCTAGAGGAAGAGTACAGGAAAGGACATGAATCATATCAGCTCAAAGGCTCTCTCACAAGAGGGAAATAAGTCCAGGAATGTCGTGTGCAGAATATGCATCAGCCAAGAGAGTCCGCAAGTCCGTAACGGAGCAAGATCTCTAAGGAGAAGGAAAGGGTCTCCAACCACCACTGCAACTTTCTTGTCACACAGCATATATTAATCCACAAGTTCCGGGGTGACACCTCCGGGCTCACCTCATCTGGTCAGACCACTCAGTCCATTGGTCAGTTCATCTAAGCTGATTGTCATGCAGCATAAGGAAGACACATTTAATGGCAAAAAGGTGGTAATCATCATGTAAGCTGTCAAACCATTCAATAAATGCAAGTTTTGAACAATGGTCTTTTAGCAAAGGCACATGAGTGAGTTAAAGAGAAAAGCTTCTCATGGCAGATGTTCCCAGAGTAACAAATTAGTGGCGAGTAGTCCTAGCATTTGATAGGGAACTTTTTCTGTGAAACATAGTTTCGTCTTGCAAGTTTGTGAAGTCTTTCCATGAGAATGGAATCAAACAAAGTAAGGAAATTGCAGGCCTAATTGAATTTTGTTGAGGAAATACAGATTATAAAATGATGGAAATATGCATTACATTTAGAGCCGTTAGAACCTTTACATATTACTTTCAATTCATTGCACTTATGAAGCATCTTAATTTCATGGCAATTAACACATGTAACTATAACACATTACTACATTCTTAAAGTACCAACATGAAAAATAATTTCAAAATCTAAGGAAGCAATATCGTTTCTAGTAATTCTCATTAGTACTTGTATGAAGATTATTCTGTAGAAGTTTCAGAGAATTTGGAATTATTATAAACGTGCAGCACATTTCTTTCTTTCATCACTTCTACATTTTCAAGTATGCATAACATGGAGCTTTAAGTTGAGACTCCGAAAAAATATACACATATTGTCATCTAAATTACATTAGTTTCATTAATTGTTCTCATTTACCATTATTTAAAGGAAAATGGTCAATGAAATCTCTATAACACGTGAGTCATCGCACTCACATTTCCATTCCACATTAAAGGATGCACCATTGCAATTTAGTAAACATGAACCTATGTCATTCAATGAGCAGTTTCTAATCTACACTCTTCTGCATGCTTTTTACGATGCAGTAACTATGGGGCACATGCATCAAGGTAGGCTTTTGCGATTCCTTAATTGCGATTATTAAGGAATCGCAATTAAGGAATCGCAAAAAGCCTATGCATGTAGGAATCGCTATAAAAATAGCGATTCCTAAACATTCCTTAATTGCGACTCGCTAATTGCGAGTCGCAATTAAGAATACCTCCCCATTAATTCCTATGGGCCTAGAGGCCCATAGGAATGAATTGAATACATTCTCAATTAGCGATTCGCAATTAGAGAATCGCAAATTGAGAATGCAATTTCAAGGGTGCCAGGGTGTCAAAATGACACCCTGTTGCACCCTGAAATTGTGATGTGCACCCATGTTGCGCACACACATGCCCCAAGGGCATGTGTGTGTGTAACCTAAAACTTAAAAAATGCATTTTAGAGCATTTTTCGAAGGTATTGCAAATTACAGACAAGTTTGATTTGTCTGTAATTTAGCGGTCCCAAATAGCGAAATCGCTATTTGAAAGTGCTTCTAGCATTGCATTTAAGGAATCGCAAATTGCGATTCCTTAATCTGCTCGTAATTTAGGAATTCGCAATTAATTGCGAATTCTTAAATTGCGCATAGGAAACACTTTCATGCATCTCCAAAGGCCAATTTGCGATTGCAAACGGCCGATTTTTGCGATTCGCACCGTTTGCGATCGCAAAAACCTTTGATGCATGTGCCCCTAAGTCTTTTCATTATCTGTTTCTCATGATACTCCAATCATATATGAGCATGAATTTGTGCATGTTTATCATTTTCTCTCTCAAAGGTGTCAGAATCAGTTTTATGTGTCAATTAAGGATTCTGCAGTTTATCTGCATCATCACCACTTAGCCACAACCAGGACAATTGGAATTGCTCTAGTATTTCCATTTATATA
Source organism: Calotriton arnoldi (assembly GCA_963921515.1). NCBI lineage: Eukaryota > Metazoa > Chordata > Amphibia > Caudata > Salamandridae > Calotriton > Calotriton arnoldi. The sequence goes on along the minus strand of CAWUFW010004116.1, from coordinate 1,084,226 downwards.
GCTTAGCAGTTATGTAATATAAGATCTATGCAGTTCGGATATGCTGACGTAGTTAATTCACTGGCATGAGGATCTCCGAACCGTTGGGAGTACTTTTTAACAGATGGTTCACAGTTACCATCATATTTTACTTGTTTGACCATTGAGCGAATAGATCTGCAGAGAGGATGTGGCCTAACGGTTAGGGTGGTCGATATCAAATCTGCGCAACTGGGTTTGAGTCTCGGCAGTGACGCTCAACATCCTGTGATTCTGGGCAAATCACTTAATCTCTCTGTGCCTAACAAAAATGAATGTGTCCTTGTGTAACGCAACTGGTGCACATGTAAAGCGCTCTGATACCTGATACCTTCGGGTCAAGTTTGCGCTATATAAAACTCCAAAACAAAACAAAAAATTAACATTAATTCTGTGAATAAACAAATTAAATTTTTGATGTTAATAAACTTGGCCACCATTTTAATCTTTCAATCAGAGTAATCTTGTTGGTATTTAAAATCAGTGCTATTTGAATTAGAATAATTCTGAAGGTTGAAGAGATATTTAAACATTACTATGAATCTTATTAAAGAAATGCTCTGCTATCATACATAATTGGAACATATTACCCATCTCATTGATCAGGAGATGTAATACTGTTAAAGTGGTCAATCTTTCCAAATTCTTATATCTCTTCTGATCAATTCCACTATTAATTAATGCAAGATAATCACCTAGACTTTCATTATGTGTGGCTCAGTAACCCTATCATATCTGAAAATAGTCAAAACAAGTTTACAAGTGTTGTGGTGCTGTACGTCACAGAATACTGTTGGCATATATCCACCTTTTCAAATAATATATGCTCTGAAATATTGCCAGAAATATGGTTTTTCATATTGAAATAGGAGCAGCAACACAGATTTTGGCATATTTAATATGCCCCTTTAGGTAAATAACTCTTAATCTCACTTTAGCGTGAGATCTCAAATTGCCAAATATTTCCGGTGTTGGTAACAATGCGTGCTTTATTAGCACTATGGAATGCAGGGCCACTCTGTTAAGATCAGCACAGGAGTCAGTATGGTCATCAGTAACTTTCATTCTTGCACCAACTCAGCACAGCTTCAGCCCTGTTCCCCACCTCTCCACTCACTGCCCCTCAGTGTTCCACTGTTGCCATAGAATACGGTCATGACTCATGAATCAAGTGAAATCCTGTAGGGCCAATGATACACACGTTTAGTAACTAAAATAGATGAATGAATGCAATGGTTAAAAGAGTATATACATATGTACATCATAAGCCACAACACCACCAAGTAATAATATCAAAGGAATGATAAAATAAGGGAACAATAAGGAACATTTAGCAAAAATACCTTGAATGTACATGAGCACAAAAAGAAACGCCAAGTACACATATTATGACATGTCTACTTTTAATCATAGTCATTAAGGTACAATGATTTCTTCTGCTTGATTGATTGAGTGATTGATTGATTGATTGATTACCTGGAACTACAACGAATATTCTCAAGGGTGGATTCAGAATCAGTCAATCATATTTGTAAAGCACTGCTTATCACCCATGAGGGTATCCAGGCAGTGGGGGTAGTTGCTGCTGGGTCTGGTCAATCGAACAACCAGGATTTTAGCACGCTTCTGAACTCCTGCAGGGATGTGGAGGTCCTGAGGTGGAGGGGAAGGCCTCACCACCCCATCAACCTCCAGGTATTTGTTATCGACCACAAATTCCTGCAATGGAGGAACCAAACATGAGGCTGATGCTTTGGAGACATCCTCACTCACTTTGTCATCTTTTCTGCACTTAGCTAACCGTGACATACCCCACAAACCACCATCGCCTAACACAACCACTTTCTTCTTCACTTGAATGTTGTGTTTTGGGCCCACATATTTAGACTTCCCTTTAGGTGACCAAACATGTTCCTCACAAAAACATAAGGTCACCCAGATTCCACTTCTGTTGACAGACACCATGCTTCTCATCAAATTGCTTCTCATGCTTCCCTTGATAATCCCTGATTGCATGGAAGTTTATACCCTTGGCACTCTTCCTATAATCCAACCAAGCCAGATGGAGCTTGGTGCCAGCCAATCTCCCTTTCAAACACTGACATGGAGAAATGTTTGTTACAGAATTGGGGGTATTACGATGCACCCAAAGTTTCTCACAGAAAACTGTCTTGAGAGATACACAATTCTCCACTGCAGTCTGGGCACGTGCTCTCACCAAGTGATTCATGCTCTCTACAAGACCATTGGCTGTCGGAGAATACAATGCGATGCAGAGATGTGTGATAGCAAGATCATCCAAAAACTCTTTCATCTCACGGGAGACAAACTGCACACCATTATCCATGACAATGGTCTTTGGTATCCCTTCACAAGCAAAAACATCAGGAAAAAACTCAAGAACACAGAGAGTGGTCACAGAGTTTATGCAACAGGCAGAGACACACTTACACGTGAAATCCACCAAGACCAATGAAAAGCTCTCCCCCAGAGAACTGTGTTGTACGCGTGGTGAGAAAGTCCCTGATAAGCTTCCTCACCACTTGTACAACACAGTTCTCTTTACCGTGATTTTATACTACATCCTAAGGATTGCCTTAGGATTGTACTTTTTCCAATGGCAACAGGGATGTATCTCAGATACCACATTATGGTTTTTGAACTTGGACGCTTAACTGGGATGTAGGACTGACCTTCCAACTACTTACAAATTCTGATTTACTTATACTTGTCCGGGCGTGACTTAGGACGTCGAGGCAGTGGAAACCTACTGGCAAGAACTGTTAGATACCAAATATAGAACTGCCTTGAAAAAGTCTATAACAGACTAAACACGTGTTGGCTGATCTATGCTGGAAGTACCAATGAATAAATCAACAGTGGAAAATAAATTGAAAAACAACAAATGGACTTTTGTGTTGTCTTCGTTCTCGCGAAGAGAGATCATTGACCTCTGAAGGGTTGTGCTAAAAGTGATACCTTGATTAACTATATTCATGTTTCCAATATATCCATGACTTAATGGTTATGTTTACTTACTTATGAGAGTGCTGAACAAGGTTCTACTATATACATATTGGATGTGCATTAAAGTTATAATGTACAATTGTCACCTAGTAGGGTGTCAGAACCGTCATAGCACCTCTACATTACAATAATTTGCTTTAAGATTTTGTTCACACATGACTTAATTGAAAACAACAAATCAACATTTGAGGTACGGTAATTTTCCCATCAGGGACCACTACTACCTCGTTTGAATTTATTGGATTTTGGGATTATTCTTAATCCCAAAGCCTCTGAGGAAGTTTTTTTTGATTGTGAATGTTGGAGAAGATTTGGATGTGGTTCAAGGAATAACAGGATATATTTAAAGAAGAACTTGGTCTTTTGAAGGATTTTGAACTCGAAAGAATTCTGAAAGAAAATGCCAAACCGGTGGTACACAAAGTTAGGAGGGTACCTAACTTGATGTTGAAGCCTCTACAGGAAGAACTGGACCAACTGTTAAGTATAGAAGTGATTCAGAAATATTTTTCTATTACTTGATTCTTCCAGGGGTTGGCTTTATGGGACAAACAAGTGTATGGCTTAATGGGGCTTAATGGCTTACGGGGACAAACAAGTGGATGGATTAATGGGAAAAACAAGCCGTCATGGCGTCGAGGAGGATCCTATAGGGGAATACATTGTATGTGAAGAGTGGTCAAATCTAAGTGCTTGAATCCCAAAAGCTGGTTGATACATGTAGCACAAGTGTTAAGGGAACAAGAGGAAATATTCAGACCCAACCTGATCACACCCTACCCTCTTATCTACACAGTAATCTGTCATATGATGTACATCATTCCGAAGATCGTGTTTAGAACTAGTAATGTAAAGACTGTCTCAGAGGTTTGACATGCAAACCAGTTTCGGTTTGGAATCTATCAGGTAATCAAGATATCTAGAAGTGCTCCAATTATAAAACAGAGTGTAGCTCCACTGTTCAGCTGGCTACTTATACACTGACAAGGAGAGAAGTCTACTAAGGATTATACTTTTAGACCCAGAGATCCATTTCTCTTTGGCTGTCTGGTGGCACTTTTAGTGCCTGATATTCTGCAGTGCCTGAAATGCTGTACCAGCATACCTTTCCAACATTGTCAGAATACTGTTGATGTAACTATTGTGTTTTACATATTGTTTATGAAAATAAATAACAAAAACAAATAATAGAAAATCTACACCCAATATGACGATATTTTTGTAAACAATAATCCTCTATAAGATTTTCTGACATACAAATGTGCTTGTTATCCTAAATAGGTGACTCTATATTATGTAGATGAGCCTGTCCTGATATGGTAAAGCACTTTAGCCAAGGCACTCATGAGAAATCTAAGGGCCTACTTACAAGTGGCTAATCAAATTGGGCTGTTTGAACAGGGATCACAATTATAAGTTGTGCGATGTTTGTTGCATCAAGTCTTTACCAAAATGATGAGGAATCAGACCCTTTGTTAATTTTCGGCAGGTCAAACCAGGCAGAATTTAACAAGAAGAAAATGCCCGGTGTAAAACAGTGGATTATTATTTGAGGTGATCGACTGCCCACCTCAAGGAATAACAACATTTGCTGGGAGGGTGAACCCTCAAAGTCACAAAATTAACCTGGGTTCAACCTCCTGGTAGCTATGGTACAGAGCAGACATACTTAACTTAGGGAAATGTGCAAAGTCTTTATGCAGTACCAAACCAGTAATAAAGTCAAAACACCAAGCAATAAAAAAATCCCAAAATATAGACTATAAAAATGTAAAGTAAAATTCAAATAACAAAATGACACAAATCCAATAAGGGGAACTGGAAGTATCATTTCTTAAAGTTTCAGGTAGAAATAGCACCAAAAAGCAGTAAGCGCCAATAATAATCTATGGAAGCGGTAGACCCATGGCCTAGGTGCAATTTGAGGCAGAGAACAATGGAGCCCTGGTCGGATACATCAAGTGGATTGGTCTCAGTGTAAAGTCTGAAAGTCAAAAAGTTTGAAAAAGTTTCCAAGGCCCCCTTCAGAAAGGAACTTTGTCATGTTTTTGAAGAAAAGTGTAGACATTTCTAATAAGTCCCAACAGAGTAAGGGACTTTGTTACTTTTTGAGAAGAAAATTCCTCCCCGAGCAGGCCACCACTGAAATTGTAGCAGGTTGGTCCAGGTGGAGGTTTAGAGATTTCTCACTGAAAATGTTTTAAATCACAACTCACAATGGGACTTAGAGCCTGATTACAAATTAGCTAGTGTGGGAGTGGGCCGCAATGCCAGTATCCCGCTCCCACACTGCCAAACTAGTCCACTGGCTGCCCACCAGATTACGAGTTTCCTCGAGGTCTGGAAGGTGGTCATTTGGCGGTTCCACAGTGGTGCCTATTAGAAAGGCACTGCAATGGGAGCGCCAAAGCCCATTGCTGCAGGCATGGACTGTACACTCCATGCCGTGTAGGAAGGTGGGTGCATGCACACAGGGGGGCGCACCATGTGCCCCCCCACCATGTATCCCCAGGCCCTTAGTTTCTTACTGCTAAAATTTGTATGGGTTGAACACCGCCATGAGACTGCTGGCAGCGAGGAAACTCATAATATGCTTGTCGGTACCACAGCTGCACCGGAAAGCATATTGTGGCCTAATACTGCCACGCTACAACCAGGGATCATGGATCCCTGGCGGTTGCGGCGGTCCTATGGCAGTCCGACCAATGTAGTCATGAGACAGTGGTCTGACCACCGGAGCGGAGGTTTCCGACTGCCACTGCACCTCCACCACAGGTTTAGCAGTCCGATGGTCAGCCAAACTCGTAATTAGGCTCTAGTAATTTTTCTGAGATTCGTGGACCTTTAAGCAAGATGCATCTGAAATCCAATCTGAGGTTGTGGAGCTGCCAGTCGGCTACTTTTTCCAGTGGGTCTCGCTCAAGCTCTGGAAGGAAAGTTTTTAAGTTTCCCAAACAATCATAGGAGTGCACTTCTAAAGCCCCCAGGACCTCAGGAGAAGGCACTTAGGGGCACATGCATCAAGCCTAAAAAAAATCGCAAAATTAGCGAATCGCTAAATTATGGCGTTTGCGACCGCAAAATACCGTTTCGCAATGCATCAACTGCAAAATAGCGAAAACTCAACAATTCGCTAATTTAAAGAATCGCAAAACATTCTGCGAATAGTATTAGCGAATCGCTATTTGCGCCCCCAAATAGCGATTCGCAAATAAGGAATCGCAAAATAGATGCATGAAAAATCGCAAATTGCGAATTACCTGAAATTCGCAATTTTGCGAGTGCAAAATAAGAAGGATCACAACCAGGTGGTAATCATGAGTGCAAATCAGATACAGCTGAAATTCTACTTAAACCCATTGAAACACACCCAGAATTAGCTACCACATCTCACAATGGCAGGGATGTACCTGATGGCGAGGAGGATGAGGCTGCTGGCTGCTGGACACAGACGGAGGCGAATTAATGAGCGCATCTTCAGAGTCCGCATAACTTTGCTAGGACAGCAAGAGGATGAGATATACGATAAGTATAGGCTCAATGCAGCAATGATCCATGACCTGATCAATGAATTGGATCCCATACTGCAACGACAGACACGTAGGACCAATGCTATCCCAACGCATGTGCAGGTCCTATGTTGCCTACACCTACTGGCGTCAGGCAGCTTCCAGGGGGTCATTGCAGTAGCTGGAGGTGTGTCGCAAAGCGCACTTTCAAGAATATTCAAAGCATTCCTTGATGCCATGATGGCCAGGATCGGCTCACACATCAATTTCCCCACCACCGCGCATGACCTTGCGAAAACAAAACAGGAGTTTTACCAGATAGCTCGCTTCCCACATGTTATAGGTTGCATCGATTGCACACATGTGGCAATATGTCCCCCTGCAGCACAGGAATACATATACAGAAATAGAAAATGCTATCACTCCCTTAATATTCAGGTTGTGTGCAATGCCAAATACATAATCACTGATATAGTGGCTCAATTTCCTGGGAGTGCACATGATTCATATATTTTCAGGCAAAGTGGCATTCACACCCGTCTGGTCAGGGGAGAATTTGGAGAGGCACATCTGCTTGGTAAATATGTGTAGGTGATACTCACAGTCATTGTACGTATGCCAATGTCAAACTGCCACTGACCCTTTGCTTACCCACATGCAGGTGACAGCGCATACGCCTTGCGTAATTACCTTCTGACGCCTTACCTCAATCCCACAACTGCCAACCAACAGAGGTACAATGCTGCACATATATCAACAAGGAACATCATAGAGCGCACATTTGGGCTGCTGAAGAGCCGATTCAGATGCCTCCATAAGACTGGTGGAGCACTCCAATACAACCCTGAACAATGCTGCAAGCTAGTAGCTGCATGTGCCATGCTGCACAATATAGCAACGAGGAATGGAATGGAAATCGAGGTGTCTGACAGTGACTCCGAGGATGAGGACCAGCAAGTGCCACAGCGCCGTGCAGCACAAGGGGCAAGCGCAGCAGAAGGGCGCAGGAGAAGATTGGACATCACACAAAACTATTTCTGAGGTGAGTAATGATGACACAAACAGTGTATATTACAATCACAGAACGGTTTATTCAAAGGAAATATTGCATGAGTGTCGGAGCACACTTTCAATGTGGCCAGTGGCACAGGATTTTTAAGTAATGGACATAAGTGTATTAAAAATAAATAATGACTTGTCAATCAGTCAAAAGGTCCGATCACATCCATGGTTACGTCACCATATCGGTATGCAATTGTATATAGCAGGCTAGCGCTTTCTCCCACGAACACCCAGACGCCTGTCAGAGACAGCATCCTCATCCCTCATGTTGGAAGCTGAGGGGGTACTGCTGCGTGTGTTGCGTCTTCCTGCAGTGGCAACTGGCATAGCTATGCTACTCAAGCTTGAGGCCCCCTCACTACCCTCTTCCTGCGTGGACATGTTGGCCCCAATTGTGGTAGCATTCAGCAGTTCCACTGCATTGGTTACCTGGTCCAGTGCCTTCGCCACATCCCCGCTCCAATGGCACATTTCTGTTTGCAAGGTCACAGACCTACGTGCCAGCAGTGCAGTTGATGTGGCCGGCCTATTGTTGGATTTGGCATAGCTTTTGAGGTGCTGCATTAGTTGCCGATGGTTTCTTCTCTGTGATGCATGTCCCTCCTGCATAACCTTGGTCATTTGCTGCACACTATCGCACAGTACTGCAATGTTGTCTGCCATCTTCCCTATTTGTAACTGCACTAAACGTGTGTTCTTGGTCTGCAGGCGCTGCATGCGGAGCATCTGTCCCTCAAGACCACCCCAGACATCATTTGGTTGCTCCTCCTGCTGTGTTCTGCGTGATCTGGCTCTTCTACGCCGGACACTGACATTACTTCTGCGGACCTGTGTTTGTGGATTTGGGATGGATGTGGCTGGGCCATGCCTGGACTCATGTGGTGCATTTGTCTCATCGTCAGACTCCATGGTGACCAGTGGTGGGACAGTTGCCCTGCGTGTGTTTGGGGCACTGGATGGATTTGTTGGCAACACCGGTGTGTCCATATCCTCAACTGCGCTGATGTCCTGTATGTCCTGGTTGTCACTATCCTCAGCTTCTACACGTTCTGCATCTGTGAGATTTAACAGTGCAAAACCAGCATTAATTTAAGTAGGGATTTCATGTCACAGTGATCATATTTTTACTTTGGCATTAAATTTGGAATATGTTCACTGTTCTGAGTTGTTCTTAGCCTATTTGTGTGTTTGACATTGTATATGCTTGACATGCCTACATCTCCCATAATGCACTTCCCTTCATGGATACATTGTGTACTGGATGTTCTGAGTGTGCACTTGTGCTGTACTGGGGTGGTGTACTACCTTTATTATTTAGGTCAATGGTAACATGCAGTCATCTTACCTTCAGATGTGTTTGCTGCTCCTGACGTGTCTAGCTGTGTCACACCGACAACAGCTTCAGGCTGGATAGTGGATTCAACCATTTCCTCCATGGCAGTGTTCCCAGTGTCTATCGGTGTTCCCCCTCCTGTCTTCCTTGCTTCCTTCAGACGGGCAGCTATGCGCTCCTTGGCCCGACTGCGCATGTCGTACCATCTTTTCTTCAGGTCATCGATGGTGCGGTGTGTCACCCCACTGGCATTCACCCGGTTCTGGATCCGGATCCATATTTTCCTTTTTTCCTGCTCTGCCACTTTCAATGATTGTTTCCCAAACAGCTTATCATGGCTGTGGACAACTCCCTCAATGAGTGTGTCACTTTCTTTTTCTGAGAATTTCATTTTCCGCTTCCTGCCTGATTGGCTGTCCTCTGCTGTTTGTGTGCTTTCCATTTTCTTGCAGTTACCAGGTTTTCCAATTGCTCAATGCCACTGCTAGTTAGCTCCCAGAGCCAGCTCCCTCCTCTCCCTCTGACTGTGCACTGGGAATGGGCCTTGTGCTGCTCACTTCCTGGTTCTGATGTCATCAAGATGCATCACAAATGCGACTTCGCTATTTGCGAGTCGCAAATAGCAAAGTCGCTATTTGCGAAATCGCTATTAGCAAATTCGCAAATTTCCGGATTCGCAGTAGCGTTTGCGATTTTTTGCGATTCTTTATTTTTTCGCAAATTTTTTGTTGCATCTGTTTTTGCGATTCGTTATTTGCGAATCGTTAAAAATCGCAATTAAGGATTCGCAAAATTTTACATTGATGCATGTGCCCCTTAGAGACTTTCAGGGTGTCAGGCAAAGTCCAACAGGAAACTATAGTCCAGGTCCAGTTACCACGGATCAGCTGAGCACTTCACGGGAAAATCCTCTGGCAGCTTGCGTTCCTGTAGCCAGACTGACTTTTGGAATCCACCATTTTGTCCAGGGTACAAGGGGATGTAGGTACAGTCCTTCAGGGCTCCTCTCAGGTCACAGGCAGCAGCTCCAGTCCTCTTCTGAACTTCCGCAGGTCAAGAAAGTGTTCTAAAGGAAGTGCTTTGGGGAGCCACATTCATGGATCTTACTAGCTAGTGGATGAAGGTGAATCTTTCATACCCCATGGGGTAAATGTTCCCAGGGGCTACCCTACCAACTTTTTTTGCAGTTCCTGTATGCCTTGCTGAAAACAGTCCCACAGTGCCCCTTGCTCTCACAATTCAAGACAGACCTTTTCTCCCTTATGCAGAGCCTAAGTGCCAACCCAGAGATGTGGCCAGAGTAATGAGCAGTCCCCTCTTCTCTGTTCACTAAAAACTAGTTTTGGGCGTTGTTTCCTCCCACTGGGTTTAGCGCTAGCCTCACTATGGGGAAAAAGCTAGGCCTTTCCAGGTGGCACCTAACATTTACTTGTGACAGGGCAGACCCTTTTGAAGTTACATAAGTTTCTGGACCTACCCAGACTGGCCTTTCTGTCATGAAAAAAAAAACACTTCCCCACTCCCAGCCCAGTATAGGCTGGGCAGTGGCTGGAGAGCTAATGCAAATTAGCCTCCAGCAGCTTCAAGCCAGGTATAGGTAACATTCTAAAGTTTTTTTTCTAATAAATGTAATACAAATTTGACTTCCTCATTAGATTGGATTTTTATTAAATATACACATAAGTCTTTGAATGGAGTCTGTCTGATGGCACAGCTCAAACATTATCGATTAAAGTGTATAATCTATGCTTTGACTGTTTCTGTGTGCTAGTTGCAGCCTGACCAGTGACAATGTCATTTTGGGCCTAGTCACTGGGCGAACATGCCATTTCAAATGTCACACATGTTCCACTCCTAAATATTATACACCAAACCTTGTGAGCAGCATGGTGTGCTTAGAGGGAGCTAGTTAATATTTAAAATCAGGTTTTCCTACCATTCTAAAAGGGTGAGTTTGACAAGTCCATGCAGCAGAGTTCAAGCTGACTACACATGGTATGCAAAAAAAAACATATTTTCCACACCCAATCTGTGGTTGACGCAATAGGTGCATTAGTTCAAAGGTGGTATTTACCTTCCCGTCCCTGGCTAAATTTTCTATACCACATACTAGGGACGTATAGGCAACCTAAATAAGTCAATTAAGGATAAGCCAAATAAACCAAGTTTAAAGGGGGGAACACATGCTGTTAACTCCTGTTTAGCAGGGGTAACAGTACACAGAGTTCTAAGTCCAGCAAAAATAGGGTCCAGAAAAAAGCAAACATTCTAGGTGTGATCACGCAGAAAAGGCCGAATTCTTACACCATGGATTTACCAGGGCATTCAGATTGTAATGCAGTAAGCGCCAAAATTTGAATGTTATCCACCCAAAAACAGAACATTTCATCATTATCTGATACATTCTGAACATCTCAGTACCATATTTTTTATGGAGGTGGTAATTATTACATCAAGAAACAGTCAAACTATAATCAGTCCCTTAGTGTTTTGCCTGTAGATCAAAACACATTGATGACAGGATCGCCACTGAGGCACACTACTTTTTGTAGGTAAAGGGAGAATGAGCTTTGCCCCACATTTAACATAATTATTTCAGATATAATGCTGATACGCAACTGAGGATAAAACTAGAATTTCTGAAAATTAGTGGAGCCTTGTCTGCTGTTTTGCTATCCAGTTTGAACATCATCCCCTGAGGTAGGTAGCATAAAATCCCACTCACCTGTATTTATAGGGTCCTGTCACTTGCATGTTTTTATAAAATAAATTCATGGACTGCTAGATTCTGAGAGAGTGCAGGACAAGAAAATTGGCCTTTCAAGCTTGTAACTGCCAGTGATTTTAAATTTGAGACCCAAATCTGTATACTGGGAGCGATAAGGCGTAGGAGAGGCAAAACCAATGTTACATCTTTTGAGAGCAAAACTAGGTATGTTGTAATGCTCCCCTATCAGCATTTTCTACTGATGTCAGTGACTTATTGTACACTGATAGACATACATCAAACGCCTGGACATAGTGCTTAATTTGAGCTGGTAGCTGCAGGTGGGGGCCACTGGCCCTTATTTCTGGGGACGGGCACTTCTTTTTCCTCATCAGATAATTACTGAGAGCAAGAGAGGGGAAAAGAAGACAGGTCAGAAAGACGGAGGAAGGGAAAGACAGAAAAACCGTCACAAAAGGATAAAGCAGGAGCCTACAAGAGTTAGATATAGGGGAAGGGAGTGTTTGGTAATGGATTAAAGAGGTATGAGGTTGATTTAAGACCACTAGGCTTGGTATTCTGCAGCCAAGGTTTAATTGCTCCAATTTTTCACTTCTGAGCAGAGCTTCAGCACCAGCACTCTTTCTTTTTCAATTTGAGCACTGCCATCAATATATAAGTGTTGTAAATAAATCGAGATCACTACCTTCACTTTCTTCTTCTTAAGCTTTATTCATGAGAGACAGGATCCACCCAACCATCACAGCCAGGTGCAGTTACAATCCTCTTCCAACTGCTCAACCGCGAAATGTTCACATGTCATTTAGAACATTACTATGTCATAGCAATCTCAGCCTGGCTGAGACTGCCTAGTATTATTATAACACATCTCCTTTCTTTCCTTACTAACGCAGCAGAGTTAACTATAAAACCTAGCTATAACACAAGATAAAAGAAAAGTAGAACCCAAGGGGGGTACAGTGTAAGACAACATGAGCGGACACCACACAACCGGAAAGTAGGCAAAGGTAGGTGGGTGGGAAACATACGCAAGGCAGGGCACGATCAAGGAAAACAACAACACACGCTATATACAATGCTCCTTCTTTAAAGATTATGTGCAAAATTCAAGACTGTACAACTCTACTCAATTTCTTGAGCAACACTATTTGCAAATCATTACTCACACATATAATCCCTCAAATAACTAGAAGTTCTTTTTTGTCTCACATTCCTTTACCTTTGCTCAAAACACTTGGTTTTACACTCTCCCTCCCCTGAAAAAATATTGGTACTGTTATGAGTTCTCCTGAACTCATTATCACTCATGAATGACCATGTGGAATAGGACACCTCCACATTCCTTGTATTTTCCCAACTCAACCCATGTTTCTGCTATAGTGCTACCCTCCTGAGATTCCAAGTTTGACCATTATGCACTTTTACCCAACTTCCACCAATGACCTGGACTTTTTAAGGACCTCTGAACTTGGATAAGCCTTTACTCACTCCGCCAGGTTTGACTATCTCCCAGTCACCCGCCTGGATGACTTTTGCACCTCCTCTCAGAACATTAGGCACATCCCTTGTATGTTTTTCCTGCAACCAAGTTGGGACTACTTTAGTGCCTGGTTGTCTGCCACGCATCACTTTAAATGGGCTTTTCTCCATTCCAACATGAACTGTTGTACGATATTCCCACAGCAGTTCTTTGATAGCTGTCTGTACTGGTATCCTTGCAAACACCGCTAACTGCATCGTGCCCTTCACCATTTTATTTATACTCTCACACAATCCATTTCCTTGTGGGTTATAGAGCGAAGTACACTCATGCCTTAAATGCAATGTCCCTAAAATTGTTCCATCTCATTGGAAGTTAGTTGTGTTCCATTGTCAATTAGAACCACCAATGGAATTCCTTCTCTTCTGAAAACTTCACTATATACAATAATTGTTGACTCAGTAGTAATGAATTTCATAAAAACTCCCTCCACCCATGTTGACCCAGAATCCACCATTACTGCTGCAAATCTTTCTTGTTCTTGCAAACCATTGAATGAGCCAATGAAATCCAGACAAACCTTCTCCCAAGCAACATCAGACTCAACAACATGCTGCACTTGATCCACACTTCCTAAGCCAACCCGTAATCTTTTCTCTGACTCTTTACAACAATCACATTTTTCCACCCATTCCTTTATTTGTCTGTCCATACTTGGCAACCAGAACCTATCCTTTACTCTTCTCCCAGTTAATGTCTGCCCCAGGTGACCTTCATGTGCCAACCCAATCAACCTGCCCCTGATGGACTCTGGCAACACACACCTCTTACCCCTCAAAACTACCCACTCATCTTGTGTGGACAATTCAGTTTGCACTTTATAAAAAGGTCTGAGCAGTTCAGGCATGGTACTTTCTCTCATCACCCCTTCCTTCATCATCTTCATAACACCCTTAAGTGTTTCATCATTCTGAATGCTTATGACCCATTCTGCTCTAGTGATGGAATTTCCAAGGCCCTCAGTGATATTATCCAAAATTGCTACAACTTCCTCTACTTGCAATTCCTCTCACACTGCCTTTTTATCCGATAGTCTTGACAGGCAGTCAGACATTTTGTTCTTCCACCCGGGGACATATTCTAGATGACATGAAAAATCCTGTAGACTCACAGCCAAATGTGCTAATCTCCCCGAGCAATTTTTTGTCCCATCTGGAATGAAGACCTTAAGAAGAGGCTGGTGATCCATTCTCAATGTAAAAGCTCCACCCCACAAAAATACCCAGAAATGTCTAGTTGCCAACACAGCTGCCAGTGCCTCGCGCTCTATCACTGAATAATTTCACTCAGCATCAGTTAAGGAATGCGAGGCAAACGCCACCATTTTTTCTTCCCTCCCATGGTTTTGGGCTAGAACCCACTGCAATGGCATCCACGGTAAGAAGGGTGTGTAACTCTGCTCTAAACAGTACCAAGATTCCAGCCTGTTCAATTATCTCCTTTATCAGAGTGAAAGCAATCTGCTTATTTTCACCCCAAGTGAACTTCCTTCCCTTTCTTAACAACTTCCTTAAAGTCTCTGCCTTATGTGCAAAGTCCTGCACAAAATTGGAGTAATACTCCATCATTCCCATGAATGATCTTAACTTATCCCTGTCATCAGGCACGTCCACATTCACTATGGCACTAACAAGATCCTGTTTAGGTTGTATTCCTTTCCTTGTAATTTGGTACCCCAAATAGTCTACCTCCTCTACAGCAAACACACACTTTTACTTCTGCAATGTTAACCCCGCCCCACCCAAGCTGATAACACCTCTCTACCAGTGTCCTGTTTTGTTCCTCCTCATCAGTTTAGTAAATTATAATATCGTCTTGAAAAAAGACTACTTTGTTGATGCCCTGTAATATCTCCGCGATAATGCGTGGAAAAGCACAGGCTGCCGAACATAACCCAAACGGAAGCCTGTTGAATTGAAATGTCCCTTCCGTTGTTATGAAGGATGTGGACTTCTTTGAGTTAGGATGAAGCTTAATCTGGTGAAATGTACTATGTAAATCAAGTTTGCAAAATACTCTACCCCCTGACTGCATTAAAATGATCTTATTTATGTTTGGTAGTGGAAAGTTGTCCATTATCACATTTTCATTTAAGCTTCTCAAGTCCACACAGAATCACAGTGACCCATCCTGTTTCTTAGTGATCACAACTGGGCCAACCATTCTGATGCCTCCACTGTTTCTATGACCTTATCATCAAGCATTTGCTTGATTATATTTTTAACTTGTGCTCTAGCTGTCTTAGGTATTCTTCTTGCTGCATGTTTTACCGGTACAGAATTTTCTTTTAATCTTGAGATTTCATGTTGAAACCCAGTAGCCTCCCCTAGCCTTCCATCAAATACTTGTGAAAGATGTTTCAGTGTGTCTGTACACCACGTTCCTCAATAATCATGACTTGTTGTTCTGCTCTTGGATCCACCCTAATGTTAAGATCATATTGGCGAGTCCACTCTAGTATAGGTGGTCCCTCTGGGGCAATATATACCTTGCCAGTGATCTGTCTACCTGGAAGCTTTATAGAAGCCTCCATATAACCCAACACACCAATGTTTGTCCCCTGGTAACCCTTCAGAACGACATCAGAAGTAATTAGAGTCACCCCTTTCCACACTCTATCAGATATTTCCTTGGGAATGATGGTGTAAAATGATCCTGTATCCACCCTTAAGGGCAATATTTCCCCATTAAGATCAAAATTCTTTACCCCATTTTCTCATAATTCATCCTCTTTTACCATGAGTACCCTATGTTCTGTATCCTCATCTTCAACTACAGCTACTTTCTTAGTAACTGCTTTACACATGCGTGCGTAATGCCCCTTCTTTACACACTTATGGCACTCCTTCCCATGTGCAAAACAGTTTTTTGAGTCTGCAAGATGAAACATACTTCCACACCTGTGACATACTCGTATGGGGCCCTTCACAGAAGTAAACAAAACCTTACTCATTCTTGTGTAACTAGTATTGACCCCACCTGTAATTGTCTTGCTGCATACTACATTATCACCCTCGAGGTCACACTTCATTTCCCTCATGCATTTCTGTGAATCCTCTACCGATTAGCAGTACACAAGTAGCTAATCACAGTGAGCTGACTTGTATCAATGAGCACTATCAGTGAATAAACTTTCTTCAACCACCACATTTGCAAATAACTTGTGATAGATAGATAGATAGATAGATAGATAGATAGAAACATTTTTATTGCACAATTACTTAAAATCATTGCAAGTAATTACATTTAAAAACTATGTGAGTATTGTTTTATAAAACAAAAATCGCCTTGCAAACTCACTTGAAATCCTATTTCTCCTCAGAGTCACAGTATTAAAATTGTAGTAGGTTAAAAGAAGGTGCCCGGGCTCATGTTCGGGATGTTTGAAGTTCTTGGGAATGTTCAGATTTCATCAGAGTTGTTGCCGCTATCATGAATTTTATAAAGCCTCTCATGCCTCTCATGCCCTCTCCTAGTGCATCTTGCCAAGTCCGAACATTTAAGATGAGCCAGATGGGGCGGAGCCAAAATTTTCTCATGGTGGTCAATTTTTAACAGATGCACAAGACATGAATTAATGATTCCTCCCCATTACTGCAGAGGCGGCACTGTGTGTCCTTGTCATCCTCATACCTCCGACCGTACCTATATGCTATCAAAGGAACTAGGCAAAAGCATAACCTCATTAGTTGGTGCTTCATTATTGTCTTGGGGGGGGGTCGAGAGATATTGTGGCAGATCCCCGCAGTCATAGAGCTTTGTCGCCCAGCTACCATGGCTTGAATTTTTCACTGCCAGTGCATTGCGTTCCGCCGATAATGATTTTGCTTGCTTTATTAATAGTTTTGCCGCAATGGCAGTTGGCAGTGAGCGTGTCCAGATTTCTTGTGCATCTAATATCTCTACACAGTGCATTAAGAATTTATGCCAATTTGTTGCAGGGTTATTTATTAGTGACCAATAAGGCTCTTTAAAGTGTCCCCCTGGGACTGCTAGGCTTTCAAACAATAGGCTACAAACTTGGCTTTTAATAACCACTGCTGCAATGTCAGCTTGAAATCCATACTGATTTGGGCAAGTGCTGTGGAGGTTGGCAGCAAGAAAACTCTGCGATAGCAAGCTGACTGTGCCCTGTCCAGCCAGGTTGCCATTGTATCCCTAAAGATCATTGCCCCATAGGTCACTGTTGGTAAAATGTTTGAGTCCATTACCTTGAGGAGGGGGAATGATCTTTAGGGATTGTATCACTTTGCAGAAAGCTCGTTCTAGGGAATTTGCTGCCCCCTGCTGTGCGGAAATGTGTGCAGTTAGTTGTCCTCTATTGTAAAGCCAGACACCGAGGTACTTTTATGTGGTTACTACCTCGATGGATTTCCCCTCAATATACCAAAGACCTTTCCTAGCCCTTTGTCTTGTTACTATCATCACCTTTGATTTTGCTGTGTTTATTTTCAGGCAATTTACTTTGCAGTACGATGTCAAGGCCGTTAGGAGCCTCTGGCACCCCACCAGGGTTTGATCTAACAATATTGTGTCATCCGCGTACTGTAAGGATTTGATTTGAATTCCCAAGAGATTAGGTGGAAATGCTCTCTCGCATGATAAGTGTTCTGAGAGATCTGCCAAGTACAGGTAGAAAAGTGTTAGAGCCAGTATGCACCCTTGTTTACGTCCCTTGTTGGTTTTGCCTTTGTTGGTAGTGGCCCATCCAGAGATGACTCTTATTTACCTCAATGGTTTTTGAAGCAGTAAATAATGGTTGGATAAACAAAAAAGAGGCAGAGTTCTTGGTCACACAACATCCTAAGACTCCATACTTTTATACCCTCCCAAAGATACACAGGGAACTACCCCAGTCCCAGGCAGACCCATTGTGTCAGGAATAGAGCTCTCTGTTAGAACCCCTGTCTAAATTTTGTGATCACTACCTACAACCTCTAGTAAAACAGACCCCTTCGTACGTGAAAGACACCTCCGATGTCTTGCGGCTGATTGAGGGTTTGGAGGAATCCTCTGACATTGACTTATTAGTCACCTTGGATGTAGAACAGCTATACACTAATATCCCACAGAGAGAGACACTGGTAGTGATAGAATCAGCCTTGATGGACACTGAATGGTCATCAATTACTCCAATCTCCTTCATTATGCAATGTGCCACTTTAGCACTGACAGAAAACTTTTTTGAATTCAACAAACTACTCTTCCACCAGTCTCAGGGTACTTCGATGGGGAGTACCTTTGCACCTAGTGTGGCATGTCTGTACATGGCGGCATTTGAACAAGAAGTGGTACAGCATATTAACAACCCCTTCGCAGCTAACCTGAGACTGTGGAAGAGATACATAGATGACATCCTTATTTTTTGGAAGGGTGGAGAACAGACTTGCATTGAGTTTTGTGAATGGATTAATACCAAGAACCAATACCTGAAATTTACCCACACAATTTCCAGTAGTGAAATCCCATTCCTAGATCTTACCATCAGATTAAAAGAAGGAAAACTGGACACGACCCTATATAAAAGCCCACTGATATGAACAGTCTGCTATTATATAGCAGTTATCATCCTAAAACCCTAAAGGATAACCTCCCCTTCAGCCAATTTCTACGTATAAGGAGAAATTGTAGTTCCACACAGGACTATAAGACTGAGGCTGAAACACTGTCCACTAATCTACTGAATAGAGAGTATCCTCAAAAACAAATCAATTTTTGTATGAAACGTGCCAGAAACAATCATCGCGAGAGCCTCCTTGAGGTTAAAACTAAAGAATCAGACAATGCCCTTACCTGTGTCACTACTTACACACCCAGATCGAATATGATCAAAAAGCTGTTAATAAACACTGGGGTATTTTGAACACTGGTGATCTAGAAATCCAAAAACCCAGATTCGCTTTCAAAAGAACGAACAATTTGAAAGATATGCTGGTACACACGAGACCCAGGATTAGATCCACTACTAATCAAAGGCGTCTATGGGATCTTCTGCCCATTATAGGCCATTTCCTTGTGGATCATGTGCTGTCTGTCCCCAGACGAAACCAATCAAGGAATTGAAACTCACAGACAGGTTCACATGGAGGATTACAAAACATACAAATTGCAACACACCACGCTGCATCTACCTACTGACATGCCCCTGTGGGAAAAAGTATATAGGCATGACCATGAGAACCATCAAAACTAGAATAACAGAACACAAAAGCAATATCCGCTGTCTAAAGACCAACACGAAGCTCTACACTCACTTTACGGAACATCAACATTCTCCTGAAAGTATAAACTGGGTGGTACTGGAGGCACATCAACAGATTACACAAGTAGATCTCTTCAGGATAGAACAAAGATGGGTCTATCGTCTGGACTTGACTCACTGTGGTCTTAATGACGAAATTCCCTGGTGCACTTTAAACCATCTTTAGCCAAGTTGATAATAAGATACTAAGTGTACTAATGGGCTTCTTACCCACCATACACCAGGACCCCTTTCTAGGGGTTCGGACATCACCTATTAAATACCTTTTTATTATTCCACTTGACGATGTCCGTTAACAGTGTGTTTGGGGCCCTCATCTTGTTTTTATCTACCTTATGTACACACCTCTCTTTAAATCTTTGTGAAATAGTTAGGACTCAAGACTGGCTAATGTGCAATCTGTTCTACATACCTATCCTTTCTAGATTTGATTAGAAATGAAGACTGGTTGGTGGGGTACATTAGCCGTGGTGCATTAGAATACACACTTATTTTATAGCATTAATTAACTCCTGAGTATTATTGACCCTATTGTGTAATGACAAAATCTGAATGGCCAATTTGACCGCTATTTCTCAATACCAACTCCAAGATGGCCGCCATATTCACGTGGTAGCAGTAGCATTGTAAACCTACTCCAAGATGGCCGCCATTTTCACCTTGTAGCGTTAGCACGTGATACTATCACATGACCCTTACAATACACCAGCTGGAATTGATCGGCTCTCCCGCGCTTTCGACTCCCTCTCCAGGGAAGGTATTTAAACGGCTGGTTTCGAGGAAAGGATACCTTCCTGGATGTAGCGAAGTGGGGTAGGTCGTCCGTTTGACTCCGAATGGGAGTAGGTAAGTCGGCACGCATGATTGTAGCCCCTCTGTCACGATGATTGGAAGCCTCGTTGTCATCAGCAGTATGTTGAGGTGAAGGAAACTAGTGCCAGAGTCTTTAATATACCTTCCGGTGGGGACTCGTGGTGCCTTCTCGCCAACTTTCTGGTAATGGCGTCATACACAACCAGGGCTCGGGGGTATATGGATGCAAGCATAACCTTTGCCTTTGCAACACCGACGATGGTGTGCCCCTCTGGCTGTCCATGGATTGTGTGGATGGTTATTTGTTGTTGATGAGGTGAGGAGGGTCATGATGGCTCCCACCCTGGTGACAATCGGACCGTCCGGGACCCTGTGCCTTGTTAACCGCTACTCATCAGCTGGCAATGACATGATGCAGAAAATCATTATACTTATACCTGGTTTTTATACATCTTGTTTTCATCAGTCTAGAGACACCACTTATTGTGTCTTTCCTTCGCTACAACCGATGAGGCAATATCTGATACCTAATTAGGTGAGTTTATTAAACACACTCACCATCACGGGTTTCTTCACATGTGCACATTATGTTTTTATGGGGTTTTCTATGAAGTCACTCAACGCCTTGAATTATAAGAGCATGTCAATCTGTATTCACTGCAGTATCATTGACTTATGTGATACTTACAAGATATAACGGTTTTTGTTGTTCTTGTTTATACTACAGGTTATTCCATTTCCCATAGGAAATGTCCTAGAGGGACTACTAGTGGTAGGTAGCGTTGCGCCTTGCCACCTATGTGTAGATAGTTTGTTTTAATTTACACGGTCCTGAAGAATCGCTAATGATCACTCCTTGACAACAAATAGCGAGAAACATGTCGACCATTTGGGAGTTGAGTATAATTTTTGTTGCATAAAAACAAAAAGAATCATCCCTCCCTATTCTTTTTAATCAGGTTGGGTCCCTCACGGAATAAATTCATCACAGAGGAGTCCCTTACCTGTTTTATCATCACTTTATACATCTACACTCATTCTGGCCCCATACACCCACGGCACCCATACGGCGTGGAACAGAAGATCTCCGAAAAGAGCCCCTTTAAGGGTGCCCGTCGGGCATTGCAGCGCCGGCCCGACGAGGAGCAGGCTCAAATGATGAAGCATGACACCTAGCTTGCTGGGTGTGTGAGAGCCCTAGTTCCAACAGGAGGAATTCCCCTATCCTCCTCTTTACCTGTAGTATATATATTTTTCAATATTCTTACTCTTTGAGTGATTAATATATCATATAGGAACTACGTACTCTCTTTTTGTAAACTGGTTGTAGGGCATGTACGTTGGACCTCCCCAAGCCCTCTCTGTCCCTCTTATTTTGTTAGACTTGTGTACGGGTTTTTACCCGTGGGATATATCAGGTTACCAGAAGGACAATACTCCTTACTGGCCCATTTCAACTTCCTTCTCCCCCTTCCTTTGTGACTTCAACAAGAATTAAATCCCCTATTTGACCATACCACTGGGCCTCCATTATCATGGATGATAACCCAGGTCTCAGTTTCGGCGAAGAAATAGCCGCGGAAATATTAAGAAACACTCCATCCATCTTGGAATCAGCAGGCTCCTCAGCCTCAGGGATCCAGACAGAGGATTGGGCCTCCTTACCACGATGAAAAAAGAATGGCTTAAAATAACTCTTCATGGTGCTATAATGACAGAATACCTGAGGGCTAATATAGCCCCCAATGGTCTTATAGTCAAGAATTTCCCACGCCTTTTTCTGGAGGATATGGTTTTCAAGAAGGAGTGGTCCCTGGTGGCATGGAAATGCACTAGGGACCTACTCATTCTTATTATCAATACGGCAAAGAGGTTGGCAGATGCCCTACTGATCAGAATACAGATAGCTGAGGGGCACTAAAAACAACTGTTCAGATTTCCTCTTTAAGACTAAATTATCTGAACTCAATAATCGAAATTGCAGAGCAAAAGAGTATTTGATGACCCAGAAGATCAGTAAACTCCAGAAAGATATACTAAAATTTGAAAAAGAGAAAGTATATCCCTATCTAAAACCAGATTACATCTCGAACAAAAATAGCTATTCATCTGATGAGAATAGTGACACCAACAGAAGAGGTTCAGCTAGCAGTGATTCTAGCAATGGTAGTTGGGGAGGTTCCAATCAGAGAAAAAGGAACCAACAGCGCTATCCCAATTATAACATGCAGCACCCTTATGGTCCACAACCACCATACTGGCCTTTGCCAATGTACCCTCCTAATCGACCACAATTTTATCAAATTGAAAACCCCCTTTTTAGGCAGAGGTTGGGGCAGAGGAAGAGGGCGCAGAAAAGGAGGGCAGAAACAGGTTCAGTGGCAGGACGATCAACAGATTGGGATGGACACCCGGAGCAAAACACGGGGCAGAGCAGTATAGTAGTGAACTTATCACAAAGACCACTGACCGATACCGAAGAAAGAGTATTGGAAAAGGGCTTGGTTTTGTCCCCACTCCAAGGGTAGACAGATTCCAAGAACAATGTGAGATTCACAATCTTTTCAGGAAGATTCGATTGAGAGCATACTTTCATGATACAGTAGAAACTAGTCAAACCGGTCCAAGTGACTCAGGACTACATAATCCCTCCACATTTACTCCGACTATGAATATGGTACCAACAGAAGTAGTGACTTTTGAAAAGCGGTGTTGAAGGAACTTGAGAATGCCAACACCCCGGTCCCCTTTCATAATCTATCGAATCAAGAACGTTTAGCTATTAAATCACTAACGGAGGACCTAAGCATTACCATAAAACAAGCGGACAAAGGAGGAGCTACTGTCATACAATCAACTAAGGATTATGACATTGAATGCCTACGCCAACTTCAGAATAGGAAATTCTATACCCCTATAACAACCGATCCCACGATCCGTTTATTGAAAGAAATTACCTCAATGGTTTTTGAAGCAGTAAATAATGGTTGGATAAACAAAAAGAGGCAGAGTTCTTGGTCACACAACATCCTAAGACTCCATACTTTTATACCCTCCCAAAGATACACAAGGGAACTACCCCAGTCCCAGGCAGACCCATTGTGTCAGGAATAGGCTCTCTGTTAGAACCCCTGTCTAAATTTTGTGATCACTACCTACAACCTCTAGTAAAACAGACCCCTTCGTACGTGAAAGACACCTCCGATGTCTTGCGGCTGATTGAGGGTTTGGAGGAATCCTCTGACATTGACTTATTAGTCACCTTGGATGTAGAACAGCTATACACTAATATCCCACAGAGAGAGACACTGGTAGTGATAGAATCAGCCTTGATGGACACTGAATGGTCATCAATTACTCCAATCTCCTTCATTATGCAATGTGCCACTTTAGCACTGACAGAAAACTTTTTGAATTCAACAAACTACTCTTCCACCAGTCTCAGGGTACTTCGATGGGGAGTACCTTTGCACCTAGTGTGGCATGTCTGTACATGGCGGCATTTGAACAAGAAGTGGTACAGCATATTAACAACCCCTTCGCAGCTAACCTGAGACTGTGGAAGAGATACATAGATGACATCCTTATTTTTGGAAGGGTGGAGAACAGACTTGCATTGAGTTTTGTGAATGGATTAATACCAAGAACCAATACCTGAAATTTACCCACACAATTTCCAGTAGTGAAATCCCATTCCTAGATCTTACCATCAGATTAAAAGAAGGAAAACTGGACACGACCCTATATAAAAAGCCGACTGATATGAACAGTCTGCTATTATATAGCAGTTATCATCCTAAAACCCTAAAGGATAACCTCCCCTTCAGCCAATTTCTACGTATAAGGAGAAATTGTAGTTCCACACAGGACTATAAGACTGAGGCTGAAACACTGTCCACTAATCTACTGAATAGAGAGTATCCTCAAAAACAAATCAATTTTTGTATGAAACGTGCCAGAAACAATCATCGCGAGAGCCTCCTTGAGGTTAAAACTAAAGAATCAGACAATGCCCTTACCTGTGTCACTACTTACACACCCAGATCGAATATGATCAAAAAGCTGTTAATAAACACTGGGGTATTTTGAACACTGGTGATCTAGAAATCCAAAAGCCCAGATTCGCTTTCAAAAGAACGAACAATTTGAAAGATATGCTGGTACACACGAGACCCAGGATTAGATCCACTACTAATCAAAGGCGTCTATGGGATCTTCCGCCCATTATAGGCCATTTCCCTTGTGGATCATGTGCTGTCTGTCCCCAGACGAAACCAATCAAGGAATTGAAACTCACAGACAGGTTCACATGGAGGATTACAAAACATACAAATTGCAACACACCACGCTGCATCTACCTACTGACATGCCCCTGTGGGAAAAAGTATATAGGCATGACCATGAGAACCATCAAAACTAGAATAACAGAACACAAAAGCAATATCCGCTGTCTAAAGACCAACACGAAGCTCTACACTCACTTTACGGAACATCAACATTCTCCTGAAAGTATAAACTGGGTGGTACTGGAGGCACATCAACAGATTACACAAGTAGATCTCTTCAGGATAGAACAAAGATGGGTCTATCGTCTGGACTTGACTCACTGTGGTCTTAATGACGAAATTCCCTGGTGCACTTTAAACCATCGTTAGCCAAGTTGATAATAAGATACTAAGTGTACTAATGGGCTTCTTACCCACCATACACCAGGACCCCTTTCTAGGGGTTCGGACATCACCTATTAAATACCTTTTTTTATTATTCCACTTGACGATGTCCGTTAACAGTGTGTTTGGGGCCCTCATCTTGTTTTTATCTACCTTATGTACACACCTCTCTTTAAATCTTTGTGAAATAGTTAGGACTCAAGACTGGCTAATGTGCAATCTGTTCTACATACCTATCCTTTCTAGATTTGATTAGAAATGAAGACTGGTTGGTGGGGTACATTAGCCGTGGTGCATTAGAATACACACTTATTTTATAGCATTAATTAACTCCTGAGTATTATTGACCCTATTGTGTAATGACAAAATCTGAATGGCCAATTTGACCGCTATTTCTCAATACCAACTCCAAGATGGCCGCCATATTCACGTGGTAGCAGTAGCATTGTAAACCTACTCCAAGATGGCCGCCATTTTCACCTTGTAGCGTTAGCACGTGATACTATCACATGACCCTTACAATACACCAGCTGGAATTGATCGGCTCTCCCGCGCTTTCGACTCCCTCTCCAGGGAAGGTATTTAAACGGCTGGTTTCGAGGAAAGGATACCTTCCTGGATGTAGCGAAGTGGGGTAGGTCGTCCGTTTGACTCCGAATGGGAGTAGGTAAGTCGGCACGCATGATTGTAGCCCCTCTGTCACGATGATTGGAAGCCTCGTTGTCATCAGCAGTATGTTGAGGTGAAGGAAACTAGTGCCAGAGTCTTTAATATACCTTCCGGTGGGGACTCGTGGTGCCTTCTCGCCAACTTTCTGGTAATGGCGTCATACACAACCAGGGCTCGGGGTATATGGATGCAAGCATAACCTTTGCCTTTGCAACACCGACGATGGTGTGCCCGTCTGGCTGTCCATGGATTGTGTGGATGGTTATTTGTTGTTGATGAGGTGAGGAGGGGTCATGATGGCTCCCACCCTGGTGACAATCGGACCGTCCGGGACCCTGTGCCTTGTTAACCGCTACTCATCAGCTGGCAATGACATGATGCAGAAAATCATTATACTTATACCTGGTTTTTATACATCTTGTTTTCATCAGTCTAGAGACACCACTTATTGTGTCTTTCCTTCGCTACAACCGATGAGGCAATATCTGATACCTAATTAGGTGAGTTTATTAAACACACTCACCATCACGGGTTTCTTCACATGTGCACATTATGTTTTTATGGGGTTTTCTATGAAGTCACTCAACGCCTTGAATTATAAGAGCATGTCAATCTGTATTCACTGCAGTATCATTGACTTATGTGATACTTACAAGATATAACGGTTTTTGTTGTTCTTGTTTATACTACAGGTTATTCCATTTCCCATAGGAAATGTCCTAGAGGGACTACTAGTGGTAGGTAGCGTTGCGCCTTGCCACCTATGTGTAGATAGTTTGTTTTAATTTACACGGTCCTGAAGAATCGCTAATGATCACTCCTTGACAACAAATAGCGAGAAACATGTCGACCATTTGGGAGTTGAGTATAATTTTTGTTGCATAAAACAAAAAAGAATCATCCCTCCCTATTCTTTTAATCAGGTTGGGTCCCTCGCGGAATACATTCATCACAGAGGAGTCCCTTACCTGTTTTATCATCACTTTATACATCTACACTCATTCTGGCCCCATGCACCCACGGCACCCATACGGCGTGGAACAGAAGATCTCCGAAAAGAGCCCCTTTAAGGGTGCCCGTCGGGCATTGCAGCGCCGGCCCGACGAGGAGCAGGCTCAAATGATGAAGCATGACACCTAGCTTGCTGGGTGTGTGAGGGCCCTAGTTCCAACAGGAGGAATTCCCCCTATCCTCCTCTTTACCTGTAGTATATATATTTTTCAATATTCTTACTCTTTGAGTGATTAATATATCATATAGGAACTACGTACTCTCTTTTTTGTAATCTTATTTTCACCAACATTTCTGACTAGAAGGTGATAATTGCAATTAGTAAAGCCCGTGGGATGCCCCAGTTATTTAATTTTCCCCACAGTCTTGTGTGGGATATGCTGTCAAATGCGGTTTGGAAATCAATGTATACTAAGTACAGATCCCTCCCTTTTTTTGTCAGCATGTCCTCTATCAGGTGGGATATGCAGATCAAGTTCTCTTCAATATGGCAGCCCCTCTGGAAACCCGTACGAGAGTAGGGGGTCAGTTTTTGCTCTTCTGCCCAATGCATCAGTTCTTGGTATAGAATACTGGCATATTACTTCCCCTCTAGGAGGGCGATCAGTCGATAATTTTCCAGGCTTGACTGGGAGCTTTTTTTGTGAATTGGGACTAACAGCGAGCCTCGCCATGTCTCCTGGATACCTCCTCCCAATCGGCTTTCTCCGAAAAGGGGTGCCATTATTGAGGCCCATTTTTGCATTGCCCCTTTATACGCCTTTGCTGGGATGCCATTCGGGCCGGGCACGCCGCCTGCTTGCATTTGTTCGATGGTATGTGCTACTTTGGCAGTGTCCCCTTCTGGTGGTTCAGATGATTCGCTAGCTCCCTTGTGTTGCTTTAGGTCCTTTAATTCGTTGTTTCTTTTGCTGGTGTCGTTTCTCCCACCTTCAACACCGACAGATTCCACATAGAGTGCTTTGATGTAAGTTTCCCAAACGGGCAGTGCGACATTTGTAACAGTTGGCTGTTGGTTCAGCTTGAAGCATTTATTCATCCATGTCCTCTTTGGGCCTTTGATTTTAGAATTTCACATGCATTTTCCCAGCACTGGTCTTCGATCTTCTTCTTATAGATGTAATTAGCTTTGATGTATTCATGGCGGGTTGCCATGACATTCGCACGTAGTGTTTTGTTTTTGCGGTTGTCTTTAGTGATTCTGCGCATTATGGGGCATATTATCAAGGAATAGCGATATTTATCGCTAACCGCGCTTAGCGCGAATTTGTTTAACGCCGCCTATCGCTGGAAAATATCGCTGAGATAACACCCTATTAACAAGGTTTATCTCCATAGCGATAAAATTTCCAGCGATAGCGGCAAAATGTGAGAATATCGCTGGAAAAGCAGCGATATTCTCCCATTATCGCTAAGGTGGATTCAGCATTAGAATCCACATCCTATACTTTAAACAGGTAAGTCATCCTCACTAGTAGGTGATAAAATCTAGCGATAAACGCGCTTAGCGCGAATTATTTTATCGCTTCGCCTGCCTTGCTAATAGGGGGTAGTGGTGTTAGCGATTGTTTTCAGTCGCTTTTAGTAGGAAACGCCTTCCTTGCATGTCATTAGCGATAATTATCGCTGACATGCAAGGCGATGTGAATCCCGGCCGCTAACGCCTAAAAGCTGGCGCTAACGTCTGTTAGCGACAGCTTGCTAATAGGGCGATAAAAATATCGCCGCTTTAGCGGCAAAAAGTGCCGCTAAAGCGGCGATAAAGCCCTTGATAATATGCCCCTATATTGTTTAATTTTCGTTTTAAATTCACTGTTGTTTGTTTGAATTCTGTAAGTTGGTGGGCCTCTGCTGATGATTTATCTGGTCCTGTCTTTGCCACAGTAGTTAGATTTTCCCTCAGTTCTTGTAGAATGAATTCCCATGAAGTTGTAGTGATTCGATCATTTCGCACTTGGTGTAGTTTGTCCAAAAACTGTTCCACTTTTTCCTCTAGTATCTCTTGGTTTTCCAGTGACCACTTTACTTTTTTTAATGGTCCTAGTTTGTCTTAATAGCCGATCAGACTAATCTTTGGCCGAGACTACTGTAGGGCTGGTATTTCACAAGTTAGCATTGCATGATCACTGTCAATGTATGGTGTTATTGCAAACTTTTGGATGGTGCGGAAGTGTGCAATTGACACCCAGATATAATCTAAAGTGGCCATTCTGAAGCATGAAGAAGTGTGGGTGTAAGCTGCTGGAGAGTCCGTTTGTGACCTTCCGTTTAAGATACGTAAGCCTAGTTTGTTCAAATGAGCTGCTATCCTTGCTCCATACTTATCTGTCCTTTGATGCTGACTTCTTATCTCGGGTATGGCCCAAGCTTGGTCATCCATGGTCACAAAAGGGGTGTTGAAATCTTTCTTCATGAGGTTTGCGTTGAAGTCTCCCATTATTATCCACAGGTCACCTGGAAACTGGGCTCAGAGATCCCTCACTGCTGGGAGCAGACTACTTAACGTTGCTTTTCATTTTGCCCAGGATGGATGAAGGTAAATGCTACCTTGGATGATTGTTGTTATTTCCTGGCATATGTTGCTTGGTTTGTTAATTATTGCTTTAAGCAACACATAATCGCCATGGCCTTTGCTCAGTGGGGTAACTTGTGCTGCCAAATTGTTTTTCAACATAAATTGGCACCCCCCCAGAAGGGTGTCCCCCCTACCAGAGAGGCTGTTGCATTTGAATCGTAAGCTGTAAAATCTGGCCAGGGAGCTGATTGCAGGGCACAGGTTTCTTGTAGCATGATAACATCGAAATTACTAAGTTAATTTATTGATGAGCTTTTAGCTTCATCATTATTTAACCCACGTGAATTCCAGGAACAGATTTTTAGTTTTCCGATAAAAGTCTCTTTTTTCTTTTTATGCATCTGATTGTTAGGTGCTTGGACCAAGGGCCTGGGAGAGCAAGGTCCAATCTTGGTAGTTCTTCCGTTGGATAGTGCATTGGGGTATGCCTCCTTCTTTGTCCATTGTGATTTGTAAGGATCCTTCTCTCAATGGTATCGCTCTTGACCCTTCTCTGATGCCATGCAGAATGGAATTTACTCCGGGTCTTACCATGCTGTTATAATTCTATTGTTTGTGGTTTTCCTTGTGTACTTTATCAGTTCTTTCTTTTAGGAATGCTGGGTACCTTGGTGCTGCTACTTCTCTAATCTGGATACCCCAGCATCCCAATTGATTTTTATTTCTTCTCAGTGCTCTTGCCATTTCCAAACTAAAAAAAGTTATTTCCGTTGCCTCGTTTTTGTCATCAGTGTCTCGGGAACGAAAGGCCACGCTTTCAATGTCAGTAGTACTTATTTTCTCCTGACCTGGCAGATGAGAAAAGAGCTTTAGGACGTTCCCTCTGATGGGCATGTCCCACATCCCTTGCGAGGTGTACTCAGTACAATGGCGCCTTTAGATCTTCTGGCGTCATTTTTGTGGTCGTATTTTGGCTTGTCTAGTCTTGTTGTGATGACTGTCCTGGTAGGAAGCCATTTTCATCTTCCCCATAATCTAGGGCTTGCCTTCTGGGGCCAAATACTTCATCTTGTAGTTAGTGTATTGATCCTTTGGACCATGGTTTATCTCCCTCTATCTTGTTCTGGGGTTGTCGTCCATTATCTCTGCTTTCCCTAGTAGTTTTGGATATCCTGTGATCTTGGTTTATCCTAATTAAGTCGTCTGGTTTTACTTGGGTGGCTGCCGCTTGGGTGTTTATTGTGGGTTTGTTGCCATTCCCTCCTGTGTTTAATAACTGTGGTGTGACTTGGCATGTGCTGCTTTCACTTTGGTTTTCCCCTTCTGCTCGTGATCGGGCATGCAGTGGAACTTGAGCCCACCCTTGCACTGCTTCTGTGTTGCTTCTTGGTTTAGCAGTATTTTCTTCGCCTTCACTAGTGATATTATTTTCCGTGTGTTTTTGATTCGGAGTTACTTTTCCTCACTCCT
The DNA here is from genome assembly GCA_963921515.1 of Calotriton arnoldi. Classification (NCBI taxonomy): domain Eukaryota; kingdom Metazoa; phylum Chordata; class Amphibia; order Caudata; family Salamandridae; genus Calotriton; species Calotriton arnoldi. The sequence continues at coordinate 1,053,599 of CAWUFW010004116.1, read as the reverse complement.
TTTCTTCACCAGGTATTTTTTGGCAGTCATCCTCTGCCTTGTTTTGCTCCAGATGTTGCACTTTCCTAGTCTGGTTTACCTCTTGTCCTGCTATTATGCTTTTGTGCGGTTCTCCTATTGGGCTTTTATGACTGCCCCCAGCTTGTTCTCTCTCTCTTCCTCTGTGGATTAGGCTTGTGGAGGACTCCGTTTGTTCTTTACATTCCTTGTTTTCATTTTGGAGCCAATGTAGTAGTGGGCCCCCTCTGCCTATCTTGCACTTGTTCCATTTTTTCTTGTTCTTCCTGGATATAGGCTGGCATTTCATGGGGGATCTCTTCGGGTTATTTATTGCTCTCATGTTTTCTACATTGTATAATGGATAAGGGTCTGCACTTTCTTGCTTAGATATTTTATCTTGCTCATTCTTTGTTTTGTTATGTTTATTTTATTTAGTGCCACTTTCTTGCCATGTTCTCGCTTGCGGTCGTGCTGCATGACCCACTTTTGCAGTGGTGTCTCTTGGGTCTTGTGTGTAGTTGTCTTGATTTTCACCCCAGTTCCTTCTGCTTGGTCTCCACTATCTCCTAGTTTCAGGTATGAGGACTCTTTTTTTTAGCTTTAACGCATTTCGATCAGGGTTTTGTTTCTGCTGTGGGGCTGAGTTGATTCTGTGTGGTCGTCTATTTACCTTCTTCTTAAAGTCCTCAATTAGGGAGCTCATTCTATCCGGTAGCATTTCCAGTTTCTTTAGTATTGGGCTGCAATTGCATGCCTCTTGCCTTTGGATTGGTTCTGCCATATCCTGTGCTCTGAGTATCAAGGAGTACAAACGATCTAATTTGCTGTCTATACCAGAGATTAAGCTGGCCACCTTCTGGAGTATATTTATTTGGACATCTAGCTTGTCTGTATGCATGCTGAATTGGCCATTGTGCTCAGGGCCTTATTGGTGGTTGATGTTAATACTCCAAAATTCCAGATGAAGTGTGCCAATCACTGTATTTGATGAATAATCAGTACTCGCCGCACACAGAAAGACTCAGCGCTCGCGCCGCAATGCTGAACAAACGAGGCGCAATTTTAACATGCACTGGTTCAGTCTTGTGCCAAATGCGCTGTAACACCGTTAAGAGTCGCGAACGCCAGTTGCAATTTACGCACTTTTAATTAAACTGTACCCAGCTAAGACGTTAGTTTAAAGCCTTCGCGCGATCGGACTTAATACTGTGCCACAGCTCTTCTGTTACTTGCATGCGCACGTCCTTATTGCACTTAAATGAATTTAAAGTCACGTACCTTTGCCGAGCACACAGTTCAATCGGCCACTACCTCACAGGGAGTGTGTTTCCCTGGCTCAGAAACAACACATGATCCACTATTGCTAAAAGAAACATACCTATTGGAGTTTCAACAAGATATCCCCTGATTGATGGTACCATATAAAAAGGTACATTACAATTAATACTGTGGAGGATATGTATACCTCAAATTTAAAAAAAAAAAATCTAATTTAAAAAAAAAGAAATTAGTATTAAAACAACATGACAATATCAAACATGTCTGTCTTATTTCAGGACATCTCTTCCTTTTCTTCATAATATTACAGTAGAAGATTCTTCATCCCTCTAAATCAATCTGGGGATATCTTGTTGAAACTCCAATAGGTATGTTTCTTTTAGCAATAGTGGATCAGGTGTTGTTTCTGTCCTCATTTTAGTTGGGGCATTGTTATGTAAAGAATATACAGTGGATAATGTGCTGGTTTCATTTTTTAGTGGGGGCGCTGTAGAGTAAATAAATAATATATGTCAATTTGTATGCCAACTTGTAACTAACTCTGTAATAATGTGTCATCATTTTGATGTAACAAATGTATTAATTGATAATGTATTATATTACATTTTTAGAAAACTCTGTCCTGAAGAAGGTGGTTGATCCTAGTCTCACCGAAACGTCGCGTCGACTTTTTGTGTAGTTTTCTTGCCTAATTTTTAATCTTGTTTTTATCTATTTTTATTTATGATCAAAGCTGCTGTGAAATGTATGTAGAATGGTTTTAATAATATGATGAATAAAATTTGATTTTATATAATTTCTATGACATTGTTTGTTGGCATTATTATATTGGTTCCTGTAAGACTAGCATATAAAAAATAGTGTGTTGCCCTGCATAAATTGATATACGTTATGTTAATTGCTGCTGTGTCTAACTAAATGTGCTTTACAACCCCACTAAGAGTGTACATGTTGACAGAACAACACTATATCCACATTTTAGCTAGGGACTCTCTTCTTTCTCTAATCTAATCACCCCCGTCCCTATAATTAACAAAGGGGTACACTCCTCCTTTTTTTGTCCCGTAAATAAATTGAGGTCACAACCTTCACTTTCTTCTTCAGCTTTATTGGGAGACAGGAACCACCCAACCGTCACAGCCAGGTGCAGTTTTTTTTTTTACGGAGTTTTATATAGTACGAACTTGACCCGAAGATATCAGAGCGTTTTACATAGCACCAGTTGCATTACATGAGGACACCTTCATTTTTTGTTAGGCACGGGAGGTTAAGTGATTTGCCCAGAATCACAGGATGTTCAGCGTCATTGCCGAGACTCGAACCCAGTTCCCCAGATTCGAGGTAGACCGCCCTAGCCCTCAGGCCAACTCCTCTCCCCTCTCAATTACAATCCTCTACCAACCCCTCAACCGCGGAATGTTCACATGCCATTCAGAACATTACTATGTTATAGCCGACTGCCTACAAATATTATAACAATATGTGTATATGGCAATAGACGACAGAAACAGAAAATTATTTTCTTAAAGGGAACCTGCAGAAGTGTTTGAAATGCTGTCCATTTAATGTAAACAGAGTGGGAGTGGTGTGTACATGGTAGAAGAAATATGTAGTGTCACTCAGGGCTTTAAGTGGGGAAAAAAACTGGGGGTGCTCTAAAAGGGGTGGGGCAAACCTCAAAGGGGTGTGGCCTATCTAAGTAGGGGCGTGGTCTAAATAAAGATAACTAGTGTAGCAGCACCCCCTGCTCTGACAAGCCGTCAGCTCTAGGACTCCTCAGAGTGTCATCAGATTTGGAATTCCCCGCTCAGGCTTGCTCTCTCCCCTCCTTATTACAGCAAGGCTATGTATGGATAACGCCATACACCCTCCCCAGTACCCCAAGACCGGTGTCGTCATCCCGGGAAATGCCCAGACAGACACCTCCCGTATAGGGTGGCTTCACGTGAGGCTGAGTGTACTAGAAGTACTGCTCCCAGAAGGCAACGCGGCTTCACAGGGGTGAGTTTTAACGAAGCCACCACCCCCGTCAAAACATGCCAGAGTCCTCCTACAACGCAGCTCAACTGGCATGACGTCATGCCTTGACCTCCACTACTCAGTAGTGAGCAAAATGAGCATGCGCACATCGATGTGCATGCTCTCACTGCATTCCAAGAAAAAAAAAAGAAAACGGACTACCTCTGCGAGGCCCGAAAATAGAGCCCGATAGAGACCCGTTTCGAGGCCCCCTGAAAATAACTGCTGGTGCTCAGACCCGGACAGACCCGGCCCTCTTAAAGCCCTGCCACCGCCAGTTACTGCCCCCACCTCAAGCGTTACTATCAAAGGGTATTTGTCGCCTCCACCCTAGAGTCATACTATCCCTGTTACTGAGTCCTCCTGAAACACTACTTCAGGCACTGATGGCTCTCCATAGGTACTCACCCACTTCTTCCCCGAACCTTTACTGCCCTCATGTACTTAGCCCCCCCCCTCCCCCAACAACTGCTATCGCCCCCACGAGCATCTAAAACCTGGTCCCTTTCGAGAATATCGCCTTTAACGCATTCTTCATCTGCCATTATCCCACCCGATCCCCAGTTACTGTGGGTTTTCCCACCTCTTCGTTTAACTTCGAGCATTTATCAAACCCTTGGACCTTTCTTGATGCTCAGTTACTTTTTGCCATAATGAATGTTGAATCCTTGCAGGGAGTGACCTTCTAAAGTAAACGACGAGTTAATTTATCATGGTGGCGGTAACGCCCCCTGGTTCCATTTTGGGGCTGTCAGTGCCTGATACAGTGTGTTGGCAACAAGAATTGCAGCAGAGAAATGGTTGAATGTACAGTACTGAGACCGGCAGATAACTGGGCCGAGAATGTTTTTGTCACCTCGACGTATGTCATGGCTTGTTTATTAAAGCCAGCGGGTGGTGTGGACCAGTTGCGCTGTTTTTACGCTTAGCACAGCGTCTATATTTAGTCTGACTCGGTAGAGTAAGGAATCTTGTAGATCCTGGAGCGGGGAGCCTCAAGCGTTGTACTGTTTTCAGCTCCTTGTTTGGCCTTCAGGCGCTTTCGAACATGTCTTCTCACATATATTTTCTCTAACACATTTTATCTGCGGCCTATTGCTGCAGTTGGCTGAGGTTCTGGGTGAGCTCACCAGGGCAGTGCAATCGAGCTCTGTACCCCAAACTGAAGTACCTGTGATGCTGGGCTGTATTTTAATCGGTATTAACCTTTTCGCTTGCTGGTGTGTCTGTTCTTTGTTACACCTTGGTGCATTGGCGTGGTGCTTTTCACACAAAGGAGTCATTCAGTATAGATTGCATGGCACCTGGTGGGCCCTTGAGTACACAGTATTGTGGTGGACACATTGCTATTCTAAATGAGATGTAAAGAATCTTTAGTAATTGTGTTTAACAACGAGAAGCAAAGGGTTGTTGTCCAGCTGGTCTCGCTCTTGTCATCTGAAAGCCACAATTATTCCTTAGCACCGCGTAAAATTGCCTGAAAGGGCTCCATATTCCACTTGTAACTTGCCCGGATTATCTGTGTTCACCGTTACCTAGTACCGGCTGAGCTGCCATACTCGCTTGGACAGTTTGAATAATTCATGGCATTAAGTCAGCGGGGCTCGGAAAAGTCATGAGACAGACAATCGCAATGGCAGCTTGTACACATGACTACCAGTATTAATTTCGGGCCACTTCTTCTGTGTGTATACTTCCAAAGCCGAGCCTTTTCGCTTTTTAGTGTCATTTCTTCCAGTAATCCTGTGGTTAAGCATTACAAAAATCAAGACATAAAGTGTTGAACAATACCTCATTGGGTGCCATAAAGTGAGCAAAATGAGCATGCGCACATCAATGTGCATGCTCTCACTGCACTCCAAGAAAAAAAAAAAGAAAACGGACTACCTCTGCGAGGCCCGAAAATAGAGCCCGATAGAGACCCGTTTCGAGGCCCCCTGAAAATAACTGCCGGTGCTCAGACCCGGCCCACTTAAAGCCCTGGTGTCACTTAAGTGTGGCATTACATTTCCAACGATGAACATGTTCAGCACTATTCAGTATTACTTTTGCCCATTAATCTTAACTTGTGACATTACATTTTTCACTCAGTGGGGTAACACAGGCCCCTGCTGCCATGGCGGATCAGGGGGGTGCCCAGCCATTCACAGGGTGCGGGTGCTTCGAGGGGCACCACTAACCCAGGCAAACAAATAGCTAAAAGATATGGGATACCTGGGGGGTGTGGGGGCAATCACATTCTGCAGCGGGCCTCAGCATTTTACGTTACGCCACTGTATTCCCTCTTAGGTCTATACAAACACCTGAGAAAGTATAGCACCAAAGAGTACTTCAATTTACCAATGTTACCAATCCTTAACCAATACCTTTCACTATTTAATTCCGTATTACATTTCTATGCTGACTCTCATCCATACTAAGCACGTTGTGCAAATCACAGAAATAAAGATTGAAATAAAATGAAAGCCTATTAAAAGATATTCCGGTCATGTCGGCAAGGATTTATTTGACTGGCAGTTCATTTAAAGATCAGCCGGAGGGTGCATTTGTCAGTCTGCGCAACATGTGAAATTACTTTTTCTTTTTTGTTTCTATTTTTCGAACAGAGTATTTTTTGATTACTAGGAAAAGCAGGATTAGCTTAAAGACCTCTTGACAACTGTTCTTTAATTAACAGTCAGAATATGTTTCGCAGATATGACAGTCATTGGAGATTTTGTCTGGAATACTAACCCGATTGATTCTTGCTCGTATCCTGAATTTCAAATGTAGAATTACCAGCATGGACGGTGGGCACAGGATGTCATGTCATTACAGAGAGAAAGAATGCAATTATGGATATTTGTATGCCTTAACAGTGTCCATTGAAACGAGTCTGACCTGTTGGTACAAACAGAAGCAGTGCTAATTATATTGGCATGTTCAATATAAAAGGCATACAATCAAATTTACATTTTTAACAATGCAAATAGAATGTGCCTTTTCCATCTGCAAAACAGGATTTGTCTGAAATTGAAGGAAAGGAATGTTGGTGTCAGCAGTTCACAGTGATGTATTAGCATGGCCTCAGTTCTCCTGTGTATTCACCCTGGGTGGAAATAAACTGGCTTAGTGCCAAAAACGGGAAATGGAATTTTCAACCCGGGCTTAGCCACGAGTGCCATTTCTACGCAAGTGGACCAATACTTGCCTTATCCACGCATATGCCTTAGCTACGCATATGCCTGGTTAAGGCAGTCAGCGCTCTAGATGCAGAGCAAATGGACAGGGAGTGGAACAGGAAGGATCGGACGCAGCTTGGTAAGCAGTGCTCGCGGAGGGGGGGAAGGGTTGGGGTAGTTTTTAGGGCTGGGGGCCGGTTTTGGATTCAGTGCGGGAGGCTGGGGTCAGGGTAGTTTTTAGGGCTGGGGACCGAGTTTTAGGGCTCAAGGCATGGGGGAAAGGGCAGTTTTCAGGTCTGGGGGACAGATTTAGTGCTCAGGGCAGGTGGGGCAGGGATCAGGGTAGTTTTTTGGGCTGGGGGCTGAGTTTTAGGGCTCAGGGTAGGGGGTGGTAAAGACGCGCTGGTTGTTAAGACCGTGTCGTTAAGGCATGCGTGGTAAAGGGACTCTTTGTTCTGTCATACAACCACCAAAAATAATGGCCCTGAACAGAGAGGAGGGAACTATTGTTTCTGCTCTGGAGGCCTGAACGAAGGATGTGTATGATGATGTGCCAGCCCAAAGCCACCCTGCCTGTGTACTGGCCATTTATAATACTTTCTTGTGCAACAATTGGTCATTTATTGAGTAGACCAGTTTTGACGAAGGTGCGTGCATTGCAGACATTCTCAAGGTGTTGAGAGCAGTGGGCAGGATGACCGCAGAGGAGAAAAGGACAACTACGGTGCCCGGAGAGAAAGATACACCCGAAATGGCAGCATCCAGGGGCGTTCCACCTGCAAGCTTGGTGTGCAGCTCCTCCCCGCCCACTTGTGAGCCAATATTCAGACAAAATTAGGAACAGCCCCCGATATACAAAGGATGTAGCAGTCACAAAATTGTTGGGCATTGCCCAGTGGCAGAATATAGGGAATTTCCAAAGCGTACAGCACTAAGCGCTCAATTACAGGGGAGCAGCAGGTTAGTCCCAGGTACAGGACAGGAACAGAACTCACATGGAGCTGGGCATTGACAGAAATTAGAAGAGCAAGGTTAGGCACACAGGACAGTGGAATAGGAAGAGTGGAGAGTAAAGGAAATGATAATTCAGGAAAAGAAAATAAGTAGGCTGTCATGTGGAATGTTGCAGATGCACTTCCTAAAGAGTAACTCATGGAGTGACAGAAGTTCAGTGCTGTAGGCTTGTTAGAGGAAGACATGGCAACTGGGTAAAGCTTCTGCCTGCTACAAGAAATTTGTATAAAGATTTTAATGGGCCAGTATCAGAAAGGCTAGGGAAGGCTTTGGTAAGGGGCATTACTGAACCCCAGAGCCAGATAAACAACACGGTGTGGGCAAAAGTCATGGGTCATATGAAGGGGATGGGAAAAGGGAAAACGTGGACAGGAAGTAGAGGTGGTGTTGAGGACAGTGACAGCAGTGCCCCAAGGAAAGGTAGTCTAGGAAATGTGCCATTTCTGCAAGGTCAACCCAGAATTTGTGCCTTTTGCTGGACCCTTTATTTTTGCTAGCTGTAGAGCGCTGCAAATTTCAATTCTGCTAACTATAGATAAACTGCCTATGCTCACCTTTCCAACACAGTGACATTGGCATACCCCTAATTGGCATATTTAACTTACATAAAAGTCCATTATTTATGGTACAAAGTGTACCGAGAGTGTATAAGTTAAATGTCAGCTGTGGACTGCAGAACCCATTGTGCCACTCACTACAGTGGCAATGTAAACATGACTGCAGGTCTATCATCTGCAGCCTGCCTGTTGCAGTTTTAAACTGCAAATTCGATCTGTCAAAGCAACCCTAATTCGATCTGTCAAAGCTGACTCCTCCCTGATAGAGGGAGGAGCCAGCTCCTATCATGGCCGCTCGGAGCTACTGCTCCGTTGCGAACCCTCCTACAGCCCCCAGAACGGCGTTTCCACTGCTTTTCTTCACCACCCGCTACAAAGTTTCCGAAACCGGAACGTTGGCAGCTCACTCGGAGACCAATTCCGCCTTTCTACAAGCGATCTCCGCAGATAAATTTGCTGCGACCTCCCTCCCACTGAATCAGCCAAGATGGTGCCCGGGGAGTTTTGAGCAAGCGACTGATGCCGATTGAAGCGCGCTGTGATGCCACCGACCTCCGTTCCAACCAGCCATCATCGCCCCACCTCCCTCGGTCCTCACCTTGATTGTGCCTGCTGACTCCACTGGGGTGCTTCCGCTGCCTTGTGCTATCTCGCTCTGCTTACAAGGTACGGTTGCGGCTGGAGAGGGAGGGGCACACGAGCGCTACCTGCAGTTGCTCCCTGAGACCCACAACGGACACGCTTCAAAGGCGGTGAGTGGGGGAGCGGTAAAATGCCACATGCGACCCCAATGTGGCTTCAGAGGACCTGCTGGCGCCTAAACTAATCCCCTATTAAACTCAGCAAATACTGTTAAATCAAAAATCGATGAGCCTGACCCCAAAATGGCGCCCTCCAAGGTAGTCCTACCGGAAAGGGAAGATGTCCCATTAGACAAGGGGGTCCCGATGTTCCACTAGGAAAATTGGCTCAGCTGAGTATTCAAACCAATGAACTAGAGACAATCCCAGCTACAGAGTCGTGGAGATCAATAGACTCGACTTGCCTGACTATAAGATGGCAGCCAAGCTACACACCCTTGCCTATCCTGCCACTCTTGCCATCTCCACTCGCCCGTCACTGGACTCAAGACCTTCGGTCTCTTCCTGATCCTCACTCCTATCCGGCGGAGTCCGAACCGCATGACCGACTCCCGGTGGAGCTGCTCCAACAGCTATAGGGGAGACTGGCTCTGGCACACCGCTACGGCCGTCACCTACCCAGCCGGATTTCGGACATATGTCTCGTCTCTTTCTCCGCTGCTGTCTCCTTCCCATGGACTCCCAGCCCTCCCTAACCTTCCAGCCCTCCCTAACCTTTTGGATCATGATTTTCATGTTCGCTAATAACTCCTGTATTGAATGTGTAATCCTTCTGTAATTAATGTGAATGTTTTTGCAACTTTTAACTCGCTGTTTTCCTTATGTAAAGCGCTCTGATACCTCCGGGTCTAGCCAGCGCTATATAAAACTCAAGTAAATAAATAAAAATAAAATAAACCCCTTTTGACTTTAAAACCTTCCTTTTATATATTTATAAGTCATAAGTCACCCCTATGTAGGTTATACTGCTCATAAGGCAGGGTGTCCGGTTTTTAAAAGTAGGGCATGTAGAAATGTAATCTTAAACAAGTCCTTACAATGAAAAAGCCCCAAAAGCTATTTTCACTGTAGCAATGTTGGCTGTTCAACAGGAAAACACTGGATTCCATTATTACATCTAATATTGCTAATTGTGGTTAGGAAACAACTATTTTTAATAGTTATTAAAGATTCAATGGTGAAGTCAAATTTCTGATAAATCTTACGGAAAATGTACTTTTAGAAAGTTACCTTTTCCCTGCCTAAAGCCTCTAGAGACCCATTTGCTCTCCAACTTCTGCCAGCCAGTAATTAGCATTATTAGGTATGAATGAGTGTGAAATGCTTTGCAGGAGCAGACAAAAGGCTGACCTGAATGGTCAGAGATGACACCTATGAACCAAAGAGAATATGCAGGGTAGGGCGGTGAGGAACCTTTTTGAAATTACATCATCAAATTATGCTTGATATGTCTGCTTGAGTTTTACATATAACACATGAGACACACTTTAAAGGGTGGAAACAGAATTCCAAAATAATTCTTGTGTATCCACTGTCTGGTTGCTGGAAAACCCATCTGTGTTCTACCAGAGTTCTGTCTCTGAGTCTATTGTAGGTACTGTGACTGCTTCTAAATGGATTTTAGCATTAGATTTTGGAGGACACAAGAATTGCCACAGTACACTCCCCCACACACTCAGTCATCAGAGCCTAAGTTTAGCGTGGCAGAGAATGATGTCATCTTGAAAATGCCCAAAGTGGGTAGGGTTGGCCCTGGGAACTTTTACTCCATTATTTAGGGTATGTCCAGGAGTCATTCTCACCCACTAGTTTATGCCAGGCATAAATGTGGCATCTCCATGCACCCACTTCAGAACATTACTGGACCTGTGGCAGATCTAAAGAGGACTGAACGTGCTGCTGTCTGAGACCTGAGAAGAGCCTAGAAGACTGGACCTGCTGTCTCTCTTTTACCCAGAACAAAGAGGTAAACTCCAAGGGTCATAAGGCTGACCTCCTGTTACAGCTACAGGAACACAACAAGCTACAAGATGCCTTTTCCTGCAACTGCCTTGCTGACCAGTGGCAAAAGGACATGGATTTGGACTAACTGTTTGGCCTCTGCTTGACACCCTCTTTGTTTCTAAGTGCCTCCCTGAGGTCCTGGGAGTCATTAGCTGTAGTAGAACTGGGCCTTTAAACCTCTGTCTCTTGGAATGGTCATCAAACAGGATCCCCCACTCGTTGTATGGACCTTTGTAGTCGAGTTGAAGTGTTAAGGAAGAGCTAGCATTCAGAATTTATTTACATTTCAGTGAAACCAATACAGTTCCACCATGATGACAGAGAGGATGGTATGTAACCAAAAAGGTTTATTTTCAGATTTATTAGTTCATCACAATCTAAAATTGGCAAGGATTAATGAAACAATCATTACAGCTAAAACGTTAGGGTGCTCACAGGGTTTGAATCTAAGTATTTTAAAGTACAGAATGCAAATAATCAATATGTAAAGAATGCAAACTATTCAAATCAAGTGTTCCATAAAGTAACAGACTGTAGCTTAATTAAGGAATGAAAGTGTGATAGGGATTTCAAAAGGGAAAAAGAGGAAGGTGTCAGCATCACTTGAACCTCAGTAGAAGTTCAGAAGAACAGAAAGAGATTTCAAACATGAATCTTCACACTCGGGGATATCAGAAAGGGTAGAGAGATCTGCTCTCTTCCAAGTCAGGTAAGGGTCTCTTGCTCTACCTACTATGGAACACTAAGTTAAACACAATAGAAATTCCCCGAACATCCATACCTCACTCCCACAGTCAAGAGCCAATCCCATGACAGCATTTGCTGGCAACCCCCTAAATTCTTATCTCAACACAATTAAGAACATATCTGCGCGTCCTTGAGCATTGCATCTTCCTTGAACGCTGGGTACAGGAGACTCCTTTTAGTCATAATTTTTCCCCATTTACTGCCAGCTTTTCATCTTCATGCCTCACTATCAATCTAGTACAAAATAATGAGCCTTTCTCTTCCTAACAAAGGACTCAATAACTCTCCTGCAAAGGATAAAAAAATAAGCGTCACACTAACAATCTCAAAATATGTAGCACACGGCGAAGACCTAATGTCAAGCTAAGTTAGCTCTAGAATCAAAATGGAAGCACGTTATAACAGGATTGACCATAGGTAAGCAAGCTACAAATCATCATTATAACATAAATATCCCTTAAATGTAAATACAGGGGCTATTTATTCACAACAATACAACTATATTGTGATTTCTAAATTTGCACAACAATGTTATCTACAATAATGTTTAAAGGTGAAACACACGAGTTAATGATTTAAGGCATACATTGAATATGCTGATTATATTGTATCGTATGAATAGGATATATGTAGAGGGTGGAGTCTAAATTATGGTTCTCCAATCTCACATCTGATGGCTAGGATAGCTATCGCAAAATATAGGAATCTTTTTCTTGTAAGACCACCTCAAAAATGTGTTGTTTTTAACATCTTGCATCAAGAGTTCCACAACTCTTTTATCTCATCATGGAGCCTATACTGACTCTACTCTAATTCAATTTCACCCCTCTTACTCTTAATTTCCCTTCCATCAATGACCTTCTTTGATCTTATGCACTTAAATCCCTTAAACAAAGCAAACAAAAAATTCAAACACCTAGCAATTATTATAATAGGCCTCCATATAGCATCTAAAATTCCAACACCTAAATTACTAAACCAAATTCCTACAGCTCCATAAGAGAGAACACAACGGCGGACTTATAGATCTGCATCTCATGTTAGTTTCGTTAGTATCAAGTTTTGCGCACAGACTCTCCAACACCAGCCGTTGTGTGGTGCCTCTGGGTTCTAGATCCTTAATTGATGAAGCAAGTGGGGGTGGGCCAGGTAATGAATTCCAAACACTCTTGTAGTTTCAAAATCTTTATTTGTACTTCTTCTTTTCTTTTTTTCAATAGCACATACAGCTCAACCAACGCGTTTTGTTCCAACAGTAGGAACTTCATCAGGGCTTAAATAACAGTATCATCTAATTCCTTTTGCCACGATACTCAGTGTAGTTTCCCCAGCTTATTGCGCCGGATGAAGTGGGAATTCCCAGGGCATCATCATGCCCGTACACGACAACCTTGTCAGTGTTCCTTTTTGCTCAGCTAAACCAAATTCCTACAGCTGCAAATCTATTTCCAAGTGCCTCCCAGGCACCAGTAGATTCCAGTTCCTTCAAACCTTGCTTCAAATCAGTGACGTTTCTCAAAAATCCTCTTATCTCTTCACTCTTGTCGGGAATTTAAGTACAAAATTTCTGAACTTTCAACATATTACAGACTCCGCCTTCCTTTGCGAGCAAAATATCTAATGCAAGGTGATTCTGAAACACTAGAGACATAATGGCAGTCAGTTCAGTATCAATAGCTAACAATGTGCCAGCAGTACTAGTTACTAACTTATCCACTAAAGTAGAAAGCTTTCTAATCTTCAAATCATTTAGACCAACAACCATAGATGGGATTGTTGCTCTAAAATGATCCCCAACTATTTCAGATTCACTACTACTACGTTTCATCCTAGAAGGCAAATTCCCTTCAGGCTCCTCAAACTTATCTTCATGATAAATCTTGGGGAAAATTACAGTTAAATCGCAAGTACAGACCAACCTCTGGGTAAAGCAAAATATGCATTTGAGCCGCACACATAATAGAATTCTGGGATGCCAGGATCTTATCCTCCCATAATCTGGTCAGTGTTTCCTCTTAATTTGAATGTTTGTTCACACTTACTTTCTCCTAAAAATTTATACTGTACCACATTTCACCTTCTGTACACACCCAACTACCCTGATGCTGCCAACCTAAAGTTAAGGCAGGAGGAACTCTCCTCATCATGTGTGATTAATCTCCTCTGTTGGCCACTTCTTCTTTCCAACATCTCTTCCCATCTATGTTCCCTCCTCAATCACTTTTCTTCTATCCTCTAACTCATTCATAGAGCAGGTTAAATTTTGTCTGTGAGCATAAGTAGTGTCATGTTTAGTTTTGAAGCCCAATAATCTCCAGTCAATCTCCATCTCCTTCACATAAGGGTGTGGGTTTAAATGTTTGTACATAGGCACTTCAGAGCAAACCAGATAATAATTGGAAAAATAATACTTGAAGTGACCCTGTGGATACAGAGGACTATGCAAATGACTACTCAAAATAACATTAGTGAGAGGGAAGTAATACCCTCAGCTACTGAAGCAGGCAATTGCATGCAAACGTAGCAATTCTTTGGACCCATTGTGTCATATTTATAAAACAACCTAAAATATACACTTGGGAAAAAATTTCTCTGTTAGACCTGGCATCTTTGGTGTGTTTCCCCTGTCTTTTTGCTTTCTGACCTCCTTGTTTTGACTATGTAGCAAGTGCTCCTAAGGTAAATTGTGTTATGGATTGGTCTTTCCATGATTGGCTATTATGATTTACTGCTAAATCCCTAGTACAGTACACTAGGTGTGCCCAGGGCCTGTAAATGAAAGTAGCCATGTAAGTGTAAATCAGACCTGCCACTGCAGTGTCTGTGTGCAGTTTGTAACTGCCATGTCAAACTGGCAAGTGCACCCACTTGCCAGACCATACCCTTTCATTTTCTTACATGTAAGACACCCCTCAGGAAGGCCCAGGGTACCCCCATGGGCAGGGTGCAGTGTATGTGAAAGGTAGGACATGTACTGGTGTGTGTGACATGTCCTGATAGTGAAATACAGTGTATTTAGTTGTTCACTATTGAAAGGCTATCTGTCCCAAAGGAATGAATGGGAGTTGCTTTGTAGCATCTTACAAGCATCATTTACCATTGGGACAAGATAGGAGAATGCCTGAACTCAGGATTTAAAAGTACATCTTTTAGTAAAGATGATTTTTAAATTGTGTGTTTGAAAATGCCACCTTTAGAAAGTAGGCACTTTCTTGCTTAACCATCCTGTGTGCCTCTGCTGGGTTGTGAATTGACTGTCCGGCTTTGGAGTGACAGGGGCTGGGAATGTGCATTCACTGTAGACAGCCACTGGAGGGGTTGAGGTGTGTCCTGGTTTTTCTGGATGGGTCAGAACTTGGGCTGAATAGACCTCAGTTGCATTTAGAGTAGTGGGAGGAGATTTCCTTAAACCTGAATAGGCCTGTTCTGCCTTTCACAATGCTGTCTCCACCTCCTACCAGGAAGCAAAGCCAGAGAGGACAGAACTGGTTTGAACTAAGCACAGAGACTCCCTGCCAAACGAGAACAAAGGGAAGTGTAGTATAGGTATTGAGGTCCAGACTCCAGAACTTTAGAACTCTTTTGGACCAAGGAACCTGCCAAGAAGAAGAGATGGAGAAGCTGTGAGGAGGAACTACCACTTTGCTGTGTGCTTCGCTGTGTTGGCCTGCAGAGGTTGTTTTTGTCTTGGGCAGAGAAAGGACTGGACTGAACTTTCTGCAACTTCTTTGTTTGAGTTTCTCCAAGGGCTTGAGGTAGAGCTTGCCCCCAGGAACAGCAAAGTTCATCTACTACCAGCATGGGGAACTGTGGGTTTTGTGCTGCAACAGAAGAAAAAGCAACCTGACCCCATCAAAGACGCCGCTTACGGCTCTGTGTCCTGAAGGCTCTGCAGATGGTACTGCTGCACTTTGCAACTTTGCAACCCAGGTCTCACCGAAGCCACCACTGAGCCGCTGCTTGCATCGTGATCTGTCGGCACCGCACTCCACACCGCATCGCTTCACATCGCTGCCCTGGTATCCCCGACGCCGCCAGTAGTTCGAGGGCGCCACTCGCAAGTTACATGATGTACCGCCCTCATCCTGCATTGCAGCCTTGGCCTACAGATGCCAGTGCCATCTACTCCATTTCATCAGCCGATGACAGCACATCAGCAAGGACGATGACGCTGCATGCACCGTGACCTGCCAGCACCGCAACGAGCACTGCATCACTGCACACTGCAGCCCTGGTCTCACCGACGCTGCTGGATGACCGTCACTGAGCCGCTGCCTGCACTGCGACCTGAGGGCACTGCACACCACAGCGCTGCACTTCGCACTGCAGTTCCACTGCCTGCCGACGCCAGCGCTCCCAACTTCAACCGCGAGGAGTCCGATCTGCAACACTTGTGACTTCAAGGGCCCGACGACCCCAGCACCGACCTCTGGAACCAACAGCTGCTGATGCCGGCTCTTCAGAGCTCAATGAGAGGTCGCCGATGTCCTGCATTTCTAAGGGTACTGTTTTGCGGGTCTTCCCGACACCGTAAATGGGCCGCGATGCGGCGGTCAGCCAGAACTGTTTGGATTTGTTGTTCACGACGCCGTGATAGCCCCGGACGGATCTATCGACTTCAAGGAACTGTATTTTAAGTATAGTTTTGCTCATTGACATTTCTAAGAACTGTATGGTGTATTTTTATCATTTTTGGTCTTGTTTTGTACAGATAAAATACTGGATATTTTTCTAAAACTGTTGTGGTATCCTTTTGTAGTGTTTTCACTGTATTACCGTTGGTTATGTGCAAATGCTTCACACACTGCCTCTGAGATAAACCTGACTGCTTTTGCCAAGCTACCAAGGGGGTGAGCAGGGTCTATTTTAGAAGTGTTTCCCCCTTATCCTGACTAGGAAGAAGGGTCCCTTCTTGGACAGGATAGTAACCTGCCAACTAGAGACCCCTATTTCTAACACTCTCTTTGAAGCATCCTTATGTAGCAACTTAAAGTCATAATTCTACAGACTTCCTACAGCAGTACTAAGCTCAGTGGGTGGATGGTGGACCTAATGGGGCCATTAGGCATTGGGTATCTTAACCCTATAGGCAAAGCAGTTAGCACTATAATTACAATGATTAATATCCTGGCCACCAGCAGTCTCCATCTATTGAGTAGAAATAGCAGTACACAGATTTATCCTCTGCAATGTTTCTACTTGTGCACAAGGCAAAACTGATGTTGATAATTCAATCAATAGTCTTTATCTACATCAGTCTTCATGAGACATCCCTATCCCTACATTGGGGCCGATTCCGATCTCGGCCGGTAGGGCACCGAATCGGATTCGGCTTAACCGGATCCGATTCAGAGCCCTCTTTCCCGACCGATTCGAACGTGCGTCCGGGCGAGCGAGTACGATGCGAGCGCACGCGAAATCGCCGACCGACTCGTCTGCGGGTCCGAACCGCTCCGACCGACTTGCACGGACACGACTCGCACCGCGCAATGGAGACGTTCCCCGGCCGGGCAAGTACGATGCGCGCCTCAAGCAGTCCGACCGACTCGCGCCGTCTGGCTCCAAAGGGCAGTCGGAGCCGGACTTTGGGGGTCCGTGTCGGACCCCCCTGTACCCGTAGCTGCGTGAGTCGCACACAGGGGGGACCCATGGGTCCCCCCTACCTGTGCATGTACGGCGCGAGTCGCATCAACGCGTACCCGCTGTAGGGGGCGCCCTTGTTTGCCTCGCACCCATTGAGTCAATGGGAGCCCGCGTACGCGTTGTACGACCGGCTCCCATTGACTTCAATGGGAGTCCGACCGAATCGAGTCCGATTGCATGCGTACGCATCGTACTCATTCGGTCGGGCTGCTAGAGTCCGATTCGGTCGGAAATCTCTCCGGGTCCGGCTCGGTCGGAGTGATTTCTGGCCTGAATCGGAATCGGCCCCATTGTCTTCTTCTAGACTAACAACCCTACTCTTTTGCAGCAGTCTTGGCCCCAGAGACTCTTCTTAATTCAACAAAGCATAGTTTAAGGGAAATGTCAAAGTTCAGTTTAAATTGAAGCGTTTACCAAACACAGTTCATTTTTCAGATCATCTGATTATGAAGTCCATATAAAGCAATATTATATGGCTCAGTTCAGGTTCATGAATGCTCTGTTAGAACTGTACCATTGCCATCCCAAGAGTAAGGAACTTAGAGAATGTTGCTATTTGTGCAGTAGGTCCATTTGGGAGCCGAATACTTTAAACATGGCAACCAGGCCCTTTTTGACCTCCTTAGCGCTCGCTGTTTGTCTTTACTGCCATTTGCGTCACTGCTATCTGCTTCTTCAACCACAGTTTGTGGTATATGTTCAACTGACAGGCTTGGCCTCACTCTTCTTTGCTGTTTCTGCCACTTGCCTCTGCCTCGATTTCTGCAGTTCACACCACTTGGTCCTTTGCCAGGATCAAGATCAACCTCCATCTGTGCCAATGTCCAGGTATATTCATTTGTCCCAGCTTCGATCACAGCTGTGTCAGGGCTTGCTTCAGTTTGATCATGTGTCCCCGCAGGACCTTGGACCGTCAATAGACCACAGGGCTTTGGTTCACTATTGGCCCCCTCTGGTCCTTCAGAATGCCCAACAGTTACTGGTGGTGTCTCAGTGCTGGGCAGAGTTATATCATCTGGAGGACATTCCATTCACTGGGTATGTGAAGCGTGTACCCAATTAGGAAGACCTCCGCATTTTACAGCTGTATTTGTAACCAATGTGACTTGGAAGGGGCCTTTCCCTTGCAGCTCCAAACATGTTTTCCAAACATGATTCTTCACCAGGACCCAATCCCCAGGACTGAGGTCGCAATATTGTTCTTGGTGTGGAAGAGCAGTAGAAGCATTAACCTGATGAGGCATAGAACATACCACATCAGCCAGTCCTTTACAGTAGTCGAGAATCATATGATCTGTGATGTTCACAAGCGCATTCACAGGCACAGCAGGTAGTCTCATAGTTTTGGTATGCAGACATAATATCGACTTTTTATTATCGACCTACACTAATATCGAGTTTTAAATATCGTAGGGACAGAATATCGAAGTCAAGAATATCGTTGACCAGAATATCGACCTTAAGGTAAGTAATATCGTTTTTTTTTATATCGAAGTAAGTAATATCGAAGTAAGTAATATCGTTAACAAAAATATCGTTGTTAATAATATCGATATTTATATTAGTGTTATGTATTTTAGTATGTATTTTATATGTATGTGTTTAACATTTTTGTAATGTTTTTTAATTATTTTTTAAATATATGTATTAAATGTTTAGAAATTAGTAATTTTTTTTAAAGTAAATTTTGCGTTTTAGTATCAGAGCGGGTTGTGGGTTTATAGGAGAATAGGGTGGGAAGTAATTTAATTATCATTAATTAATTAATATTTTTTAATTATTTTTATTGATTTTTATTGTTATTGTTATTTATTGTTAATTAATTAATTGGCAACACATTTTTATTAATTGATTAATATATAATTATATTAATTATAATTAGTTTTTTATTTATTTTATTTATTGTTATTGTTAATTAATGTATTGTTAATTAATTATTAATTGGTAATCAATTTTTATTAATTGATTAATTGATAATTACATTAAATGTGTTATTTTTTATGTGTAGCGGGTTGTGGGTTTATGGGGGAATAGGGTGGGAAGTAATTTATTATAATTAAGTACATTTTAATTTTTATTAATTGGTATTGATTATTAATGTATTGTTATTTAATTATTATTTGGTGATTAATTTTTATTAATTGATTAAATGATAATTTAATTAATTGTGTTATTTTTATGTGTAGCAGGTTGTGCGTTTATAGGGGAATAGGGTGGGAAGTAATGTAATGTTATTTAAGTAAATATTTATTTAATTCTATTGGTATTTATTATTAATTTTTTTGTTAATTAATTATTAGTATGTTATTTATTTAAAAAAAATGATTTAATTAATAAGTATGTTAATTTAACCCCTACGCTATCCAACACTTTCCCTACTGTTGCACTCACTGGAGTGGGAATAGTAATTTTAACCCTTACGCTATCCAGCACTTTCCCTACTGTTGCACGCACTGGAGTGGGAATAGTAATTTGTACCCCTACGCTATCCAACACTTTCCCTACTGTTGCACTCACTGGAGTGGGAATAGTAATTTTTACCCCTATGCTATCCAACACTTTCCCTACTGTTGCACTCACTGGAGTGGGAATAGTAATTTTACCCCTATGCTATCCAACACTTTCCCTACTGTTGCACTCACTGGAGTGGGAATAGTAATTTTACCCCTACGCTATCCAACACTTTCCCTACTGTTGCACTCACTGGAGTGGGAATAGTAATTTTAACCCCTACGCTATCCAACACTTTCCCTACTGTTGCACTCACTGGAGTGAGAATAGTAATTTTACCCCTACGCTATCCAACACTTTCCCTACTGTTGCACTCACTGGAGTGGGAATAGTAATTTTAACCCCTACGCTATCCAACACTTTCCCTACTGTTGCACTCACTGGAGTGGGAATAGTAATTTTAACCCTTACGCTATCCAGCACTTTCCCTACTGTTGCACTCACTGGAGTGGGAATAGTAATTTTTACCCCTACGCTATCCAACACTTTCCCTACTGTTGCACTCACTGGAGTGGGAATAGTAATTTTTACCCCTACGCTATCCAACACTTTCCCTACTGTTGCACTCACTGGAGTGGGAATAGTAATTTTAACCCCTACGCTATCCAACACTTTCCCTACTGTTGCACTCACTGGAGTGAGAATAGTAATTTTTACCCCTACGCTATCCAACACTTTCCCTACTGTTGCACTCACTGGAGTGGGAATAGTAATTTTATTCCCTCTGCTATCTAATATTTTTTGTATTATTTTAGTTAATGGAGTATATAATTCATTTTAAAAATATAAAAAATTATTGTAATTTTTTAATTTGTTATATGTGTAGAGATGTATTTGTAATTTATAAGATATTTTTTAACAATTTATAAGTTATTAAAATAATTATTAAAAAATATAATCAAGTAAGTATATATAGTATATATTATATGTATATGTTTAATTTATTTGTACATTATATATATATTAGTTATAATTTTAAAACATTTTACAATATTTTTAACTATGTTTATTTTAATTATATGTATTATTTACTTTATTTTACATTATTTTTGTAACTTTAAAAAAATGATATTTTTAACAACGATATTTTTGACCGATATTATTTTTTCGATATTTTTGTACTTACCATAATGTAGATAGGGTGTCGATATTCTTGACTTCGATATTTTTGCGTTGATATTTCTGTAGGTCGATATTCTGACTCTCGATATTCTGTCAGTGAACCCATAGTTTTCCCCAGGATGAACTCATGGGGTGACAGTCCTGTCCTCCTGTCAGGCGTACTTCGAAGACCCATGAGCACCAAAGCAAAGCATCTGGCCATTACAAAGACGTAGACGCACACACTTTTGTCAGTTGCACCTTCAGCGTCCCATTAACCTGCTTGACAATTCGCGAAGCCTTTGGTCAGTAAGTACAATGTAGCCTCTGTCCCACCTGCAAAGCTGCACACAACAGTTTCAGGACCTCATTGTTGAAATGAGTCCTTTGGTCTGAACTTAGAGACATTGGAAAGTCAAACCAGGGTATGAACTCTCTCAACGACAACTTTGCCACAGGAAGACTGTCATTACTCCTGGTTGGATAAGCCTCCACCCACCGGGAGAAAATGCACATAATAACCAAGACACATCTTAGCCCATTCCACACAGACATCTTGATGAAGTCCATTTGCATTCTGTTGAAGGGACCTCCTGATCTACCTATTTGACTCATTGTTGCAGGGGTCCTTCTCCCTATGTTCATATGCTGACACACAACATACCGATGTAATAAAATCGCCAATAGTCTGAATCAAGGATTAAACCGATTCTGTCTGAACAATCCCACCATCGCATCACTTCCTAAATGGGTGGGATCATGGAAATGCCTAGCCATGGGAGACAACAAACTACCATGCAACACTGGTCTCCCAACTGAAAACATCCACATTTCATCCTCATTCTTTACACAACTAGCTCTTACTCAACCCTGTTCTTCTGCCTCTGGTATGCCCTCTTACAACCTCTTAACCTCTTCCCAGGTTTCGGCTACCAACAACAAAAGGTTTAAGTTGGTCTCAATTTCATATGTATTTAAATAGACTCCATTAAAAGTACGGGACCCATGAACACAATACTATGGGACCTCAGCAGTATAACTATTGCTGATTGTTACATAGTCATTTCCACTCCTGTGTGCTGCACAGTTAACAACAACAATTTTATGCCTTCCAATAGTCTCATGACATATTCCCCATTTCTTACTCTCTTATTCAGGGGATCCAGAAGATGCCATAAATCCCATCTGTGACCATGTCTGTCCAAAGTCATGGACAAAGCCTTACTGTAAAAATAGTCACTCTCATTTGATCTAAAACACAGTAGGCTCTAGTAAGAGCGACCAAATCATTCACTTGTGCAGAGGTTACAAATCAAAGACAGAAGGCTTCCACTACTCCCTCCATGGTACAGACTGCATATATAGCTCTCAAATTACTCCCATCTTTCCTCAAGCAAGAGCCATCCACAAACAATATATAATCAGACTCTGCCAGGGGCTCATCGCTGATATCTTTTCTGGGCTTGGTGCATAGTGTCGTGACATCTAGACAGTCATGCTCAACTTCCCCATTGTCAAATTTGTTTTCAGGCAATGGCAATAGTGTAGCTGGGTTAAGGGAAGAAGGTCTTTTTAGGGTTATATTCTCAGCTACCCAAATTATTTATTCATATCTTATGATATGGCTATTTAGTCAAATGCTGTGTTCTGGTGCAAGTCATTAAGATCTTCACAGAACAAGGGCATCACCAAGGACTCAAGATTCTTCATGAGGATCTGATTAAAGATTGAGGGGTTCTCGGTATACCCCTGTGGGACTCAGCACATGCCAAAACTCTATTTTATAAGCGAAAGGAGAAGAGGAACTGACTGTCCTCTTGTAAGGGGATAGAGAAAAAGGACTGGCACAAATCAACCACAGTGAACCAATTAGACTTACATGGAATCATGATTAAAATCACAGCTGGATTCAGTATCACGGGACAACAAGGGAAGATGATATTATGAATCTTTCCAAGGTCCTACATGATAAGGTTTTACCATTTGGTTCCTGCAGGCCCATGATAGGTGAATTACATGAACTCCCCATTATTTCTTTCAAAACGCCTTGCTGAATCATTGACTCACTGGAGTATTTCCAGCTATAGTTTCAGGCATTAGATTGTACTGGGGTGTTCTGGGATATTCAGCGTTTGGTTTAACAGTTATGTGAACAGGCATAACTCCATTTATGAGACCAATACTTTTACCCAAGAAGTCCCAGACTTTAGATTTCACAATATCTTTAAGGTCTAGTAGTAGATCTTTAGTGGTCATTAAGGGATACAGCACAATGGCTGTCCCTTGCCAATTTAAAATCCACATCTTCATGATGGGTTTGAAATTCAACACCATTTGAGGTACAATAGATGGTGCAGTTTAACTTGCACAATAAGTCTTGACCCAAAAGATTTACGGAACTGGAATCACATACTACAAATTGATGATCCTCTTCAAATGACCATATTTTGACTGGGACCTTTCCGTGACAGGGATAGTAATGTGTTTATTACCAACTCCTACAACTTGGAACTTTTGTCCCGAGAGGGGTAGATTTGGAACTTCTGCTGTTCTAACAATGGAACGAGTAGCACCCATGTCTATCAAAAATGACACTGGGTGACCTCTTACCAACCTTCTACAAATAGACCACTATGGCCTACCTCCAAGACTGTGCCAAGTACACAATCTTCCTCCCCTCTCATGCACTGTCATTTAAACTGATGAGATCTCAACCAGCGGGAAATCACCCTGACTAGTGTAGTTTCACCTCTGCGCAAAAGGATCTACTCAAATCAGTCACTATTAGAATATCATAACAATTGGTTGCAGTCCCTATCTCAACTGGAAGGTTGATGGTACCTCACGATCCGACACCACAAAACATTAGCAGACAAGTTAACAACAATATCTTTACCTACCTCAGATTCATAGACCACATCTGGTCTAATAACAAATTCAACTGCAAGCGCATGCACCCACTAACAACTTTAAATCATAATGCTACCAAAACACCATGAACTTATTATTTCTAAACACTACTACAACTCAACATGACAATTGTGATGCACAACACTATTAATACTCACTCCTCAGCTATTGCAAACTCCTTCAGAACTACTGAATCACTGCTGGTCCTCTGAACTGGGCTGCTGCTTTAAGAGCACGGACTGGACTTGGAGACTCCAGATTTTCTCCAGAGTATTCTATCTCATTACACTTCAATGACTAACCATTCTCTAATTGCTATCATTTGATGGAGCGGGGTTGTTTTAAACCTCAATCGTTTGGTATAGTGATCAAACAGGATATTCCACCAGTAGTATGACCCTTTGGCAGTTGATTTGAAGCATTGAGGGAGAGCTAGCATTCAGAATTTATTTCCATTTCAGTGAAACCAGTACAGTTCACAATGATAACAGAGAGGATGGGGTGTTTGGACATAATATAAAAAAAAAAAAAAATTGTGGTACAAAAATATCGGGTCAAGAATATCGAGACATCAATGTCGTTAACAGGAATATTGTAATTAAAAACATAGGGGCCCATTATGATAACGGGCGGATCGCCCGCTATTTTCCTCCGCCCGCCACACATTTACCCCCCGCCATATTACTATGGCGGACGGGACCCCGGCGGACGGAAAGACCGTCTGCCGGTTTTCCGCCCGGTCGATGAGTCGACCGGGCGGAAAAGCATTTAATATGGTGGCGGTGTCTAGTAGACACTGCCATCCATATTATGAAGCATGCGGGGACATGCCTTTCCGTGGCGGCAACGCCGCCACGGAAAGGCATACGGTATTCGACATTGGAGGCCCGTTGCGGGCCCCCAGGGATTCTGGGGGGTGGAGGGTGCACATGGGGGGTACCTATGGTACCTATGGCGGTCCCGCGCATCCTAATGGGATGTGCGGGACCGCCGCATGCATTGCGGGCGGTCCCATTTCCCGCCATGCTAATGACCCCCATAGTTTTTAAAGTTGTTTTTAATAGTGTAAAAATATCAATGTAGTAAATATCATTGTATGTAATATCGTTTGCAAGTGTTTAATAGTATGTAATTTATTGTACTGTGTTTTATTGTATCTGTATTTTTTATGTTTCTGTTTTTAGCAAGCTATTCTTTTGGTTATGAAAATGTTGAAATTTGTATATTTAGATGTTTTATGTATATAAATAACAGTTTAATAGTTTCTTTTTTTACTAGTGGGATATTGGGTTCTAGGGGATAAGGGTGGGGAGATTTTTAAGACATGTATATCTCAAAATACAATTTATGTTATTAATTGTGAAATTGTGCAAATTAATAATATTGATTTTTAAATGTATTTTGTAATATTAATATTTTCTTTACAAATTTAAATTTTCATTGTAATTAATATATACATTTATTAATGGTAAAACAATATTTTTCAAATAAAAAAATCAAACATATAGCTACATTCTTATTAACATGAAATATTTTGAGTTTGTTTATAAAATATATACTTTTTAAAGTTTGTGCAAAAAATATGCTTAAATTCTAGAACTTTTTCTATTTTCTTTTTAAATTTAAAAATTATATTTTTTTATTTATACATTTTTCCAAATGTATTTACCTCTTTTTATATTTTATAATACTTAAATTTAGTAAGATATTTTATTTTTGTATTGGTTAATGTTTAGGAATGTTAGAAAATGTTTTAGAGAATTATTTAAACTATTAACAGCAATAAACATATATTTTTTTATTTTACAATTTAAATTTGTATATATAGGTTTGTAGTTTTGGGTATTTTTTTTGGATAATTTTAAAATGTATTTTATAGTAAAAATGAATGTGTATGAGTATGTAGTATTAATTGCGTATTTAAGTTGTTCAATATGTATTACCTTGTTTAAAATTATTTATATTAAAGTGCCTATAGTAAAATTCACCTCTTTAGTGTCCTACAACTTTTTCAAATAGTCTTGGATTGCAGTGGGATCATTAAATGTCACCCTTTTGCTGTCCAACACCTTCCCTAAATTGGTTTAGATTTGAGAGGGAATTGTTAATGTAACCAATTTAGGCCCCTATTACGATGCGGTCAGAAAAGGCTCCAACTGTCGGAGCCTTTCCGACCGCATTGTAATATGCCGGTTGGATTCCTTTCCGACCACCTCATTACGATGGAGGCAGTCAGAAAGGCATTCAAACGGTAATTCCGACTGGCTTCCAATGGGCTCATCTGCCAGTCGGAATGGTGCCAGTAATCCTTAGGGCGGCTCTTTCTGCTTGTGGGACTACGATGTAGGGTTTCGGCAGCCTTTCTGTGCTGGTCTTTCCGACACAGAAAGGCTGTCGGAACTCGACTTTGGGTGACCCCAGCAGGGCCCCCTTGGGTGCACGGCCTCCGGTTGGAGGACAAGTGGGTACCTATGGTACCCCCTGTTGATCCCTGCCACGGGATGCAGGGATGAACTGCACCTCCCATTTTTCAATGGGAGCATGCATGCCGGCCGGTTGATGGCCGGAATGCATGCTCCCATTGATAAATGTAGGAATGCAACCGAACAGTGTTCGGTTGCATCCTAATTAGTCGGTCGGGACCGCCGACTGGGTGTCGGTCGGTCCCATGGCCAAGACGATGTTGTGCGGAGAAAACTCCACCCAACATCATAATAGGGCCTTCAGTGTCCAACATTTTCCCCAAATTGGTATGGATTGGAGTGGGAATAGTAAATATCACCCCTTTAGTGTCCAAGGCCTTCCCCAAAATGGTTTAGATTGGAGTGGGAATAGTAATTGGCCCTGGTCAGGAAAATCCCATTAACTGACTGGTATGAGAAGCGCTTGGCACAATTTAGGGGCCGATTCCGATCTCGGCCGGTAGCGCACCGAATCGGATTCGGCTTAACCGGATCCGATTCGGAGCCCTCTTTTCCGACCGATTCGAACGCACGTCCGGCCGAGCGAGTACGATGCGAGAGCACGCGAAATCGCTGACCGACTCGTTCACGGGTCCGAACCACACCGACCGACTCGCTCGGACTCGACTCGCACCGCGCGATGGAGACGTTCCCTGGCCGGGCAAGTACGATGCGCGCCTTGAGCAGTCCGACCGACCCGCACCGTCCGGCTCCAAACAGCTGTCAGAGCCAGACTTTGGGGGTCCGTGTCGGACCCCTGCACGCGTAGCCACGCGGAGTCGCACAAAGGGGGACCCATGGGTCCCCCTACCTGTGCGTGTGCGGCGCGAACCCTATCGACGCGAACCCGCTGTAGGGGGCGCCCTCGTTCGCCTCGCACCCATTCAGTCAATGGGAGCCCGCGTACGCGTTGTACGACCGGCTCCCATTGACTTCAATGGGAGTCCGACCGAATCGAGTCCGATAGCATGCGTGCGCATCGTACTCGTTCGGTCGGACTGCCAGAGTCCGATTCGGTCGGAAATCTCTCCGGGTCCGGCTCGGTCGGAGAGTTTTCCGGCCCGAATCAGAATCGGCCCCGTAGATTATGTAGAAGTAAAAAACTACCCAATGTATTAACCGGCTGGTGGTTACATCATGGAAGGTAAAAATGCTAAATTGAGAATTGAATTCTTTAATAAGGGACAAATTTAAGCAGGCATCATTGTCCAGGCAAAGGGAAATTAATGGGTTAAGGCGGGCAAGAACCAGATTTAAGGCTTCCGAACGTAGGAGGGTGGAGGATTCAAAATGGATCAAATTGAGAGAGGTCGCACAGTCCGGTGACTCGCGTAAATATTGTGCCCTTATTGCCAAATTCTGTGATAGAAGAACTAAGGCAGAAGCCATTTTAATATCTGATGCAGAATGGACCCAATATATTTCACAATTATATGCACTAAATACTAGGAACAGTTTTAATTTGGAGCCAATGCCTGAGCCCTCTTTGGCAAATATATGTGGCCCTCCTTCCTGTAAGGAAATAGAGAGTTTTATTAAAGGGGCAAGGTACTCTGGTGTGTTGGGCCCGGATGATCTCCCAATAGCAATCATTAAACAAGATAGCCCGGCATGGGCCCATTTCCTTAACCCGATGTTTTCTTACTGCTATGCTTACGAAACTATCCCGTCCTCTTGGAGAAGAAGTATAGTGGTTCCACTATGTAAAAAGAGCCCTAAGACTTCTCCTGCCAGCTTTAGGCAGATTTCATTACTGGATGCATCTGGAAAACTGCTTGCCAAAAGCATACTCCTTCACCTCCAGGACTGGACCTTTGGTAATGATCTAGCCCCTGTAGAACAAGCGGGATTCCATGAGCATAGTGGCACTATGGATAACATCTCTGTGTTACAAACCCTGATTAAAATATATCCAATAGGTAGGGGAATGGCCTTATATGTTGCTTTTATAGATTTCTCCACGGCCTTCAAATCGTGTTGAAGGGAGGATGCTGTGGAAAACACTGTCCGCAATAGGGATCCCGGGGCATTTGTTAAGAGTGATCATAGGATTGCATTCCTCTACATGGACACAGGTGTTGATGGGAGGTAACTAGGGCCTGTCAAGTAAAGTGGTAACTCACAATGGGTTGAAGCAAGGGTGCCTATTAGCCCCTCTCCTCTTTTCCTTGTACATCAATGATTTGCCGAGCCGGGTTGGGCAGTGTAAAGGTGACTCGCCAAAATTAGGCCCCATGGAATTGAGTTGTCTGCTTTATGCGGATGACGATATCCTATTGGATTTAACTCCAATAGGTTTGCAAAGGCGACTGAATGAGTTAGGTAATTACTCCGATGATAATTTTTTTTTTTTAATTCAAATCTTTTTTATTGAATTTTTCTGAAACACAGAATACACAGTACATATGCATAAAAGTACAGTGGTAAAATCAATAAATACACAGACAGAACGCATCAGCGCTCTTGGAGTAAGGATACAGAGAGGAGGAGAAGAGAAGGCTGTGCAGGATTTGACTTGATGACATAGTTGCTATGTTGACACATGGGGTTTACCGACATTAATTACATAATGTAAAATATGCAGTTTTGAGATGCATATTGATACGTTTTGGGTTTGGTCGTAGTAATAATAATACATCACAGTAATCATGATCAAGTATTGAAGACGTTTTGGTAATCACTATTTGCATCTCAACCAAGTTGAGTACTTAATGAGAGGACCAGCAATGGAGTTGATATACAATGCTTAATCTGGTTGTGAGTGAGACATAAATCATACACAGTGGAATAAAAAGTACAGAGGCCCTGTGTGGGCATTGAAGGAGTCGAAGTGGAATATGTGTTGTAAGATAAGTCGGCTGCGAAAGAGAGTATCTAAAGAGAGAGAGATTCTCTCCTAAGAGAATTGATTACGGTGGATTGTAGCTTAGTAGTTTGGTGTCCAATGAATACCAGATTGGCCTGTGAGGGGAGCGCCAAGGGGAAAGTTGTAGTGTCACATTGTCAGCACCTCTAAGAAAGGCAATCCATTCTTGCCACATTCGGAAAGATATCGCTTTGAAATTCTTCCAATTATGTAATATCACTTTGCAAGCTAAAGTAAGCATTAGATCCAGTAGGTGGCGATCACCCTCGGTTTTCTGCTGATTGTCTAAAGGACCGAGGAGGATATATGAAAATTCCCGTGAGGGAGTTATATTGAAGGTGTGTTTTATGAAATCCAGTATTTTACTCCAGAATGTGTTTAAGATCGGGCATTCGAAAAGCATATGTGCTAGGTTGCCTTCGTGTTTCTCGCAGTTCCAGCAAGTGGGGCTAGGAATGAGTCCTATTTTGAAAAGTCTAGAGGGTGTCCAGTATGATCTGTTAATAATCATATATTTAGTTTGCGATAAGGTTGGAGATATCTTATTAGAGAAAGGTGATTTGTTAATGTGATCCCAGTCAAACACCGTGTTCCTAGTATTCGATTCCGATTCCCATTTTACTTGGTTACGTGAGAGGGATTTGTTTAAGTTGGGTAGCAGGAGTTTATAAATGCCTGAGACCATATGGCCGGTTCTGAGTAGACGGCCTAGTAAGTTAGGTAGAGATGGAGATATCGCCTTAAGGGATTTTTTAGCGATCTGAACTTTGAGTTGTAATAGTTTGTAAAAATCCAAATTCTTCAAGTTAAACAGGTTCTGTAGTGCAGAGAATGGTAATGGTGAAGAGCCTTGATATATGTCTTTTAGTAGATTAATGCCACAACTCGACCAATCCGACCAGAAGATTGGAGAGCCGTTAATTTTGAGAGTGGGATTGTTCCATAAGGAAGCAAGATTGGAGTTTTGTAACTTCACTTCCGATTGTGTATCGAGACGGAGGAGGGCGTTCTTTGTGTTTTGTATTATGTTCCTGGAATGTGGTAAGTGTATTGTATGCATAGTTGCCAAAGCTGCAAGAGGTGCATTCTTAATGAGAGATCTTTCTATGGCTAGCCAGGCCGGTTCGTATGCTGGATTGTTAATAAACCAGTTGGATCCCTGCTTGCAGAGGTATGCTGTTTGATAGTTCCTGATATTAGGCAAGCCGATTCCACCTTTGTATTTTGATAGTTTTAGTTTCTTTATTGAGATTCTGGGCTTCTTCCC
The DNA here is from genome assembly GCA_963921515.1 of Calotriton arnoldi. Lineage (NCBI taxonomy): Eukaryota > Metazoa > Chordata > Amphibia > Caudata > Salamandridae > Calotriton > Calotriton arnoldi. The sequence goes on along the minus strand of CAWUFW010004116.1, from coordinate 1,023,418 downwards.
TTGCCACAGGAAATTATTAAAGGATTTATCCATTTTGTTTAAAAAGTCCTCAGTTAACACCATCGGTAACATACTACTAAGGTAGTTAATTAATGGTTTAACCATCATTTTTAACGTTTCTGCTCTGCCCCACCAAGAGAGGAATTTAGGTGACCATGAGTCAAGAAGTGAACTGATTTCTTTTATTAAGGTTTTCTCGTTGGTGTGTAGGGTAGTTAATAGGTTGTTGGTAAATTCTAGCCCTAAGTATTTAATGCACCCTTGTTGCCACGCTAGTCCGGATGAACCTAGGATGCCTTTATTACCATGTTGGTTGAGAAGTTTAACTTCTGATTTATCCTTGTTAAGGGAGTAGCCAGACACCTCTGAGAATTGTAGGATAGACTTCATAAGAGCTGAGATAGAGGAAGGGGCATTATCTGTGACGATAAGCACATCGTCAGCGTATGTCGCCAGCTTGACAGTAATATTCTCAAAAGTAATCCTGAGATCTCCTGATTTTCTCTAAGGTGCTGGAGAAAAGGTTCTAGTGCAAGGAGAAAGAGTGGAGGAGAAAGTGGGCAGCCTTGCCTAGTACCTTGCATTAGATTGAAAGAGGAAGAAATTATACCACCCGCTCTGACTCTTGCACTCGGTTTGTAGTACAAGGCCATAATCATTTTAATCAGATTGTCCCCTAGGTTAAATTTCTCTAGAGCTGCGCATAGATATCTCCAGTCCACCTTATCGAAAGCTTTTTCGGCGTCTAGTGTGATCGCCACAGTGGGTGAATTTATTAATTTAGCTTTTTCAATAGTGTGACACAGTAGTCTTGTGTTGTCACTGGATAGTCTGTGCTTTAGAAAGCCTACTTGTGAGGGGTGTATCAGTTTTGATATGTGTTGTTGGACGCATTTGGAGAGAATTGAGGCATAGATCTTGCAGTCCAAATTTATCAACGAAATCGGCCTGTAACTCTTCGGTAAAAGAGGATCCTTCCCTTCCTTGGGTATTACTGTTATTATTGCTCCGGCTGGGGTGCCTGTGACCTGGCCTGATTTGGAGAAGTATGTATATAATTTAGCAAGCGATGATACTAGGGGCATGGAGAATGTTTTGAAAAATTTGGCATTGAACCCATCGGGACCTGGTGCTTTCCCTGTTTTAAGATCTTTAATTGCTCCGAGTATTTCGTCATCTGTGATCGGTTCATTAATGGATGTTTTTTCTTCCTCTGTGAGAGAAGGTAGTTTAATACTATTTAAAAATGTTTTGCATTTTGAGTGGTTAATTTCGGTGTTTTCCTCATATAGCTTCTGATAAAATTCTTTAAAAATTTCCGATATTCTATCGGGATCGGCAGTAATCCTATTGTCCTTGTCTTTCATGGAATTGATGGTATATTTTTGAAGTTTGAACTTCAGGTAAGACGCTAGTGATTTGCCAGCCTTATTAGAGTCACAAATTTTAATGCTTTTCTGTTTATTAATCCAGATACCAGCACATGTACTAATGATTTTATTATATTCATATTTTTTATTTAAGAGGGTACTAAGAATCTTGCTGTCTGTGCTAGTGGAATGTATTTTCTAAGTCTGCGATTTCTTTCTTCAGCTGAGTTAGTTTGGAATTGGCTTCTTTATTCATGTTGGACCTTATCTTAAGAATGTCACCTCTTATTGTAGCTTTTAAAGCCTCCCAAAGTGTGAGGTCTGAAGTTTCACCATCCTTATTCTCTAAGAGAAAGTTATGAATAGAATCTCTTAATGGCTTTAATGTTATTTTGAGATGAGATGATTTCATCGTTGAACCGCCATAGTGGTTGTTTTTTGCTTGATGTATGGTCAATAATGGAAAGAGTGATGCAGGAGTGATCCGATATTACTCTAAGCTCTATTGTGGATTGGTCTACTTTACTTATCGCATTACCCGTGATCAGGATGCAATCAATGCGGGAATATGATTTATGGGGAAAGGAGTAAAATGTGTAGTCCCTTTCCGAAGTGTTCTGAATTCTCCAAGCACCTATTAGATTGGATTTTGCACAGATTTTTTTAAGTGTTTTGTGTGATTTGTTCGGGTGAAAAGGGAACTTCGAATTTCTATCTAAGTGTGGATCTAGAGGGAGGTTGAAATCGCCCGCTAGTATGATAGTGGCTGTATCCTGAATTTTTTCTAGTTGAGTATAAATATCTTCCCAAAAGGATGGGTCGTCTTTGGTAGGTGCGTATATATAAATTACGTAGAACTCAGTGTTGTTTTTGATTAGTTTTGTGATACACCATTTTCCCTGTGCATCCGATAGGAAAGAACTTAGGGTGATTCTGGAGTTTTTGGCTAATAAGGTTATGACTCCACTCTTCTTTCCACTCGCCACCGAAAAGGCAACATCCGGAAATTGGAGACTTCAAAATTTTAGGGATTGTGTGTCATCAAGTTTCGTTTCTTGTAAGAGGATAACATCACCTCTTTGTTTGTTGAGGTATTCAAGGATCTTACTTCTCTTACCTGGATGGTTGATCCCTTTCACATTCAAGGATACTATTTTAATGGATTGGTTTGTTCCAGTCATTGTCGTGTGTTGTGTCTGGTGATGGTAGTGATCGTTTTTGACTTCACCTGCTTAGTGAGTGTCACTCGCGTACGGTCACCCATGATCAATAGTGTTGTGAATGCAGTGAGCGACATAATGTGTTTCCTCCTTCTGGATGTGACATTTGAAACTAATAAGTAATGAGGATTAAAGCGCAAGATAGCATAGAAAAAAAAAGTACTGCGATCCCCTTGAACCCCAACCCCATCCCTTACAAAACCCCTCACCCCCCTCAAACAAAGCTTACGAACATGGCGATTAGAGGAAGGACTGCTCCTTCAGGGTACAGTCTGTCAGAACTGTTAACACTGTAAATGCATCACATTGACTAAAGCATAACTAGCATGTACTATTATCATGTAGAAACCTGTCACTAGCATGCAACTAGCATGTATCTAGCATGTAATTAGTATATAGCTGGGATGTATAAGATTGGATTGTATCCTCCAACAGGAAGTGAACATATAACTATCAGCTATGACAACATTTGTAGCTTATACTTATAACTGTCACTTATCATTATAACGAAAATTATAGAATGACCTTCATTTCTGAACCGTGGCTCAATAAATTGCATCACTGGATGGCCGTGCTTTACCACAGACATTGGTATAGCCTTGAGGTTAATATCCTTAATATCCTTAAGCAATCTTGAAGCGCAAGGTCTGTCATAGATGCCTGTAGTCACTGTTAACCAATTTAGTCTGTTAACCAATTTTAGTCTATGCACGCCTATGCACGTCTATGCATGACTATGCATGTCTCACCTTTACTCCGCTATACTCTGCTTTGTCTCGAGACATCTGGGTTGAGATAGACCTTATCAGATCATCAGGTCATTATCCCTCAGGACAATTTGGTAGCGGCCGGGTGAGATCCCTTGTAGATACAAACAGATACAAGCAGCCACCATTATGTACCTGAACTCTAACTGAGAACAAAGCCAAGAAAACACCACACAGGGAATCACAGTCGACGAGTCGGTGAATCGGTGATTCGACGATTCAAATACTCAAGGTGTGTTAGGTTAATGCAGCATTGGTTTTGATTCTTGATGAACTGGCGGACGACGTGTCCATCTGGGAGTCCTCTTTGTCCTCCAGAAATCTTTTGAGATTATTAGGGTCGCTGAAGACATGTGTACTACCATGTGCTGAGATTCGGTATTTTGCTGGTCCAGAGAATGACCCTTGAATGTTCATATTTTTCATCTTTGTGCGAAGGGCAAGAAAGACCTTGCGAGTTTCCACCGTTGTCTTCAAATAGTCCTGGGAGATGAAAATGTTATTGCCCTTCCATAGGATGTGGTTGTGCTTCCTCATATGAGCAAGTATGAGTTTGACGTGCTGGTACCTTAACTGTTTGTACACAATGGGTCTTGGTGTCTTTTGATGTTGAAGTTGATGTTGGTGTATCCTTCCGGGAACTCTGTGTGCCCTATCGAATTCAAGTGGCTTCTCGAATTTTATGTTAGTCGCTTGTGAGAACCATTGTTCTAAGAAGAGAGTACATGAGTCAGAAGATGCCTCTTCTCCCTCGGGTATTCCGAAGATTCGTAGGTTCCCACGCCTGTTTCTGTCCTGCAACTCCAAAAGTTCTCTGAAGAATGACCTTGAAGAAGTAGTGAGTGTTTGGATGGATTTTTTAACAATGTTTTCGTTGTCTTCCAGACTACTGATCCTGCTCTCAGCCTCTGCGATTCTACTATTGGCTTCTTTGATTTCCTGGCGGATGGCTGCGATATCACTCTGCATGATGTCTGTATTGACCTTGGTTGACTTCGCTAAGTCGTGGACATCAGCTAATTTTTTAAGGATCATCTCCAATGTGGAATTGACGTCTTGTTTTGACTTTGTTGGAGAGTCTGAGATCAGGTGGTCCGCTTTCGCTCTCTTAAGCGACTGTTTATTATCCTTATCAGCCATTTTGCAGAGCTGAACTGTGCGCAGTGTTGCTTGAGCTGCTTGAGTTGCTTGACTTGCTAGTGCTGGTTGCTGGTTGCTGGTTGACTGGTTTGAATGGATTGATTGGTCTTGTTGGTTTAATTGGTTCTGTTAGTGTAATTGGTTCACTGCCTGACCGATCAATGGTTAGTGTAATTGGTACACTGCCTGACCAATCAATGGTTGCTCCCTATGATATTTACAAGGAGGCGCTTGATTGGTTTACTGGCTTACTACCCGATCTAGTTTGACTCGTTCAGAGTGAGAACATGTTCATCCAGATGCTTAATGTAGCATAACTGGTATATAATATGGCAAACGGTGTGGATTATGCGCGTAGATAGATGCAACCGCAGTGGGTACGATGTATGTTCTGCAAACTACTGTAGACTACTCCAACTATTGTCTACTGTCAACTGTGCACTGCCGAACGCTAAATACTGCTGGCAACTGCTGGATACTGCTGAAATCATCTGCAAACTGCATCTGCATTACATTCGAAATCCGGTCATGCATTACATTCGGGAGCCGACCATGCACATCCCCGTGTTGGGAGCCGCCATTTTAGGACGTGATAGTCAGGCAGGTCAGGCATGCACATCCCCGTGTTGGGAGCCGCCATTTTAGGACGTGATAGTCAGGCAAGTCATGCGGTTCAGCAGTACGAATTGACAAGACGAATTAACAGGCGCCGGACTCAGTGAACAGTGCCCCTGGAAGGAAGAGGTATGACAAATATTCACTCTTTCGTTTTCTTTCTCTGTGCTACTGCCCTGCAAGACCGCTTGCGAGCACGTTATTAGGGCTCAACCGAGGACATTCTCGTGATGGGAGCCGCCATCTTAGATGCCTTCTTAGATGCCTGGATACTCAGAACATTCAAAACAGTTTTAAACTCTCACCGGGTATGTTTCCCAAACTGTTGTGTTTTGTTGACTGTAATGCAGGTTTTAGTGTAGCGCTAGTTGTCGGAGGTCATATATTGTCACTCACATTCATCCGCTTCGCTAATTACACCTCCGCTGGAGTCGCCATTTTAGATAACCATAACAGGGTCAGGCAGGACGGCAAAGCGGTTCGGTAAATTATAAAATACTGCACAGCTCTCATTCATAGAAGAGTATCAAGGGATATTCTACCTACACTGAGACTCTGTTTATCGAGACTGTTCTGCTGTGGAATCAACTTGCTGGTTTGTGTTGCGGCACCCGACATGCTTGTAGGTCACGCTGATCATTCCGATTCCGATTCGGCCTCACTCCAACATCTGATTTCCTGCCACTCTTGCAGCTATGAACGGGTCAATCGGCGCCCCCGATGTTCACTGATCCTGTAATGTTTTTCCCGCACCTCATTAATCGATATGAGCACAGTTGTTGGTGAAAGACTGTACCGCCAGAACGGAGCTGTGGGCTTACGCCGCCATCTTCCTCGCTCTCCAAACCACGCCTTTTACTCCGATGATAACTTTTTAAAAATAAATATTTTAAAAAGCAAAATCATGGTTTTTAGGTCTCAGGGATGCAGGGTTAGAAAAAATATTAATTGTTTTTTAGGTAAAAATAAACTTGAGGTTGTGAAGCAGTACTCGTATCTGGGAAGAATTTTCTCAAGTAAGTACTCCTGCAATGATCACATTGACCAGTGCAGAAGTAAAACTATATCCCAGGCCTAGGCACTTAAGTAGGCTATATAACTGCTGTAGGCAAAGACACTTTGCACATGTTTTATCTGTTTTTAAAATCAAAATCCCGCCATCATTGAGCTACTCATGTGAATCGGTGGATGTACAGCAGTGTGATGTATTTGAAAAGGTGGAAGGGCGCATTTGGCGCCAAATTTGCAATTTGAATTGTGCAGCAAGAATAGCGGCCCTTCGGCTTGAATTTGGGCTTCTCCCAACTTATGTGTTTGCCATGGCAGCATGTTTAAGGTGGGGAAACGCTTTATTGGAAAATGACGCAAGCTCTTTTCGGGCTGCGCTAAGACACACCATTTTTGTCAGCTTGAAAGAAAAAAGTGTTATTTTTAGCAATTATGTGAAAGCCTTAGACTTATTTGAAATTGGGTGTAATGTTATATGTTCTCAACCAAATTCTACATTGAAAACTTTAATCAAAAAAATCATTTATGAAGTCAGTCGCAAGAGAGATATATCTTTGTGTTCAGGGCACTCTAGAAACGACATAATAGTGGGGAGTTGTATGTATAAAACCCCCCAACCCTACGTTCTCTGGAACGTCCGCCATGGAGTGCGTAGAACCATTTTACTGTTAAGGATGAATTTGCTCCCTTTGCGAATTATTACAGGGGCCTGGGAGGGATTATCCAGGGAGAATAGACTTTGTGATCTATGTGGAAATTGTGGAATAGTAAATTTAACCCCTTTAGTGTTCAACACTTTCCCCAAATTGGTTTAGATTGGAGTGGGAATAGTAATTCTAACCCCTTTAGTGTCAAACGTCTTCGCCAAATTAGTTTAGATTGAATGTGAATAGTATATGTAACCCCTTTAGTGTCCAACGCCTTTCACCAATATGATTGGATTTAAGTGCGAATTGTAAAGGTCACCCCTTTAGTGTCTTTCAATGTTTTGCTTTAATTTGTATATTGGAGAAATAGTTTGTGTTATTTTATTACTATCGTTGGTCATTAGAAATCTAATAAAAAATAATTCGGTGAATGTTTGTATACAATTTCATTATTAATGACTTTGTTTTATGTAATAGAGAGATGTCACACAATTTTATCTTTTATTTATTTTTTCAAGCTATATATTTTTTATGTTTGAATCTGTTTTTTTGAAGTTTTATATTTTACAGTACAACAATAATGCCTTCAACGGTCAGTGCAACATATCTCTAAACAAGAGCTCATGGTAAACATGTTGTGACAGAAAAACAAAGGCAGATCGCCATGCTAAACGCCTCTGGTAGTGCAGACAAATTCAAACATTTTGACAATAATGAAGCAAATATATTTTTACCAAAACAACTTAATAGACAACCAGGCCTGACTACCCACCACCACTCTACACAGTTGCAATCATAGCACGTGACATACCCCGTGTTGAAGACTTCAGAAGGTGTGTGCATGAGGGGCATCATGATGGATACAGCAGTTAGGAGGAACCAACAATCTCAGCTATTTGGCCAGACCCCCTCCTACATTCGTAATGCTATCAGAATTGTATGTTCGATTAGACTGCAGATCAGCTAGAATAGTATCCCAGTAAGTGGCGATGGGATATTTACACAGCCCTAGTCTGTCTTCTCTGTGCAAGGCTACACTTTCAGCTTGTGCTCAGTTAAGCATTGAGTGTTCCCAGGCTGTGAGCAGTGATGCTTCAGAAGATATCCATCTTTGTGTAATAAGTCGCTTGGCCACTATAAAGCCCGAGTCTAAAAAGCAGGATATTGCCATGTTTTTCTTGTGTCTACAGTACAACTCCAGGAGACAAATTTCCCAACTGTGCAAATGCACCCGCTCTGTACACACAGATGACCTGAAGATGATGCCTGTCCAGTAGGTGTGCATCCTGGGCAGGTCCACAGTATATGCAGTAAGTCAGTATCTACGATAGCACAAAGCAGGAAGGCTGCATCCACTCTGTGATAAAACCAGTTCACGTTGGCGTGAATGAGGTAAGCCTTATGGACGATGTAGAGCTGAATGAGTTTAAACCGGGCATTGCGCAGCATATGCTTTGGACCCTTAAGTAAAGATGCCATCCCTTATCAGTGCAGGGCCTTGTTAAATCCACTTCCCAGCATTGCCGTAAAGGGAGGAGTTGTGGAAAAGTGTGGGTGTGGAGGGAATCAGCAAACCAAAGTATGAAGTGTTGACCCCTATCCATTACGTGTTAATATTGAATAGCGAGCTGAATGGGTAATTCAGTAGTCAGATCTCCCCAGTGGTTCCTTAGGGTGGCAAGCAAGGAATTGTGAAGTACAAATTCACCCAAGGGTGGGCCGTCCTCCTCCATCAACATCTCAAATGTCACCAAGGTCCCATCCCTATACAAATCTCCAAATTTGTGCAGACCCGCAGCATGCCATGTTGTCAATTTGGCTGTCGACATAAGCCCACCAGTCATGGGCATTCCCAAAAGAGCCAACCCCGGCGCATACAGGAGCACGTGTTTAGTGATGCGAAGGCATCTACGATAACAGCGATACGCAACCCTCAACAATAGGGAGTCAAGTCCTCGCGCAAGCGTGCAAGGGCAAAATGGATGCAGAATGGTTGACAGGCTCCAACAAGGAGAAGATGCACTGTGTCTGACAGTTGCAAGCCCACCAACCTACAGGCAATCCACTGGACTTGGGCAACAAGGCAATATTGCTCGAAATGCGGAGCAGCCGGTAACCCCCATCCGTGGGCAAACATAGTTTTGCTTCCACACTGGATGCCAACCGGCATCGTGACTTGTTCCAGATAAGCTCCCAAATCCGCTGATCAAGTGTCCAAAAGAATGCAGCAGGAATGTCAATAGGAAGGTTGGAAAAGAAGTACAGAAGGTGGGGCAAAACCACAATTTTGAGCAATGCCACCCTCCCCGCCACTGCCAATGGCAGCGTTCACCAGAAAGCCATCTGAGCATGTTGTGACGTTACTGTGCAAGGGACATTTCCATCAAAGAGGTCAGACAAGGAGTGGTACACCTGCACCCCCAAATTCCTAAATGTGTGGTGCTGCCAGGCCAACGGCCCCCCTCAAGTGCAACCCTGGGTGGGGGACATCAGGGAGAAAGGGGAATAGGCACGGTTTTGCCCAATTCACCCTCAGGCCGGAAGTGGCCACAAAATGGGCCAAAGTCAAAGCAATTGTATCATGTATGTTGTGCGCTACCTTGATGTAAAGTAGCATGTCATCTGCATATAAAGATATTACATGTGTCCCATCGCCTAGTGGGATGCCCCAGTGTAACCCATGGGTGCGCATCTCCAATGCTAGTAGTTCAATTGCTAGGGAAAACACCAGAGGTGTTAGCAGGCATCCCTGTTTCTTCCCTCTGTGTCTGGAAATGTGTATGGAAATGGCGTTTGATAGGAGGGGCCCATCTTGACTCTGATTAGGGGGTCAGTGTACAATAACTTTACTAAGTGCACAAAGCTATGACAGATACCATATCAGGACAGTGCAGTGAAGAGATAATCCCATTCAAAGGAGTCAGGCCTTTTCAAGGTCTAAGACCAGACATCCAGCACGAAGCCAGGCATTGAGGGCATAAGTCATGACTCTACATAAACGGTGCAGATTCAAGAGGTATTGCGGGCGGGGAGAAATCCATTTTGATCCGGGTGGACCAAACATGGTACCATGGGCACTAGCCGAAGTATTTTCGCCAGGATCTTATAATCAGTCTTCAGTAAAGCCAATGGTCTGTAGAAGCCTATGAGCAGTGGGTCTTTATTCGATTTGTGCAAAGAGATGACTGTTGCCGCTCTTTGGGAGGTAGAAAAATTGCCAATGGACAGGGCCTCCTCATACAACATCAACAAGTGTGGGGCCAATTGAGGGGCATATGTTTTGTAGAGCTCTACGGGCAAGCCATCGGATCTTGGAGACCTGCCACTGGCTAACGCCTTGATTATCTCTTTAATTTTGAACAGCGTGATGGGTCCATCTAGAGCCGTTCACTGTTCTGTGGTAATGTGGGGCAGTGTCAGGTTGGCAAAGAAGGAGTCATAAGCCTCCGGCTTAGTGGCCATGACCGTCTGGTACACATGCGTATAGTAACATTTGAGTTCATCATGGATAACATGTTGTGTGTAAAGGATGGTGTCTGCATCAGAGCGTAGTGCCATTATGGGGTGTTGTGGCTGATCTTGCCGGATAAGCCATGCCAGGAGCCATCCAGCTCGATCGGCCATAGCATGTATACAGGCCGAGTGTGCGGCATACTTAAGGCAGCGTAACCTTTCTAAAAGAGGAACGGGTTCACGATGCGCCTCCATTACCTCAAGCGTGGCACTTGGATCCTCAGTCGCCTGAGTTTCCAGGTCCAGGAGTGTACACTACAGTCAAGAAAGGTCCCCGTTAAGCAGCTGTCTAATGTTACCCTGTACGCCCAGACAGTGTCCCCGCAGTGTCACCTTGAAGATATCCCATCATACCAGTCTTGTGCAAGATGTGTTAACATTATTGTCAAAACATTCTGTAATCATTTATCCAAGGGAAGCTTTGAATGGGGATCTTCCAACAGTGTAGGTTGCAGGCGCCAGGTAGGAATGGGAGGTAGGGTAACTGCCCAGTGTATTTGCAGAAGGTGGGGTTTGTGATCAGAGTGCGTGTGTCCAAAATACTCCACTCGTGCAATAGAAGCGAGCAACAATGATGCTCCAACGAATCCGTCAATTCGAACATGTAGTTTGGGTGGAACAGAGTAAACGGAGTCGACCGGCTGCCATTGGTTGAGCCAATCAGTCAGCATCTAAGCATTGGAAGTCCCAGTTGTGCGGGGTAAGGTGATAAGGAACGGTCGAGGGCAATATCCAGCACACTATTAAAGTCCCCCCCAAGAAGCCAAGGTGTATCGCTCCATTGAGAGAGTGTGTTTAAGAGAGTATGCAAAAAGGCGGTCTGTTCAGTGTTGGGAGCATAAATGGAACCAAGAAGAACTGAGCGGCCATCAAGTCGGCCTTTCACCAGGACATAGCAGTCATCTGGTTCCAATATTGTCTCTTCTACTATGAACGGGATCCCCGGCTTTACTCACAGTAGTACCCGCCGGGCATAAGTAGAGCAGTTGGTGGCAAATACCTGCCCGTGCCTGCCTCTTTGCAGCTTGAGGGCATTGGAATGGATAAGATGTGCCTCCTGTAACAATGCTATGTGCGTGGTGCGGCCTTTAAGATAGAAGTAGACTGAGTAGCGGCAAAAAGGTGTGCGCATGGCCCTCACATTCCAAGTAAGTATGTTAAAATGGGTCATGTAGTGTGGGGCGTGTCACCCAAACACTGGGCACTGCGCATAACATTCATAAGAATAGTCAGAAGTGGAGAATCGAGCCTGCATGAGCCGAGGGTTGTAGCTAAACAAATACAAACAGTGAATTGTAAATACCAGTGGAGCAGAGGTGCAACATGCTTCCACCCAAACAATGATCGAATGAAGACACAGTAAGGATTAACCAGTCAAGGAACTGATGGGGGAACTATGCAACCAAGAAGGGAGCACCCCGTACAATAGAGGAGAAATGCACAGAACTCAGAACATAGCCATTCTATTCGCTGAGTCATGCATGTATGTATAGAACACTGGCTACAAAACAGGAACTGCAGTAGTCCCACAACGTCATTCCCTCCCCACTATAAAAGGAAAAACCAAGTACATTACAAATCATCTTTAGGGAAGGGGGGTGCCTGTACATGCCCCCATATAAAGAAGGAAAGAGCAGGCATTATCAGACATGTATTGCAGGAATCAGATAATGTCATCAGACATTTGCGGCATAGCCTCAGGGAGAGCCGCAGAGTCTGCCCTGGAGAGCCAAGTAGTAGACGAGCCATCATCACTAATTGACTTGTGGGAGTCTTCATCCTGTTCAGAGCCCCTACTCTATTTGCAAATCACTGCAGCGTTCTCTAATGCCTGACATCTCTTCCGTATTACTTGCTTCAAGTCAAGTGCATTCTTCAGCTGCGAAGAGTGTTGTGTTCAGGGAGGTCTGCCCCGGCTCTGCAAACCTGTCTCACCACAAGTCCCAGCACCAGCCCGGGAAGGGCGGTCCAATGTGGAGTGCCCCGCCATTTACAGCTAGTCCCACGCGTCTTCTGGAGAAACGTGTCATACCCCCGGTTGCCACCCCACGCCGGAAAGAGGAGGGCATACCGGATGTCTTGCCCATGGAGATTGCATTTAACTGAAAGAAAGGAGTTCTGGTTTTTTTGCACTGTTACAGTGAAGTCCGGAAAAACTTAACTTTGTCATGCAGCCTCGACGCTTTGGGTAGGACAGCTTCTCTGTCTCTGTAGTGTAGTAGGCGAAACAGGAACTGCCTGGGGCTGGAGCCCGGCGGCGGCCGGCGCACCGACACACAGTGGATTCTCTCCACCAAGAAGAACTGTGAGAAGGTATCCTCGGGTAATAGTTGCCTCAACAATTGCATCATATAGGCAACAGCATCCGATCGATCCACCCCTTCCAATCAGCCCACCACATGTACATTGTTACAAAACGATTGTCCTTCTGCATCCTCCATGCAATGCTCCAGGACCTCTACTCGCTCCGCCATGAGACGCATAGAAGAGTCGAGTTCTCTAGTCCGCGGCTGAAGCTCCTCCAGTGTCAGCTCAGTAATGTGTACCTTGTCTGCCAGTTTGCAGTAATCCGCATGAAGTAGTATCAGATCCTTCGTCACCACATTGATTTTTCTTTCCAAGGAGATCCGCGTGGTCTCTAAAGCGGTGCCAATCTTCTTCACTGCTGCCAGCACAGAATTAAGTTTGTCACTGATAGAAAGCAGGGGAGTGGTTACATCTGAAGATCCGGTGCCACTTGCAAGTTGATCATGGTCTGTAGGGGTGCTTTGAAGGCGCTACATGAGTCATCGCAAGTGACCACCCTACTGCGCCACCCAGTGACTATCCACTCCAGGGGAATATCTTGGTACCTCCCAGGGGCCTGCTTGCTAGATACCAGTGACACCAGGGGGGTGGTAGCATGAGCAGCCCCCTAGGCTCCAGGAGTGTAACAGCAGTCACTGCCTGCGTCAAATAGGTCAAGGGCAATGGGGACCTGGTGGAATGGGTATGGTGAGGCTGTTGTCGGGGATCTCCAAACATGTACTAGTCATCCAGATAAACAGTGGGCTGCATAGTCTTAATTGAGAGGGCACGCTTACCTGCTGCAAACAAGTCCCCTAGGAGCGGGAGCACGAGCAGCCCCAGTGATGATGTGGATAAGGACCCTTTGTAACAGTTGCAGAGACGTGAGCAAGCAAATACAGTAATATGGGCGACAACAAAGAACTTCACAGGGTCCGCCTCCAAGTTGGGGATGAGATGGTGTCAGCAGCCTTTATAAGCAGCCTGCATTCCAGTTCGTAGCAGAAGACAGTCTGGCAGCCAGCAGGAGATCATTCTAAAAAGGATCAGCATGCACATAGGAGGGACAGCAAGCACAGAACAAGGTAACACACAGTGCATATCAAGCGGTGTTCCTGCGAGGGTGTGTCTGTTACTTATTGCCACAGCAGGGCACCACAGGCGAGCCCCAGCAGCAACATACAACACGGGGGCACCAGAATCTCACAGGTGCATGAGAGCAACTATGGACACTCCTCGCTGCCTCACACACCAGACCGCCAAGCTTACTAGTAATCGCAGCACCTCACAACTGGAGTTGCACAGCCACAGGAAGCCCCAAACACTACAGGCCAGATTATGGAGGCAGGGGAAGGCCCACAGGGCTCCACGAGTGCCAGACCAAAGCACCGAGGGCCCCCCATCCATACAATGACCCCCGGGCAGTCCGTGCCCTATCGTAGATAGGGATCGCGGCCCCCACCAGCACACAAGGCAGCAAGCTCGACAGTCCGTCCCCTCCTCCGGGGAGGGTAGGCGCAGGACCAGGCCTTACCGGGTGTGTAGGTGTCCAGCCCTGCCAGGGCCCCTTCATGCAGCATGCCTGGGTACACTCCCGCCGGTCCACATAAACAGCCAGCAGCACCAGGTGTCGCCTCAGTTCCCAGCGTCCAAGGCTGCAAGGACGCTTACAGGCCCCAGCTCCAGTTGGTCGCAGTGCCTCGCCCCCACTCCCTACAGCTGCATTATCAGAGAACCAGGGCTGCAAAGCAGCATAGGGGAGCGGGGAGGCAGGTTAGAGGCAGTGATGGCAGGTTCCCGGGAAGATAGGCGCTGGATAAACAGGGTGAGCAGCGGAGCTTGTTTAGAGCACATCAGCCATGCTGGCTACTCAAGCCACACTCTCAATTTTTCAAGCCTTATTACTTGTATATTTTGACATTTTTAATTATATTTATTGCATGTCAAAAACACACATTTCTATAAAATTAAGTAAATAAAACATTTAATTTCGGGTTTTTTAAATAAAAGATTTAAATCATATATACATAGTATTGTATGCTGTACATTTTCAACTTTTATTTGACATTGTTCAACAGTTTATTAACTTTTTTCATACACATATTTTCAATATTAGCTCATCTTATGTTTTTTAAATATATATTAAATGATTGTATATATTTTATACAATTATTTAATTTATACTTAATACATTTTAAACATTTTATAATTACATATTTTGACATGTTTTACATGTTTAATATTTGTAACATTTTTGTATAGATTTAGTCAACCCTTTTACAATCCAAACTGAGTGGCCCATTTCACATTGTTAGCTTTGTTTAGGAATACTCGTGTATGTGTAGGTGTGACCACTTTCTCCACACAATACAAAGCTGTAATTCTCCTGAATAATTTGTTTATTCCACCGGAACTATCCGACTAACCGAGCGGCCCAGTCTACATTGTAGAAATGTGTCTTGAAGTTTTCTTCCACTTATTGCTTACAGGATACCTTATTGAAGCTCCCAAGATTCCACAGTTTCTAGGGAACTTCAGTCAGACGACTATTGTTCTGATGAGACACAAAGACTAACTGCTGGTTGAAACGTCGACATCTCCTCCCTAAGTTGCTTTAAAAACATAATATGATTCATAGGAGATACCATATGTGAACAGACAGAATCTCCACGTATGTTTGATTAATATAAAATCTTATGCGACCATTGGGATCTGTTCAGTGTCTTGTTCTATTTTGTGACATATATTGTGATTCACTGCGTCATCTGCACTAATTTGGATACATAATGAAATGTATATTGTCCTTATACTAAAGATATGAAAACAATCATCATACAAGATATTGTGTACTGTACCCTTTTTCAATAACATTGGTTATGATACAAGTTACTAATTGAGTTTCCACACTTTTAAGGCAAAAGTAGAAGTGTCAGTTAATGAGTCCCACAGGACATCTGTTTGGCTTATTACTTTAGGGGATTTAGGCAGTATTTCCTAGCATGTTTGCCTTAGTTTCAAAGGTAGATATGCTCACTCAGTTCGAGGAATGTAGGCTTCAGGGGCATTCTCGGACACCCTCCTGTTAAATAAGGGCGATTAACTATTTCCTAAAATCTGGCACTGCATTTCAAGATGTTAGTTTGCAGAAGATCGCCCCAAGCATCTTTTCTAATCTCATTTTTCAGATCTATAATTACCACTTTATATCTCTTTCAACACAAAGTGACCTCTATATTACTTCTGGGAGTTTTCTTTAGAGCTATCAACAAACTTTGGTGAGCCTCCAAACATTTGTGGTCAAACCATCTGTTATTAGTAGGCTCCTTATTCTTACCAGCCACATGAATTAGACTTGATTAGAGACCCTGTTGAAGGCTGTTATTACTGCTTCAGGTTGAGTGGAAGCCTCTAAACAGATAGCAATGTCCTGACCATATACTGTATATAGTTTATCTAAAAAGGATTCTGGGGCCACCATGTTCCATTTCAGTCTTTGACCCTGATCAATATGCTTAACATCATGGGAGTTAGGCATTTCTTTTGTTAATTCTTCCTCCTCTAGTCTCCAATCTAGGCTAAGGAGAAGCAGATTCTGGTCACTAAACTGATTCCAAGTAACCTCAGATTGCTTAAGAAAGTGAACTAAATAAGCAGAGATAAAAATATAGTCAATGGTGGAATTGAATCATCTGCCAATAAATGTGGGAATAGCAGCTAAGGATCCCAAACCTTTATGGATCAGATCTGTGAATACCAGATTGTGATCGACCAAAATAGTACTAAGCAGATCTGCTTGTCTTGTGTGTTCAAGTAGACAATAATCATCTGGGAGACACTCATCAATAACTTGATATGAGGAAAGGCAAGGGTGGATGTTAAAATCTCCTAATAAAACCACTATGTATGAAGAGTGTTGATTTCCGGCATATGCATCTAAAAAGCCTTAAGGGCTAGTAACTGCTCAGACATTTTAATCTGTGAGTAAGAATTATAAAAATTGAGCACTAGAATGCTAGGGAGCTTTTTAAAGACTAACCTGACTGCGAGCAGTTACTGTGAACCTAAATCGACTTGGGAAAATT
The DNA here is from genome assembly GCA_963921515.1 of Calotriton arnoldi. Classification (NCBI taxonomy): domain Eukaryota; kingdom Metazoa; phylum Chordata; class Amphibia; order Caudata; family Salamandridae; genus Calotriton; species Calotriton arnoldi. The sequence continues at coordinate 1,006,770 of CAWUFW010004116.1, read as the reverse complement.
TACAAGGGATATTTATTGAAACCAGAATGCGTAAACCGCCCTTGGCTCTACCTGCTGTGGTAGTGTAGTGCTGGAGAGGAAAATGTACTATACCCATCCAAATAGATGGCATTAACTATTTCCGAGGTTATTTGGAGTGCAACAATGTGATGACCTTTAATAAAGTTACACCATCTAACATCAGATTTCTTATTTATTAGACCCGCAATGTTCCAGCTCAAAAACTTGATGATGACATTTGAATTATGGGTTGTGGCAAGGATCGGTCTAGTCGGCTAGCCTACAGTTGCGCCCTGTACGGGGGAGAGTGGAACTTCTACCAAAAATGGTCCATCAACCATTACAATCCAATGTGCTCAGAGGCTCGAATCTATTTGTCAGCTGCACAGCTGTGGTCGTATCCTGGATGCATGTAAGTCAACCTATTGGTTTCGTAGAGTCTCTAGCATTTGGGTTAATAATCAGTGGATATAAGTAGCCTAAAGGGAGTAATTTAATCCTCTATATCTGGTTGGTCAAAGTTGATAATAGCACAGCCCTCCTCCCAGGTTTTCTCCTGAATACCCACCCACTCAGTTCTTCTGACCATGTTGATATGAGTGACTAGTTGGTTCCCTCCCCCCATCTGTCTGTTACACCAATGCAGAACTGTTTCTGAGTTGGTGGGCTGTTTCTCTTAATCCTGGTCTTAAAGGTGGAACTCTGGTAAGGACAGCCACCAAAGGGGAAGATTGTGGAGGGAGTCGTAACCTTGTGTAGGATTCAATGCTCTACCCGGGAGAGAGATAGAGGGGCTACTACCCCCATTTCCATCTCTCAGCATGACTTGATCCCTCTGAATAATAGGGTCCGGGATGGGCTGAGTTTTACTAATCTCTATAGTTGCTCCCCTCTCATTTATAACTCCAGATAGGGTTGGTTCTATCTGCTTTGCCCCAAGGAGAGCCTATTCTATTTGTGGTACTAGAATGGTTGGAAGGGTGTTGGTTCCGGACGATATTAGTATGGTAGCCGGGGGACGGATTGTGAGAAGGTACATGTATTGTCAGCCCTTGATTTTGTTTGCCCCGATGATAAGGCCTAAGCTCTTGATATGAGATTCTAATGTGGACATCTTATCATATAGGCCTTCCACCACACTTTTGATCAACCTTTTCAATTTTCTGATAAAAATTGTTCAACAGGCATTCAATATACATTTATGAACTAACAGAACATTCAAATTGAGACCACATTTGAGTCTTGGGTTGGTGGGTCAATAACTATTAATGGAGCATTGCTGCTTTCAGTAGACCTAGCCATCCCTGTGACTGTTCTCTTTCTGACTCCAGCATCCTTCTTTTTCTTTGCAGGTTGGCCCAAATCAAAAGAGGAGGTACCATGGTCATGATGGATTTCAGCCATGGTAACCCCTGCATGAGTGTCCACCCTTAGTGGGGAATCCCCTTGAAGATTCTCTGGTACTGGCCCTGAATCTTCACTGCTTTTTTCCCTCTTGGAGTCAGTGATATTGGCAGTTGAAAGGGGATCCCACTAAGTCCTAGTTTTTCCTCCACACACAGAATAATCATTTAAGGCTTCAACTGCTGAGGTAAGAAACAATAGACTGCCAATTCCGGGGTTCTTTTGGACAGCAGGGCCAGTAGGGCAAAGGGATTTTCCCTTACCCATTGCACTTCTCTTTGTGCCAGCAGATATAAATGGAGTGGCCAGCTCAGCTTCCTCAAGCTCGGATGGACACAGATGGGCATGCTCTTGGCCCTGGCATGCGCCCAGGTACATCCAGCGCTGTGGGACAAGTAGGCGCACTAAATAGCGCTAGTGGTTGCTCCTAGGGGCGGTGAGCAGCGACTGATGGGGCTTGCAGTCCGCTCCAATGCTCCCGCATGGCCCACTGCAATTTCTGTGTCCCGCACTGTGGGAGAAGTAGGCACGATAAATAGCGCTGTTGATTGTTCCCAGGTGTGGTGAGCAGTGATTGATGGGGCTTGTAGTCCACTCTGATGCCCCCGCATGGCCCTCACTGCAGTTTCTCTGTCCCGCGCTGCTTGAGAAGTAGGCGCACTAAATAGCACTGCTGACTGCTCCCAGCTGTGGTGAGTGGTCACTGATTGGGGCTTTTTATCCATTCTAATGCCCCCACAGGGCCCCACCATTTGTTATTACCAATTGGATTTTGCTGCATTTGTGCCTTTCAAATGTAAGCCAGTGTATAAGAAAGAAGACATTTTGAAAAATACCCTCTAAATCATACGCTTGTATGGGTACCCACAAATTCAGTACTGTAGAAATAACCACTGCTCCTAAATTCCATATCTTGTGCCCATTCCAGGAATACATAGGCTACCTTGATACCCATTTTTCACTCCACATATTTCACCATAGGAATTGGTTTATACCTGGTATACAATGAAAAACCATTGTACTGTGCAGCTCAGTTGTTGGCTTTGGGTACCTTAGGTTCTTGGAGAACCTACAAACCTTATATATCCCTGCAATATAGTGGATGTTATTTTATATCGCTTTTGTAAATCACCATCGTGACAAAAAGTTACAGATGAAAGCTTGTCACAAATAACTATTTTTTTCCTACTCATTTTCAATATTTCTTTATTTCAGCAGTTATTCTCATTGGGAAAACCTTGTGGGATCTACACATATGACCCATTGCTGAATTTGTCTACTTTTGAGAAATCTCTAGCTTTCCTGGATCACCCATGGGTTTTACAATAGTTTCCACCACAAACTGGAAGTAGGAGCACAAAAAATAGGAAAAAAGGGCTGTCTCTTTGAAAAATGCCAAAACTGTGGTACAAAATTTGTATTTTTGATTCAATTCTGCATGGTCCTGAAAGCTGGGAGTATGGTGAGTTTAGCACAGCAAACCGTTTGTTGATGTCATTTTTCGGGAAATAAGCAGATACTTATATCCGGAGGACCTTGTTTCTATTTTTGTCAAAAAACTCAAAATTGTGCTATATTAGGCAATTATTTTGGTCCCCTCCGGGAGAACCCACAAACCCTGGGTACCTTTAGAATCCTCAGGATGTTGGAAAAAAGGACACAAATATAGCGTGATATCTTTTGTGGAAAAAAGGTTACAGAGCCTAAGCGCAAAGTACCCCAAATTGTCAATAAAGGGCTCAGCACCGGGGGAGAGAGGTGGAGGGGGTGAATTGAGTCCCACGGGTTAAGCTATGTTTTGATGATCAACTGTTATGTATATGCGTTTTGGGGAGTGTAATGTGTTTTTGCAGGTGGTATTGTTTATTATAGGTTTTTGTCTACGATCTTATGCTATGACCATTGGGATTTTATGTTTTTTTCTCATGAAAATGTTTTTGGATTTATAGTAACCTAATGCTTTTTAATTTGATATCTTTTGTTTGTTTTCCTGGCGTGTTTATTTTTTTAAATAATATTCTTATTTATAGTTCCTACATACTTTGGATTGCTTTGACAGACTTTTATTGAATTTGTTTCATTTTGCAATTTTTGGGGTGCATTTGGGACAATATTTTTCCTATGTTTGGTTGATTACTATTTTTTAATACTTGGATACAGAAAGATACTGCAGCTACAGAACAGTGAGCATTATTTATTTATTTTCATTTTGGGTGGGAGCTGTGATTTTAAAATATTTGTGTTAATATTATTTGATTGTTATGTGGAATTGTTTGGTTTGTGTGTTGTAATTATTTATTTGATGGATTGAATTAGTTTTTTAATTTTTAGTTGGTGATAATTACATTTTAATTTACATAATTGATAAATAGTTTTATTATTTCAGTCATTTTAATATTTGTATTTTAATTGTTTTTTTGACTGATTTAATAAAATATAATATTTATTATTCAAAATAAAAATGTTTGGTTCGTTGGTTTAGAATTTATCATAATTATTGAGGATTTTGGTTGGTTACCTTTTATTTATAACAGGCTTTTAGCAATCATTTTTAAGTAACCTGCTCCTTTGTTATCTATGAAGAGTTTGACTATAAATTGTAGCACATTATACATTCTTTTTGCTTGTTTGCTAAATGAAAGGGCAATTTGGGTAATGGATTGTTCCATTCTAAGTTGGGTTCTGCCTATAGTTTGATTTGTTCCAGATTCCATCCATCATTTGTGTGTCTTTTGCTTTCTCACCCTAAGTGCGCCGGGTATTCCCAGCAGTGGCTCCTGGGCTCAGTGTGCAACTGGATTCAAGCTAGCCTGGCTGATGAGAGGTGATACCCTGAAACCAGTCCCAGGATGCTTGTTTGTGGTCCAGGGAGGACCTGGCTTGACAGCTCAGGCTGGACTGTTACCATGATGTGCAGGGTCAAGACTGATTTGCATATGGCTGGGTCTAAACTGGGGTAGCAGGTTGAGCAAAAGAACAATGGATTTTACCCAGATCTCTTGACTGGGGGTGAATGTTTGATTTGTTCGTCATTCCATCCATCATATGTGTGTCTTTTGCTTTCTCACCCTAAGTGCACCGGGTATGCCCAGACATGGGTCCCGGGCTCAATGTGGCACTGGATTCAAGTTAGCCTGGCTGATGAGATGTGATACCCCGAAACCGGTCCCAGGATGCTTGTTTCTAGTCCAGGGAGGACCCGGTTTAGCAGTTCGGGCTGAACTGTTCCCATGAGGCACAGGGTCAAGACTAATTTGCATATGGCTGGGTCTAAACTGGGATGGCATGGTGACAAAAGAACGATGGATTTGACTGGGGTGAATGTTTGGGTTGTTTCGCATTCCGTACATCATTTGTATGTCTTCTACCTAATGTGGATTGGGAGGCACTGTGCCAACTTTCCACTGCATTTTTTGTTTTGGCTTCCTGTGCCATGGTGTTGTCATAGACATTCCACCATGGTATTTGGACTTTAGGTAGTAAATCTTTTAGGATTTTGCTTGTGGGTTCCTTGGGAGCTAGTGCTTGTCTCTCTTACTTCTTGCAATATTTCTCTCTTACTTCTATTTCTGTTACATTTGGCAGGTGGTTGTGCTTTTTTACATGAATTACAACATAAGTTTTTGTAGTTGCCCTCCCATAGCATGCGTTAAAATAATATTTAGTACATTTCCAGTTTATATTTTCTTTTGATGGAGTTTCTTGGCTGTAGGTGTAGTCCATGTGATTTAGTAACTTGTTTCCTTTCTGCGAAGTGATGCTTTGCAGCTTCTGTCATTGTATCTGAAAGTGATATAGAATATTTTAATGAATGTATATTTATTATTACATTTTAAATTATTTTTTATTAAATTCAAAATTATGCAATTATTTCTATTTTGTGCACTTACATTTATGTTGTGTATAGATGTTTTTCATGATTTTGCAGCTTTTCCGTTGAGGGTATTCTTATGTGGAGCTGGTGCTCTGTTTTCTGAAGGATGAAAAAAAATCAGAAGTTTCACTTTAAATGCTAATTTGTTGCTAGTTTTTAGAGGTTGAGGTTGTTAGGCTTGTTTTCCCTCGCTATTTATGTGAGCTTATACTTTTGTATTAATTTATGTATACTTACTTTGTTATATCTTTTTGATGCTTTTGATAGTTGTTATTTGTAGACAGCTTTTCGCTGTTTCAGCAAATGAGTTTTTCTTTTAGGAAGTCTATGTAAAATGAAAGAAGTTGGATAGTATTTTATTAATTATTTGGTTCTTAAGGTTTTTAAGTTTAATAAAAATTTAATTTTTGTGTAAATATAAGCTTTAATTACTTGGTTAAGTAGTTGTTGAAATGTATATATTTTTTCAGTAATAGTTTGATGAGAAAATCGGGCAGAGCTTCCTCTTCTTGCAGCGTTTGCCATTTTTAGGTCGGGCTTTAGCGGCAGCTCCCATGCGCTGCGCGCTCTGCGAGGCATGCAGTAGTAGAGTATGGGAGACAAGCTGCCCTCACTCTTGGCCCATATTTTTCATTGGCTTCTGTCTTTGTCCTTCGTAAATGCTGGCCTGTGATTCCATAATAGGCTTGTTTGTCCCGCCTTAGTACGGCCATGACGTCCATGGTATCCTCCCATGGCTACTGGCCCCTTTACTTTGCTGTTACACGGTACATGTACTATTTTTGGGTCGAGCCAGCACGCAAGCGCTGCTCTGGTGTTAGTTTCCTGTTTAGTTTTCCCCGTTCCCTTTGTTCCCACCCCCTCCGGTTGTCCGTGTTTTCCATCCTCCCCCCTCCCGTTGTCCGTGCCTTCTCCCTCTCTAGCCCATCTTCTATGGTAGCCATGTATATAAATCATAAGCAGTCTGCAGATATGTCTGAACATGCCACTTGTACAATAATTACATTTTAACATGTTGCTGATCTCGGGAAAAACACCAGCAAGTCAAACTTCTTTCCGTGTCATCTTTTGACTCGTGGAAAAGCGAGCGCGCCTGATTCGGAAGTGCCTATGTGTCAACTTCTGATGAGGATATGGAAAATTTGCTTTGAGTTTATTAATTCGGGGAAGAGGTTTGACCTGCGCTGTAACCCATAGCCGAAAATGAGCTTGCGAAATGCATTGACGTCTGTAAGTTGGCTTGGTTGTCCCGTGGTGGGTGTGCCCTTTACTGGCAAACAGGGGACATCCTGGCGGAGACTGAGCTACTGCCACGGCTGACTTGACGAAAGAGGAAAGTGATTGAGGAGGACTGGACGAGGAGCGTGCAGCCCTGGAAGCTCTAAGCAGGGTCTGCTGTAGGGTCTGTGAAGCGTTCGCAGAGAGGTTTACAAGGAGACCCCGCACCCTAGAAGCTGCCTGCAAACAGCAAGGGCAGATCGGAGCTGTTCGGAGGAAGGGCAGCAGTATGGAAAGAGAGCCGATTCTGGCTGGCGCTCCGGAGGTGCCCCGCTAACGTCACGGCAGGACAGCTGTAGGAACCAGCCGCGGGGGCTGTCTACTGTGGCCGGCTTGAGGAGGGCTTTTGCGAGGAGTTATGTGACCCGTCTACAGGAGGAGCTGCGAGACGCAGACCATATTGCATTTGCAGGGGGCACTCTGAGGAGCCCCCTGTATGAGTTGCAGGAGGTCCCATGGGGATCCCCGGGAGCAGTGTGCAGGCGGCCTTATAGCTTCAACCAGCTGGAGGAGGCACTGAGGTGCGTGCCCTGCTTCGAACCCGGCTCCCTCTGCCTTGGGATGTAGCCGATCCGTACTGTACAGGTAGGCTGTCGAGCGTCCCCTAGCGTAGATTATCTTACTAGGAGAAAAAAGGGCTGGTGTGGGTCTTATTGTTTGTTTTTCTCCCCTTTTTTTAGCACATCTTGGGTCCGATTTGAAAAGAAAGGGTGGGAGCAGCAAGGGTGTGACCATTAAACAGAAAACGTATTTTGTCCCAAGAATCGTGTAGCGCAGTAGACATACCCGTCAAGCAGCATGTTGTGTCTGCAAGGGGATTTCCAGTTATAGTCCAGCCCTCTTTTATAAGAGCCACCCCGAGTGCAAGTCATCACACTCTAGTTTGAGAAGAAAACCGCTGGACTCGAAGCGCCCAACTCAAGTCCTATCACAAAATTTTTTTGCTTTGTGCGATGCAATTGGTATTTCATTCATTTTGTTTAGCACACCGCATTTCATTCATATAAACTCGTGTTTCACTGATGCGCACGTTTGTGTCCATTTCCCTTTTTAACCCGCTGCAGTGCAGACTTCTTGACTTGCAGTGGCTTTCTAAAGCAGCCTTGACCGCGGTTTCCTTGCAGGGGCCCTTGTGCAAGGAAAGGAATTGCCCCCCTCCCCCGGCTGCTGTTTGAACTATAAAATACAGTAATCCTCAGGGTTGAGAGGCCCCTCTGAACTCTATGGGCCCCGGTGCCACTGCAGCTGCTGCACCAGTGGAAGCTACGTCCCTGAGCCAGACACGGTCTGACATTTCCTGCTGCGTCTGGAGGAGGCTGGACAACCAGTACCATGGCAACGCCCTGACTCTATCCTGGCCTGACTGAGGGCCTTGGTAGCGCAGCTCCCTCGTAGCTCCTCTCTCTCAGCGTTGCTACAATCCAGCACTATGGGTTAAAACTTTATCTGTCCCAGCCCTGCAAGAGAGACTAGAAAAATATTTTCGTCCAATGCAAATGAACAACTCTTCAGAAAAGGTATGTGGTTGCTGGGGGGCCGATTTTCAATATTTTGCCTCTGACGCATGGAAAATAGCGGCCGGAGATAGCCGGGGAGAGGGTGGGTGAAGGGGCGTTCCTACCAAATACGCTGTCTATTCTGTATATGGGTTATACTTTTGCAAGGTCATCAGGTCACTTATTTAAAAAAAAAAAAAACAGTATTCTCAAATTGCATTTTAATAATCTACCCCTATAGTTATAAATGGTATCTCGTTCCTGCAGGCACTTGTTTTAGATGAGAGTAGTTCAAAGCTATGTGCGGTGCAGTTGAAACTCCCTATCTGAGCTGTTGATGTAAATCATTTTTGTGTTTTTTGCTGTTTCTCGCTAATAGCTCTTTAATGAAATCTGACAACAAATGCAAAGAGAGCAAACTCCGCATATTGTCATCAATATAGTCTGAATGTGACACATTCTTTGCACAACTTACAAGGGGACTGGTGTCATAAATGACGCAATAAGCCAGTCGGGACTTTAATTAGTAGCTGGGGGAGCAGCTTCACCCTAACAATGCTTTTTACAAGTTTCTCCTGCTGCCAGCATGTAACTACCTTTCTCTAACTCTTTCACTCTCTATTTCATACTCTCTCTGTTCACTCTACCTCTCACTTATATATGCAAATAACTCAAACTAGCTCTATATACCATCTCCGTCTCCCTTTCTATCACTTTCACACTCGCACTCTCTCTCACATAAGTAAAACACATTTCCATTCCAACGCCAATAGCTCTAACTCAAAAAAAAAAAAATAGCAAGACCTATTGCATTGAAAATGCTTGTTGAAGTAGTTAGTTGTTTAAATAAGTATGCTTTTTATACTGTTGATTTAATTTTTTGTTTGAGTTTATTGGTTAAGTTGTTTACAGTTTTATTTTATTGGTTAGTTTAAGCTTTGTTCGTGTGGGCTTTCTATGGTAAACGCTAATTTAGGTATTATTTTTGTTATATAATATATAGTTTGCTTCTTTTAAATATTAATATATACATATATATATATATATATATAGATATAGGTATATATATATACAGATATATAGATAGATACATAGATGGATAGATAGATAGATAGATAGATAGATAGATAGATAGATAGATAGATAGATAGATAGACAGATATATATATATCTGTATCTGGAGGTAGGCAGAATCCCGAGGGGATTGCACATACTCATTGCGCCAACGTATGAAAACCCAGATAAAGAAATGTTAAAATAGTGGGCAGACAATAATTCAGAATGCTCTAAGAGAATGCTGATGATTCTAATTAAGTATGCCCTAAGTGACAGAGAAAAAATCCTGGCTCAGGTTGAAACATTACAAAAAGAAATCAACCATTATCCAGATAAGGAAAGATAGTTAAATTTGACAAAGACATGGTAACTAGGGGCCTGATTCACAAAAGTAATCTGAGACAAAATCCTAAACTTACTACTTTTGGTATTCACAGAAGGCATTTAGTAGTAGAAAAGTTAGGATTCCTAACTTTACTACTACTAAACTGAGACAAAATCCTAACTTTACGACTTTTGGTATTCACAAAAGGCATTTAGTAGTAGTAAAGTTAGGAATCCTAACTTTACTACTACTAAATCCCTTTTGTGAGTGGGTATGTAGTTTTTGGTGTTGGAGTGTCTATGGTTTTGAGAATGGCAGTCTGTAACTTAGAGTGGGTGTATCAAAAGTTATATTAGGGTGTGAGAAGATGCATGAAAATATCACATGAATGATGTCATTTGAGATGTCATCAGTGATGTCATCAGTGATGTCACTGACCATGTCATGAGTGATGTAATATGTGACGTCATCAGCAGTGCATTGCGGGCGCGAGTTATAGTTAGCTGAACTAACTATAACAGGGGAATTTCACGGGTTTTGTACGAGTGAAATGTCCAACTAACTATAACTGTCCCTAAAACCTATGGTTTTTTCAGTGAATATATATATATATATATATATATATATATATATATATATATATATATGTATATATATTTAGACTATAGTTTAAATGTTTCTAGGTTATGCTTGTATTTTTGGGGTTGTATTGTTATAATATTTTGTTATATATTTTTTTAAGGTGAAAAGTAAATGTAATATATTTTTGTTTAAGTATGTGTATAAAACGTTTCTGTTTTATTTTAAGCAATTGTTTTATGTTAAAAGTGTTTTTTATATATTTATTAGTGATTATTTAGTAATTTTGTTAATATTATTGTCATTAATATTGTGTGTTTTGATATTTTTGACATATTAAATATTTATTTAAAGATAACAATATTTTTGTATCCAATATTTTTGTTTTTGATAAAGTTAGAAATCCATATTTTTAACAGCAATACTTTTGCTCTCAATATTTGTGCTTTTTCTAGTTAAGTATAGGAAGTCAATATTTTTGTAATCGATATTTAATTTCTGATATTTTTATGTTTCGATATTGTATGCATCGATATTATGTCGGTGATCTGAGGATGTTTATGCAACCATAAAGGTTTATTTTAAGATTATTAATTTACCATATTAAGTATATTTGGCAAGGATTAATTAAACATATCAGTACGGGTAAAAAGTTAAGTTGCCCACACACTCTGAATCTGAGTATTATAAGGTACAGGATGCAAAATATCCAAACTGAGTGTTCCTTAAAGAAAAGAACTGTGGGTAAATTAAGCAATGAAAGTGTAAAGAAGATTTCTAAAGGTAAAAACAGGAAGGTGTGAGCATCACATAAACACTAATTAAATACAATCAAAAGTCCCTGAACATCTATATCTCACCCCCACAGTGCAGAGCCAATTCCATGGCAGCATTTACTGGGAGCAGAAAACCCCCTAAATTCCCTCCCAACACAAATATGAACACGTCTGCGCATCCTTGAGAGCTGCATCTTGCTTGTATGCTGAGTACAAGAGATTCCTTCTCATCTGCTGCCAGCTTTTCGCCTTCATGCCTCACTATCAATGTAGTACAAAAAAAATGAGCCTTTCTCTGCCTAACGAGAGACTTAATAATGCATCAACAAAGGAAAAAAAATAAGCAGCTCACTACGGGCCCAATTACAAGTCTGGTGGTCCCAGGACTGCCAGACTCGTGGTGGCATGGCGGTGGCCGTCCAGCCACTGCCACACCGGTGGTCCGACCACCCCATTCTGACTTGGGCGGTTGGACAGCCATGGGACTGCCAACACTGCCAGGGAACCGTGTTTCCTGGAGGTGGCGCAGTGGTCCATAGGCCGCAATATGCTTGGTGGGACCATTCTCGTCTCGCCAAGCATATTACGAGTTTCCTTTCCACCACAGTTTTCATGGCAGTTCCACCTTCATGAAAACCGTGGTGGAGAGGAAACAAAGTGGGCCCTGTGCCTCCTCTGCATGTGGATGCACACAGGGAGGCAATACATGTGTCTCCCTGTGTGCATGCACACCTGTTCCTGCATGGGATGGACATTTCAGTCCATGCCGTGCAGGAACCTTGTGTGGCATCCCCATTGCGTTGCCTTTTTCAAAGAGGCATCGCAGTGGGAACTGCCACGCTGCCCGCCTGCCCGTCAGACCACTTTTATGTTGTAATCTGGCAGGCGGGTGGCAGCAACTCTTGGCAGTGCAGGGGCGCAGCGGTGGCATACAGCCTGCCCCCGCACCGCCAAGAGTCAGGATCGGGCTCTAACAGTCTTTAATTATGCAGCACTCGGCTAAAGCCTAATGTCAAGTTAAGTTAGCTTGAGAATCAAAATGGAACCACATTATAACAGAATTGGCCATAGGTAAGCAGGCTATCATTATTATAACGATAATATCCAAAATATGTAAATACATGGGTTATGTATTCACTGCAATACAACTGCATTGTGATTTCTAAATGTGCACAGCAATGTTATCTACGATAATGTATAAAGGTTAAACATGCAAGTTAATGAGTTAAGGCACTCATTGTATACACAGATTATATTGTATCATATGCATAGAGTATATGTAGAGGGTGGAGTCTAAATTTAGCTGCTCCAGATGTGTGCTACTGTGATGATTTGGGAATGAAAGGACTAAAGTCAAAAGGTAAAATCTTTGACCAGAATCAACCTGGTTGGTGAATCTGATTTATGCTCCATCGTGGCCAGCCTCAAATTACCAGTCTCAAATTGTGCCTAGGTCCGGGACTACAACGACCAATGCCTATCATTGACACTTTATACTTATTGCCGCTATTCCTATTAAGGCTTTAGAATGTATACCTCCGGTTCCTCTATTGAATTTGTGTTATTTTATTTATTGAATTGTACTGTATTTTTCTAATACATTTGGGATTTTTATTGTGTTTCATTTCAACGTTATTACTGTTTTGGTATTGCATAGATACTCTGCATTTTCCCTAAATTAAGCCTGTCTGCTCTGTGACATAGCTACCAGGCAGATGAGCTCAAGTTAGTTTTTGTGACCTTAAGGGTTCACCTTGACAATGGTTGTGTTTATTCCTTGAGGTGGAGAGTCACCACCCCAATTATAATCAAATTTCATAAAGGTGCCAACAATTGTGACAGATGCAACAGGCTGCGCAAAAAGGATTTTGGATGAAGAGAGGAAGGGAAAGTTCTGGTGAGACAACAGATACTTCTGATGCATAAAAGTGACTTTGCAAGGCATTAAATTGCCTTATGTAGGAGTTACAACTCTCTGGTGAGCATAATGTGATGCAGAGCATGAAGGCTAAGATCTGGGCAGAGAAATTGTTGATATTTTGAGATTGTTTTACATGGATTTCCACTGCAAGGAATGGTGTAAGGAGGAGGAATGGGAATTCAACTAGAGGCCACAGGTTTAAACTGCTATTGACAGGTGAATAGCAGTGTTTACAACGAATGCCAGTATATATTACAAAACAATGATATATTGCAAAAAAACCAGATCTGAATGGTATTTTGATGGTCTAGATTACCTTAGTGGGGGTTGGCGTGGATTCAATATGATGAGACATTTTGAGCAAGGACAAGAGTGAACCCATTAAAAGCAAGTGGGGAGCTTAATAATGAGTTTTGGCTGCAATTTATAATGCCAACTAAGCCACAAGGCCAGTGGACTTCCATTATCTTATGCTTTCTTTCCAGGGCCATGACCCAGGGAGGTGTGAGATGTCTGAGCAAGAAAATGAATGTGGGAAATGCTGGAACTTTATAGAAGGTGCAGATTTTACCATTCACTGTGCATGTTCAGAATCAATTGTTCCATCTGCATGGAGAAGCATCCCTTACTACCCAGCCATGTGTGATAGCAAGGGAATTTAGAAGGAAGACATAGAGAGAAAGGTACAGTGAGGCATATTGGGGCAAAAGGCCAGTTCACCAATTAATCTGGTTATGCTAGAGAACTGGTTGTTCTGCTATCCCAATTAAGGGGCATATGAGCTGCTTTGAATGGATTTGGATGGAGATTTAAGATGGCATATGAAGGCTTAAGAGTGGAGCATTAGCCAGAGAAAACAGATTTTCCTAGCCAGTTGTGAAGGAAAGTCTAGATTTTAATAAAGACATGAGGCGAGTATTATGCTCTCTTTTACCGCTTTAATTCAATAGCATTCAAGATACCACACAACATTTTCTATAAGGCTTGGGAGGGAATAGCCAATGGGAAACAAAGAAACAATGAACCAATCAACATTTAACATTGAGTATTATTGCCTTGTGTATGAGCAAGACATTCTCTTTTCTTGCATGAGAAGTCTTTAAAAGGAAACAACAAAGGCAATAATAAGTATAACAATGTTAGACCTGTCAGTCTTATGGTGACCTTCCCTGTAACTTTTTGCCCTTCCTCCTCCATTTTTTCTTACCTTGTTCTTGCTGTCCTTAGGACTCTGAGCACTTTACCACTGCTAACCAGTGCTAAAGTGCATGTGCTCTCTGCTTAAAACATGGTGACATTGGTTTATACCTAATTGGTAGATTTAATTTACTTGTAAGTTCCTAGTCAAGAGCACTACATGTGCCCAGTGCATGCAAATTTAATGCTACTAGCGGACCTGCAGCACTGATTATGCCACCTACTTAAGTAGCTCTTTAAACATGTATGAGGCCTGCCATTGCAGAGCCTGTATGTGCAGTTTTGACCTGCCATATCAACCTGGCAAAATAACCCTTTTCCAGGCTCAAACCTTCCTTTTTAATACATATAAGGCAAATCCTAGGGTAGGCCCTGAACAGTCCAGAGTGTGGGGTGCAATTTATTTAAAAATCAGGACATATACTTTTAAATTTTACCTATCTTGTTAGTGAAAAACTCCTAAATTTGGTTTTCACTACTGCAAGGCCTATATATCGTATAGGATAATATTGGGATTACCTTACTACATGTGTACTATAAGTGTAATTTCCAAATGGGAAGATATAATTGGTTCAAGTTTGGTATCTCTAGAATCAAAATTTACAATCCTAACTCATGGTGAAATCGGATTTTAAATTGCGATTCTGAAAATGGTGCTTTTCGAAAATTGCCATTTTCTTGCCTTAGTCATTTGGTGCCTGCAGCCTTTCTCTGGTTACATGACTAGGTGTAGTTAACAGTTGGCCTTTGTGTATTCCTCCTAGACAGTCAAACACAATGGGAGCTTAGGTGTGACTGAGTGGGCCATCACTGGCAGGGTGGGAGGGAGGAGCTGGGCCCACACAAAGTGCTGCATACCCCCTGTAGTTAGTCTGGAGCCCACTTTAGAGGCACAGCTGTGTATAAAAGAAGGACCTCAGACACCACCACTGCAGTACACTTCTTGTGGATACCCTGCCAGGAAGAAGGACTGCTGTGGTGCTGAAGAACTACGACTCTGCTGGACTCCTAGTTTGCCGTGCTGACCTGCTGCTTGCTGTCCTCCTGCCTGGGTGAGAAGGACTGGACCTGCATCTCTTGACCCCAGAACCCAGAGTGACTCAAAGGGCTAATTGGCTGGCCTCCTGATCTGAAGCCGCAGGACCCAGTAGCCGCTCCATGCTCACTCATGGTTGGCCTGAACTTGTGACTTTGTCGTGGTCCGGCGCGACCACATATCCCCAGTTGGTGCTTTATGCTTTTAGGCACTATTTTGCAGTTTATTCTTTACAAATTAATAACTTGGGTTCTACTGATTGGACGTTTGTCATTTTGGTCTTATTTTATGTATAACATTTTACTCTAAATTTCAAAATCTGTTGTGGGCTCCTTTTGTGGTGGGCTTTCATTGTTTTACTGTTTGAAGTGTTGCACAAATACTTTATACATTGCCTCTAAGTTAAGCAGGACTGCTGTATGCCAAGTTAACAAGGGGTTGAACACAGATTAATTTGGGGTTTGCTTGTGCCTTACCCTGACAAGGATTGTGGTTGCTGCTTGTCTAAGGCTTACACTTCAGTCAACCAACAACTCAATTTCTTAAACTGGTGCTTAGCGATGAGGATTGGACTTGTGTTTGTGCAGTGCCATACGGTAAATTTGTGTTACACTACCACCCCACATAAATAAAAATACCAAATCGCTTTTTTCAATTCTCCCTGATTGGCTTCTTTTGGTTTTTTCAAATCTACCCATATTTCTCCTACTGAACTGTCTGAGACCATACCTACAGCAATGGAGTTTGAGCTGGTCACCTTGAAAGCTATACAGTTCTGCCAGGAAAGGGGACTAAACATGAAGAAGGGTACTAAAAAAGTTGGAGCTTCAGAAAATTCTAAGGGCCTGGACAGAGTTCCTCCAGTTTGTGGCACAGAGGAGCAAGAGGATGAGTATCTTATCGAGGATCAGGATCAAGACCAGGACAACAGTGCTGGAATGCAGTCTTCAGGTGAGGGTGAGGACTAACCCCCTAAATAGGATCCCCCTGCCAGATGAGGAAGCAGTGTTTAATCGCATAGTCTGTCCATAGAGGAAATGGCAGACAGGAAGGCAGAAAGGGAGCTTCAACTTCAACTGCAAATGGCCAGATTAAAGATGGAGGAGAAGAGGGCTGAAAGGGCTTTGGAGGAGAAAAAGTTGTTACTGGCTCATGAACTGAGTATTAAGGAGCTAGACATCAAGGCCAGGCACGAATGCAGAGTCCAGCTGTGATGGTGGCAGCAATTCTACAGTGTCTGAAGGAGACAGAAAGGTTCGCATCTCCAAGCATTCGGTGCCCAGCTATATGGTGGGGAAATGACATTGACAAGTGGTTTGCCTATGAGGTATCCCTGAGGGTGCACAAGATCCCAGAAGAGCATTGGGGTGGGGGGTGGCTTGAGGAAACACACCTACGATGGGGTGGGACACCCTTCTTACCTTATAACATAACATGAGTATTTGTAAAGTGCACGTTCACCCAAGGGTATCTTGGCGCTGAATAACAGATGTTTATTGTTACCCAACTCAATGGTACTCATTTTACCGACCTCAGAAGGATGAAAGGCTGAGTTGGCCTGCTGGGATTTGAACCTGTGACCATGAGGTTGAAGACAGACCCCTACAGTGGATGGATTAGTCCACTAAGCCACCAGACCCAGCTTGGGGACCAAACCAGTTACACTCTCATGAAAGCAATCAACCAACAAAGGTTCTGGGACATTCAGAAGCTCCCCAACCAATCCTGGGTAGATTCTGTGGATTACTCCAGCGAAGCACTGACTGACTGAGTGCGGGGTAGAATAGTTAATGATTACAATGGACTGAACAATCTGATTATAAGAGAGCACATGCTCAATGTTAGATTTGGCACCTTTGGCGTGGTTTCACCTGACTTTTTGCCTCTACCTCCTGTATTTTTGGTAAATTGTTGTTACAGTTCTCCCTGATTGGCATATTTCATTTACTGGTAAGCCCCTAGTAAAGTGCACTGAAGTGTGCCAGGGCCTGTAAATTAAATGCTACTAGTGGGCCTGCAGCACTGATTGTGCCACCCACATGAGTAGCTCTGAAAAGGTAAGTCAGGCCTCCCACTGCACAGTTGTCAACTGCTATGTCGACTTGACAAGTGCACCCACTTGCCAGGCCCTAACCTTCTCTTTTTCTACATGTAAGGCACCTCTATGGAGGGCCCAAGGTACCCTCGTGGGCAGGGTGCAGTGTTGGTGAGAGGTAGGACATGTACTGGTGTGTGTGACATGTCCTGATAGTGAAATACTGCCAATTTCGTTTTTCACTATTGAAAGGCTATCTTGCCCCATAGGTTAGAATGGGAGCTTATTTATAACATCTTATAAATATAACTTGCCATTGGGACAAGATAAAGAAATAAAGTTTAGGCTCTCTGAACTCAGAATTTAATGACATCTTTTAGAAAAGATGGTTTTTAAATTGTGAGTTTGAAAATGCCACTTTTAGAAAGTACAAAAAGAACAATTGATGGACAGAATGCAGAACAATGTCATACATTCACCCCAGTACAGAGATCTGGGCCTAAATCCATCGTTTTTTTGCTCACCATGCCATTCCAGTTTGGACCCAGCCATATGCAAATCAGTCTTGACCCTGCACCCAATGGGAACAGTCCAGCCCAAACTGCCAGGCCAGTTCCTCCCTGGACTGGAAACAAGCATCCTAGGACCAGTTTCGGGCTTTCAGCCCTCATCAGCCAGAATAGCTTGACTCCAGTGGCATGGAAAGTAGGTATTTTCTTGTTTAACCATTCTGTGTGCCTCTGCCTGTTTGTGTATTGACTGTCTGGTTTTTGAGTGACAGGGCTGGGGATGTGCATTCACTGTAGAATGCCACGGAGGGGTTGAGGTGTGCCTGGCCTTTCTTGGATGACTCAGAACTGGGCTGAATAGACCCTGGCTGAATTTAGAATTTAGAGTAGTGGGAGGAGATTTCTTTGCACCTGAATTTGGTTGCCTCTAGATAACTAGCATTTCAAGCATGCATTCTAAAATTGCTCACACATCCCAAAGCATCTAATGTGTGTTAACCTCGACTAAATTGCTGAATTAAGCTGTGAAGAAGCTTTCCTGCTTCCAAGGTTTGAAGAAATAAGGCATGGATTCCAAAATTGCTCACACATCCCGATGCAGTTAATGTGGTTTAACCTCAACTAAATTGTTGAATTAAGCTACGAAAAAGCTTTCCTGCTTTCAAGCTTTGAAAAAATAAGATATACACAAGTGTTCACCAGCCCATAGCCCTGAAGAGAACCCCCAGTCAGTTGTGCTTCGAAACACATTGCCGCGAACCTTCCGGCAATTTATTAATAGTGTTCACCAATATGGAATGTTTGAAGAAATGAGATGAACGATAATCCTTTCCAGATTTTATGATGGTTTAACCCAGATGTTGAACACTGAAAGGGTTTCAGCCTTCTTTGAGCTGATATTAACTAATCCCTTCGAATGAAATCATTTGGACTGGTTTACAATACAATTTATTTCCTTTGTAGGTCTATCAATGAACCATTTATTGTCATGTTAATAACTTTTGTTTTTTTTTTGTAAACTTTTCTAATGTTGCATGATTGTTATATGGTCTAGCCTTTAAAATGCTTTTCATTTATGTAAAAGAAGAGTGGTTGTCCTTGTTCTAGTCCGAGTATAATGTAAACATTGTAACTGAAGAAGTGTGTAATGTAAACACTGGTCAAGTTTATTAAATATCTTGCCCTTTAGTAAAAAGGTACATAATTAATTGGCAGGGTATGCCCAGACGTGGGTCCCTTGCTCACTTTGCCACTGGATTCAAGCTAGCCTGGCTGATGAGGGCTGTTAGCCCGAAACCGGTCCCAGGATGCTTGTTTCCGGTTCAGGGAAGACCTGGCTTGGCAGTTTGGGCTGGACTGTTCGCATGAGGCACAGGGTCAAGACTGATTTACATATGGCAGGGTCTGAACTGAGGTGGCAAAGTGAGCTAAAGAATGATGATGGATTCAACCCAGATCTGTGACTGGGGGTGAGTGTCTGAAAAGTTTCAGCGCTCTGTCCATCATCTCCTTGTGTTTGCTTTGTTCACCCTAAGTTGGCAGGGTATGCCCAGACGTGGGTCCCTTGCTCACTTTGCCACTGGATTCAAACTAGCCTGGCTGATGAGGGCTGTTAGCCCGAAACCGGTCCCAGGATGCTGTTTCCGGTTCAGGGAAGACCTGGCTTGGCAGTTTGGGCTGGACTGTTCCCATGAGGCACAGGGTCAAGACTGATTTGCATATGGCTGGGTCTGAACTGAGGTGGCAAAGTGAGCTAAAGAACGATGATGGATTCAACCCAGATCTGTGACTGGGGGTGAGAAACTAGGCATTTTCTTGTTTAACCATTCTGTGTGCCTCTGCCTGTTTGTGTATTGACTGTCTGGTTTTGGAGTGACAGGGGCTGGGGATGTGCATTCACTGTAGACAACCACTGGGGGGGGGTTGAGGTGTGCCTTGCCCTTCCTGGATGACTCAGAGATGGGCTGAATAGACCCTAGCTGAATTTAGAGAAGTGGGAGGAGATTTCCTTGTACATGAATAGGGCCTGTCTTCCCTGCACAATGCTGTCTCCACAACCGGCGGTCATGCTGCACCAGTGAGGACAGAACTGGTTTAGACTGGGCTCAGGGACCCTTGCACAAAGAGAACAAAGACATTTTGGGTTATAAGTTTTAGACCTTAAACCCTGGAACTTTAGACTACTTCTGGAATCAAGAGGAACCTTTGCCAAGGAGAAGAGCTGGAGAAACTGAGGAGAAGTACTGCCCCTTTGCTGTGTGCTGTCTGGAGTTGGCCTGCAGCAGCTGTTTCTGCCAAGGAAGGGAAAAGGACTTTGCTGTGTGGGGTGTCACCCAGCTTGAGGAAGATCTCCAAGGGTTTGAGTAGAGCTTGCCTCCTCTTCTGAAGTTTCAGGAAAACAAAGACTTCACCCCCATCTCCCCTGAACTTCCTTGCTGGGAGTTCTGACCTGCCAAGAGGTGCCTGTGACTGTGTTGGGCCTCTGGAGGTTGTTCCTGCTGTTGGGAGTTGAAAAAGCAACGCAACTACAAGAAAATTGACGCATCGCTCTTCTTGCGGCAGTTCTCCCGGCGCAGCACCGCGGTGTGGGAAGAATCGGCACGTATCGCCACGCCGCTGCCGAAACCGACGCAGCATCTGTCGCCGCTGCAAGAACCGACACATCGAGGAGTCGTGGCTGAAGAAACCGCCGCAGCGCCGCTCGCCGCCGCTGCCTCGATCACTGACACATCCTGGATTTCCACGCATCGTACCTGAGCGGCAAGTTTTCCCGATGCATCACCCACAGACCAAAATCGTCTCGGAATCACTTCCCCCTACAGACTGGATTCGACGCATCACTTCTCCTGCGTGCAGCAAAACTGTTGCATCGCTTCCCTATGGTCTCAGGAACTGATGCATCTCTTTGTTTATCGATGCTTCCTATCTCTGCTGCTGTTTGGCCTTGTGAATTTTGTCGCAACTACAGGTACTTTCAGAGAAATCAAGCATCCATCGTTTTCTAAGGGCCAAGTTGTTTGAAACCCTTTTTAAAGTCATATTCTTATTAAATGTATGTTGGGTTTTTGTCGTTTTGCTCGTGCCAAGCTACTCAGGGGGTGAGCAGGGGTTATCTATAGTGTGTATCCCCCTTACCCTGACTAGAAGCAAGGGTGCCTATTTGGACAAAGGTACCTACCTCTGCCAACTAGAGACCCCCATTTCTAACATTGATGGTCAGCGGTGAGGATTTGAACCTGTTTTTGTACTTGACCCACAGTGATTGGTATACATCACTAGTTTAGTGCAGACCACTACGCAACCACATACTGTGTTTTTTGTTGTTCTATTTTTGAGTAACCCTTGAAGTATCCACGCACCATGTCTCTGTATGGTAAATCACAGGCTGCAGAATTGGAGTTTGACATTGAAATGGTAAGTAGTTACAAAGTAGTGCAACTCAAGCAATTCTTCAAGAGCTTTGGATGTCCTATGAAGAGCATCTCTAGGAAAGAGGAGCTACAGAAGGCCTTAGGGGCCTATTGGGAGGCCAGACAAGTTGAGGAGACAGATGCTGCAGATGTGGATGGGGGTACACCAGATGGTGCGTTCAGATCTCAGGATTTGCCTGTTGGAAGAGCAGCCTCTAGGGCTGACAGCAATCATTCTTCCAGGAATTGGGTTCCAGAGGAAATGGAGGAAACGCGAAGGGCCCGGGATCATGAATTGGAGGTCATGAGGCTAAAGGCAGATGAGAGCAAGAATGGTCGCACTTTAGAGGAAAATAAATTGCTTTTGGCACATGAATTGAGCATGAGAGAGCTGGACCTCAAGGCCAAACAGGTGGAGTTCAGAACAAATGGTGGCAGCGCACAGCTAGTGCAAGGGGGTAAGGTTTACATTTCCAAGGACCTAGTACAGAATTTCCAGAAGGGGGAGGATATTTATGCATGGTTTGCATCTTATGAGGGAGCACTGCGTATGAATGAGGTCCCAGAGGAACATTGGGGGCGGGCCTGTGGAAACACTTTGAGGTCTAAAGTGTGTATCCCCCTTACCCTTACTAGAAGCAAGGGTCCCTATTTGCACAAAGGTGCCTACCTCTGCCAACTGGAGACCCCCATTGCTAACACTCAATGTTTGTTTTGCAGTGCTGGACCAGCACCTAGTTGACAGCAAGCTGACTGACCCCAGGAAGCTTGCCGAGGAGGCAGACTTCCGGGATAGCACCAGAGTTTCCAAAAATGTATCTGGAGGGGACTGCCACAACGGTAGTCAGGGGTCCCATCAGAAGAAAGACGGTAGAGAAAAACTTAAAAATAAGGAGTTCGCTAAAGGCCACCAAACTAATTTCCAAGAGAAGGGAGTAGTAGTAACCAGTCCCAGTCTGAGCTTAAGAAGGGGTTGTTTGACAAACAAACAGGGAGGTTTGTACCCCAATGCAGAGAGTGCTATATGTATGGGCACTCCATGTGCGACTTCAAATGTCCCAAGAGGGCACAGACCCCCACCAATGGGAAGACACCTGTGTAGTCAAGTGTAGCGCTAAGGGGAAGAAGTAGTCCCAGTTAGTTTTAGGAAGCAGACAGAGGTGACCCTTGTTTCCTTGGGTGATAAGGGGATGGTACCAAAAGCCCATATGCCTGCAATACATCTAAGTACAGGCAGTGGGTGACCATCATATGCAACAGGTGGAGGCTCTGAGAGACACAGGAGACAGCATGACTACTGTAAAGTGTCAGCTGGTGTCCTCAGAAGTTAAGAACAGGTCCTCCATAACACATTCCACCAAGACATAGTCAGCAACAATTGTGAGAACCATCTACTGGTTGCTCTGTTGCCCTTTGAGTGGGGGTTCTCAGGTCCTCTAAAAGATGCTGTGAGCCCAGCTACGCCTGTAGATTATCTGTTGGGCAATGACCTGGAGCACACTATCTGGAAGGAGGTAGAGCTCAGGTCACACTTGGAGATGTTGGGATTTCCTGAATGGGCCTGTATGATCACAAGGTTCATGGCTGCCCAAGAAGGGGGTGAAGGGCATCTGGAGCCTGGAACAATGGCCCAGACAGCTGCCAAGAAGGAGAGGAGTAAGGGGGCAGGAAACCAGCCCCTGAAGTTTGCACAGTCCAGGTTGACAGGGCACCTGAGGAGGATGACCACTAGCCAACTGGGGAGGACTTTGCCATCATGGATGACCTGCCTGAGCTTGCTGGTTGGCAAGTTCAGGATGGGGCCACCGGGGAGGAATTCTTCAAGAGTTCCCCACCATAGAGGGCTTGAGGTGGCAAGCTGAAGCCCAGGAAGCAGGTGACTCCTCTGGAGATCACCTTAACTATTGGGAGAGCAACCTCCTATATAGTGAGCATAAGGCTCCTGGATCTGGGGCACTTCTTGTGCTAGTGGTCCCACAGTGTTACAGGACCTTTCTACTGGGAATGGCTCATGACATACACTTGTCATGACATGTGGAGCAAGAGAAGACCTTTGCAAGGCTTGTTGTCCACTTCTATTGGCCCCGGATGAAGATGGCCTCAGGTGCATTCTGTAGGTCCTGTCCTACCTGCCAGGCCAGTGAGAAGTCAGGGGAAAATCTGAAAGTTCCTCTGACCCCATTACATGTTTATGACACTCCCTTTGAGATGGTAGGTATCGACATTATTGGACACTTAGACCCCCAAGACAACGTTAGGCAACAGGTTTTTCTGATCTTGGTGGGCCATGCCACACGCTACTCAGAGGCCATCCCTCTGATGTCGGTGGCTGCACCTGCTGTGGCCCAGGCCCTGATGGGAATTTTTACCCATTTGGGGTTTTCATAAGAGGTAGTGTCTGGCACTAACTTTATGTCAGCGTACATGAAGCTCATGTTAGATGAGTGTAGGGTAACTTATAAGTTCTCCACACACTATCACCCCCAAACCAACAGTCTTGTGGAGAGATTCAACAAGACCTTGAAGATCAAGGTAATGGGCCTACCTCAGCCCATGAGGTGCAAGTGGAACATCCTCCTCCCATGCCTTCTCTTTGCCTACGGGGAGGAAGCAGAGAAAGGAGTGGGGTTTAGCTACTTTGAACTCCTCTATGACCACCCTGTTAGGGGACCTCTTAGCCTTGTCAAAGAGGGTGGGAGCAAGCTTGGATGAAGCTCCTTCAGGATGTGGTGATCTACATGCTGGCCCATCCGCAACCAGAGGTACTGCTTTTTATAGAAGGTGTAAAGCAATCTTTAGACCAGTCAAGAAGTTACGAAACTCTGGTATGACCAGAAGGCCACTCTAGTAGAATTTCAGCCTGACCAGAAGGTGTGGGTTATGGAGTTTGTGGAACCCAGAGCTCTTCAGGATCACTGGACAGGCACATATAAGGTGAAGGAGAGGATTGGGGAGTCTGCCTACTTGGTGGATCTCAAGACACCTAGAGACCCTTTAAGGGTGCTCCATGTGAACCACCTCAAACCCCACTTTGAGAGGCCCAAAATGAGCATGTTCCTGATGTCAGATGAGAGAGTGGAAGACTACAGCGAGCCTCTCCCTGACCTTCTGTCCACCTAGGAACACAATGGGTCAGTAAAGGGTGTCAACCTCTCCCCTACACTGACCCCAGAGCAGCAGAATTAATGTCACCAGTTACTAGGACAGTTTGCTACTCTGTTCTCCCTCAACCCTAAAGTCAGACACTTGTCATGACATAGATACTGGAGACAGTCCCCTCCGTTGAAAACAAAATGTACAGGTTGTCAGATAAGGTGAGGACCAGTTTTAAGGAGGAAGTCTGCAAGATGCTGGTGCTAGGGGTGATCGAGCCCTCCAACAGTCCCTGGTTCAGCCCTGTAGTGCTGGTACCCAAGGTTGCCCCATATGGTATCACTCCAGAACTTAGGTTCTGTGTGGACTACTGAGGTCTTAACTTTGTCAGGAAACCAGAGCACACCCCATCCCCCAAGCTGATGAGCTCATAGACAGGCTGGGCACTGCCAAGTTCCTCAGTACTTTTGATTTAACATTAGGGTACTGGCAGATCGCTCTGACTGAGGGGGTAAAAGATAAATCCGCATTCTAAACCCCAGAGGGCCACTTTCGGTTTCAGACGATGCCCTTTGGTTTGAAGAATGCCTTTGCCACCTTTCAGAGGTTGGGTAACAGGGTTTTATCTGGGAGGGAAGCATTCTGTGCCACCTACCTGGACGACATAGCTGTTTTCAGTTCCAGTTGGGAGGAACATCTGTACCAGCTCCAGGAGGCGTTTCAGGCCCTGCAGCAGATGGGCCTCACTACTAAGGGCAGTACGCACCAGATAGGGCAGGGTTCCTTGGTTTATCTGGGGCACATGGTGGGTGGGAGCAAAATGCAGCCCACAAGACCAAGATTGGGACTATCTGGCCTAGCACCTCCTAAAACACAGAAGGAAGTGAGGGCCTTCCTGGGCTTCACTTGATACTATAGGAGGTCTGTAAGTATATGGCACCATTGTTGCCCCCTTAACGGAGCTGACTAAAAGAAGCAGCCCAGACAGGTGATCTGGACAGATGCCTGCCAGAAAGTCTTTGAGACCTTCAAGGAGGCCATGTGTACAGCACACGTACTTAAGACTCCTGACTGCTGTAAGCATCATGGTGCAGACAGATGCTTCACAGCACAGCATACGGGTGGACATAGCACAGTTAAATGAGGAGGGCATAGACCAAGCAGTAGCCTTCCTTAGCAGGAGGCTACTTCTTCTGGAACAGATGTGGAATGTGATTGAGAGGGAGGCCTTTGCTGTGGCCTAGGCACTGAAGAAGCTGAGGCCATAGCTGCTTGGGACTCAATTCCGGATTCAGACAGACCACAGGCCCCTCAGATGGCTCATGCAAATGAGGGGTAAAAATCCCAAACTGTTGAGGTGGTCCATTTCCCTACAGGGAATGGACTTGATGGTGGAACATCATCCTGGGTCAGACCACACCAATGCTAATGGTCTATCCAGGTCCTTCCACCTTAGTGATGAGAAGTCCCAAGGGGTTGGGTTGTTCTCCCCACTTTAAGCTGGGGGGATACGCGTTAGACCTGCCAGCCTTAGGGTGGTCTTTCCGAACCTTTTGCCTTCCTCCTCCATTTTTTCTGACCTAGTTCCTGCTGGCATTAGGACACTTTACCAGTGCTAACTAGTGCTAAAGTGCATGTGCTCTCTGCTTAAAACATGGTAACATTGGTTTATACCCAATTGGCATGTTTAATTTACTTCTAATTTCCTAGTAAAGTGTACTG
Source organism: Calotriton arnoldi (assembly GCA_963921515.1). Lineage (NCBI taxonomy): Eukaryota > Metazoa > Chordata > Amphibia > Caudata > Salamandridae > Calotriton > Calotriton arnoldi. The sequence goes on along the minus strand of CAWUFW010004116.1, from coordinate 981,059 downwards.
CATGTGCCCAGGGCCTGTAAATTTAATGCTACGAGTCGGCCTGTAGCACTTATTATGCCACCCACTTAAGTAGACCTTTAAACATGACCCTCCCCTGCCATTGCAAAGCCTGTATGTGCAGTTTTGACCTGTCATGTCAAACTGGCAAAAAAACATTTTGCCAGGCCCAAACCTTCCTTTTTAATACGTATGTCACCCCAAGGGTAGGCCTGTATAGCTCAGAGGGCAGGGTGAAATGTATCTAAAAAGCAGGACATTTTAAGTTTAACCTGTCCTGGTAGTAAAAAAACTCTTAAATGTGTTTTCTGTTTGTTACAAGCCATATCTCCCGTAGAATAACATTGAGATTACCTTATTCCCTTGCCTAAGTGTAATTTCCAATTGTTTAGAGATATACTTTCCAAGTTTGGTGTCTCTGGAACCCAAATTTAAAATCCTAACTTATGGTGAGGTCGGATATTAAATTACAATTCTGAAAATGCCACTTTTAGAAAGTTCTTTATATTGACTGGGCAACCCGATATACCCTTGTGGGAATCGGTAACAAAATATTTTATCTAGAAAAAGTGCCTACAAGGGTTTTAATTTAGATATATGAAAACATTATTTCACAAAATCATTTGTGAGTGCCCAAACAGTGGCCTCAAACACATGAATTCCAAAAATCAATTTATGTAATCGCAAATGAAATAGATCAAAAACAAGAAGCGGGTGTATTCGTTTAAATCCAATTCAAGGGTACAAAATAATATTCACATATACAGGAGTGACGGAGGTTAACAATCCTTTAGTAAAATGTCTACTTTTCACTTGTGCGAATACCCCATTTCTGTTTCCTATTTACAAAGAAATTTTTCTATGCATTAGGTAAGAATTTCTTACACAGCGATGTTGTTTCTTCGACGAAAATGGGTATGTTGGTTGATGTTTCGGTCTTGCTATGTTGTACATCTAAAAGACCATCTTCAGGACAAAAAAGTTCTTATGTTGAAAAGGGCCTTTTGAGAAATAGATCTATAAAGAGCCGTAAAACAATTGGTCCTGAAAGATTGTCAAAATTTGCATCACAGAGTTGCCGTAATTTATCGGCATAACTTGAAAAAGAAGCGCGATGAAGAAAGCATCTTCGAAGTATAAAACTGCCATCAGAATTTGACCTGTAAGTTGTGGCGTTCGTGTTATAAAGCAGAGCCATTTTAAATTAGCGTCTGAGCATGGTAAATTACAAGGCTAAATAAGTTATGCCGATAAATTGAGGCAACTCTGTGGCACAAATGTTGACATTCTTTTCAGACCAATTGCTTTAAGGTTCATTCTAGATCTATTTCTCAAAGGGTCCTTTTAAACATAAGAATTTCCCCACTGACTTACAACAAATGGGTATGTTGGTCGACATCTAAAAGACCATCTTCAGGACAAAACAATTCTTATGTTGAAAAGGACCCTTTGAGGATTAGCTCTACAGAGTTGCCTTAAGTTGGAATTTTGCCATTTTCTTACTTTAGTCATTGGGCGCCTGCTGCCTGTCTTTGATCACGTCTGTGGTGTGTGACAGTTGGGATGTGTGTATTCCCTCTAGACAGCCACACACATTGGGAGCTTATCAGTGAGCCATCACTGGCAGGATGGGAGGAGGGAGCTGGGCTCAGCCTCACTTACATCTCAAGAAGGCTTTGTCCTGTCTCCACGCAAAGGGCTGTATACCCCTGGTATTTAGTCTGAAGCCAGGGAAGGCAGCACATCTGTGCACTTCAAAGTCATGCCTCTAGAAGCTTCTCCCCACTTCAAAGGCACAGCTGTGTATAAAAGAAGGACCTCAGATACCACCACTTCAGTACACTTCTGGACCTGTGTATATTCTGACAAGAAGAACGACTGCTGTACTACTGAAGGACTGCCACTCTGCTGGAGCTCACTCTGCTGGATTCTTGCTTTGCTGTAGTGACCTGCTGTCTGCTGCCCTTTTGCCTGGGTGAGAAGGACTTGACCTGCATCTCTTGAACCCAGAGCCCGGAGTGGCTCCAAGGGCTAATTGTCTGGCCTCCTAAACTGAAGCCTCAGGGACATAACAGGCTTCCAACAACCTTGAACCTCCACCTGGATTCTTCCATCTGTGAGTCTACACTGCCAAGTGGTGTCACCCCAGCCCTGGACCCTTGAAAGTGGGCCTAAATTGCTTGCCAGTGGAACCAATGCATTTTCCTAGTGCAGCAGCGCATACCCAGGCAGAACCGATGCATCGCAGCTGCTGCATGGATTGGACCTGTCGAAATGGCCTGCGTCGCGCCTGTAGTACTAAGACCCAACGCATTACCCCGACAGTGTTGCACAACCACAGCCCAGGTCCTAGCACCTCTCGTTGATGGCAGTCTCAACTGTGATGATGGTCCTGCAGAACTTCATTGATAAAATACTAAAAGGCTGCGGATGCAATGCAGAGTCTAAAAGGCATGACGAGTTATTCATACAAACTAAATTTGGTTCCAAAGGCTGTATTCCACTTGTAACCCTCTTGGACTCTTGCAAAATGGTATGCACCCCGCAAATCCAGTTTCGTATATATGCGTGCGTTCTTAACTTGATCAATGAGGGTAGAGCTCAGGGGCAGAGGGTACCCGTGCTTAATGGTGACTTTATTTAAGGCACTGCAGTCAATACAGGTCCTGAGATCCCCCTCTTTCTTCAGGATTAAGAACAACAGATATGAAGCAGGAGACCGAGACTGTTGTATAAAACCTATAGCCAGCATTTCGTCAAGGTACCGATGAAGGTACGTGGTCTCCTTCTAGGTTAGGGCTTTATTCCAGCTGCATGGGATTTGTGAACCAGGCTGCAGGTCAATCCTACAATCAAAAGGACGATGCGGAGGAAGAGTAGTAGCTTTTCCCTTATCAAAGACATCTGCAAACTACTGGTATATATGAGGTAACTCATGACTAATGCTTTCTGTAGGTCCACTTATAGCCATAGTGCTCCCACTAGATAAGACTTGGTCCCAACAATTGTGTTCACAGAACTGAGACTGTAAGATAATTTCTCGGGTACCCAGTCTATTGCAGGGTAATGTGTCTGCTACCATGGGATGCCTAATATGGCCTAAAATTGATGCGGGTGAATTAGATCAAACTGAATTTGTTCTTGGTGACCTTGGAAAAGAAGCATAGTCATCTCACAGGTTGTTCTAGTCATAGGTCCTGAAGACCGAGCACTCCCATCAATGGTCTTAACAACATCTGGGCGTGCTTTGGAAAGGAGTGGCATGTCTAGTCTCTGTGCCACAGTTATATCCATGAAATTTCCGGTGGGTTCCGAGTCTACAAGGAACTTGAGAGGTACTAAGTCGTCAGCTTGATTCCCTACCACCAGAGCTGAAACATACATGGTTGTGCTAGTTTGGGCCAGGAAGTGGGAGACTTCTCGATGGGTGTCATCCGAACAACTAGTCTCTACTATCGTAGGGTGTTTTAGTTTCCCCCTCTGTCTTCTCTTTTTCGCCCTCAGAGATTTCAGCTCCTACATTCTTTCTATTAGGTTTGGCCAAACAGTCCTTTATATAGTCCACAGTAGAGGCACAATTTCTGATCACGCCTCCTTTGCCTTTCTTCCTTTCAGAGTGGTCCTCTAAATGTTCCTATTTGCATGGGCTCACTCTCATCAGAAGATTTAGTCCTGATTCTTCTCTCTTAACACAACTATTATGGTATCAGGGCAACCCCTGTCGCTTCGTTGTTCAGAGAGGTGATGGTTTAGTTTGACAACCAAATCAATTAACTCCTCGCAGGTGTTGGGTGGATTAACTACCTGCATCAAGTGGCCCTTAAGCTCATCCTTTAGGCCTCTGTAGAATAAGGACCCTCTTTTTTCTGCAGCCACTCTGACTCAACTACCAGTCTCTTAAAGGCAATTATATAGGAAAGAAGGTCCTTATTCCCTTGCCATAAATTAAGCAGTTCAGTGTCTACTGACTGCATGAACATATGCTTATCGGACATTTTTTTTATTTCTCTCTTGAAAGCTTGAAAGTCATATAATAACAGGTCGTCCCATTCTCCCAAAGGGATGGACCAAGAGGCAGCTGTATCAGCCAGGTAAGAGAACACAAAGGCCACCTTGGACTGTTCGTCTGGAAAAGAGGAAGGGCGAAACAAAAAATGGAGTTGGCATTGGCTCAGGAATATCGCAAATTTGGCAGGAACACAGGCAAAGCACCCAGGGAGAGCTAGCGGCACAGTAAGTGGTGAAGTGACCTGAAAAACCAGGGTAGAACCAGCGACAGGTTAGTGAAACCCAAAGGCCCCCTGAGTTGCCTTTGGCTTTGCTCCAAAGGACACATTCCAAGGAGCCTTGGGAGTTGGGGCCAAAGGAGTGACTTGTAGAGCATCTAAGCTCTTTGATAACGCTTGGGTTTTGCGCTGTGGATTCCCTAACATGTGTGCCAAATCGGTCAGGGAAATGTTCAGCGACACTATTGTGTCCAGGTGGGAAGTTAAGCATAGGCTTCCTGTACTGTCAAGCACTAACCCGTTTGTCCCATGGAGACACAACAATGACCCAGTATTCTAGTTCCCACCTCTCCTCGACGTCATAGTGCTATCCACGAAGTGTGAATGGAGAGCACTGGGATGCATCAGAGGAAAGGGGATTGGATGAGAGAGAGAAAGCGATATTGGCTCCAAATGGATCGTTGATTGTTGCTCTCTGGGTACTCGTTGGACTGGTTTTCGGAACCTGGGCACCTCCTGTGGAAACTGGACACCTCCTGCAAGTAGAGTGACTGATTAACAGCTATCCTAGATGGGTTGGAAACATGTCAGGTTACTGAGCATTAATGTAAGTACTGGTTATTCCTGTAGTTATCCCTCTTCCAGATCTTGGTTGCTCCCTCTCTCTCTAGACCAAAACCGGACACTTCTTAGTGGGTTTTCTGCAAATAAGTGAAAGCGTTATTGGACTAATAGATGTTGATCCCCATAAAGTCCCTCAATGTTCCTTCACCTACCTATATGAATATGGATGATGCCTTCCTGAACATGGATGATGCCTGCAAGGTCCAACTGGGGCAAAACACTGGTTTGGTCATAGGGTTATTATAGACATTATTATCTAAAAAAAAAATAACAGAATTGTGAGTACTTTTCTGTTGTACTAACATATATCTTCAAGGTTTCACACACTGTTAAATCATAGTAGGCTCATCTTAAATCCACTGCTCTGTTCATCACAATGATCGCGTACAGCAATGTAAATCACAAGATCAGGTATGCTCTATAAGATTAAGTATGCTCTTAGATCATGCACCAGCACAGCATACAATAAAGTGCCCCATTAACACCTGAGGATCCCTGCAAATGTGCTCTCTCCTTGTGCCTAGTAATCACAGGTTGCTGTTTAGGTATAGACAAATACAACACAGCACTCATACTGCCTTGGCCAAAAGCTGACTCTCTTAGAACGTCAGCACAATCGACACGCTTTTGCACACACACAACATTAAATGTAAACAACTCAGGTGATTGTTGCAAGAGTCCGCAAACAATGCGGGCAATAATGGCACATTTGTTCTGAAAATGTTTGCCACAATATATGGTTCACATAACCATGCAAATAAACAAGAAACATGTCTTTGCACGCACGTGGCACGTTACCGTCTTTCCTCTGCTATTTTCTGTTCTTGTCCCCAAATGGAGTGTCTTTGTCCCTAGATGCGGCCTAGACTAATTGGGACTGATGGTGGAAGCAGGATGCAGTGTCTGGGCTCAGGGTACTCAGGATTGGGAGAGCTGCAAGCACGCGAGTGTCTCCGAAAGTAGACTGAGAGCAAGCGGTGTTTCCTGGAATGGGCGTGGCTTAAATACCCTCAGCCCAAGAAGACACCCTTGGAGCCACATTCTGCTAGGCAAGAACAAGCACAAGCGCAATCAAAGACAAGCATTCTCCCAACAAGCAAGCATTGGCAAGTGCGCCCCCCTAGTAAACAAGCATTGGCAAAGTGCACCCTCAACTGTACTGCACCTGTTACCCATGGGGGCATCATGGGCATTGTTGTGCTTGGCTAGAGGCATCACCAATACCATGAACGCAGGCCTGACAGATGCAGGCCCACTGAAACTGAAGAAACTGCCTGGAATTCTTGTATATGAGAATTATGAGGTATGTGCCTGTAAATCTAGGTGAACCAGCCAGTCTCCTTGAATGAGTGCATCTCTCAAATGTAAAATTGCTTCCATTTTGAAGTGACAGTAAACCACAATTTGAGTTAATTTTTCAAGGTTTACTACAGGACACATCTTTTTGTTTCTCTTCTGGAATCAAAACAAGTTGCTAAGAAACCAGAAGAATTTTGGACAGTTGGTTGGTTAGCACCTTTAAGAAGTAAAGTTTTAATTTCCTGAGAAACTAGGAGCTTTAGATCATGAAAGACATGTAGTGGCTGTGGTACAAAGGGTTTATATGGGGAGCAAATAATAGAATTACATAACCTTGAGCAGGTGATAGAATCCACAAATTCTTTGTTATAGACTTCCATGCATTCAGAAACTTTGACCACTGAATAATCTTCTATTGAATTCTCTGCCTCTCTTCGGGTGCCTGGTGCCTGGATACCTTCACAGGTGATAAGCTGCGTCATACAAATCTACATAACATAACAAGGGTAGAATTGTGGACAGTATTCTTGGGTTCGATAGTAGGAACCACTGAAGTAATCGAATCTGGAGTTGAAGTTACTGGTAGAGCGGTTCCTGCTTCTACTGACATTGGCAAAAACATGCTATCCAAAAAGGGTTCTTAAAGAATATTGCACCTTGTCCAATGATGCAAATGTAGTGGAATAATTGCTAAGATTTTTTATAAAAGAGTAATCAAATAATAATCCTTTAGCTTGAGGACCAGCTTCAGAATTTGCCATAGCTCCTTATTCAGGATCAAGTTTCCAAAAAAACACCCTTTTGTCTCACATGACAAAATGCTGCATTGGCATTTCCTAAAAGTAAATTGACTTCTGTGTCCAATTGGCTAGTTCTTCTGTGACCATTAGTTTGCTTTCAAGTCTGGATTTTTCAGCAGTGTTCAATACCTTCGAAAGAGAACCAATCGTAGCAAGACATTTGTCTTGACACACAGACCAAGCTCTATCTAGTCTGGGAACTTACCAAATCTGCGTACAGATACCTACATATTAGGGTTGATGGATAGCATTACAGTTCCATTATTAGAAAGAGAGGGTTAGCAGTACCGAAAGGCCAAGGATGCCTTATAAAACCAGAATTCATTTAATTTCCTTGAAAAAGTCTTTTTGATTAAGACGAAACACGTGTCGGCTGATGTTTGCTGAATTAGACAACCAATAAACCAACAATGGAATGAACAAACTTTCTGGACTCCTTCTGTTCATGAGAAAAGAAGATTTCAACTTGGGATTCTTTCAATGGGAATGTTGTGGACAATTGAATCCACATTGTAACCAGATTCAGGACTTATTTGTCTTTTGATTTACCTAAAAGAGAGTGCTACACAAAAGGTTCTATTATTTGTAATTAGAGAGAGAGGGACGGAGCTGTTCAGATCAAAGTCGTGATCAAGTTTCCTTGTCTAAGGGGTTTCCTATTTTGGCTGAAACATATTCTGTCGAAAACCATTCAGTGGAGTTAGGGTGAAAAATGGATTTAGGATCAAACCTAGGGTATCCTGTAGCATCTAAAATAAACGTTATTTTCATGAATTCAGTCATCACCCGCCAAAAAGTTTGACTTTTAAGAAGGAGGAGAGAACAAACCATCTGAGTCATTATTTTTGTCATCTGTAACATAGAAGTAAACATCAAATTGTTGGTCAACAACAATTTAGGTATGTGCTTTTGTAGTCATATGAGTAACCTTATGACTGGGAGATCCGAAAGAAGAAGGGATTTCTTCATTGATCACATTGAGACATTTGAGCACCATCTTGTAAAGGGATATAACCCTTTTGAAATAGTCTGCTAGTATTAGTCATACTCTTTGGCGTATTTGACATAGCTTCCGACTAAACCCTTAAGGGATTAGTTAAAAGAGAGTCAATATTAGATCTGGCCAGAGTAGGAACCTTGCACTTCCTGATATCCCCCTCAGGATGGGCAAAAGCAGGCTGTTTACGTAGCATGGATCTAACAGAAGAGTCGATATTCTTTGAAATGTCCTTCATGGTAGAAGTTACAGCTAGTGTGACAGAAAAATGTTTTGCCCACCTGCTAATTTGAAATGTCCAGACAACAGTTCAGTGGGAGGGTTGATAATATTAGACCAGCCTTCTCCTGGATGCAAGTCTCCAAAAAACAAGAAGAGAGTGTGAAATGAGGCCTATTTGCATGGAACGGGCCAACCAGCAATAAACTGCTGAAGTAACGCTCAGAAGTGGCAGTGCTCTCCTCAAATTGCAGCAACAGCTTCAAGCAGGAAAATGGGCCCCATGACCTCAAAGGTTGAAGAAATTAGGGCAGCAACGAGATTGACAAAACCATCAAGGACATAGATGTCTTAACCAATGCACCGCAGCTGTCATTATAATAATGCTAAATAGTTGAGCACTTAGCAGGAGAGGGGGAATAGTAAAAGCACGAGGGCATGCAAGAGAAATACTGACTAATAAGGTAAAGAGATGAAAACACCAGCACAATATAACAAGATGGCTCAAATCATAATAAATGTCAAACAGAAAGCACAACAATATGTATTATGAATTATGCATAGCTTGACTGTGAGCAGCAAAAAAAAGAGAATTTGTTGTTCATAGAAAAGGCAAAAATACTTAGGGGCTGATTACGATGTCGGTCGGAGTTTCCTCCTCCCGACACCAACTCGGATTTGGGACCGACCGACTTGCGGTCGGCGGTTCCTCCCGACTGTTTACGATGCTTCTGAACACCGTTCGGCAGGACTCCCATTGACTTCAATGGGAGCCTGTGTTTCGGCCGACAACACAGGCTCCTACGGGGAAAATGGGTGTCTGCAGAAAACCTTGCACCCTGCTCCGGGCACCCCTTGGTGCCTGCCACACAGTGTATGGTTTTACAGGGGGTCCCTTAGGTACCCTAAGGGCCCCCAACCGGAGGCGTCGGGATGAAGGGGGGCCTGCTAGGGGCCCCCAAAGTCATTTTCCTGACAGCCTTTTCACGTCAGACAGACCGAGTTGGAAAGGCTGTCAGAATCCGACATCGCAACCGCTCGGTTGGAAACGCTGTCCGTAGAGCTGTAAGAATTGGCTCCGACTGACTCGGATTCTCCGAGTGCCAGTCGGAACAAATTCAGAATGACCGAACGGTTCCCCTTCCGACCACGAGCATCGTAATCGCTCGGAATTGTTTCCAACAGAGTCGGGCGGATGCTTTCCTACACGGTCTAGGAGAATCCGACTGTCGGTCGGAGGCTTTCCGACCGACATCGTAATCAGCCCCTTAATGTTAAACATTGATTGGTTCATGGTTTCTTTGTTTCCAATTAGCTATTTCTCTCCCAAGTCTTATGAGAAACGTAGGGGCATATTAGCAAGACCGGCGATAAAATTATTGCCGTTTTAGCGGCAGGAAACTGCAGCTAAAACGGCGATAATGGGCTTGCTAATATGCGTTATAGAATTCCAATAGAAGCCCAGGTTATATGTGCAGGACATCTAACCTGGGCTTCTATTGGAATTCTATAACGCATATTAGCAAGCCCATTATCGCCGTTTTAGCGGCAGTTTCCTGCCGCTAAAACGGCGATAATTTTAACGTGGGTCTTGCTAATATGCCCCGTAGTTTGTTATCTTGGCTACCATTAGAATAAAGCACGAAAAAAAAAGCATAATGTGATCCTCCAGTCTTGCAATAAAATTATAATCTGTGAGAGAACAGAGTGACCTACTGCAGAGCACGTTTGACAAGTAGGTCAGAGAGAGCATGATTGCAGGCCATTTCCATAGCATTCTCCTAGACAAGCTTATTATATTGCCATTGGGAATTTTGCTGAAGAAAGTGAAAGGAAAGTTTAGGCTGATTCACTATTTGTCCTGACAGGAGGGAAACTCTGTAAATGACCTTTTTGATCACAGCAAGTACCTGGTGTCATAGGCAACCTTGTACAAAGCAATAAAGATAGTGAGGAAAGGTGGGAATGAGTCAGAAATGGGTAGATGCAACATTTAGTTTGCCTTTCGCCATGTGCCCTTACATCTGATAGAATCTGGGCTGCAAGGTATGCTATAAAGCAGACACCTTTATGTGGACAAGGCCATGTTAATGTGTTGTTCTGTGAAATGTACTATATATCTCAATCTTTCAGTACACTCCTTGAATAGGCTGTGTGAAGCAACTCTGGGTGCATTACCTTGATGATTATTTGATGGTAAGCAGAACTGGTTTGGTAGGTAAAAGTGCAAGAGAGTGATGATTGTGTATTAGGAAGGTACAGAGAAGCTCAGAGCATTACTTGCATCAGACAACAAGGAAGGCCAAACTGCATCCCTTGTAATTTTGAGCATCGAGTTAGACTCTGTGGCCTCAGTGCCTTGCTTACAGGATAGTCAAGCTAAATGAGTAGATATCCAAGATTCTGAGAGCAAGGAAATGTAAGCTAAGAATGATGCAACAGGTGTTAGATTACTTGAATTTCACGTATGCAGCAGTAGTACCTAGTAGGACTTTTTGCAGCTAGATGCCGCTGACCATGAGAAAATAAGAACGACAGACATGATCTTCAGTGACATACAAACATGGGAAATGTTTCTGGTTGATTGCAATGGGATTACCATGTGGATTGATGTTTTTGGATGCCTTGTGTATAAACAATACTGTTTTCTCCCGGAAGGGATGCTGGTGTGCCTATCATTGGTCAGGCACCTGGTCAGATAATGAGGCCAGAAGCTATCTAATCCATGGACAGGGTTTCTAATGGTGGTAGATTTCTAATGGTGGAACTTTTTTCCATTAGAAATTCCTGGACATTTAAAGCTCTGGTCTAAACATATAGTAAAGTTTATGATTGATAATGAGATAATAGTGAAGGTGATGAACAATATGATGGCTAACAATGAATGGGTACAGAGACATTTGAGAGAGCCGATGCTAATATGCCAGTTGTGGAACACATTATTTCAATCTTGTCAAATTCTAGGCCTTGAAAATAATGTTATTAAGTTTTGGTGAATTGGATCCGGAGGTAGATAAACTGTGAGGATGCTGAACCTGGCAGAAAGATCCTTGGCTGCATTAACTGGGATGACCTACAAACGTGCTTTGGAAGAATTCATAAACTTTGGGTTAAAATTGAGCTTCATTGCACTATCCGAGAGCTCCAGTCCAATAGCCCTGACATTTTAGCGATCCAAATTAGGGGTGTGAACAGTACAGGGGTCGACATCTTTAATGTCTATGCCCGAGGAACTGGAGCTGGAAGCAGATCATCCACTCTTTTAGAGTTGGAAGATCTTCTCGATGATAGGGCCACCCAGTCCCCATTAATCATAGCTGGTGACTTTAATGTCACCTTCGAACTTTTAGAAAAGGAGGACATATGCAATAGTAGGGAGGAAGATGAGCTGTGGCTCGTTCCCAGCCTTGATCTACCCCCTATCAAAAAATGGTCAGAAGAGGCACTGCAGCTCAATGCCCTAACTCTTGAGTTTGGCCTGAGGGCTACAAACGGCCGCACTATTTCAGATAAAATGGGGGCCAACACCTACAACAGAACCACCAATAGATTTGAGACTGTGGCCTGGAGTGGACGACATGATAGTGGGGTCTACCACAGATAGTGATCACAACCCCCTCGAGCTCCACCTGATATCGCCCTGGGCCAAACATCCGAGCCCCCCAAATTCCATTCTTCCGACTAGGGAGGTATGCCCAACTAACGATTATAGATGACTTAAATGGGCATGCGTAGCCATGGACGAAGAGAAACTTGAAGCAATCAAACTCAATCTGCTAGATAGCAGCAGAGAGATACTCAGATTAGCCGAACAACAGGGAGGTCTGGATGAGAATGCGGCCTGTCACAGTCATCTTTTTAATCAGTTGGCCTCATATTACCACTGCGCACACACTGCACCACCTAGAAGACTAGGTTGCAGTTTGCCTGGTTCAACCAGGAGTGTAGGCGCCTTAGATCAAAATTGGCCCTTGCTATTAGAGCAAATAATGTGTTTGAACTGAGAGAAACAAGGAGGTCTTACAAGTCAGCCCAGGCTAGAGCGAAAAAGGAATGGGAGGTGAATCGATGGTTATCAATTAGAGAGGATGGTTCCAGGAATGATTCACAGCGATTCTGGCTCTTAGTCACTAGGGGAGACGCAGATAGGCCCAGCCACCCACTAACAACATTGCTATCGCAACCTGGTATGACCATTTCTCCTCACTATACTCTGGACCTTGCGAGCCAGATACTGATGCCTCCACCCAGGACCATGCTTACCCTCAGGCCAGCGAGTTTTTTTTCCAAAGTCAAAATCAGGTCCAGCATTAACTCTATCGTTAGGGCTAAAGCCTCAGGACCGGATGGCATTCCGATCGACGTTTTTCTCAGTGATGTTGAGAACTGGACAACATACACTCTGGCACTAGCTAATGGAATTGCTGCAGGTGCCCCAATACCCCCTGAGTTGATTCCAGTCTATAAGAAGGGTGGCCGCTTGTCGCCCATCAATTATAGGCCTATCAGCCTAATTGATAGCACCCAAAAGGTGTTTGCCCGCGCACTTCTCATGAAGATTCAGACCTGGATTAGTGATTTAACCATCTTGTCCCGTTTCCAAGCAGGGTTTAGACAGAAAACTAGCACTCTCGATCAGGTCTTACGCTTCCTCCTTTTGGCCTGGAAGATGGTGGTCATCGGACAGGCCTTATCTCTAGACACAAGCTTTGGTGGGTCCTAAAGGAGATGGGCCTCCACATCGAGGTCCTAATGTTAATCATTCGCCTTCATGAGGCTAACTACGCAAGGGTTCACTGGGGCAGCCACGGCCAATTGACAGACCTGATCAAAGTCAATAAGGGGGTCCGACAGGGCTGTGTATTTGCTCCCACTCTTTTCTCACTCTTTATAAATGGAGTTGTCCAGTACCACACTGACATTCCTGCTGATGCCCCAACTCTGGGGGGAGACTAGGTGATAACTTTGCTTTTTGCTGATAACACGTTGTTAGTCTCTAAAACCCCCAGAGGACTGCAGCTGCTCTTAGACTGCTTTGAGGCTTTCTGTGCAATGAGAGGCCTAGAGGTTAATATCTCGAAGACCAAACTCCTAATGTTAAACCCACACAAATCATTCAAAAGCAAGTTAACATTGGGTGGGATTCCCTTGGAGAGAGTGAGCACCTTCGATTATCTGGGGGTCACTCTCTCTGAGGACTTGTCCTGGAAGCCTCATGTATCGAATTGGACCCTCCAGCACCGACTGATTACTGGGGTCTTGAATAAAGAGCATAGGACTCTCAGAGCAAATCAGTAGCCGCCCCTCTACATATCCACAACCATAAGGCAGTGGGCTCAGCATTGTATGGTGCAGAACTCTGGGGTTTTGAAAAACTGGGCGGCCTTCTTACCATGGAGAACACATTTTTGAGAACCTTATGCTCACTTTCTCAAAGTACCCCTCTCCACCCACTAATGCTGGACATGGGCAGAACCTCTATTGTCGAGAAAGCTAAGCTACGCCGCCTATTGTTTTGGTTGCATTTAAAATCAACCCCCGAGCTGCTCCCATACACTGCTGCCCTTGTTGAAGTAAGTGCTCTTGACTGCTTTAAGAAAATCGGTTGGCTCTCTAAAGTGAAGTCCCTGCTTACTACTATAGGGCTGGAGGGGTAGTGGGACACAAAGGACCCAACATTACTGCCTAGCAAAGACCTAGTCAAGAAACAATATTGGAATTGGGTGGCCCAGTCTTCTTTTTCCTATTCGTCATGGGGCCGCCTCACATTGGATTTTATGGAATTTAAACTGTCAGGTGTTTACGAACAATATTTGGAGGCTCTTCTGATCCCGCAGGACAGGAAGCTCTATATGCAATTCAGATTTGGCTCCCTCCCGGTGAACACTTTTATAGCCTCCTGGCGACAGCTTTCCACCACACTGCCGTCTTGTCCAGGTTGCCCCTTTACTGCTGAGTCAATTGGTCACATTTTCTTTGTTTGTCCCATGTACCATTCTCCGAGAGCCAAATGGCTTACTCCTGTCTGTAAGCGGCTTGGCACCCGTTGTCATTGCGAAGCGCTGCACATTTTAAAATTGAACTCCTGCCTCCTAGTTGTCTGCGCAGTTGCCAAGTTCCTCGGCAAAATGTGGGCCATGATGAAAAAGTAATTGCTTGTACCATCCACTTTTTAGTTCTTCTCTAAACTGATGATATGTAGTTTAGCTCTGGTTATAGAGCGATTCTTAGTATAGCGTGGCGGGCGATGCTGCCCATTCCCATCACGGCAAAGGCTTTTGTTGATTCGATTTTTAGGCGCCTCATATGTTAATTTTATCCTTTTAAAACAGTTTTTAGACTAACCAATTATGCTCAAACTTTTTAAATTAATGTTAATAAATCTTGGTATGCATTTCTATTCTTCCCTTGTACTGTACGCATTTGCACTTTTATGGTCGTAATGACCACAATAAAGTTTTATGAATTGAACTGAATTCATATAGTTTGGGGTCATTAGAAGACATGGCTCATTAAAAGAGCTGGAAGATTGGAGAAGGGATACTATCATGATGGTTTTACAGATAGGTGTCTAGTTGTGAAAAAATTGCAGGCGAGATGGCAGAGATAGCCTTCTGTGGGAAGTGTTTCTGATGATAAGAGCCCAGTAGAGGTGACTGCACGTAAAATAATGGTGATTTGGACAAGAGTGAGAAAGAGGACAGTAGACTGCAAAAAAACACTAACCATAGCACTGCATAATGAAGTGGTGGCCCAGGCAAGTCTTGCTTGTGCAATCTGCAGTGCTTTGTGTGCTCCCAAAGGAGGGCAATGGACAAAGAGAGACGGGAACTGGACTCTCCCCAGAATTCTTGGGACAATAACAATGGATGGAGAATGTGTGTGTTGATGCGATGGCCTTAAGGGCCTCACACCTAAATAACATAAGTTCCTGTACATGCTGACAAAGGAACATGTACAATTATTTTGTGTGCAATAATGCACACCAACTGGCCTGGTGCTGAAGGAGCAGTAGGGAAGTTTTAGATTTGTTAGCAGGTTGAGCAGAGTTTGTGGGTATGTTACTCTGTTTATTATTTGCATTGGTAGCAGGTGGAGAAAAAGCTCAGAACAGGCTTAAAGGAGCATGTTCGGGAATTATTAAAGCAATATAGAGGGAGCGGGACAGGTTTAGAAATAATTGTGCAGCAGTTCTAGGCCTCGAGTAGGCAGGCTAGCAAAGAATTCTGAGATACCGAGACCATATGTGGAGGAAGCAAATGGAGAGGAGCAGGGTCGAACTCCCTCCCTCAGTAATAATTCAGAGCCTTGTTAAATAAAACATGTTTCCATGAGAATCCTTAGTTTACTTCAGGCAGCTCCGCAAACAAACCAAAAGGTCTTTATGCTTTTCTCAAAGAAAAGTGCAACCTCAGAATTTAAGACAGTACCAAAAAGCATTATAGACAATAAAGTAAAACATAACGTCCTCGACCCAATTTAGTAACAAGCATTTGCAATGCAATAGGTCTCGCATTCATGCGAGTTTGAGGTATTGGCATTGTAAGTGACAATGCATTTTATTTATGTTTTAAAACATAAATAACAGGCATTGTCATTTACAATACTAATAGCTTAAACTCTCGCAAATGCGAGACTTATTGCATTGCAATATAGGGCCTTCTCGACCGCTTGTTAGATTGTAAATATCAGAGGAAGAGACTGGCCTACGATGTCTTTAAAGTAGTGATAAATAGTGCAGTGAAGAAGAAGTGTAAGTGTTGTAAATTACAAAGACACAAAGGGGTCGATTCCGATTCGGGCCGGAAATCTCTCCGACCGAGCCGGACCCGGAGAGATTTCCGACCGAATCGGACCCGTGCAGTCCGACCGAACGAGTCCGATGCATTCGTATGCCACCGGACACGAGTCGGTCGGACTCCCATTGAACTCAATGGGAGCCGGTCGTACAACGCGTACGCGGGCTCCCATTGCCTCAATGGGTGCGAGGCGGACAAGGGCGCCCCTACAGCGAGTACGCCGCGAAGCGCTTCGCGGCGTACACGCACAGGTAGGGGGACCCATGGGTCCCCCTGTGTGCGCCTCGCACGGGTACGCGTACAGGGGGTCCGACACGGACCCCCAAAGTACGGCTCCGACAGCGAGTTCGAGTCGGACGGCGCGAGTCGGTCGGAGCGGTCGAGGTGCGCATCGTACTTACCCGGCCGGAAAACGTCTCCATTGCGCGGTGCGAATCGGGTCCGAGCGAGTCGGTCGTAGCGGTACGATCCGGGTACGAGTCGGTCGGAGCGGTCGGGTCGCCCGGACGAGTCGGTCGGCGAATTCGCATCGTACTCGCTCGGCCGGACCCGCGTACGGTTCGGTCGGGAAACAGGCTTTCGCATGGCTTTTTTCCCGACCGAATGGTATTGGGTGCGCCTCCGACCGAGATCGGAATCGGCCCCAAAGTGTGAAGTGAGTTACATATGATCCGAGATATAAACACTAACAAAGTGCTCCAACACCTTTCGCTCTTTGATTACACTGTTGCAGCTCAGGAGGAAGAGCGGGAGGGGGGGCTATTTCCTGCCCTCTCCATGATTTGAGTGTGCAGTGTGGCATTGCGTAATGTCATTGCTATCTTTGGCCTAATAAAAAACACTCCAGCTGTAGTAGGGCCCTAGCTTTACCTCCTGGTGCAGGGCTGGTGGTGCTTTATGGCAGGCATGGAGGGAGGGATGTCCTTGGCTGCAGCTCCGGCCTCGTACAGTACCCCTGCTATTACTAGCGAGAGGCACTGAGGTGGTGGTATTGGTATTGGTGGTGGTGGTATTGCTGGTGGTGGTATTGGTGGTGGTGGTAGTATTAGTGGTATAAGTGGTGGTGGTATTGGTGGTGGTGGTATTGGTGGTGCTTGTATTGGTGGTATTGGTGGTGGTGGCACTGGTGGTGGGGTATTGGTGGTGGTGGTATTGGTTGTGGTGGTATTGGTGGTGGTATTGGTGGTGGTGGTGGAATTGGTGATGGTGGTATTGGCGGTATTGGTGGTGGTGGTATTGGTATTGGTGGTGGTATTGGCATTGGTGGTGGTATCGGTGGTGGTATTGGTACTGGTGGTGGTGGTATTGATATCGGTGGTATTGGTGATGGTGGTATTGGTGGTGGTAGTGGTGGTGGTATTGGTGGTGGTGGTATTGGTGGTGGTGATATTGGTGGTGGTGGTGGTGGTATTGGTGTTGGTATTGGTGGTGGTGGTATTAGTGGTGGTATTGGTGGTGGTATTGGTGGTGGTGGTGGTATTGGTGGTGATGGCGGCATTGGCGGTAGTATTGGTGGTGTTGATGGTATTGGTGGTGGTGGTATTGGTGGTGGTCTTGGTAATGGTGGTGGTGGTATTGGTGGTATTGGCAGTGGTATTGGTATTGGTGGTAGTGTTATTGGATTGGTGGTGATGGTATTGGTATTGGTGGTGGTCTTGGTATTGGTGGTGGTGGTATTGGTGGTATTGGCAGTGGTATTGGTATTGGTGGTAGTGTTATTGGATTGGTGGTGATGGTATTGGTGGTGGTGGTGGTATTGGTAGTGGTGGTATTGGTGGTGGTGGTAGTTTTGGTGGTGGTATTATTGGTGGTGGTATTGGTGGTGGTATTGGTTGTAGTGGTATTGGTGGTGGTATTGGTGGTGTTGGTAATGATGGTGTTGGTATTGGTGTTGGTATTTGTGGTATTGGTGTTGGTATTGGTGGTGGTGGTGGTGGTACTGGTGGTGGTATTGGTGGTGGTGGTATTGGTGGTGGTGGTATTGGTGGTGGTGATATTGGTGGTGGTGTTATTGGTGGTGGTATTGGTTGTGGTATTGTTGGTGGTGGAGGTGGTGGTATTGATGGTGGTGGTGGTATTGGTGGTGGTGGTATTGGTGGTGGTATTGGTGGTGGTGGTATTGGTGGTGGTATTGGTGGTGGTGTTGGTGGTGGTGGTATTGGTGGTGGTATTGGTGGTGGTGGTAGTGGTATTGGTGGTGGTGGTATTGTTGTTGGTGGTGGTATTGGTGGTGGTGGTATTGGTGGTGGTGGTATTGGTGATGGTGGTGGTATTGGTGGTATTGGTGGTGGTGGTGGTATTTTTGGTGGTGGTGATAATGGTGGTGGTGGTATTTGTGGTGGTATTGGTGGTGGTATTGGTGGTGGTGGTGGTATTGGTGATGGTATTGATGGTGGTGGTATTGGTGGTGGTGGTATTGGTGGTGGTATTGGTGGTGGTGGTATTGGTGGTGGTGGTGGTATTGGTGGTGGTGGTGGTAGTAGTGGTATTGGTGGTGGTATTGGTGGTGTTGATGGTGGTCGTGTTGGTGGTGGTATTGGTGGTGATGGTGGTGGTATTGGCAGTGGTGGTGGTATTGGCGGTGGTGATGGTATTGGTGGTGGTGTTGGTATTGCTGTTAATAAAACAGGCTTTTGAAAACAACCCGTCAGGTGGCTTTAGTACAGATGACATGTAACACAGATGTGCTGTTGTCAGCTTCAGCCCATTAGCACAGGATTATGTGCTACTTGGAATTCACATGACCTAATTTGCTAATCATTCCTAAATCCATTTTACTTGGGGGGGTTGAAACAGACACAAGATAATGCCGGGATAAAGTGATTGAAAGCAGGCGCCCGTGTAACGGGGCGTCCCTGCTGCTTAAAAAAACACAAGCGGTTTCAGCTGAAGCAGCGCATGTCCGGCCTGCAGTAAGAGAAACTCAATAAAGTAAACAGTGCTTACAGACTAAATAACAAGTCCCTGTGTAACAACCGAAGTAAAGAGGCCAGTCGCCATGGGAGGTTACAAATGAAGACACGGCCGTACTAAGGAGGGACTAACAAGTCTATTAACGAATCCGAAGGCAGCATTTACGAAAGACAATGACACAAGACAATGAAAAATATGGGAGGAGAGTGGGTGCGGCTTCTCTCCCATACTCTACTACAGCAGTCTCGCAGAGCGAGCAGCGCAGGCGAGCTGCTGCTAGGCTCGACCAAAAAAGGAGAGAAATGAATTAGAACAACACAAAAAATGGTGAACAACAGGCAAGAGGATCGGGTATTAGTTACTTTTAAAATTCAAAAAAGTACAAATTCACCAGTAAACTTGAAACTTAAAAAATAATTTGTGTTTTTTCACCCACTGACCTTGGCAGGTGTTAACAAGTAAAATATCCATGTGAAACACCAAATGAAAAGCAGGAATGGAATGTGTACCATCTTTAGGATTCAAAGCACATGTACTAGGATGTGGTTAGCAGCCTCCTATTGCCCAGAGTCCAAAAATGCCAGTAAATTCAGTTGAAAAAGGAGTAAACCATGTGAAATGATTATTTTTCTGCAACCTGTTTTTAGCACCAGACATAACAGATTTGCCGGAGATATTTCAAGGGCTCCTCTAACAATCGAAAAAGGCATACATATCTGAAATTGAAGGGTAGAGTGCCAAAAAGCAAAAACATAGCCAACTACATACCCTTCAACAAATGAATGTTCTTCGTCGCTTTTGTTTTCCGGTAGGGTGATCGCACATCATTCACATTGCACTGCACTGATAAGACTAAAGACACAACCCTTTGGCAGAAAACAAAATGATTAATGTTGCAAAGAGTATGCCATCTTAAGAACTCACTCCTGCAAGAGAAGAAACAGTTCCCAGCAGTCCTATGTAGGATAGATTTTTTTTCATTTTGCAGTAAGCGGATCTGAAACCTTGCTCAAAATGACATATTTTGCATGACCCGCATCCACTTATCACGTCTATAAAGTACTGTAGACAAAATGACTGGACAACAGTTCTCAAAGTGCCGTCAAACTGCTGTCATGAAGGAAACTTAGCTGGTTGCTGGGGATATGGGTTTTTGAGCCTCTTTAGAACTAAGGTTGCTTTTGATATGCAGAAGAACCAACTGGCTGAGATGGGCACTTTATGCTAAATTCTACCCCTCAGCGGCAAGGAGCTGCAAAGGAACCTTAGCAGCAGCTATAAAGGGAAGTGATTTAGTAATTTACTCATGTTGAGAGACCAAAAGCACCCCTGAAACAAAGACACAAGCTTATATTTACTTTGTGATAAACATGTATCCATTGAAAGTCCCAGCAGAAATAACTATGGAACAAAGATAATTAGAGGAGGCCTATTACTCGGGGGTGAATATTTGGCATTACATTTTTTGAATGGTGTTCTTGTTTCAAGAACATTAAGGCAAAATATGCTTTTTTTCTGAAGTTCGCCTGTGTTTAGTGAATTCTGGACTGAATGAAAGCTGTATGGTGACTACCTTGTGTCCAGACTTGAGTCGGTTCCAAGTCAGTGTTGATGTTTGAGTCCCATGAGAGCATGTTGGACATGTGAAGCTCTCACTGAAGCTACTGGTAGTGCCAGATGTTTGGCGATGGTCATGGAAGGCAGTGCGGTGACAGTGGAGTTGGAATATTGTCCCAAGCTCCCATTCCAAGACATGTGGGGACACGAAAGGGTGCTGGGCTCGTCACTCAACAGCTGTTCACTTTGCAAGTTTCTGTGATCCTTTGGTGATTTCTCACATCCTTAAATGGTTCAGGACAGAAATGAGGAAGAGCGTTTAGTGGAAGGAGGATCGCAGATGGGTGGATTTGATGGAACCTCACACCTGTTCCCTGATGATGCTTTTGTCGTGAAGGTACTGCTGAAAGTGCAGCATGGAAGGCACTCAATGACAGAATGTGCTTCAGATGGTGCTCAAGTGCAGAGGTGTTGTGTTCTGTGAACTGAACTATCATGTTAATGGAAATGAGCAATGACTAATATGGACGGGCCAAAAGCTCCTCTGTGTAAATATATATTTAGTAATGTAAAGGTGACTTCTTAACATAATTGAAGGAAACCTTTGGAAAGAATCCCAAATTATTCTTATTCCACAACAACAAATGTTTTGTGCATGAAATTCAATTTGTTGGATCTTGCACCACAAGCAGATACAAGGGCTAGATGGACTCAGATAGGATTCGCAAAGAGTGGTTTCAATTTGTGCACCAACGTTTTGTAAATCCTATGGTATTTTGCGAACCGACCTATGTTCTAATAAGTCAGGTCTCAAAATACCAAATTGCAGTGGTTGGCAATTTGACCTACGTCATGAATATTAATAAGGTAGGTCCAAATAACAATCCATTCCGATTTTCTGCCATCACAGGTATGAAGACCTGCTGCAGTCAGCAGACCCTGATGTCTGTGACAGCTTTAAACAAAGCAATCTTTTTTTTTTTTTAATGTAGCCTGATTTCCTTAAAAAGTAAAATGTGATGCATTAAAAAAAAATGCTTTTAAAACTATTTTTTGAGAGTAGGCAATGGTCCCATGGAAAAATGTTTTTTGACCATTCACAAAAGGGAAAGGATCAAAATGGGACCTCTCCCCATTTGCCAACAGGTTACTATTGACTCTTAGTAGCCAGTAAAATATAAATGTTTGGGATGGGATTTCAGTCACAAAATATTATACACACAATAAAGAATTTTTATTTAGAAGTGATGCCCTAAACACATCCGCCCCTTCCAAATAGGGAATCTTTACGGTTTCCTAAACCCATTTCACTAACAGGTTACTGAATCGCTAAACAGGTTTAAGATATTTGAAAAACAGTTTTTCTTGTCACAACCCAGCAATTACAGAATTGCATGGTCTGCAGCTAGAAAGTAAGTTAATACATCTGGCCCCAAGTGTCTTAAATTTCTATTGGATGCCAAAGAGCAAATTTGTTGAAGTCATTACTAAAGGATGTCTGCATTATTTGTAAAGAGCACATTTCGTTTGTTGCAATTTGTACTGAAAAATAATTAATGACACTAAGGAAATATGAATTTGAAAGCATGCTTACAAATACTGAGCCCCTACCTTTCTGGATTGAAAATGTTTCTATATTGAGGAAGGTTTAAATTTGCCTGAAATCCTACTTGGCAAGAATACAGCAATGACAATGTTTGGCACTACTGTATCAATGTTATCAAGATAAATTAATGGATGAATATTCATTTAAAACAGATAATATAGTATGTTGAGTGAGCTAATGTAGTCAGCAGTAGATTTTAGATATACTTTTCCAATGCAGGGTCAGGGAAGTAAACTAACAATATGAAATGGAATTGTGCTGGGTGGTTTAGACACAGTTGAACAGTTTCTCTTATGATGCCTTTTGCTTCTAGGCCAGAGGGTAAACATTCAGGGCAAGTTTATCACACTTAGCTGTAGTGTACAGTACACCTACTAAGTTAGAAAAATGTTAAATAATTTCAAAGCATAACATTTTGAAGGGAAGGGTAACCTTCCAGTACAAAACCTATGCTTGAACTTACACACACACACACACTCTTGCACAATAGTGAAAGGGTGTGGCCATTTGTGCAAGGCAGCCTAAAGTGCGCTAGCGCAGGGAGAGAGAAGATAAGCACCATATCTTAGTAGATAAGGCACTGTTCTACTGTCTTTCTTTCTGCTCTCTCCCTTAGATACATGAGTGATAACTAGAATAGAGGTCATTGTACTACTCGTAAAGAGGTCAAGAAATATGTCATCCTTCTTGTTAACATTCTTAGGGGGATATTCTCAAGAACGTGTGATAATTATCGCAAAATTAGCTTAACGCAACTTTGCACATCGCAGTCTATCGCGGGTAAATAACGCTGTGTTAACGTTGTATTCTCAACACGGCGGTACCATGCGATAGTCTCACGCTAACGTGTCAAATGACCGCAATAAAATTACTGTGACGGCAAAAAAACGCGAAACACGAACGCAAAAAAAGTTGCGATGTGGCCAACCGCAATAAAAAAATTCAGCGATAACCAGCGACAGGCCTGCAATTCCCACGCTTCATGTGGGAAAATGCACTATAAAAGCACCGAAAAACACAAACAAAATAATTCAAATTGCGTAGCACCATGGAGGAAGCCGGAGCAAGTACAGAGGACGACCAGAACCCCACAAGCCCCCAGGAAGACCGGCCTGGGACCTCGGGGACACGGAAGGGCAAGGAGAAGAAGACGAGGAAGACGAGGTTCAGTCCGCAGGAAAACAGGATCATCATCACGGAGGTGATAGAACACCACCAACAACTGTTCGTCACCTCCAACGTGTCATTGGCAAATAAAAATGCAATATGGCAGTCCATCCTGGACAAGGTGAATGCAGTCGGAGTGAGGAGGAGGACAATTGGAGAGGTCAAGAGGCGCTGGAATGATGCGAAGCGCAAAACCAAGAAGAAACTCGCTGACAACCATCAGGCAGCAATGCAGACTGGAGGTGGCAGTCCAGCGGAACATCAGGAGCTGGATGAGATGAAGGAAATGGTGGCCACAGTCATCAGTGGGGAGACGGTGGAGGGAGTTGGGGGTCCGGACACTACTCGACATGACCTGACACAACAGCACCAGGGTGAGTACCAAACAGGGACTGGGGGGACGGGTGGAGATGGGCACAATGGCACACATGCACAATTAAGTAGAGCACACTGCACACCCACAATGACTCTGGATCATGTCCCTGATCCCCTTGGCACACTGCAGCACACATACAAACAGCAAGTAGGCCCCCGTCCACTATGGGCGCAAAGGGGTCCCTCCCCACACAGCACCAATCTCACAACCAACCCATGCACACGTGTCAAAACCAGCAAAGCTGCGTGTCTGTGAGCCACCATGACAATGCAAGTGACACTGCATGACGAATAGCATGGCTGCAGTCCAATTATCATGACATTGTGCACGCCACGACACTGGGGTGGCTGAGTGTGGAACACATCCAGAACGGAGCAGGTCACTCTCTGACACATCCACGTGCACAAACAACCCCTGACGTCAACAACACATCTGCGGATAAACCATGCCCAAGAGCCAAAATTATCCAAGTCTGCAACATCTCAGCACTGTAGAAGCACACAAGTCAAAGGCACACCGCCTCAAAGGGATAAGGGGCAGCAAAATCACAGCTGCAGGGGCTACTCTCCCACAATGCAGCACACACACATAGCAATAACACCACATCAACATTGACGACAATGTGGTACAAAGTGCAACACTTTCACTACAGAACAGAGGACACAACTGGTTCCGATTGTGCGTAGAAACTGGCCAATTACATCTGGCATAGCAGGAAACTGTGAGATGAAAATGTACGTGTACAACCTCACATCCGTGATGTAGTTCAAATGTCCACTGTCCCGCATCAAATAGTCAGCTCCTCCCAAACAGTCCCAATGCACATTGTCATGCAGTCTGTATGTAAACTAGAACAATGCGTCAACATACATGTCAACACAATGTTAAAATGCATCTCCCCTTCACATTTGCAGAGGGACAATCAACACCTCCAGCAGAGCAGACCAGACAACTCATCAGTGATGATGAAGAGGACCTCCATACCTTCGACACCGACGCCCTACAACAGCTCATGGACATCTTAGGCAAGCCACCTCCAGGAGCAGGGCAGCCCAGCAGCATCGAGGAGACCCCACCCCCTGCACAGACCACACAGCAGGAAGCACCCACCACCGCGGGTGGCTCCCAGCACCTCACCGAAGCAAACATCGCATTCCAAGGCCAGGTGTTAGACTGCCAGAAGGAGGTGGCTGAACAGGTGCGGGTGGGTTTTGACCTCATGGCAGCCGAACTAGATTACATACGTGGGTGTCTAATGCCCATCAGGGACCACTTACACTCCCCAACAGACACCCACACTGCGACAGAGACACACGCATTTGCACATTTCCAGTACTGAACCACGCCCAGAGCCCCGGGATAATCATTCACACCCCTACGCTGTACTTGCGTACGCCGGCCCAGTCCACTCCTCTTACATATAAAGGGGGGATGACAAAGCTACATGTCCAAGGTCTTACCCACTGCCTGAGGTGACATGGTTCGTTTGCTGTACACAGCACAATGTAATGTGGTAGGGCCCGGGGCCATCATGCATACGTAATGAGCACACAGACACACTTTGATAGTTAGTTGAACTGGCTACGGGCACGTGCGCCCGGCCACTTTTCATTACCAGGGTCACCTGACCAGTGACACCTTTGCTGGATGGGTGTGGGGTGAGTGTGAGCCAGCCCTCAGGGAGTGGTTGGTGCTGGCAACAACTTGAACAGTGATCACTATTAAAGCGGAAACAGAAAACACCAACATAACACAAACAACTGCGAAGCATCATGGTGGTAGCTGGAGCAAGTACAGAGGGCACCCAATATTCAATGAGAAGGGTCCGTGAGTTGCAGTGCACTGAGGTAGGGGCACCAGAGCTGAGCGTGCTCATGTGAAGAAATTGTCTAGGATTGTGTCCCTTCGGGATATTCCTGCTGCAGCTGCAGTGGGGGGTGTTACACCTGCCTCATCTTCCTCATCATCGTCCCAGGTCTTCCCCACTGCCTGAGGTGACATTGTTGCGTGAGCTGTCCACAGCACAAAACTCAATCTGAAAGGGTCCATTAGTTGTGGTGCACTGAGTGAGTGGCACCTGAAGAGCTGAGCAGGGTATCAAGCTGATGATGGCATCCAAGACAGGTGTGAGCAACTCTGATAGTCTGGCTGTAAGATTCTTTCGACTCTGGCAGTTGTTG
This sequence comes from Calotriton arnoldi, assembly GCA_963921515.1. Classification (NCBI taxonomy): domain Eukaryota; kingdom Metazoa; phylum Chordata; class Amphibia; order Caudata; family Salamandridae; genus Calotriton; species Calotriton arnoldi. The sequence continues at coordinate 955,299 of CAWUFW010004116.1, read as the reverse complement.
GTTGGAGGTGGTCCTGCTGGTGGTGGCATGTGCAGCCAGCGGTGATGCGTCGTCTGGGCAGGTCAGGACTCGATTTGATGTGTGAGCCCTGGTGGACCGCAGTTGAGGCCGGAGGCAGCGGTCAGCGCAGGGCCACAGACACATGGCGTTGATGACCCCCAGGCCATCGACTCAGAGGCCATCCAATATTCAATCAGACAGGGTCCATAACTTGAGCTGCACAGAGTTAGTGGCCCCGTATGCACTGCGGCCGTCACAGGCACACCGCCACGGGACGGTGACTTGCGATGGACTGAGGTAGGGCCACGAGAGCTGAGCGGGTCCTCGTCGATGTCGAAGGTGAATGTCGCAGAGTGTTTCGGGGGACAGTGGAAGGTGTTCTTCCAGGGCATGATGCAGAGGGCAGAACCAAGCAGAAACAGGCAATATGGAGGAGATGAATGCTACAGACTGATTTTTAACACCAAGTCAGTATCAGCTACATGATGATGAACCACCAGGCCATAGACTCAGACGCCACCAAAGTTCAACCAGAGAGTGTCCATGAATTTCGGGGCACAGAGTTAGTGGCACCAGAGCTGAAAGGGGATGCAGTCTGCGATGAGGCCTGTACAATGGTATAAACTCTGCCATAAAAAAATCAAGACTCAGTTCCAAATGTGTGACCTACTTGACCGCAGTGTAGGCCGGAGGCAGCGGTCAGCAGGGGCCCACAGCCATGTGTCGTTGGCTTGCGATGCACAGAGTTAGTGGCACCAGAGCAGTTGTTGGTAGTGTTTGATCACCTCCATAACGATGATCCTTTTTTCCTCCGGACTGAACTGCATCTTCCTCTTACTCCTCTACTTGCGTACAATGATATGAACTCGGCCATTGAATAATCAAGACTCAGTTCCAAATGTGTGACCTACTTCACCGCAGTGTAGGCCAGAGGCAGCGGTGGAGTACATCAACGAGAAAGGAGTGCTGGGGGCCTGTGTCGCGGAGGCCAGTGATGGTCTGAGGAGGCTGCCAAGGTCGCGGGCCTCGGGCTTGGAGCATGCACCGGCACGTGGTGGGCCCTCTTTGACACACGCCGGTGTCGGCAGGTGAGCAGTGAGGCCTGGGTGCGCAGGGGTGGCCAAGACGGGTCTGGAGACCAGCGGCCTGGGGTGCAGCAGGCGCACAGGATCGTAGGCACCACCGCTCACTGCGTCTGCCTCGTGGCGGGGAGAGAGGCGCCCCCCTGGCAGACACGTTGGCCATTCTGGAAGAGAACCACGCCAAGAGCAACGTGCTTTTTATTCACACCCCTACGCTGGCCTGGCGTACGCCGGGCCAGCCCACTCCGCTCACGCTTACAGGGGGGGACGTAACAAGCTACATTTCCGCGATCTTCCCCACTGGCTGAGGTAACATGGTTGCATGGTTGCGTCCACTGTCCACTACACTCCAAACACCAGCAGTGTATGTCGACATGGAAATGTCTGTGGTCTGCATACTCAAGTCTGTCCAGCACATCCACGCCACACTTGGCATTGTGTACATTCTCATTCATGGGTCACTTGCCTCCTTCGCACATGCCTGGTTCCCACCTCTCCCCACATTCTGCTATTGTGTGGCTGTGGTGCCATGCCGTTGTTGGCTTGTGTACATGGCTAGCCCAGGTTACCACAGTAAGTTGTGTTGTTGTGTCTGGTATGTGGGCATGTTGTTTGTCATGTTGTATGTGATTTTGTAACGTGTGCATTCCCAGAGTTGTGAGTTGTATGTTGGTGGAGTTGAGGTGTGTGGTGTGTTCAGTTGGTACTTACCGACGAGCATTGCATTTGCATAGATGCCAGCCTCAAAGCGCTGGTTGATGATGGACTGTTGGAAGATGAAGGAATCATGCACACTGCCTGGGTAGTTGGTGATGGCATTGGTGAAGAGTCCCCGGTGGTCCAGTATTGCCTGCACATTGATGGGAGCGGGGGGTTCCGGGAGTGGTGGCGGGCCTGGGGGTGGTGGCGGTGGGTGTTGTGGCCCTCTTGGGGCTCCGAGCTGCATGATCAGTAGCTCCATGGCATCTGTTGTTCTTCAGGTGTGGCTCTGGGCTGGGCTCCTTTTTATGGTGCAGGTTGTCGTCCGACTTAACACCAGGTAAGAGCAGGTGTTACATCCCTGCTGCTAACACGCCTTATCGCCTGTTTTGGGATCTTATCGCCAATCTGGCTGGTCGTTGGGAATATTGCACAGGAACGCCTACTCTGCATCTCATTAGCGTTAGTTGCCGGTGTCATCCGTGGCAATGTTTTTTGCAGCTGCTATCGCAGGAAAACTGGCGATATCGGCTGTTAACACCAGCTTGTGAATAGGGCGATAAATCTATCGCCACTTTGGCTGCGATAAAGTGCTGCTAACTCGGCGATAAGTCCTTGAGAATATGCCCCTTAGTTTATTGGTAATCAGATTATCTGTTTTCCATTCCTATAAAGATGATCCTTTGAATTTGTACAAATAGAAATCAAGATGTGAAAGATTGCATATTAAGTAATCTTTATTGACCTCGAAGAAAGCACAACTTAATAGGGAGAATTGAACATCCTTTATCATCTTGAACAATGCAGCGCTGAATAGAGAGAATTTTGCATATTGATATTCATGTTTTATGGTTCTAATCGTGAGAGGTAAAGTTGGAAAATGCATTTGAATAATGTAATTCTGCAGAAGTCGCTTTTAAAGTAATGAAGCAGGTACACTAAAGCACTTTAAGATCTTTGTATAGGATGCAATCTTGTATTAGCTCTTGGTTAATGGATGATGTATGTATTTTAATGCAATAAGTTGAATATATCTTGGATGTGAAACAGAGGAAATTTGTTTTCAACATGTCACTTTGGATAATGTAATACAGTATTGGTGCCAAGTGCTGTGCACTGCAATATTTTGTTTTTTACCTCTTGGATCTGTTATGTTGTATTTCATGTAAACTACCACAAAGAGAGCCAAGAGCACCGGAAAGAGTCCCTTCTTTTCGTTTAACATTTGATTTTAATTCTGGTGTGGCCAGATCATGCTCTTTTCCTTTTCATGTTATAAAAACTGTTGTTCATCACCGCGCTACAAAGGCAGACTCTGGGGATGCCCGGTCTATGGAAAATCTTCTATAATTATTTTAGACTGATCTGGGATTAAAAAAAAATGTGTTACGCACTGAAAATAATCACTTAGTTGAGGCATGCCTTTGCCCTTTAAATATCCTCCTAAGAACCAAGAACAGTCGCAAACCAGTCCCAATTGTATACACATTTCATTTGCTACTAATGTAAACTGCATTCCTGTGTTTTGTTTAATCAAAAATGCTTAGTACATCTGTTCATGCATTCCACCAATGTTTATGTGCTGGCCATATAGCACTAAAATATACCATTATTAAAATGGTTGCCTGATCATCTAATGACTGCCCGGGTTCCGATTGCGTTTAGCACCAGCTTGAAGCCTTGCTACTGCCACATATGAAACTGGTTATTTTTGATTGCGGATATGCTCACAACCTAAAAAGATGAATAGTGAATACATTGCATATTGAACGTTGCACTGTTTCTGTTTCCTGACTTGTAAGAAATGGCGTTGTTGGTTGAGGGGATGAAAGACACACTCAGGCAATAACCACAATCCTTGCAAGGGTGAACAACAAAAGTCACAAAATAAACCTGTGCTTACCCCTCTGGTAGCTTGACACAAAAGCAGTGAGGCTTAAAGTAGAGGCAATGTGTAAATTATTTTTGGCTGTAGTCAAACAGTACTGAAAGGAAAACATCACAGAAGAAAAAGACCAAACCATTTTAAAACAAGCATTGATAAATGCTTTAGATTTTGCCTATGTGATTAATATTCCAGTTTAAAAAAGCTTTATTTAGATAAAGACAAGAAATACATAAGACCAGCAATACAATTTAAGCATATTAATGAAAACATAACGTAAAAATGGCTAGTATAAAGATAAAAGTGAAAGCTATTTAAAGTTTTTAAGGGATAAGGAAAATAAAGGGGGGAAGGGGAAAGGAAGGGGGTAGGGAAGGGTAAAGTCTTACACAATGGTAGAATGAGATAATGCATATTTACCAAGGAATGTGAATAGACTCCAATATATAATTAATAAGTATAATGAGCCAACATAAGTAGAAAGCGGAGAACAGAGAAGATATACATTCAAGGAGGTTTAAAATTTTCAGAATTTAAACGAGAATTATTTGCTAACACTAGTTTGTCTAGATAAGTAGTAAGAGGCAACCAAAAAAGATCTCTATTAACCATTGGCTTGCAGGAGGAGGCAAAAGCAATATCAAGTCGATGAGAATGGCATAAACTATTCCACCAGTGTTGGATAGAGAGTTTTGTAAGAGTTTTCCAGTTGAGAGAGATGTGTTGGAAAGCTAAGGCGAGCATACGGTCGAAAAGACCATGATTGTGGGAAGGGAGATTCAAGGAACCAGATAGACTTCCAGAGAAAAGAAGAGAAATGGAATAAGGAATGGAGATATTAAACAGGCTAGAGATATAGGTCCAGATTCTCCCCCAAAAATTAGAAACTGAAGGGCAAAAGAAAAGAAGATGTAGAAGATTAGCATTAGGAGAATGACAGGACCAACAGTTGGAGTCAGTGGAGTGGGAAAAGTTAGCTATAGAGGAAGGGGTAAGATAAAGTCTATGGTAAAGGAAAAACATAGATTGGGTAAGAGAAGCAGATCGAGAGATTTTGAGAGAACGGGACCAGAATTTGTCCCAAAAGATGGTGGTCCATTCACATCGCAGGTCAGATTCCCAAGAAAGTTCCAATTTGGTTTTAGTGCGATCTGGATTGGGAGCTGAGAAGTATTTATAGATGAGAGAAGCTTTAGGTAAAGAGAGAAGAATCATAAGAAGAGAATTTTTAGCAACAGGGAGAGGAGAAGAGGGAAGAGAATAGTAAATATCAAGAATGACCGACATTAGAATAGTACATTTCTGTAAGAAGGACCGGGGACAGTGGAATAAAGCTTGAAATTGGGGAAAGGGACATGGGGATAATCCATCAAAAGGTCCTTAACCCAGATTATACCCTTTAATCTCCAAGCTTTCCAAAAAATGGTTCTGTTATTAATGAGAATAAGGGAATTATGCCAGATTGGAGATTCTAAAAAGGATTCTCTAGAAATGGAATTAGGTTGAATCAAAGGTTTCAAAAGGGAACAAGTATGTTTAAACAAAGGAAGAGAGGTAAAAGGGGTTTTGGCAGAAAAAAACAAAACTTCCTTTAGAGAGAAGGGTAATAGTAAGGTTTGTTCAATGGAGAGCCAAAGAGGAGTGAGAGGGGAAGGTTCGGAAAGAAGCCATTTGGAGGCTTGACGGAGGGAAAAAGACTTATGATATAGGCGGAAGTCAGGGAAATTCACACCCCCGTTAGACTTTGTCTTGCGAAGAAAGGATAAGGAAATCCTGGCTTTCTTATTCTTCCAAAGAAACTTAGAAAGACAAGAGTTGATACGTTTAAAATAATAGGAAGGGATATGAACAGGGAGCATGGAGAGAGTGTAAATCAAAATAGGGGTAACCATCATTTTGATGGAGTCTAACCGGCCCCACCAGGAAAGAAAAAGGGGGTTCCAAGAGGAAAGAAGTTTGTCAATTCGAGATAGAACTGCAGACATATTTATTTTAATAGAAGAGGCGATGGAATTGGAGAACCACATACCTAAATATTAGATTTTTGAACTATTCCATGCAAAACCAGTGGAAGAAAAAGAATGAGGGAGACAAAATTTAGTGAGAGGGAGGATTTCAGTTTTATCGGAATTGATTTTATAACCAGATACAAGGGAGAAGGAAGCAAATTCCTGTAATAAAGGGGGAATAGAGGTTTCTGGAGCAGAAATAAAAAGTAGAATATCATCCGCATAAGCGGAAAGTTTTAAATGGTGGTCACCATAAGAAAACCCAGAAATTGAGTTATTATTGCGAATTGAGGAAAGGAAGGGTTCAAGAGCTAAAATAAAGAGAAGAGGGGAAAGAGGGCATCCTTGGCGAATTCCGCGTTGAAGAGGAAAGTAGGATTAGACACAGCCATTAACTAATACCGAGGCTCTGGGAGCAGAGTATAATAAAGAAATAAGTGAAATCAATTTGGGACCAAAACCATGCCACTTCGGAGATGCAAATAAAAAAGACCAGCCAACTCTATCAAATGCTTTCTCAGCATCGACAGAAATGGCCGCTAAAGATGTAGAAAGGGAGGGGATTTTGTTTAAAACGTTAAGAAAAAGACGTGAATTGTCTGAGGTCAACCTACCCTTAACAAAACCACATTGCTCCTTACCAACTAAATGGGGCATAAGGGGATCCAAACGTAAGGCAAGTGTTTTGGCAAATAGTTTATAATCGACATTGACTAGGGAGATCGGGCGATAGTTTTTACAAAACATGGGGTCTCGACCATCTTTATGTATGAGGCAGATTGTGGCTTCCTGAAAAGTGCCTTCTGTCTTACCGGAAAGAAAAAATGAATGGAAAAGATTTAAGAGTTTAGGGAGTAATAAATTAGAAAAATGCAAATAAAATTCAACAGAAAAACCATCAGGGCCGGGAGTTTTCCCTTTCAATAAAGTATTTAAGGCAGTGGATAATTCATTAAGGGATAGATCTGTTTCAAGGTCAGAAAGATTAAGGTGAGAATTGGACGGAGCTGGGAGTTTATTAAGATAAGCTTGGATAAGAGAACTGGAAGGAGGAGATTCTGGGGTGTAAAGGTCCTTGTAAAAAGCTTAAATTCATTAAGAATGTCCTGATCTTTGTGCATGAGAGAACCGTCGGAAGAGTAAATAGACTCAATCAAAGTTCGGTCCTTACGAGTTTTAAGGTAATTCGCTAAAAGTTTACCTACTTTATTACGACCTCCATAGTATCGGGCACTACTGCGGAGAAGTATTGAGGACGCATTATCGGTCGAAGATTTATTGAATGCTAATTTAACACGTATCAGGGCTGGTGGGATCGAGTCCATCGAAGAAGTATAGAACTCATGTTCTAAAGCTTTAATATGGGCCAAGGTGCTTTCTTGTTGTTGAAGGAGACGTTTCTTTTTTTTTGAGACAAAGTCTATAATAAAGCCTCTCGCGGTAGCTTTAAAGGAATCCCATAATATATAAGGGGAGAAGGTGGGGTCATTATTGAGGTCAAAAAATTCACTAGCGAAAGTAGTGAAAGAAGAAGAGAAAAGAGGAGCAAGGAGAAGAGAATTATTAAAACGCCAACGGGAGGACCTGGGATGTGGAGGGAGCAACTCAAGGTCAGTCACAATTGGGGCATGGTCAGAGATGACGATAGGTTCAATAGAGGAGGATAACAAATTTTGAGATAAAGATTGGGAAAGAAAAATATAGTCTAAACGAGAGAGGGAGTTGTGAGGAGGAGAGAAGAAAGAAAAGTCAAGAGTATCGGGGTGGGAAAGTCTCCAAGAGTCCACGAGGTGTGTTTGAGAAATAGTATTGAGAAAGTGTTTATGAGTTTTGTGAGGAGTGAAGCGAACCTGAGATTGACGGTCAAGAAAGGGGTCAACAACTTGATTACAATCGCCTCCTAATATAAAAAGATCATCCTTAAACTGAATACATTTCTGTGTAATCAAAGGCCAAAAGGAACAATCAGAAAGTGTAGGGCCATAAATATTAAAAACAGTTAAATAAATATTATTAATTAACAATTTAGCTAACAACCATCTACCTTCTGTGTCAGTTTCTTGCGATATAACTTTACAATTCAATTTCTTGTGACATAAAATTATAACACCGTTTTTCTTATTGGCAGTAGGGGAAAATAAAACAGAACCCACCCAACCTCTTTTTAATTTTAACGCCTCAATTTCTGTAAGGTGGGTTTCTTGTAAAAGAACCAGATCGGGGTTATAAGAGGCAAGATGATAAAGTATTCTCTGTCTTTTAATTGGGTTAACAAAACCTTTCACATTCCAGGCGATAACTCTGAATTTAAAACCATTAAAAATACATAAAGAACAAAATATGTAATAGTAAAAAAGTGGAGTAGGAGAAAAATGGAAAACCAGCAAAAGGAAGGAAAATGCAAGTGAAATAGGGAAAAAGGAAAATAAGTACAACAAGGAGGGAAGAAAGGAAGGAAAGAAAGAGTAAGAGCAAAAGAAGACAGTACATGTCAAAGCGACGACTGTAATACGTACCTTACGGGGAATAAAGGGAAAGGTGAGAGGCGGCAAGGGACAATGGAGACAGCACACCCAACGAGGGGCAACACACCACACCAGAACCTCAATCAGATAAAATAAGATACGATCGGGAGCGGGAGTATGGAACATGGAGGGAAGCACAATGAAGATCAATGAACCTGTGAGGGGAAACAAGAAGTTATGTAGATAAAACAAAACAGAACAATGGGGTCAAAAAACATAAAGTATACAACAACTATAATGTGATAGTATAACAACAGAAGCACTACAGTCAAGATCAGAAGAAGAAGGAGGAGCAGTTTCCCTCAAGGTAGTGGAACAAAGAAAAGGGTGAGGTGGTATCGGACAAGGGGAACAATCCATTTAACAGGGGACAACATACTACAACAGAACGACAAGATAAACTAAACTATCAGTGAACCTGTAAAAAGAATTATGCAAAAATAGAGGCAGAAGACCAATGGAGATCAAGAAGTAGAAGTTATAACAGTAACTTCGACGTAGTAATAAAACAGAAGAAATACGACAGCCAAGAACCAGAGGAAGAAGGAGTTGTCTCCATTGAAGAAGTAGCACTGTGCAGGTAAAAGGTAAAAATAGAGTGAGTTTTAACCCCTTTGCTGCTAGATCCCCCCAACCCCCCCCTCCCCTTGCTAAGCCTTTTTGGGCTCTTTGGAGTTGTTCATGCTTAGACCCCTGTAACTTTTTGTCCACATAAGGTATCCACGCCAAATATGCGTCTTTTTCTTCCAACATCTTGAGGATTCTAAAGGTACCCAGGGTCTGTGAATTCCCCTGGAGGGGACCAAAGAGTGGCCAAAATACAGCTAATTGTTGTTTTTTTAACCTGCAAAAGGTATCAGCAAAGGGTTTGTAGTGCTAAAATCAACATCTTCCCAGCTTTCAGGAACAGGCCAGACTTTTGTCATAAAGCCAAAATGTTCTACACAAAATTGGCATTTTACTGGCGCATAGCCTATTTTTCGTATTTTTTGTGCTTTTAGTGGTAGAAATCGTTGTTAAACCAATAATGCATCCCGGAGAACTATACATGTCTGAAAAGTAAACAAAATTCTGAATTCAGCAAGAGGTCATTTGTGTAGATTCTTCAAGGTTTTTCAATAGGAACTCACAATTGAAATAAAAAAATATTGAAATTGAGGTGGAAAGAACAGCCATTTGTGCCAACATTTTCACCTGTAACTTCTAAAAGTATGGAAGATTTTTTAAATCAATATACCGTTAAGTCCTTTGGACCCTTTTGGTTGTGGGGATATATGGGACCTGTAGGTTCACCAAGAACCCCAGGTACCCAGATCCAATAACTGAGCTGCATCTTGCAATGATTTTCATTGTGTACCGGGTATATAGCAATTCATTTGGTAAAGAATAAAGAGTGAAAAATAGGTACCAAAGAAACCTATATATTTCCGAAATGGGAACAAAATATAGAGTTTAGAAGCAGTGGTTATTTGCACATCTCCAAAATTGTGGGTACCCATACAAGCATGTGAATTAGAGGAAATGTTTCAAAATGACTTCTTTTTTACACATTGTCTTACATTTGGAAAGCAGAAATGCAAAGAAAGTCACTTGGTAATAACACTTGCTCTACTATTCTGTGTTCCCCTAAGTCTCCTGATACAAATGTCACCTCACTTGTGTGGGTAGGCATAGTGCCTGCAACAGGAAATGGCCCAACACGCAACGTGGATCAAATTTTTCCAGTGAAAACGGACCCTTTTTTTTTCAATGTGCCTTGCTGTATATTTTGGACCCTAGCTCAGCCGGCACCCAGGGAAACCTAAAAAATCTATACATTTTTCAAAACTAGACAACCAGGGTAATCCAGGATGGGGTGACTTGTGTGGTTCTCACTATGTTCTGCTACCCGGATTCCCTTGCAAACCTCAAACTTGGTCAAAAAACACATTTTCCTCATATTTCTGTGATGGAAAGTTCTGGAATCTGTGGGGAGCCACAAACCTCCAGCCACACAGCATTGCCCAAAGTTGTCCAATAAAAATGGTACCTCACTTGTGTGGGTAAGCGTAGTACACGTGACAAGAAACGTCCCAAAACGCAACGAAGATACATAACATTTTTCCAGTGAAAACAGACCCTTTTTCACAATGTTCCTAGCTGTGGATTTTGGCCCCTAGCTCTGCCGGCACCCAAGGAAACCTAGCAAACCTATACATTTTTGAAAGGTAGACATCCAGGGGAATCCAGGATGGGGTGACTTGTGTGGCTCTCACCAGGTTCTGTTACCCAGAATCCCTTGCAAACCTCAAAGATTGTTAAAAACAAAACCCACATTTTCCTCACATTTCTGGGATGGAAAATTCTGGAAACTGTGGGGAGTCACAAACTTCCACCCACCCAGCATCCCCCCAAGTCTACCGATAAAAATGATAACTCAATTGTGTGGGTAGTCCTTGTGCCCGTGACAGGAAACGGCCAAAACGTACTGTGGAGACTCCAAAATTATTGATTACAAAAAGACCTTGTTTTGTGAGGGAATCACCTGCGTGAAAGCTACTAATCACAGACATTTCTGAAAACTAGACACGCAGAGGAGTCCAGGGAGGTGTGGCTTGCGTGGATCCCCAACGTTTTCCTAGCCACAAACCCCTGCAAACCTCAAATTCAGCTGAAAGTAATCACATTTTTCTCACATTTCTGTGTGGGAAAGTTGTGGGATCACTGGTCTGACACAAATTTCCTACAACACAGTGGGGGATATTCTCAAGAACGTGCGATAATCATCACCAAAATAGGTCAATGCAATTTTTCATATCGCCGCCTATCACGGGAAAATAACGCTGTGTTAACGTCGTATTCTCAACACGGCAGTAACATGCGATAGTTTCCCGATAACGCGTCAAATGTCTGCGATAAAATTACCGGGACGGCGATAAAAATCTAAAGCTGAACGTGAAAAAAGTGGCGATGGGCCCAACCGCGATAAAAAAATCAGCAATAAGCTGCACCAGGCCTGCAATTCACACACGTCAGGCAAGCAAAAAATTCCCATAAAAGCAGAAAAAAAAAAACACAAACAAAACATAAACAACTGCGAAGCACAATGGAGGTAGCCGGAGCAAGTACAGAGGACAACCAGAACCCCACAAGCCCCACGGAGGACCAGCCTGGGACCTCGGGGTCAGGGAAGGGCAAGGAGAAGAAGAAGAGGAAGACGCGGTTCAGTCCGCAGGAAAACAGGATCCTGATAACGGAGGTGATAGAACACCATCAACAACTGTTCGTCACCTCCACTGTGTCATTGGCAACAAAAAATGGAATAAGGCAGTCCATCGTGGACAAGGTGAATGCAGTCGGAGTGCTGAGGAGGACAATGGAAGAGGTCAAGAGGCGCTGGAATGATGTGAAGCGCAAAACCAAGCAGAAACTCGGCAACAACCAGAAGGCAGCAATGCAGACTGGAGGTGGGAGTCCAGCGCCACAGGAGGAGCTGGATGAGATAGAAGAAATGGTGTCCACAGTCATCAGTGTGGAGACGGTGGCAGGAGTTGGGGGACTGGACACTGCTCAACATGACCTGACACAACAGCAACAGGGTGAGTAACGACCAGGGACTGGGGGGACGGGGGGAGATGGGCACAATGGCACACATGCACAATTAAGTATTTATTTTATTTTATTTGCAAAGTTTTATATAGCGCTGGTTAGACCCGTAGGTATCAGAGTGCTTTACATGAGGATCAGCAAGTTAAAGATTACATAATTACTTCAGTTACAGATTCCAAGAATAGACATCATAGAAAGATAGAGGGAAGGAAACATAACGGGGAGTACACAGTGCACACCCACAATGACTCTGGATCATGTCCCTGATCGCCTTGGCACACTGCAGCACACCTAGAAACAGCAAGTAGGCCCCGTCAACTATGTGCCCAGAGGAGGCCCTTCCCACACATCACCAGTCTCACAACCAACCCATGCACATGTGCCAAACCCAGCAAAGCGGCGTGTCTGTGAGCCACACTGATAATGCAAGTGACACTGCATGACGAATAGCATGGCTGCAGTCAATATATCATGACATGTTGCACGCCACAACACTGAGGTGGCTGAGTGTGGACCACATCCGTAAAGGAGCATGTCACACTCTGACACATCCAAGTGCACATACAACCCCTGACGTCAACAACACATCGGTGGACAAACCATGCCGCAGAGTCCCAACTCCCACCAAGAGCCCAATTTACCCAAGTATGCAACATCTCAGCACTGTATAAGCACAGAAGTCAAAGGCACACCTCCTGAAAGGGATAAGTGGCAGCAAAATCAGAGCTGCAGGGGCGACTCTCCCAAAATGCAGCACACACACATAACATTCAGAGAACATCAACATTGACAACAATGTGGTACAAACTGCAACACGTTCACAACAGAACAGAGGACACAACTGGTGGCTCTTGGATGTAGAAACTGGCCAATCACATTTGGCATAGCAGGGAAATGTGAGATGATAATGTACAAGTACAAACACACATCCGTGATGTTGTCGAAATGTCCACTGTCCGGCATCAATAAGGCAGCTCCTCCCAAACAATCACAATGTACATTGTCGTGCAGTCTGCATGTAAACTAGTACAATGCGTCAACATACATGGGAACACAATGTTAAACTGCATCTCCCCTTCACATTGCAGAGGGAGAATCAACACCTCCTGAAGAGCAGACCCAACAACTCAGCACTGATGATGAAGAGGACCTCCCCAACATCAACACCGACGCCCTCCAAGAGCTCATGGACAGCTTCGGCACCTCACCTCCAGGAGCAGGGCAGCCCAGCTGCATCGAGGAGACCTCACCCCCTGCACAGACCACACAGTAGGAAGCACCCACCACCACAGCTGTCTCCCAGGACCCCCACGAACAACACATGGCCTTCCAACGCCGTGTGTTAGGGTGCCAGGAGAAGATGGCTGATCAGGTGCGGGTGGGGTTCGACCTCATGGCAGCCAAACTAGATGCCATACGTGGGTGTCTAAGTCCCATCAGGGACCACTTACAGTCCCCAACGGACACCCACAGTCTGCTGCATGCTCTCCAACGATCCATGGCTGACATTGCTGGAGTCCTGACTCTGAGACAAGAACAACTGTCTAGTCAGAGTGGCTCCAGCGATTTCAGCCGGGAGTTGGGACACATGCGGAGGATCATGGAGAACATGGAGCGGATGCAGGCGGAAAGAATGGCTGCCACGGCTGCACACCAGCAAGATGTAGCTGGGTTCTTCCATGCCCTGCAGACCCTCATCATGGCATTGCTGCCACAAGGCCTGGCGCGGATGAATGCTGCTGCTACTACTCCATCCACATCTCCGCCCCCTGAAGTGTCAGTGCCTCACAGTGCGGCAGACAATCCACCTCCGGCCTTGATGTGTCAGTGCCACACAGTGCTGCAGACAAAACCCCACCACCCACATGTGAGGCACATGAGACATCAGAGGACGAAGATGTGGATTATTCTGCCTTAGTGGTAAGAAGGAAGCGGTAGCATTCATCTCCGCCATATGGCCTGTTTCTGCTTGGTTCTGCCCTCTGCATCATCACCTTCCACTGTCCCCCGATACACTCTGCGACACTCATCTTGGACCTCGACATGGACTGCCATATTCTGTTTGGTTACCAATGACACAGCAATCAGACTGCGGACTGAACTCTTCCTCTACCGATGAACTTGTCAATCCCTAAAGGACTCTGGCTGGCCCTCCACGAGGCAACAATGTAAAGTGGGGTTTGCATGGCCCTGTACTGCTCCAGCTTCAACACTCCACCGAATGTGAATAAAACATTCCAATTCACACAGATGTGTCATGTCTATGTTCAATCAAGTATGAAAGTATGGATGAATGTAGGGGCAGTGATTCCCCCTCACGTCCATGTTGCTAATGTTGTGGGACTTGAGTCACAGGGTGCAACTCTCTGCATCATGGTGGTACATATTTGACCCCAAAAGACGCCCTGTTGTCTTTTCTTGGTCACAAATGACAGCCTTTATGTCATGAATTTGGAAACATGTGATACGCTGCTGAGTGGGATTACGTACTATCTTTGACACCCTAAACAGCCTCTCTGTACAGAGGTGACACACCCACCATCTAATTGCCATTTGTGAGATTGTTAGCATTAAATGTTGCACTTACACTTGTCAGAGTGATGTTCTTATGCAGAGGAGTGACATGCACACAGGGAATGTGTGTTGGAATGAATGCATTTGCACATGCTGTGCCTGTGGTCATTTTGTCCTGTCCCATCATTGCTACGGACAGTCACAATGTGACGTGCTCATGTGAAGAAATTGTTGATGATTGTGTTCCTTCGGGCTAATCCTGCTGCAGCTGCACTGGGGTGTGGTCCACCTGCCTCATCTTCATCATCATCGTCCGGTGCATCTGGCACTTGGATCCATGGGGCATTGGTGCGTACACATATGTTGTGCATCACACAACATGCAATGATCATCTTGCACACTATTTCCGGGCTGTACAGGAGTCTTTCACCTGTGATGTCCAGGCACCTGAAACTAGACTTTAACACGCCAAATGAGCGCTCCACAATGCCCCTGGTGCATTTGTGGGCCGCATTGTACTGCCTCTGGGCCTGGGTGTTTGTGTCTCGAAGGGGTGTCATCATCCACGGGCAGAGTGCATATCCTTGATCACCTGTGACAGGGTAGAGAGATGTGTGTCAATCGGTGGTTCTGCATTCTGTGTTGGCAGGCATATTAGTTTAGTGGTGTGTGATGTGTGCGACTTTGGGATTCATGTTTGACATGTGTTGCTTGTGGCAAATGAGCGGCATCCATGTATATTACATTGCCTCACAGCTGCTCCTCACTCCCCCCGAGCCTATTTACTTGTATGCGCTGCGCGGTTGCATCACTTGCACTCCTAAGACACACCATTGTCATGACTGTCTGCGCATGTCCACAAGCCTGACAACGACACTGTGATATTGGCCGTTGAAGGTGGTTGACCACGTGTGTGTAGGCCTATGGTAAGGATATGGCGGACACAGAGACACACGCAGTATTTACTTTGGTGGCCATCCCGGAAGTGACAATTTAGTAAAGAGACACCTGGGCAAGGTGGATTATGACTAATGCAGGCATAACAATTTCAAATCAACCAAGAAACAGTCATGATAAAACAGATATATATTCAAAAATAGATATTTATTAAATGCAATCATGTAAAAACATGTATTTTTCTTTCTTTTTTTCACTTTTTCTTGGTTTATATATATGTATCAAAAATTAAATAGAATATTTGATATTAAAATCCCTTTTACCATCATTCAGTAATCTCTTTATACAATTAATATAATACAATTTGATATACAGTGGTCAAGATACCTAGAGATATACCAACAAATAGTTCAAAATATGAAACAAATGATCCAACAGTCAAAAGCTTAAATTGCAATCCAACAATGTGACGATGAATAAATGCTGGATGTAGAAACTGGCGGTATGTTGTTTATTCTACGCGTGTTTCGGCAATGCCTTCATCAGGGTTCCGTCTCAGAATTTACTGATGATAACTGGTCTGGATGCTGTTTAAAAAGGTTCCTACATGTCTAAGAAATGAGATGATGGAAAGCCATGTGCAATTTGCATCGTGACAGGAGGGCACAATTGCTCCTGAGGTTTGAATCAGATGTGTACTATTCCAAATTTTCACGTATGGAGGAAGCGAGTGGAGGGAGACATAATGGTCTGTATCTTTAAACCGATATCCTTATATCTAAAATATACCAACATCCACGATAGCCTTAGTTGGAGTTACTGTTTCCATATCATATGTTCTGAATCACTTAATATTTGAAGTTGAAACGGCTACTGACAAATTAAATCCAGGATGAATATGGCGCAAGTCCTTTTCCAAATATCATCCCGGAAGTGAACCACGCCCAGAGCCCCGGGCTATTTATTCCCACTCCTACGCTGGACTGGCGTACGCCGGCCCAGCCACTCTGCTTACACTTACAGGGGGGGACGACATAGCTACATGTCCAAGGTCTTCCCCACTGCCTGAGGTGACATGGTTGCGTCCACTGTCCACAACACTACAAACACCAGGAGTATATGTCCACATGAACATGTCTGTGTTCTGCATACTGAAGTCTGTCCAGCACATCACCGCCACACTTGGCATTGTGTACATTCTTATTCATGGGTCACTTGCCTCCTTCGCACAGACTTGGTTCCCACCTCTCCCCACATTCTGCAATTGTGTGGCAGAGGTGCCATGACGTGGATGGTTTGTCTACATGGCTGGCCACGGTTACCACAGTTACTTGTGTTGTCGTGTCTGGTAGGTGGGCATGTTGTTTGGCATGTTGTATGTGATTTTGTAACGTGTGCATTCCCACAGTTGTGAGTTGCATGATTGTGGAGTTGAGGTGTGTGGTGTGTTCATTTGGTACTTACCAACGAGCAGTGCATTTCCATAGGTGCCATCCTGGAAGCGCTGGTTGATGATGGACTGTCGGAAGATGTAGGAATCATGCACACTGCCTGGGTAGTTGGCGACGACGTTGGTGAAGAGTCCTCGGTGGTCCACTATTGCCTGGACATTGATGGAATGCGTGTCCTTTCTGTTGCGGTAATTGTGTGCAGTGTCGGCAGGGGGCACAAGTAGGACATGTGTGCAGTCAATTGCAGCCAACACGTGCGGGAATCCAGCTATGGCGTAGAAGCCTTGCTTGGTCTCCAGCTGTTCCTGCGCAGTGTGGGGGAAGTGAAGGTGCTGGGGTACCAAGCTGATGATGGCATCCAAGACAGGTGTGAGGAACTTTGATAGGGCTGGCTGTGAGAATCCTCCGACTCTGGCAGTTGTTGGTTGGAAGGTACCAGAGGCCAACAGGTGCAGCACAGCCAGCAGCTTTGTCTGCGGAGGGATGTTGGTTGTCTGCTGTGTTGGTACCATCAGCCTGTGGGCAATGTGGGTCAGGATGCGGAGGATGGTTGTCCTTTTGAGCCTGTAGTGGCAATGACATCCTCTGGGGTTAAGTTAGTGAGGCTGGTGTGTTTTCGGAAGGTCCGCTGTCTTGGTCTGCGCTGCCTCTGTGGTAGTCTGGGGGGGTGGTCCGGGGGGGGCCTGGGTGTGGTGGCGGTGGGTGTTGTGGCCCTCTTGGGTCTCCGAGCTGCATGATCAGTAGCTCCATGACATGTGTTGGTCTTCAGATGTGGCTCTGGGCTGGGCTCCCTTTCATACTGCAGGTTGTCGTCCTGCTTAACACCAGTAAAAGGCAGGTGTTAAATCCCTGCTGCTAACGCGCCTTATCGCCTGTTTTTGGATCGCATCGCAGATCTGGCTGGTCGTTGAGAATATCGCGAAGTGGTGTTTTCGTGTGTTTTTGCACGGGAACGCCTACTCTGCATATCATTAGCATTAGTTGTCGCTCTCATCCGTGGCGATGTTTTTTGTGGAAGCTATCGCTGGAAAACTGGCGATATCGGCAGTTTGCACCAGCTTGGGAATTGGGCGATAAATCTATCGCCACTTTTGCGGCGCTAAAGTGCCGATAAATCGGCGATGAGACCTTGAGAATATGCCCCAGTGTTTCCCCAGGTCTCCTGATAAAAATGGTACCTCACTTGTGTGGGTGGGCCAAGTACCCGTGGCAAGGAAGGGCTCAAAATGAATTGTGGAGACATCAAAATTATTTATCACAAAATTAGCTGCTTTTGTAAGGGGGGCACCTGCGTTTTTGGTCCTGGGCTCGGCGGCCATCTAGGGAAAACTACCAAACCCACACATTTCTGAAAACTAGACACCCGGGAGAGTCCAGGGAGGTGTGACCTGCGTGGATCCCTCAACGTTTTCCTACCCAGAATCCCCTGCAAACCTCAAATTTAGCTGAATTAATCACATTTTCTCACATTTCTGTGTGGGAAAGTTGTGGAATCACCTGGCTGACACAAATTTCCTACCACCGAGTGGTCCCCCAGGTTTACAGATAAAAATGGTACCTCACTTCTGTGGGCGGGCTGAGTACCCACGGCAGGGAAGGACCCAAAATGTATTGTGGAAACATCAAAATAATCCATCACACAATGACTTGGTTTTGCAAGGGGGCCACCTGCGTTTTCGGTCCCGGGCTTGACAGCCTTCTAAGAAAAACTACCAAACCTAGACATTTCTGAAAACTAGATACCGAAGGGAGTTCAGGGAGGGATGGCTTGCGTGGATCCTCCAATGTTTTCCTATCCAGAATCCCCTGCAAACCTCAAATTCAGCTACAAAAATCACATTTTCCTCACATTTCTGTCTGGGATTACCGCACCGGTACAAATGTCCTACCACTCAGCGTTCCCCTCGGTCTCCCAAATAAAATGATACCTCACTTGTGTGGGTAGGCCAAGGGC
Organism: Calotriton arnoldi; assembly: GCA_963921515.1. NCBI lineage: Eukaryota > Metazoa > Chordata > Amphibia > Caudata > Salamandridae > Calotriton > Calotriton arnoldi. The sequence goes on along the minus strand of CAWUFW010004116.1, from coordinate 936,695 downwards.
CTGTGACTGGGAAGGGCCAAAAACATAGGGATTGAGGGGATAGCAAAGCAAACTCTAAGCACTATATTTTTTTTTAAACACGTTTTTAGGCAATTCTTCATTGGACACTGTAGTAACCTATATTATATTTATCTACCAACCTCTACAGACACCCACACAAGTGAGGTATCATTTTTATCGGGAGACCAAGAGGAATGCTGGGTGGTAGGACATCTTCTGGATGGGGAGCCAGTGGAGGTCTATCAGGTGGAGGCCAATGTGGGTTAATTTGGAGAGGTACAGGATGAGTCTAGCTGCAATGTTCTGTATCGTCTGGAGACTTCTGAGGAACTGGGCGGGATACCAGCGTAGAGGGTGTTGCCTTAATCAAGACCGCTGGTGACGAGGGCCTGAGTGACGGTCTTTCTGATGATGGTTAGAATCCATCTGAAGATTCTGCAGAGTATGCGAAGTGTGTGAAAGCAGGAGGAGGTGATTGCGTTGACTTGTTGTTTCCTGGTCAGTCAGCTGACGAGGACGATGCAGAGGTTGCATGCATGGCCAGTCAGTGTGGGTGTGAGTGTGAATTCTGCAGGCCACCAGCTGTGGTCCCATGCGGAGGTGTTCCTCCCGAAGATCAGTACTTCAGTTTTGTCATAGTTGAGATGGAAGCAGTTGTTTCTCATCCATTTGCCTACATTGGTCATGGCATTGCAGAAGTTGTTTTTGGCATTGGAAGGGTCCTTGGTGAGCGAGGGGATCAGTTGAGTGTCATCTGCGTAGGAGATTATGTTGAGTCCATGGGATCTGAAGAGATCTGCGATAGGAGTTATGCAGATGTTGAACAGTGTAGGGCTGAGGGATGATCTTTGAGGTACGCTGCATATGATGTCTTTGGGTGCGGAGGTGACGGGAGGCAATCTGATCCTCTGTGTGCGTCCTGTGAGGAAAGAGGCAATTCACTTGAGAGGGTCTTGCAGTTTGCCAATGTTGTGGAGTCTGTTGGTGAGGGTGTTGTGGGAGATGGTGTTGAATGCCGCGGAGAGGTCAAGGAGTATGAGGGCCACCGTTTCTCTGCGTTTGAGAGTGATCTGATGTCATCTGTGTCAGCAATCAGCGCGGTCACAGTGCTGTGGTTTGCCCGGGATCCTGATTGTGAGGCGTCTAGTAGGTGGTTTTGTTCCAGGATTTCGGTGAGCTGCTGGTTGATGACTTTCTCGAGTACTCTGGCTGGGTAGGGGACCAGGTGCTGGATGTTCCTTAGAGGAGTTACTGGAGCCTTCCAAAACCTGAATTCAGCTCTTTGTTTCCCTTCCTTCCTTCCTTCCCCCTTCTTCCCTGTTTTTCCAGGTTCCTATACACAAAACCGGTCCTTTAGGAAATGGTCATATTCAGGCATCAATGGAAACATGGGGTTGGCATCAGCATCCATCTTACAAGTTCCTGACAGCTGATCCAGAGCTGTATCAAAATATCAATAACTAGCCCCATGCAATGCAACACAAGCAGAACAATCTAGCTTGTTGCATAGGGGCCAGAAAGAGTGAGGCATATTAATTAATCTATGCCATTTAAAGGTACATGAGAGTGAGTTTAGAGGCTACACTGATCTCTGAAAGCTGTGCTACAGAAGCCATAGCTCATTTACATAAATGAAACTCTACTACTAAGTTTGGTTTGGTACTTTGATCAACAACAGAATTACATGCAAATATTTTTAGATTTAGTTATCATTACACAATGTCACAATCAAGAAAATGACAGAGGACTCATACAAAATATGGCTTTGATGAACTAATACTTTTTATTAAAATGTATTTAATAAAAACTGCAGATTGTGTGTCTCATTGTTATTAACAGTTCCATGACTTACTTGAGTTATTTATGTAGCCTATAACCTTAATGTAGACTTACAATTTTCCACAAGCAATGTTGAAACTACAAAGAAACATAAAAGAAAAAAATAATGATTTAGAAGGGGGAATGACGTATATAGTGCTGCATCACTAATATATCAATGGTCACATAAAGAAGATGATAGTCCTTTATATAATCATTTTCTAAAACATACTTTTTACATATGAAATTACTATCCCATACAACATATACAATTGTGTGTTTTTTATACCTGACACATATTTTAAGTATATTGCAAACAGCTCCACTTTTTGCTTAAGGTAGCATATTTTTAGCTTAACATCTTGTAAAAATAGTGTTTTGATATTAGACATTGACCCTAGACAATTTTATGTGTGACTAAGGCCTAACTGTACGGGAAAACATAACCATATAGGACATTCAGAAGCAAAGCAAGCAAATATATGGACCTGCCTTTTAACACAGGAGTTGCCTCCATTTACTGCCAACTTAGATTGGTAATCTGTCATTTAGACCAACTTCTGAATTGAAAAAAATCAGCTTGATAAAAACAGGCTGACAAAACCTAATTTTGCAGAAAGTTAAAATGACAATATATATTCTCCACGGAAATATAATGTTTTTGTGGAAGAGGTGAATGGTATTTTTAAATCAAAGCATGACAAAGAGGTAAGAAGAGGCAAGTAGGAGGTGTGAAGTGGAAAATGGAAATGGTAAGGCGTTTGTTGAATAAAAAGGGGGCAGAGTAAGAGGGAGGGTAGAGGGTTTTAAAAAGAAATACAGCAAAGCAGGGAGAATAAGAAGTTTGCAAAAAAGAGAGCAAAGCAGGAATGAGAGTAAGGGGTTTGAAAAAAGTAGTAAAGATAATTTTGCATTGAAAAAGACTTCCACCAGCTTCAAATATTTTCATGTTAATATGTTGTTCTGATGTGGCATGCTTTATTTTGAGATTGTGACCTTTTATTTTTTTAATTTTATTTTTTTGTATTGGAAGAGTTCAATAATCATAATACCGAAAACAGACCACATTAATACAATCTTTAAAAGACAACAACACATTTCGATTTGTGAAAAACAGGATTATAAATAAACAGCGATATTATAAATATGAAGCATTAATTAATTGAAAAGCAACAGCTTGAAAGACAACAATCAACTTATATTGCACATTTTTCTCAAAAAAACCCTTTTAACCAATTAACTAAACGCCTCCCAGAGCCTCAAAATCTTTGCATAAGACCCTGATTGTAACGCATATTTATTTTTGGATTCCTTAATTCTGCATAGGTGGAAATTCGGTATTTCTTCAGATTACCAATTTTGAAGACATAATAATCTTGCTATTAAAACGATAATATATAATAGTTTTTTTTGCAAGGGACAGGTAATTATATCTGGAGAATACTCCAAAACCGCTGTCCGGGCATCTATTGACTGTTCCAATTCTAAAGTCTGGGAACAGTACTCATTAACCTCAGCCCAAAATTGCTTTATTTTTTTAGCAACCCCACATAATATGGGTCCAGCTGCCCTCTCTTTCCAAGGAACATCTAAAACAATTTCCGGAAATTTGGGGATTAATTGTATGCAAAATGGTTGGGGTTATATACAGAAGCCATATAGCATAAAATTGCATACGGCTCAAAGTAGCACCCTTAAATAAAGTAAAATTGAATTAATTTATGTTATTCCACGTTTTTACTGAAATCTGTAGATTTTCTTTAGAGTGCCATTTATCTCACGCTTTCTCATAGACCTTGAAAGCCTTATTTTTTCTAAACAAGAGGACCCAGTAGCTAATAGATATATGAGTTCTGGATTCTATTAGGTCTTCCACTATCTCCAGAGAAGTCAAAATTCTGCTGGGGACTAAATCTCGTAAAAAATATTTGACCTTAATAAAAGACTATTGTATCATTTCTTTACAATATCTAATGCTAGGTTTGATTTCATTCCACCCTTTCCATTTTGCCCCCCATCTAGGAAGTCGAATATCATACGATATCCATTACTCTCCCATCTAGAGGCAACGTTTCTTTCTAAAACGGGTTGGTCCACAAGATTTATATCAGTCAAATAAGTCTCACCATTAATAACGGGGATATCCAAATGTTTAAACATTTGTTCCTTATGCTTAATAAACCATTGTAAGATCTTATATCTCACTTTCTTGGGATTTTTGGTGAGGCATAAAAAATCATTGATTTCATATTCCTGAAAAATCTATTCTAAAAAGAAATTATCAAACAAACTAATACCTGGGGGCTTAAAAAACCTGTATGTAATATGAGCAAAGTTCGCAATATAGCATTCTTTCAGATCTGGGAGGGCCAATTCCCCTTCTTTCACTGGCTTACATAATGTATCTAGTGACAATCTAGGCAATTTATTAGCCCACAGAAAGGTAGCAAACACATCTTGCATCTCTTTAAATATTTTTGTCTGTAAGGCATTAGGAATAGGTGCAAACAAAAAATTACACAGGGGCAAAACTGACACTCGAATCAGAGCAGCCCGATCCATTATTGATGGGGGTAAATTGGTCCATTTAGCCAACAAACCATTGGTCTTATTGATTAGAGGAACGTAGTTTGTGGACTCTAAATCATTAATATTTTCTAATACATACATTCCTAAATAACTCTTAGGTCTTGAGTTTATTAAAGGATAAAATTAGGCAAGTAAAGTGTCTAGTGCGCAGTTACATAATAAAATCCCTGGGGGTCATTACGATAGCGGTGAACCCACCACCGACAGCCTGCCGGTGGCGGGTTCACCGCCATTGTGCGGCCATTCTCCGCCCGCCAGATTTTGATGGCGGGTGCAGTGCTGGCGGACGGACAGCCGGTCCGCCACGGGTCTGACACAGGCAATCGTTACGATTGCCTGTCGGACCCAACCAGCATCCATAAACTGGCGGCGGTGCCTAGCAGGCACCACCCGCCAGATTAGGATGCTGCAATCTGCAAGCCTTTGAATGGCGGTTCCTCCGCCAACCTTTGAATGGCTTTGGGGGCCATTTGCGGGCCCCCCATGTGCAGGGGCACTTTCGTTTTGTGCTTGGTGCCCCCCTACATTTCCCTGCACCAGGTGGCAGGCACCGCGCGGTGCCTGCTACGTAGTGCAGGGAAAAACAAAACATGCACTTTTAACATTGTGGAAGGTGCAGCAGGCAGCAGCACCAGCTGCAATGTTAAAACTACATTTTGCAGCCGCCATGGTGGCGGCCACATTGTAATTAGTAGTGTGTGACCGCTGCCATATAGGCGGGCGGTCCCTGTCCCCGGGACGATGGCGGATGGACTAAAGTCCATCCGCCATCGTAATGAGCCCCTCTGTTTTTAATTTATTTTCTTGTAACCTCCCAATAATTGATATTCTTGAAAGTTTTCAAACACCCACTTTGATTTTCTATATTTGGTTTTAAAAATAGTGCAGTGCCATCAGCATATGATTTAATATTAGTCATTCTCCTTAGTGGCGGTTCTACATGCTCATTATTTCGAATAGCAATAGCTAGGGGACCTATTTAAAGGGCAAAGAGTATAGGCGACAGAGGACATCCTTGTCTTGTCACTCTGCTCACCTTACAAGTACCGATATTTCAAGAGTTAATAATGATGTGCGCTTGAGCTCCTTTATATAAACAAAATAATATTGAATACAGCTGGTAAGAAATCTGAACTCGCTAAGAATAATGAAAAGACTTTCAAAAGCCCACTAAATCGAAAGCCTTTTCGGCATCCAATACCATAACCTGAGCCAGTACTTTATTCTGATAAAAATAATCCAAATCCATGATCAAAAAGTTCATATTTAAAGATAGCTGTCGCTCCGGCACAAAGCCACATTTTTTAGTAAAAATCTTGTAATCCACATTTAAAAGACTAATGGGCCTGTATGAGTTGACACTATCCTTATCCTTATACTTCTTCAAAAAGCTAACCACAACTGCAGAACAGAATGATGCAGGAACATCTGCCTCTTTTAAAATGTGATTCGCTCTTTTTAAAAACTGAGGGTTTAGTGCCGATCCAAACTTCTGATACAGGGATGCCATCTTCTCCACAACACTTACCGTTGGCCAAAGGTTTCACTACAGCCTCGATCTCTTCGAGGGTAATTTTACCTACAAGGGCTTGGCTTGGCTCGATTGCAACTTGGAGGGATAGGAAGCTTAATAGGGAAACCCCTAAGTCATGAAACATCCAAGTCTTGCTGCACGTTATATATTGCTTCATAATGTTTAAAAAATCTATCCTGGATTAGTGTTGGGTCAGTTATATATACTTTTGTTTCCTCATCTATAAGGGATGTAATCCTGTTCTGTGCTGGCGTTCTCTTACCTGCCTTGCTAAGAATGTACCTGCAAATTCACTCTCCTCATATACCTTTTGAAGATATGCTGAGTTAGCAGGGTAACCTCCAGTATAGTAATATTCTTGCATGCTCATTCTCGCTTGCCTAAGTGCCCAGTTTTATTACATATAAATTGTACAGATGTCCGATGCAGATCCAACTCTAACTGTGCCCTATATAGACCTGAACATTTCTTCTGTGCAATTTCTTTAGAAGTTATCGCCACTTATAGTTGCTATAAATGCCTCCCAAGTATTTTTGACACTAGCAGTATTAGCATTGATTTGGAAATAGCTCATCTTCTAAATTCACTTTGTTAAAAAACAATCTGCTTAACATTCTTTCTACATGAATCTCAGGCACTTCCATGTTCACTAAGGCATGATCTGAAAAACCATTCTGGATATGTGTGTAACTAGTTAATTTCAACTTTTGTGAAGAGAGAAAATAATCTAGCCTAACGGCCTATTTATATCGTATTGAGAGACAAGAATATTCCTGCCTATCTGAGTATGCTTCCCTCCATAGATCTACCAAGTCTAACCCCCTAGTACAGTCAATTATTTGCGGTTTATTCTGTTTAAGTCTATCAAAAGATGAGACTATTTACAGATTTTGAAGAAAATGAAAATCACTGCCTAGAGACACAAATCCAGGAATGTTCAGCAGTGCCTGGTAAAGATCTATCAATGGTGCAGGATAATTTAAGATTGCTGCATATATTGTGCCTATAGTAAGTCTTATGCTATTAAGTAAGCCACTGATAAGCACCCACCTGCCTCCTATATTAGATTGGAAGAAAGTAACTTGAAAAGAAAAATTCTTATTCACAAAAAAGCCACCCCTCTGTGGGCGGTATTTGCGTTTGATATGTACTGATAGCCTGCCCATTGCCTAAACATTTGATATGTAGGTTCCCAATTATCCATAGAATGCGCCTCTTGCATAAGCACTATGGGGCAGATTTACAAGCCCCTTGCGTCATTTTTGCGCCGCCGTTGCGTCACTTTTTGTGATGCAGCGGCGGTGTAAAAATGCAGCCCATTTACAACGTGACGCATCTAGGGAGATGCGTCACGCTGTAAAGCCCTGCGTCACATTATACCTGCGTCAGGTATAATGTATGCAGGGTGGGCGTTCCCACGCAAAAAAGCCTTGTAGAAGTGACGCAGTGAAATCTACAAGATTTCACTGCGTCACTTTTAAGACGCCACTGCATCAAAACCTTACGCCTGCTTGAAGCAGGCGTGAGGAGTGACGCAGTGTTGCGGGAATAGGCCTCAAAATGCATTGCTGGAGTTGTGTCGTGCTTGCGACACGACTCCAGCAATGCGTGACTTTTGCCCCAACAGATGCGTCAGAATTTCTGACGCATCTGTCAATCCTTGCGCCATGGTGCGCCGTATTGTAAATACGGCGCATCCATGGTGGCGCAAGGGTTCCTCAGAGTGGCTCAGGGAAAGTGACGCATCTCTACAGATGCGTCACTTTCTTGTAAATCTGCCCCTATATCAGGCAAATGACCTTGCACCCAGTCATCTACTACTTGGTCTTTATGTTTATTACTGATTCCATTGACATTTAGAGCAGCAATTCGTATAAAATCATTAGATGTCTGCATTAGGAATCACAAAAGTTACTTGATTTAAGGTGCGATGCAGAAATAAAGTGTCTTGTGCTAGCAGCCTATCCGACTTAACATAGTCTCTAACCATTTGAAATGAGGCAAAAGTGACCAAGTGCAATATTTAATGATGAAAGAATTGTCCTCCCATCCTATTGACGAAAAGTGCATTGTGCGACATGCCACATTCTTTCAACTTATCATCTTCTCTAACCCTTCCTGCTGGGCTAAAAATGAAAAAAATAAAACAGGCTATTTCAAATTTCTAAACTTCCATAACTATTCCACCAATCTAGTAATTTCTCCTTTCCTGTTTTCTGAAAGTTTATCAAGTTGATGTTTGTTATCTCTCCCATTCTTGATGTTGTGATCTTTTGCTGCCATTGGGTGTTGTGTTATTACGCTGTATTGTGTTGTCCTATTTTCATGTTGTTAATGCGTTGTTGTATTATGTGTTGTTATTGTGTATTTCTGATTTGTTATTGTGCTGTTGTGTTATTAGTAAAGCTGCCTTTTACACAAGAAATATCAATCTAAAAATAAAAATGCAGACATTACAAAGACCAGATTGTTTCACTATCTATAATTATTCTTTCATAATCTCCACTATCTTGCATAAAGGCAAGCCTATTGGTCTCAGATTCAGTTTCTGTTATCTTAGCTAACTCAATGGGAGACATGGCTACTGGAATGTTTGGGATCCTTTTTTCAGGTTTTGATAAGGTACCTTCCCGTGCATATGTTAGTGCCTCTGAGATGTTGCTGACCAAGAAGAAATACCGTTCTTCATCATTGTCCAGCTGTTCATGCTCTAGTTCATGTTCAATGGTGTTACCTCTGATCCTGCCATAGAGTAGACAGTTGATCAATAAGTAGGTTGGGTCTTCAGTTTAGCCATAGAGACAAGTGTCTGAAAATACTTAATTTGTTTTCTTTACTAAGATTTTCAAAGGGGGTGCACCACTTCTGGCTAGTGCAAAGAGCCTTCTTTTCCTGATTGGTTGATTTGACCAAGTGGGACTGAGCATGCTGGGAGGGATCAATAAGGGCCAATTTGACATACTGAATGGAAGTTCTCAATAACCTTGAACTTTCTGCCTATTTGTTCATTTGTGTACTATTAATTGATGGTCATGTTTCAATTTTCTTGTTGACATTAGCCTTAGGCCAGGATTTTCAGATGCCAGATTTAGGCCCAGCCTTTTTGCTTCTCCCAGCAAGTGGCAAACTCTGACATATGACTCAGATTGAAGAGCTCTTGTCAAGCTGTCTTCCGGGTTTTCTTCTGAAGATTTTAATGATTTCAGGCTGTATTTGGTTTGAGCTGTTAGGCATTTGCTCAGGATAGATGAGTATTATGAGACCTGTCTTCTCTATACTTTTTGCCTCACTCCTCCAATTTTTGCAGAATTTGTGTTTGTGGCCATTGTACTCTATGCAACTTTCCACTGCTGACTAGTGCTAATGTGCTTATGCTCTCACCCCTAAACAAAGTAGAATTAGCTTTACACAATTGGCACATTTAATTTACTTGTAAGTTGCTAGTGAAGTGGTACCCCATCTACCCAGCCCCTGTAAATGAAATGCCATTAGTGGTCTTGCAGTACTGATTGTGCCACCCACTTAAGTATCCCTGTAAATCATGTCTCAGACCTGCCATTGCAGCCTGTGTGTGCAGTTTTAAACTGCTATTTCACCTCACAAAATAAACCTTTTGCCAGGCTCAAACCTTCCCTTTAATACCTATAAGTCACCCATAGGGTAGACCCTGAACAGCCCAGAGGACAGGGTGCATTGCATTAAAAAAGTTGTACATGTACTTTTAAGTTTTGCATGCCTTTGTAGTAAAAAACCTTTCATTTTTCACTATTGCAAGGCCTATTTCTCCCATAGAATAATATTGACTTTCCTTATTACATTTATTAAGTGATAACTTTTCAATTGGGAGTAGTTGCACAGGTTGAGTTTGGTGTGTAGCACTCTCTTTAATTGTAAAGTCAGATTTTAAGTCACAATTCTGAAAAGGTCACTTTTATAAAGTTGGCATTTTCTTGTACCAACCATTTGGTGCCTGCAGCCTGTATCATGGGTCACATGACTAGGTGTAGCTGGCAGTTTGTCTCTGTGTATTACTCCCAGACAGTGAGACAAAGGGGGAATAGGTGTTGGCAGTATTAGTCATGATGAGGGGGAGGATATGTCGCCTCCCACACTTGCACATCACAAAGGCTCTGCCCAGCACACTCACAAAGAGTTTTGACACTAGTCTTTTGTGTCCCCAGACAAGCTGGGGCCAGGGCAGGAAGGCAGGAAATTCCAAACACCTCTGAAGGTGGAAACCTCCAGAATCTTCAACAGGTACAAATAGTCGAATCTCAGAAACAACTAGGCAGTACACCTCTGGACCTGTGGAATACTCAGAAGGACTACTGTGCTGCTCTGCATGAAGTACTGCTACTCTGTTGCTATGTAGCCCTGCTGCCTGAGTGAGAAGGACTGTAGCTGCTTCTTGAACCCATGACCACCAGAGTGACTCTAAGGGCTAATTGGCTGGCCTCCTGATCAGAGCCTCAGGGACAGTAAAGGCTCCAAACACCTTGAACTCAGCACATGGCTTTTGTCTGTTGTGACTCCTACCCCCCAAGTGGTGCCACCCCAGGCCCGAACCCTTGGAAGTGGGCCTCTGCCAGCCCAGCCATGGTCCTGTGAGCAGAACCAATGATGTGTGATGCATCTCCTCACCCTGATTCGGAACCGCCACAGCGCAATGCGTCCCCAATGCAGGACTCTGCATGGCAGCCCATAGTTTCCTTGGAAATGCCACTAAGCAGTGCATTCTCAACGCAGGCCTTTTCATGGACGCCTCTTGTAGATGGCATCGTCGATGATGACTCAGGACTTCGCATTGCAGTCTCGCAGCTTCTTTTGAACCACTACTGCGCACCACATCCTTGATGCTGGTCTTTGCATCGCAAGCCCCTCAATGACAGCTTCCTTTACGATGAGGCAGGACTCCACATCACAGCCCGTCAAGTCCTCAGAAATGCTGTTGGGCTATGGATCCTCAACACAGGATTTCACAACCAGGTTTTAAGGTACTTTGTTCAGCAGGCCTAACTTTGTCCCTGTATCTGGCGCACACTCCATTGCAGTCAGCCTGAACTTGTGACTGTGTCCCGGTCCGGTGTGACCAGATAGCCAGAGTTGGCACTAAGTGCTTCTAGGCACTATTTTCACCAAAATCTTTAAAATTCCATATCTCCGGTTTTCCTGATTGGATGTTTGTCATTTTGGTCTCAAATGATTGATGACATTCTACTCTATTTTTCTAAATTGGTGTGGAATTTTTCTTGAGTTGTCTTTCACTTTAGTACTGTTTGAAGTGCTTCATAAATGCTTTAAACATTGACTCTAAGTTAAGCCTGACTGCTTTGTGCCAAGCTACCCGAGGGTTGAGCAAAGGTTAATTTGGGGTTTGCTTGAGTTTCACCTTGGCAGAATATGTGGTTGGTGGTTGAGTAAGGTTTACCCCCTCAACCAGTAACCCAATTTCCTAGAGCTACCCACTAATAATCTCTACTTCAGAGTTGTACGTTCTCTTACATCAGGAAGTACGATTCGGTAAGAATCTCAATTAGGAAATCACAATCCCTAAATTTTGTACATCTGTCCCTATGTATTTTATGTGAAGATTTTGGATTTTGGAGAACTCACAATTTAGGTATGGTGGCTGTGGAAGTTTAGAAGCGTGGTACCAGGATTAAGTTTCTGAGTTTATGATTTCCTTAACACACTAGCTGTGAGTGTACTAATTTTGGAGTGGAGTGGTGGTAGTTTATTGTGCACAAACGAAGGATATAGGTAACTATTCTAGGTCCAAGGGTAGGTCGTCAATGGTTAAACCCTATCTCTGTGTCTAATTGTGCAATGCCTTGAAGCACTTCTGCTCTTGTGGTGAGTTTTATTACCGTTTCCCGGTACACAGACACAGGCGTTATTGTCTTGTTCAATGAATTATTGTGTTTGAAGATATTGTGTTGTGTTTATATTGTGTTTGATAGTGACAAGTGTTGTGAAGATTCTTTTAATTTAAAATGGGTGCAAGCTTGTGTAAGTCTAAATCTATGCTGCTAGCAGAAGCACAATTCTCACCACCATTTGGAAGTCGTGCCTATGATATTCATGTGAATGATGGGAGGCACACTTGCATATTATTAAAGAATGGGATAAGGCTACTGAGAATGGCAAAACGCTATGATTTCCAGAGAATAGTACTATTGATTTAATGAAAATTGCTTATTTGAGACAACGTTTGTTTAATATAATTCTATAACCAAGACATGCACAGTTTAAAGCATTGGATGGATGGGATATTAGAGCTAATCTGAAGGTACATCAGAGAATGCTGAAGGGTCAATTTGGTGAAGCTGTTCAGAAGTGGATGCTAAGTTGCGTTTAAAAAACAAAACATGGTGTGCTGAAGTATTGGAAACTGTTGTTCTTTGTGATAGCTGGGGATCAGGAAAAAGATAAATGAAAGGAGCTTATGAAGAAAAGGGAAAAAGCATAATGATTCTTATGGATGGGATGAGGTGTTAGATGAATTACTAATAGGGAGGCAATCACGTTATAATGAGGTTGGAGAATCAGAGTTGAGTCATAAGGAGGGTGGAGACTCAGAATCTGGAATATTACCGCAGAGTGTAACAAAATATGCTCTGGATGGGGCTTCAATGAGTACAGTGAAGTTGCAAAAACTTACTGATTCAAGAACACATTTGTAATATGACTTTGAAATTTACATTTTTGATGAAATGGTGTTTTTGAATTTGGAAACACGAAAACAAGCTTTTGAGCATATGAGAAGCTGGAGAGCTGGGTGTGAATTTGCACAAAAAAAGTCCTATGAACTGGTGATGACATGAGCTGAATGTAAATAGACATAATTATACAATTGAGAGCACATTTGAAAAAGATTGTGGAGTTAATCAAAGACTGGTAGAATGTTGAAAGTTGCTGAAAATGAAGGAAGGAGAGTTGTGAGTGATGCTGAGTGGCATATTGTTGAAGTCCCATTGAGATAAGTGCCAGAAGCAAATGGTCCAGCTTATGTTCACATACTGTGGACTAGACATGATTTATGGGCTTTTAAAAAAGATTTTCCAAAGATGAGAGAGGAGCCTGTGAATTGGTACATATAGGTGGACAGGATTGTCACGGTATCAAAGGTATTATGGGAAGATTTGGATGCATTGTTTTTAATCATAATGCCAAATTATTTGTGGATTTAAAGCAAGAAGATGGCATATGAAGCACTGTTTAGGAGTCTGCCAAGTTATAAGCTCTCTTCAGTGGTAATGGATAAATGTGACAATGTTATTGAATATTTGAACGGAAAGGTTCCAGCAAAACAGGTTAATTGGTCAAACATTATGTAGATGACAAAACATATAGACTAGTCAATCCATGAATATTATGAGAGATTGATGCAGAATTAAAAACAATATAGTGGAATGGAAGACCCAACTAAAGACGGTGTTATGGGTTTTCTGTCATCTATTGGGTTAGGTTTGCATCCAGAGTTGAGTACTAAGATTGAGCACAGTGTGATGTGTTGGCAAGAAAAGTCTCTTGCTGAAATCATAGCTTATGCAAAATACTGTAGGGATTACTGTGAGTCTAAAACTAAATCAACAAAGGAGAAATTGATTGTGGCACAGCATCTTTCAGCAATGAGGACAAGGATTGGTGCCTCATGGAAATGGAGTGCAGTTTCAGGGTCCTCCGAGAGGTGGACGAAGTTTTTAAGGTAGAGGTGAAGGTTTTCATTACAATGCTAACAATGGCATGATTAAATCTGGAGCTTGTCACTGATGTGGTGAAGAGGGACATTGGGAGAAAAATTGTACATTTAATATACATATGCAAATCGGACACAAATGATGCATCTAACGAACTCTGTGCAACAGAATATGATTCTGATTGGACAGAATGGGGTGATTTAGTTTTTTGACCCAGCCCCACCGGTACCTGTGAAGAATACAAAGCAGTTCTACGTTACTATGCCCTTGAATACACCACTACCACATGAGATGCAAAATAGTGCAGTAGGATATCCAGTGAATTTTTAGTATCAACAAAATTCAGTTTAACCTCAAGTGAGACACTCAGGTCCTTATTTACAAAGGTATCTTTCACTTTTGAGTAATTTACACCTTTGAGTAACTTTACTCCTTTTTGAATCTTCAGAAAATCCTAAGATTTACACAACCATCTCCCTTACATTACAGCAGTGTATAACCCAAGATTTTTAATAGTGGTACACTGTCCTGTGCTATAGTAAGCATAGGTATTTCAGGCTTTCTGGCATTCACCTTTTTGCCCGTGTCTTGGTTTACTTGGTGTAAAGATCTGGCAAAAAGCAAGGTCGTTCTACTTTTCTACTTTCATTGTACTGGATTTGCACAGACACCTACCATTGTTCTGCCATTGTTATGCCCCAGACACTCCCTCTCCACATGAATTAAAAAGAGTTGGGGAAAAAACAATATCGGCACTTCCAATGACATCATTTTGTGCTATGAAATGCTGACTTGCATTGCATGAGTGCCATTTTAAGCTTTAAGCTTTTCTGGGCCCTAATTTTTTTCCTACCTTGCTGCGCTTCCTGTAACAGTCACTTTAATTTGGTTATTGTAAGCATTATTCAAAATGTTTGAGTCACAGTATTATGCAAATCGATATGCCTATATACAAATCGCATTTTGTAGTATGATTGGCAGTACTTCAATAGTACTACTAAAGTACTGCAAAATGCTATTCTCAAATCTCCACTTCCACCTCTTCTTTTTCTATGACGAGATCCTCACACATGTAAGTTTACCACTTAGGGCCCGATCACGATGCCGTAGGAAACGGCTCTGACCCTCGGTCGGAGACATTCCTACGGCATCGCAATTGGCTGTTCGGATTCCTTTCAGACTGACCCATTTTGATGGGGTAGTCAGAAAGGAATCCGAACCGGATTTCCGAATGGTCTGCCATTTGAAAAGCCTCCAGTAATCCCTTGGGGGGCTCCTTCTGCCCGAGGGATTACAATGGCAGATTCCCACAGCCTTTCTGTGCCAGCCTCTCAAACACAGAAAGGCTGTGGGAATCCGTCTTTGGGGGCCACCAGCAGTGCCCCCATGGGTGCAAGGCCTCCGGATGGTGGCCTAGAGGGCACCTATGGTGCCCCCCTGTTGATCACCGCACCCAGTGGCAGGCACCTCAAGGTGCCTGCCACCGGGTGCAGGGATGAACTGCACCTCAGCTCTTTACAATGAGAGCATACAACTGGTCACATCCTAATTGCTGGATTGGGACCGATAACAGGAGGTCGTTTGGTCCCAGTTCCCAAACAATGTCAGACGGACTCAGGTGCGTCCGATATCGTAATTGGGCCTTTAGTGGTAAATGTGGGAGGGACCAAAGGGAGTGGTTGAAAAATGGGGCATACATACTATAAAGTAGGGGAGGGTTAGGGAGGAGTAAGAATGGGTACATTTGTGTTTAGGGAGGGGCTTAGCGCCCACCCACAATAGAGTAAGCCCATTACTATTCACAAAATGCACTTCAAAATTTACTATAACCAAAAAGGACCCAAAACAGTTGTAAATGCACTCCAGTTCAGAGTTGGAGTAAGTGTAGCACCACAAATGGCCAACCATTGGTACTGCACCACCTTCCTATAGAACATAATAGAGGCAGGAACGTAAAAAAAAACACCATAGCAAACGTTAAATTGGATTATATAAAATTGTTAAAAATACAAATACATTTAATATTAATACAAATACATTTAATATTAATATTTTTGTTTTATTTTAACATATTTTAATAACCTTTGTGACTTAAAAAAACAATGTAAGATTTTTACTTTTAATTAATTCTATACTTTACTTTTAATAATTATTGTCACCCAAAATTGTTTTCAATTTAGGTGCAATTTTTTGCTAAACATCAGAAAAATAATTTAAAATAAGCTATTAATGCTGCAAATTTTTTAAATGCTGCCCTACATTTACAATACATAATAAAACATTGTACAACTATATTTACCATAAACATAAGTTTTGTTTTTCAAGTGTATGAAACTTTTTTACTATATACGTTACCATAGTGAGATCTCCACCACTCAGGTGCACTACCTCCCCATTGCAGCTCTTAGCCAGCGTCCGATGTTGGGGAGGATTTTTGTTAAATGCGGGGGCCGAAGCAGAATAACTTCTGCTTAAGCCTCCACACCTCCTCAGCCAATCTGTTATACTTGTGGGTTATTATGGTGCACTGACATCACAGGTGAGAAAGTTAAAGCAGTGGGCACAATTAGTGCACACTGGTTTAACTTCCTGATGGATGCCAGTGGACATAATTCTGCCTCCACTGCACTAATTAAGGTTGGAGAGGTACAGCTGGAAAGGGGAGAATTTCCCCTTCCCAGCGCTGTCTCTTCCTGCTGGATCCCTTTCCCCAACCAGGGATTCACCCCACTAGCAGGAATCTACTCTACTTGACACAAGCAATAATACTGGGGGAGCATCCACCAGGGCTAAGGCCTGTGCTCCCTACACCGATCCCAAATGTAATTATGTTTTTCTGCTGCGCTCCGAGTAGCTGGGTGATTACCTCCAATCTTCCCCAAGGGGAACAGAAAGCCCACTGGACCCCGAGGATATTTCTAAGGAAAAAAGTAAGTAATGGTTGTGGCCCACCCTGGAATAGATCTACAACCCACCCTATAAGGGATAATACAGTTGTTCTGCCCTCACTGTGAGGCTGATTGGGGGTTTGCCTCCGTTCCTCCCCCTAAGGTGTAGCAGGCCCACTGGGCACTAGGGAGCTTTTTTTAATAAAAAAAAGAAAGGGGTGGGAGTGGAGTCCCCTGTCATACAGCCATGCCCCCACCCCAGTGGGGGCAATATAGTGTTTCTGCACTTCCCCCTCTTAATACGATTGTGACACCGTGCTGTAGGATTTGGGGACTGAAATAATTGAACACGCTACATCTGTGAACAATTTTGAATGAATGATGGTTATTTATATAGCACATAGCTACTCCAGGAGTGTTTCGGTGCTTAAACATCAGCATCCACTGGCAAACTGAAAAACAGCACCTTTTTAAAACTACCCTTCTCAGACATTACAATCATAACTATTTTCCATTCACCTTAACTGGCTTATTCTCTTAAAGACTTCACATGGCCCACAATTTTAAGTCAACAAGTTACAGATATTCATTTGCTACTAAAAAGACACCTTCTCTGTTAGACCCTCAGTTTATTAAAATACACTACACATATTCCTGAGATAGGCACACTTTTATACAACCATAGAGCCATAATTACAACACTGCTATGTGATAAACCACCTGTGAGTAGGACACCTCTACATCCTGTATTATTCAACAATCTTAAATGCCTCAAAATCTACAAGGAAATTCCGATAATAAACATCCACACCTTATAAACATCCTCACTGCCAAGAAATTGTCTATGCCACTGTATTACATCTATTAACATGAGCACATGCCTAGATATTCACAGGTTGATAGTCTATAATCTATTGTTTATAGATGCTTTGGCCTTTCTCACAGATTTTTTGGAACAGGTGTGGGCTTTAAGCCTCAACCTACCTTCAAACATACCTCTCAAACCCACATCATGTGTGCACGACCTTTATTTTATTTCACATGGAATAATACTTGCACCCCAAACTTTAGTGATTTATAAAAGTTGAACCATGTAACTTTCAACATGCACAATTACACATGCCTCCAAGGCTTACGTTATTTCAATGCAATGGACCCACACTCGGATACTCAGTAAGTCTATGCTGCATTTGACTAAGGTGTTATCAGTGATGGCACCAATGATATCATCAATTAACTCATCTTATGAGTTATTGGGCTCTTCACCCCACTAAATCTTACTACCCCTCAAACAAAAAAACTCAGGAATGTATGAGGGACTTGAACAATATCAACCGATCTTTTCTCTGCTCGAAAATGTACTCCAAAGTCATGTCCTCACAAACATGTAGCAAAACACTAGCCCTAGCTGAGAACTTCAACTCAATTCTGACAGTAGCCTTCAATGACCTTGCTCCTCCTAATCTAAAAAAAATGCAACAATACCCCTTCAAATCCATGGTTCTCCAAATATCTCCTAGAAGGACAGAAATCCCTTAGAACCACTGAATGTTAGTGGAGACAAAAACCATAAAAGGAATCCCATGATGCCCTGCAATGCAAGCATAAAGAATACAAAACTCACCTTCGAAGCTAAAGCATGTTACTTAAAAAAAAATAGCTTGGCCAAAAACAGATTGAAGAAACTCTTTGACATAGTCAGGAAGACCACTACTCTAGCTCTAACATCTCTCCCACTCATTTCAATAGCTACATTGAACCCTTGTGTTACATCCTTCAAAACTCAGGCATCTGTTTTCATCCCTATGCCTCCTCCAAATTTGGCAGGGCCGCACTCCGCCATTTCCAAAACGCAGGGATGCGCCGTATTTACAACAATGCAGCTCAACCCTGTGTTTTCCTTAGCGCTGGTGCTAAAAATAGTTGCCTAGCGCCAACAGAGGCACCCTTGTTCCATAGTGCAAAGGTGCCTGCGTTGCAGGGAATGATTATTTATGTGCAGGAAGGTATCCCCAGGTTACAGGCAGTAGCCAAAGAGAGTGCCATGAGGCCCAATACCATCTCTGCAAGGTCCAGCTGAATCAGATTTGCTGCTGTGAAAAAGCTGTAAGCAGGAGAAACCTACAACTCTAGTCCAGCGGCAACACACTGCATTCATATTGGCTTGGCAGGTTTTTCCCTGTCCATAGGGGGTCTTTTGAGACAAAATGTCCCAGGTTTCCCAGGATGATAGGAGAAGTACACTTTGACATAGCCCAGGATTCCAGGACCTCAGGAACAGCACTTGGGGGTCACAACTCAATTCAGCCGAGGTAAACAGCAGGGTCGAGGGCAGGTCCAGTTGGAACTGGTCAGTCTGGCAGTTCAGGAAACGCCTCTTTTAGCTTCTGTGTCTCTGTAGCTTGAACAGAAGATCCAGTCCTACAGGGCTTTTCTCAGGTCTCAGACAGAAGGTTCAGTCCTGGTCTTATCTTCGTCAGGTACAGTGGTGTTACGAGGAGGCTACTGTGGATGCCACATTTATGCCTGCCTCTATCCTCTGTGTGGAGGTGACTCCTGACCCCTCCCAAATCCATAGGGTAAAGGTTTCTAGGGGTAACCCCACCCAATTTTGCAGCATTTTGTCTGTGACCTACAGCAAACAATCCTACAGTGCCCCACTCTGCCTAATTTCAAGATGGTTAAAACCTTTTCCCCTCATGCAGAGCCTGCGTGCCAACCCCATGGGTGTGGCCAGGAAAACTGGCAACCCCTCTTCTGTGTTACTTCAAAGCTGCTCTGGGGCAGCTCCCTCCCCACTGTGATTGGAGCCTGACCCACTGTGGGAACAAAGAAGGCAGGGTTACCTTGCGTAATTTCATGTAGTGTAATTCCGTGAAATTACTGTGATATTATGCAAAATTATGCATAGTTAAGTGAAATGTACCTTGAGCTCAAATTTGTAGTTTTGCACTAAATAATTACCCGAATGGTCCACTCTGGTAAAAAAGCTACCTGAAATATTTATTGACTGAGCACATTGAAGGAACTGCCGCTCGCATTCAAAGCACTGCCATTCGTGATCATAATTGCAGTTTTGCGCTCACAAATTTCCTGAATGGCCCACTCAGGTAAAAAATCTACCTGAAATGCTGCTGGTATTACTAAATTATCCAAATGGTACATCTGTTGCTAAAATCTCTGCCCAAAATTACGCGATGTGCTGAATGGCATCATCTCTGTAATTTTGCATAGATTTCAAAATGTGAATTTACCAAAATTATGCCAATTACTCCAACATAATAAGGATTCCACCTAAAGCTAAAAGAAGGGTCCTGTGCAGGTGGCATTTGCTTGTGACAGGGGAGCCTCCTTTGAAGATAATTAAGTTCCTGGGCACTGCCCAAGTGGCCATCATGCTAGAGGAACAGAAACACCTCCTCGCACCCAAGTCTTTGTCTCCTGCACTGGAAGCAGTTTTCACACCTCATTCAAGGTCAAGCACTCAAAGGGCTGCTGCTGGAGGCTAATGCAAATTATTCTCCAGCTTCTTTAGGCATGAAAAGCAGAACTTTATAAAAAGAAAATTGTCCTAAATATGTATTAAACAATCTGACCTGTCCAGTGAATTACAAAAGTACAAAGAGTCCAAGAGTGAAATTTCTAAGTGTGTACTAGCCCGAGATAGTATAATTACATTTATTAATGCATCCCATTGTTTTCCTATGGAACTGCTAGCCTTGACACAGTGACAATATTTTTGGGGAATTTTGGCACTGTAAAAACATGTTTAATATTACATTTCTACATGCCCTACTTTTAAACACAATGCACCCTGCCTTTTGAGAATCAAGGTCTACATAGGGGTGACTTATTAATAATTAAAAGGAAGAGCTTGACCTGTCAAAAGGGTTTTTTGACAGGTCGAATTGCAGTTTAAAAGCTGCTTTATTCAGGGTACAACAGTAAGCCTGAAGCCATGATTTAAACAGTTACTGTAGTGGATGTCACAATGGGTACTCCAGTCCACTAATGGCATTTACTTACAGCCCCTGGGTACAAATGGTACAATATGCTATGGATTTATAGGTAAGTTAAATATTCCAATTAGCGATATTCCGTTTTCACAATGTTGAAAGGAGGAGAACTGGCACTATAGTTACCACTGGTTAGAAGGGATAAGTTTGAAAGTCAGCAAGAAGAGATGGGGGTATATCTCACTAAAGATGGCAATTTCTTACAACTAGATGCTGACCTACTTTTTCGCACATGCTCTTCCATACATATTAGGATCATGAACCCAGATTGTTAATCCACTCATGCTTCCCCTCACCCCTCATCCCCACGCAGAGGTGCCATGGCAAAGCTTTGCTTTTCCCTTGCTGGTGCTCATTAGATGATGGATTATATAGTGAATGTGGCAAATCCATAGTTATGTAAAAAAACGCTACAGCCTCTGTATCGGTTAATTCCAGTAGCCCTGATAATAAAGCCTTATAATGAATAGCCATAGTACATATGGTACAAGATTAAAACCAACAGATATGTGCTTCACCTTATTTAACCCCATTATAGGGACATCCACATGCATGTTGACTGGAATCTTACGGAAGACAAAATCTTTAATATACCCCATATAGTCATTTTAAGGTGACCTCTACAATTAGTGATACTTTTGTGGTCATCCTGTATGCTGCTCTCTGAAGTGTTAAGTTCATAGACAGCACACCAGTGCTCACTCTTTCTTTCTTTATTTCGGCCAATGGCCATAAAAGTAATACAATTACAATAATTGTAAAAGGAAGCACGATACAATGCGACTGGAAAATATACAAATATCAGTCATAAAATATTCATAGAAGTATTCACTATTGGCCTAAAAACACAAAGCAGATGTACAAATGCTTCACCATAGAAAAAAACTATTATGGTCCGCCATGCCTAAAAGTAAGTTTAATACATGTCATGCTGTACTATGGGTGTTGAAAAAGTTTGGACCAGAATAATACACTTTAAAAAGTGGGTACCCTGGTAAAAAAACATTGCTAGGCGTGTGCGTACCACATTTAACACATAGGGAGTAGGGATTTATCCATGGTTGAACAAGATGGTATAGATACAGGAATACAACTAGGGTTACGTACCCTTCCTTGTCGCACAGACAACCAAGCTGAGTAAAGTAAAGAGTTCAGCTTACATTGTAATTTAAAACAAGTTCTAAAATCAGTAAAACCATGATGTACAAGAGGGAGGGGGATATACACTAGACAGAGAGCAAAGAAAGGGTAAAATAACCCATTTTTGTCAAATTGGCCATATGATCTCCAAAAATGTAGCCCTGGGGAAAAAAATGACGGGGGCGTGTCTGCTCTAAATTTTCTTACAGCTACCCTGAATTGGGCGACACCTAAAAGGCAGAACAAAGGAGCAGTCCAACACCTAGGCTGCTTATAATACCTTGGGCAGAAAATGACGAGGTGATCATCAGTTTCTTCAGGATTTCTGCAGACAGGACAAATTTTGCGTCCACCTTGTTGACTATTCCATTTATCAGTAAACGAAGAAAGAGGTAATGAACCTAACCTGAACCTTATATAAAGAGCTTTTGTGAATGAATGGTTGATATCAGTCATGTAGTTTTCAAAATAAGAGGTGGGCTTGGATCCTATGAAACAATCCATCATTTTGCCCAAACCCGCCTGTTTAGAGAATCTACCCTCCTCAAGCTCTCAGTAGATTTGTTCTTCACTCTCATATTTGTGGAAGTTGGACTCGGTTCAGGGGACAACCAATACTCATATAGATTCACAGAGTATAGGGACTGTTTTACATAGTCCAACCAGGGTAACAGAGCACCTAGCTGTGATTTATCAAAAACATCTCTTAATCCCGCCCTATATTCTGCCAGATTAGGCATAGACCAAATCTGTACCCAAAACAGAATAGGTTTCAGATGCGCTTGGGGTGCAATAGACCAGAAGCCTAAGTCATATTTAAAAATCAGTGGCGTACTTTGGGGCAATTTAAGGGCTGTTCTTAACGATTTACTCTCAGCCACCTCCATGGTTTTTAAATAAACATATCCCCAGAGTTTGGCTCCATATGTATCGGCGGCTACAGCTTTGTCTTTCAGACCTCTAGAAGGAGAGAAATTGGATGGAACGAGTACTTGTTTGCAAATTTTAGAATTGCGGCACCCTGTGCTTTACTATAAGAGTACTTTTGATAACCTGAGAACCCCAGGTATTTGTACTAGAGAGGCAAATGCCAAGATAATCAAAATCTATCTCTTTCTCTAGCTCCTCCCCTTCCAACATTATTGATCCTCTAAAGCCTCTATGGGGGTGGACGGCCAAAAATGTTGTCATACTTTGATTGCCAGTCCATGATCATGGCAGAATATGTTAAACTTACTCAAAGAGGTCTCAAGGCACTTGGTTTTTTTTGATACTAATAAATTATCATCGCGGAAAATAGGGTGGGTATTTTAGTTCCCCCTAGAACTCGAGAGTCGTTATCACAACCCAAGAGGTAGTCGATGTAGCCATTTAAAAACAGCAGGAACAAGGTGGGGGCAAGAACGCATCCTTGTCTGACTCCTTTTTAACCTTAAAGGTATTGGTGTTTTCCCCATTTGTAACCCATCTGACTTGAGCACAATTATCATGGTGAAGTCTGGCAAATCAATCAAGAAGAGGGCAGGGAAGCCCAAGGTCACCTAGTGAACACCATAAATTATCCCTAGGGACCATATCAAATGCTGCCTTGAAATCAATAAAAACGACATAAAGGCTACCCCATTGTATTTCGAATTATTTCCACCTTATTAATTGAAACCTAAAAACCTGGTCAATTGTGCTAATTGTGGGGCAAAATCTAGCCTGAAACTTGGTCAAAACTTTCTTCTTCGACCCAAATAAGGAGTTGATCTGATAAAAGCTTACAAAAGATTTTTGGGGAAGAATCAATAAGGCTAATTGGGCAGTATGTGGCTGGGTCCGGCTTTGGGCCTTTCTTATGTATGGGAATAAGCTCCGCCCCTCTCCATGAGGATGGAATCTCACCTCCTGCTAAAATGGCATTAAAAATGAGTGTAAGGTAAAGTGCCCAAATTGCCGGTTGGATCTTAAAAAGGTCCACCGGGACTCAATTTAGCCCAAGTACCTTTCCTACCTTCTGAGATCTAATGGCTGCAGTCACTTTGGTCACAGAAAATACCCATCCATCTTTAATAATATCTAAGCCAAATGGTGTCTCTCATGATGTGCGGGGCACCATAGGATCAGGGGAATCAAGATTCACAAGGGGTAAAGGGGAACTACTATATAAAGATTTAAAATTATTCACCCAATGTTGTGGGAGAACGTGCGCTTCTGGCTTCATCCTATTTGTCTTGGCACCATGTGCTATTATGTGCCAGAAAGCTACCTGATCACCTGAGCATGTTGCAGACAAGATGTCATTCCAAATTGCTGCATCCCACGTCAATTTTACATGTTTCAGGGCTAGTTTGTAATTTGCTCTAGCTAACTTTATATCCTGCGAGAATCCTCTTTTAAGGACACTAAGGAGATTGCATTTAGCTGACCTGGAAGTCATGTCATACTGTGTGGGATCTGCCTTCTGAGGGGGTTTCTTGTGTGGGGGAGGTTTAGTAAAGAAGCTCATTTTCAATTTCTCAAACCATTTGGATTGAGCATCCATGATCAGGTCAGGGGCTTCTTCTGAATTATCCATGTAAGACAGGATAGGGACTAGGTCATGATAGAGTAAGGCATACTTGGAATCATTGTCCTATATGCTCTCCCACTTAGTTCTCCTCCGATTCCTACTGAGGCGAAGAGGAAAGTGATCACTCTCATATCTAGGCAGTGCTTCCATATCAATAAGATTCCCCCAGGATTGAACATCTAATAAAAAGTAATCAATACTTCTCTGGTAGGTATTTCTTTTAAAAGTAGGATGCATCTCCAGATCAGACTTGGTTCTACCATTACATGTCCTCAGAAGGCAAATCACACGGTGATCCACCATTTGGAGGGCAACCTGTTGAGGCGAGGATGAGGATGACCTCGAAATTTGGAGAATACCCTAATATTGGTCTTCTTCTCATGCTGTTTCATTATAGAGTGCAGATGGTTCAAAAGGTACATTAAAGTTCCCAGCCACAATCACAACTGCTTCTTCCCATGGTAAAGAGGAAATATAATCAATCAAAAGATGAAGGACGGGGGAATCAGCTGTAGATGTATACATTAAAAAGTAGATTTTTAGTTTTATCCGGGATAGAAATCTCAATATCAATCAGGTCTGGACAAATGATAGATAATTGGCTAACGTGGTAACCCAAATTAGCAACACACCAGACAGTCTGGCTGGTTTAGACTTACACGCTGGGACATGGAAGGTTTTAAAACCCTGCCTATATGAAGGGGAGATCTCCCAAGTTTCTTGAAAGATGATTATTTCAGCTGTTTCTATAAACTGCCAAGTCCCTCAATATTCCAAGAAATCATTGTCAAATTATTTGTAGGAATAGAGGGCGCTATTGCAGGGATCCTGGATGCTAGACTCAGCTGACAGCTACCTCCCCAGTAAGGTATAATCATTCTTTAGAGTTTCAAAGCAAACCTCTCTGCGATCATGCCTTTGATGAATAGTGATTGGCTATTTGCCCTCTGAGATTGGGGCCCGTCTATGATTTCCCCCGATTACACTTTTCACACAGGCTAGAATTTGGGCCGGATGTGGTTTCAAAAGAACTTGATAATATTTAATCGGGTCAGGAATGTGAAGATCAGTGCCCCATTCTTCAAAAACAGCCCTTTCGGCCCATAAGACGTTCCTTTGGGCTGTTCTTTTCCAGATGGTCTTGATGAAGTTCCTGGTTGAGTTCAACAGGGGTGGTTCAAATTTGACCCAATCCAAGTAATCTGTGGGTATGTTCTGAAGTGCTGGGATATGAGCAGACAACCAAAACAAATTCCCTCTGTTGAGGGTGTCCATAGAGCCTTTCGGGATAAATCAAGGGATAAAGAGCAGGATTGATGAGAACTCTCCTCTTCATCTCCCTTACTGTAGTTGAATCTTGCTGCTCATCAAACTAGGCTATAGGAGGGCCTGTAGAAGAAGACAAATGCTGTGCCGGAGAGCTATTGCATGCAAAGCTATTGGGCTCACCTCTCTGACGCTGACAGATTAAAGTTTCCCTGCAAGTTGGAACCAGTTTGGGGACCATAGTGTTCTACGTGCTGTAAGGGCCTCGCTCTTCCTTGCACTACAGGTGCAGGTATGCTCCAGCAAGCGGATGGTCTCTCTCTTCCAGGCGCTTGATGGTCAGTTATGGTTCTGTAAGTTTGTGGCCTCATTTGTGGACCTCTGGAATTAGGACCTGAAATTTCTAGAGTCTCCCATTCAGATTGGGTGCCTTGGTCCACCCTTTCGCTTAGTGTGCCTAACATCCCATCCCCTCATGTCTTCTTCCCTTCCTTATCAAGGAGGCAAGCCCGTTGTCCTGACGTTCCATACTCAGGCGTTTCCATGCTTTGAGTTGTCTTTTGCACTGGATGGCTGACAATTCCTGGGCCCCCCGAAGTGTTTTATCTCTTCTGTTTCACATGGTACAGCCCAGGGGATTACGATGGACGTGTGGATGGAGAGCAGGGGTTGAGGTATAGTCTATATCGAAGGGGTAATTTTTTTAAAGAGATTTCCAGAATTCATCAGGTCTTCTACTTTGCTAGTTCTAGATGACTTGGGAGGCGAGGAATATCTATTTAGGAGACGCTACTTTTTTGTTAGCTTTTTCAGCCTTGTTTTGCCCTTCTTGTCAGGCAGAAAGATGAGAGTGGCTGAGGTGGAGTTTTGGATTCTGGTATCGCTTGTGACCCTCTTGCAGAATCCGCCACATCACACACTGAAGTGGTTCTGACCAAAGGCTCCCCTTGATGATCCATTTGCCTGTTGGAAGAAGAGCAAGTCACCTGATCACCGGATACAGATGGTTGCTCGGAGTCTGCCAGGGGAATGGCCTGTTCAGTTGTGCCATGGTTAGTTTGATAGACATCCTCCCCCATGGTAGCATGTAATATCTTAGCCTGGGTTGCTTTATTAGTTGTAGAGGCCTTAATTGAGCCAACCAAATTTACTAGTATCTCTGGTAGTGAAGTCAAATTGTTAATGAATTGGGAGCATGGACAGGGTTTATCCTTCACGATGGATTCTACCTCTGTTTCCAGGAGATTAAGCTTGGAACCAATGTCTGCAAGATGAGCTGCCAGAGTTTGGATTAGATGTAATTGCAGTTCCATTTAGCTTGATTGCCAAAGTTGAGGCCTGGCTATAGTGTCCTGCGTGGCTCTTATTGCTACCATCTCTTGGGAAAGCGGAGTAGCCTATGGTATTAAAGCTGGTTTGGTGGATTTTTCCGCTGGTCCCCGTGTCACTAACGGGGTTTGCCCTAGTGATTCAACTATTTGTGCCTCAGGGTTGGAGAATAACAAGTCCGTCAGGATTCCCAGTTCCTGTTTGGTGAAGCTCTCCCTTCTAGGTAGTGAGCAAACCGTCTTTTGGTTTGGAGGAGATTTACTTGTTTGGGATAGCAAAGCAATAGGGCTCGTCGGCTCCAGGGACCAATCCCAGGTTCAATAAACTTGTGTAGTCGTCCGGATAATATTTGAGCTTGGAATTACAGCTATGTGTGACTGGGAGGCTACCTGTTTTAAGATTAGGACTTGGGCTAGAAGTTGGCAGTGTTTCTCGCGTTTGCTCCTGCCCTCCTGTAAAAGGATCCTCTGGCTCTGCTAAGTCGAGAACAAACCGGTGAGAGGAATCTGATGTCAATCAATAATTGAACCACACAGTCTTAAACAGGGGCATGATTGTGTTCAGTGCATGGTGAGGAGCCCTGTGTGGGCAGATTCTATGCATGACTGTATTGTGGGCACCTGACATGTACTGGGCAGACTGCTGGCAGAACACCCCAAACTATTCAGGCAAATATCCATATGTACTGTGTCGTGAGTATCTTATTGCTCCTTAGGAACTATTTCTATTGCCTTATAAAAATATTGTTTGATTGAGCTCTTTGTAGAAAGATGAGTCTGAGATGGAGATGGGGCAGGACCCTTGCACCAAGCCACCATAGACACTATTCTGGGGCCGGTGGAAGTGTCCCGGTCTGAAGCTAAAACTTGTGATGACCAGTCATCCATTGATTCGGCCACCAGATCCTTTTTATGTAATGGCTGCTTCCGTTTCCAAGAATCTGGGTTGGGGAGACTGGGTAACCTTTGCTGCGCCGCCTCACCTCCTCAAGTAATGTGGCTATGGAGGGGAACAAGCGCGCAGGTAGAAGCATGTCTGGATGGTTAGACGAATGAACGCTGGTTGAGGGAGGCCACAAAGATTTTACAGCAGATCCTATGTCAAGTAGTTAAACCCAACAGAAGGCCCACAAAAGCCTCCAATCATCCAGACTAACACTCACTTACCCCTGAACATCTCTTGCCAAGGGGGAGTTTCCGATAATTTGCCCATAGGGCTAGAGTCAATTTCCCCTCCACAAAAATAAATACACGATGATAGGCTCAAAGGCTAACCCCTGGAGGCGGGGTGGAGAAGTCACACACACTATTGAAGGTGTGGGCGGAGATAAGTGTGTAGGGGCACAATGTAGAGCATAAGGGTGTGCTGGCCCCTCAATTAAGTGCAAGCCGCACTGGCCTACTGCCAGCCGCCTCTGCACCTACTTTGAGGTGGCGGCAGGCCTAATGCCTACCCAGCCAATTTCAGCAGCCAGCACTGTGGAGGGGGCTTGCGTCACTCACCAGTTCGGCGGACCATCTTCTTCACTTTCCCCACAGCAAACTTTGTTGTGCTGTCCACCGAACTCCAGCTTCACACCTCAGGGGTGGATTCAGGTTATATGTACTGTAATGCGTCAGTATCCTTTCAGCAAATGAAGGCTGCAGAATATCCTGTTGTGCCTGTTGATTAGGACTGGGATTTTGTCATTCACACTCTCGTCATTCTTTCCTCGTGCCTGTGACTCCAGGCGCAATGTTTCCTTCAACTTCCCTCAGCCGCACCCAGCCTTGACCCCCACCTGTGCTCACTTTTCTGCCGCTGCTGCTAAGCCAAAGGCTGTGGCAGGAGGTGTGGTGCCACGGCCAGGGAGGCTGACTCTGGGGTGGGGGATCGTGGTTCGATCCCCGGAAGCAGCTTAGCTCAGGATAATGTGACTCTGGGCAATAGCTCACTTAATCTCCCCAATGGCCCCCAGTACCTGGAAACCCTTTAGGGGTGTTATGTTTGTGCTTTACAAATTATTATTAATATAAGGTTGGAGTTGCAATTTACAGGAGAGTGCAAATCTCCTTGCTGATACCCTGCACCGGTGCTGCCTTCCTATACCACCCCCCGAGACAGGGGATCACGCCTCAGGGGGTTGCAGAGGGCACGAGCACACTGGTGCTGGAAGGGTGTACGGCTGTGGCAATTCCTTCCACGAGGGAAGACAAAAAGGGCGGGAGCCCGAAGCTTGGGCTCAGGGCTCAGAACGGGCTCGGAATGGTCCATGCAGCTGACTCTGCTCCGCAGCGGCTGCAGTGTCGGCAAGGTGTGGCATCGGGGTTGAAAACATCAGTAAATGAGTGCTCACTCACTTCTTAAAATAAGAAGTAATAGGAATTAGGTTAATATTGTAACCATTCAAGAACAGAAGTTGCGTCCCAACTACTTTTTAGGGGCCCATTAAAGAGTTTTAAGAGTTGTGGCTGGCAGTATAAATTGTCCTTTTCTATTGTTTTGAGTGCATCAGAAAAAGACTTGCAGATGGTCCTGTGGTGCTTATTTGTGGTCCCATGTCAACATGTTTAGTCACTTGATGGGGCCAGAACTGCACCTGAGTTTTTTTGGGTTAGACTTTCTAGAAGAGAAGCTCTTAGTAATGTATACTGACACTTGCTGCTTTATGTATATTTCTCCTGTATCTGGTGACTAGTTTGTTGTGTGTTCATACATATATGAGGATGTCCACTCTCTTGACATGCCTAGTTATCCACATCACAAATAGAAATGCCTTGTCTGAAGGAGACCTCCCTGCCCCTAAGACATTGGTGAGATGCATGGTCTATTCTTGTTACACTACCGGTCGATATCCACTAGTGGAGATGGTGAAAGGGGCTGGTTTTGCAAGCGTGGAGTTGGAAATAAGCTAGACAATGAGAACGAAACTAAGTGATAGCAAAGGCCACTGAGGGTGCATTGTTTTCTGAATTAATGTAGGAACAGCATCTGGGATTATGTCAAATGACAGAAAGAAATCCAGATTTGTTTGCAGCAAGTTTTACCACTGAATGATGAGTAGTTACTCACTGCTATCACTGTGTAAGTAAGATCCTTTCCTAAGCCAAGTGCACAAGTTAAAGTTAGTTATGCTGTTCATATGAGTGTGAGATGCTTTTATCCACATTTTCAATGTCTGTATATCTAAAGGCAAGGGCGAGAGCAGACTCCAGTACCAAGGTCAGTATTTTTTCCAGTATGCAGTACAATGAAGATTCTTACTATATCATATATGTCAAAAGAACAGCAAAGCGTATGGCTCAAAATATCTGAATTCCAAAATCTGAACATGAAGAACAAGTTTCTTATCTTCAGTAACACTCTTTTCAGTAGATGCTCTATCTAATTGCAGATTCCTTACCTTGTGAATACTTCCCTAAGCATTAGACTGGATCTAGAAACTCAAATGCAGTACCCCTGCACACAAGTAGGTGGAGTTGTGCGCATCCACATCAACCATTGACATTGTTCCACTCTGGAAGGAATGAGCTGGTCCTCACATAGGCGCCACCCAATCACACCAGTGTCAGTTGCTTTCAAAAGCTTGGTCATGCTCTCAGAAATGCAAAGCCCATCGCACAATGGCTTGACCAGTGTGTAGCTCTCTAGTTTGGGACCTTTTTAGAGGGCAGAGTCTACTCCACTGAACAGGAAGGGGGAGGGCAGTGACAAATCTGCAGTTAGATAGGGTATCCACCACAAAGGGCGTTACCAAATTGCAAGCAATTTGTTCTTCTGATAGACACTTCTAACCACAGATTTCTCACCTAATAAATAGATCATCCAATTGATTACCCCTGTATGATCACTAGTAGAAACTGAAGGCTCTCTAGGAGTCCAAACAATCGAGACTCTCTTCCTCTTTTGAGGAGTGTGGTGAGGCAAAGAAAGTCAGAAGGGTGAGGACTTGCCTAAAATGGAAAGGTTTTACCACGTTCCGGAGAAATGCAGCTCGAGTTACTCACGCAACAAGCTGACGTTATTGGACCCACATACACCATTTTCAGGGTCAAGAGACGTAGTGAGCAACTGTGCATTGGCTGAAATGGGGTGAACATGAGAAATGTGATATTACAGAGAACTTCAACAGAAAGACATGATGTAAAACCTTGAAGAAATCCTATCAGGTAATTTAAACAAGGAAGGCTGAACCAGCAACCTTAAAAAAGCCGAAATAGCTGACAAGTAGCCTTTGACAGTACCCACTGCAAGTCCTTGCTGGATCAACTGAAGACCAAACAACAACACTTTCTTCAGCTTAGCTTGGGGCATGCCAATCTGGTGAGTGTTGCACGAAGCTACCAACTTTTGGCTGCAAAAAGGACCTCAGTGGCCTCAGAGGAAGATTGAAGGGAAATAGTCGCTGGCAATCAATCTCCACGCATAGCGGTGTAGATCACAAGCATCCTGCCCTGTTGCTGCAACTGCAGATCCTCCTGAAGCATGAGCCTGATCAGAGGAAATTCTGATGAAAGGTTCTGGATATCACACCCTCCTGGCCCAATCAGGAGCAACGAGAATGATTTCGGCCCAGTCTTTCTTGATCTTATTCAGAACTCAGGCAAGGAAGATAGAGGCAGGAAGGTGTACAGATGTCAGGGATACAAGAAAGTTTGGGACAGGCCAAGGTAACGGGAGTGTGCTTGCTGACTGCAGGCAGAAGTATATCCACAAATGAGGTCACACATTTACAAGTAAGTACTCAGAAGTTGGGAAGGAAAGGAGGACAGAAGCTGAGGACCAGAATAAGCAGGAACAGACTGTGTTCAGAAAACTGAAATGATGTAAGATAGCACAAGTACCACAACAAAGAGGTACAAGGGAGATGACAAACAACCGATCATAAATTATGCGCCTTGGATAATGCTTTATCTGTGAGGTTAAAAGTTCTGACAAAAAAGCGAGAAGGAATTTATTCTCACTGAGTTCAGAGAGACACTTGGCAGCTCCTAGAGAAAGAGCACTGGGGGTTCTCTTGGCCAAAGCACAAGCGTTAGAAACTATCCAGCACCTTTGGAAGCAACAATCAACATTATAATATAAATCTACACAAAGACAAACAGGAAGCAGTGGAAGAAACAAGGAAACTAGAACTGGGCTTGGGCTCAAGAAAAAGGAGGACTGGAATCAAGGGATGTGTGTTCAATACTGGAATACAACAGGCCATATTTATGAGAAGTGTTGCATCACTGCGACAAAGCAGCGATGCAACACTTCTCAGTGTGCCCTCCTTGTGACACCCCGGACACGCTGTATTTATAGTACAGCGCATCATGTTGCAAGGAGTCACAGATACGTCAGTATTACTGACATACCTGTAGGCGCAAAAGTGACGCATTGCTGGGCTGTGAAAACAGACACAACTCCAGCAATTTGTCCTTTTCACATAGGGCAAGCCATGAGGCAGGCATAATGTTTTGACGCAATGGCGTTCTAGAAGTGGCGCACTGAAATCCTATAGAATTCAATGCGCCGCTTCTATGAGGCTTTGATGCGGGAGAACGCCCACCCTGCATACATTATACCTGACGCAGGTATAATGCAGCACCGGGGTTTACGAAGTGACGCGTCTGCCCAGAGGCGTCACTTCCTAAATATGGTGCAAAGTGGCATATTATTTACACCGCCGCGTCAAAAAAAGTGACACAACAGTGGTTTAAATGTGACACAGGGCTTCATAAATAAGGCCCACAGAACATAAGACAAGGAGTTTATATGTGACAGGACAGATCAGGAAGGGTGCAGACAAACCTGGGAACAATGACTATCACATGAACATGAAGACGAAAAAACAAAAGATGGAAAATGAATCAAAAGGCAGGCCTGGAAAGCAACAGCAGGGATGTGGCAAAGCACAAGGAGACTCAACAACCAAGTCAGTTGCTAGTCGCTGCACCCTGGGCTCACCAGGCTGAAATAGGAGGAGGATCAGGGAGAGAGCCAGATGCAAGGTATAAACAAGGAGCAAAGAACCAGAGAACTACTAATGAAGGAAAAGCTGGACCCATGGAATAGGGGAAACACAAGTGTAAGAAAGTGAGTTACTGATTGAGAGTGGAGCAATCCATGAAATCCATCCAGGACTGGCCTGACAGATTCTGGCTATCTCTAAACTTCAACCTGTACTTTTCTGGGGTGCATATTTCCTGACAAGTGCTTCCTCCATGAATGGATACTTCTGTCACCCTTTCCTAGGGTCAACAGTGAATCCCTCCCCTCAGAGGGTATGTGTCACCAGAGACTAGCTCCCCAACCCTCCTCAGGGACCCTATGTATTTCCAGAGACCCGTCATAAGCCTCAAATCACTTGTCTGTATCATCTCCCACCACAAAGTTAGGCACCAGATCCATGGGTATGTGGATCCATTTCTCTCCAGTGGACACTGTGTTGGCACTGCCACCATTGTTGCTGGACACTGAGAGTTGTTTGGCTTTTAGATCCAGTTCATCTCATGAGCCAGCGATATTTTTCTTTCTTCTAAGGCCCTCTCAGGATTCTCCTTTGACGGGGCCCTCTCTGTTTCATTTCCTTTCTCTTCCAGAGCCATTCTCCTCTCCTCTAGGGCACTCTTTCGGCAGCTGCCTCCTCCCTGGCAGCCTCTGTATTTATCTTTCTCTATAGCCGTTTTTGGAGCCTCCTCCTACGTGGCTGCCTCTAACTATAGCTTGGCCTGCTACAGCCTAAATTCCCTTTAAGCCCTCCTGTCCTCCAGTTCCTCAGGGGACAGGTTACGGAAGGGCACACTGCTACCTGCTCTGGATCCACCAGGGGACTTTGGGGCATATCAAGGGAAGTATCGCCACTTTAGCGGCACTTTTTGCCGATAAAGCGGCAATATTTTTATCGCCCTATTAGCAAGCTGTCGCTAACAGCTGTTAGCGACAGCTTAATGGCGATAGCGGGCGTTTTGTTGCCGCTTTGCATGTCAGTGATAATTATCGCTAATGACATGCAAAGTAGGCGTTCCCAACTAAAAGCAACTGCAAACAGTCGCAAACACAACTTCCCCCTATTATCAATGCCCGCGAAGCGATAAAAAAAGTCGCGCTAACCGGGATTATTGCTGGAATTTAACACCTGATAAAAACTTGACTTAACCATCTTGTCAATGGGAGGTGGATTGTAAGGTTAAGTCCTCACCTGCCTATTAGCAAGCTTTTCATTAGCGCAGTCAATTTATCGCTGGATTTCTCGCGCTATTGCTGGGTTTCGCCACTATCGCTGGATTTTTTATCGCCTTGGAGATAAGCGTTAATAATAACGCGTTATCTCCGCGATGAAATCCAGCGATAGCCGGCGATAAAAAAAACAGCGCTAAGCGCGCTTTGCGATAATTATCGCAAATCCTTGTTAATATGCCCCTTTATTCCTGTGGGCCCACTCTCTCCTCCGGGGCCATGCTTAGGAGGTTTTCATCCTCCTTTGCCTCTACTTTCTCCTCCTCCTCTGCAACATCCTCACATCCTCCTGCCATGAAGATAGCAGCTAGCGGGCCTCCTCCCAGGCACTAAGGGCTTTCTGGGGCTCCTGTTTCTTTGAGCTCCTTGATACTGGTAGTTACCTGCAAAATCCTTTCAGCTCTCTCACAGTGTAATGTTTTTGGCTGCTGAGATCCATCTCTGTGCTTGCAAGATAGTATCATAGGTCCACAAGGTCCAAGTGACTTCCGGCTAGGAGCAGTCAGCGCTCTAGCTGTTGCTCCCATTTCCGGTCATAAGACCGATGCTGCGACGGACGTGCAGCGGACCAAGCTCAGAACTTACTGGCTCGCACCCGGCCACACCTTTCCTAATCCTGCAGCCTGAAGCTGCAGCCTGAAGCGCTAGTTAAAGGGTACTCTGAATCCGAATTTAAACTGTTTTAAACTGTACCTGTGTTTGTGCTGGCAGGGCTACCGCCACATGCCCTGCTTTAATCGGATTTTAGTTCTCTTGGCATTGTATTTTATTTTTGAGTTTAAAGTCTTACACCTACCTGCTGTGTACTCTGTCCCCGATATCGTCTTCCATAGTGCCTGCTTTCTGGTCCACCGCAGCTAGTGCTGTTTGTGTGGAGAAAGCCTGGTCCCCATTTCCGGCTAGGAGCGGTCAGCGCTCTAGCTGTTGCTCCCATTTCCGGTCATAAGACCGATGCTGCGACGGACGTGCACATCAGGCGCGCCCAACGCAAGCCCGTCTGCGCCTGTCCGCGCCAGGCCGTCGCCAGGATCCAGGACCCCTGGTCCGGCTAAGGTACTTATTAAAGCCACTCAGCACCACTGTTATTCAGCAGCCACCTTACTTCAATAACGAGCGCAGTACAAGACCAGCCCCTCACTAAAATCCCCCTGCACGAACAGCTATCCACATTCTCTAGAAGGCCCCGTGGCATGTTACAAGTGTCACTTGGAAACTAATAATGACCCCAGGTATTGTACCAGAAATAGTCCTCCCCTAACACGACTGAGCATGTGCTAAAAAGCTTCCTCTGTAACACTAGGGGCCATATGTATGAAAATCGGAATTTGCGATTCTCAAAATGCGATATTTTGCAAATCGCATTGTGAGAATCGCAAAATACGATGTATCAAGAAAATCGCAATTATTTAGCGATTCGCCTAAATTTGCAGAATAATTCTGAGAATCCCAATTTGCGATTCTTTATTTGCGAAATTCGCTAATAAGGAATCGCAAAATGGGGAATCTGCCATTCAGGTGCAGCTTGATGACATCACAACCAGGAAGTGTGACTGCACAGCTGCACCTGATTGCCAGAAGCACAGTCAGAGGCTGAGGGGAGAGTGGAAGAGCACTGCACTGACATCCAGGGAGGCAAAATGAATCCCCAGGAGCAGGAGAAGGAGAAGGAGAAGGAGGAGGCAGGAAGGAAGAGAAAACCTAAATTCAGTGACAGGGAGCAGGAAGTCCTGATAGAGGAGATGGTAGGCAGCCATGAGCTCCTCTTTGGGAAAAAAGCCCTGAACGTGCCAGAGGCAAGGAAGAGGAAAATCTGGGATGCCATACAGGACAAGGTGAATGCCATAGGTGTAACCCACCGCACTGTGGAGGACCTGCGCAAGCGCTGGTACGATATGCGGCTGAGATCAAAGAAAAGCTGGCAACCAGGTTGGCTGAGGCGAAGAAGACCGGGGCGGCACATCCAGTGCTACAGAGTCCACGCCCCAGGAGGAGTTGGTGGAGTCCACCTTGCTATCGGAGAGTGTCAGTGGAGTGGCTGACCTCGACAGCTCCGACCCACCCACCACCAGTCAAGGTAAGATGCATGCCATCTGTCCCTTTCACTCCACCATAGCACCCACACAGTTATGAGCCCCCAGCAACCAAACAGTTTTTCAACTCCAGTACATGGTGTTGTGTACACCCTGAAATGCATCATGGGAGATGTAGTCACATGCACCAAACAGTGTAGTATTGAGACACAGCAAGGTAGTAACAGTGACAGTGAGTCAGGGAATGCAAAATACAGGCAGACAGGATGTAGGTAATGCAAAAATAAGTAGATTTAACCTCTTACAAAATGAGAATGAGTACACTACAAATATTGTCTGTGCTTCTGTCTTCACAGCACCACTGGCAAGGCAGGAGGGCAGTGCAGGGCATGATGAGGCAGATGTCACCGATGAGCAGGCAGGGGAGGAGGAGCTAGAAATAGTTGTGCGTGATCTCCTGGCGCCTCTGCCGTCCGGCAGCTGCCCCAACACCACCTGCTAGTCCTGCACGAGGAGCCGGTCCCTCCTCATCGGATGACTCTGATTCGCTGAGCTCCACTGGGGTGCCCTTCCTGGTTGCTATGTTGTGCAGCATGGCACATGCGACCACTATCTTGCAGCAGGTCTCCGGGCTGTATTGCAGGGCACCTCCGCTCTAGTGTAGGCACCTAAATCGGCTCTTTAGGATGCCAAAAGTCCTTTCAATCACACTACGGGTCGACCTGTGGGCGTTGTTGTAGCGGCGCTCCGCAGCAGTGGCTGGATTCAAGTAGGGTGTCATGATGAAATCCCTCACTGCTTACGCGCTGTCCCCTGCAGGGTGCAAATGAAATGGGTTACACACTGTCATCCCACTAAAGGCCTCAACTGTATGTGTGAATGTTAGCCATTTTTTATCTAGCAAGTAGCCCTCACCAAACTCCCCAGCCAAGAGGCGACGGTGTAGCCCACTGTGGCGGAAAATGAATGAATCATGGGTGCTTCCAGGATATTTCGCAACTATGTCCGTGATGACATGGGTGGCATTACAAACTACCTGGATATTCAGGGAATGATAACACTTTCTGTTCCTGTACACATATTCTGTCTGGGAGGCGGGGGACAGGGCGACATGGGTCCCATCAATGCAGCCAATTGCATGGGGGAATTGGGCCATCTGATAGAACCCCTGCTTGGTTTGGTCAAGTGCCTGCTGCGTGTTAGGGAAATGGATGTGGTGTTGCAACCTCTGCATCATGGCATCCAGGAACCTGTGAAAGAGGCGTGACAGGCTACTCTGTGTCACCCCTCCTGCTGCTGCTATCACCCCCTGAAAGCTCCCAGACGCCAGCAGGTGCAGTGAGCACAGGACCTGCACATGGGTGGGGATGGTGCGTGTCCTGCGTGTGGGGTGCTCCAGCATGGGCTTTAGCTCCTCAATGAGATCCATGATGCTGTCTGGGTGCAGCCTGTACTTTTCATGGATCTGCTCCTCTGTTTGCTGAAACAAGGTGATGCGTGCAGTGCAGATCCTCTCTTTGCGTCTCCTTCTCTGGCCAGCAGCTCTGATCCTCAGCCTCCTAGCGATGATGTACAGCGCAGCCATTGTGAAAGCCCCTGTTGCATTTTGGGCCAGCTTATATGGGTTGCACCTGGTTACCACCTGCTCTGAGTTGGTGGTAATTGCGAGGTGCTAAATTGCGATTTTTGCTAATTCGCAAATAGCGAATTTGTGGTACATCTCATTGCGATTTCGCTATCTGCGATTACGTTATTTCTGAAAATCGCAAATCGCGTACAGTAATATGCGAATTCGCATAAAATATTCACATAATCGGGCTCGCACATTTGTGCGAATCGCTATTTTTGCGATTAGCAATTCTGCGATGCGATTCCGTTTCATACATCGCAAAAGTAATTTTTGCATTCGCAAACACTGAAATTTAGCGATTTGCAGTGTTTGCGATTGCGAAAATGCTTGATACATATGACCCTAGGTCGCTACCTAAACATGCAACGGAGATATGGGATATAATCTCTTCCCGGTCCCCAGAAATATGTTTCTTAACAGAAACATGGTTAAATCCCTCCAATCTCTCAGCTATTACACTAGCAATCCCAGAGAACTATAAATTAATTAAACTTGATTGTGGTTCAAAAATGGGGGGGGGGGCATTGCAGTAGCCTTTAAAAATACTATAAATGTCACATGGATCACTACCTTCTCTTCCGATACTATGGAACTGGGTATTTTTAAAATAACAGTCTCTGCCTCAGATAGTTGGAATGGAGCATTAATATACCGCCCGCCTAGTCCCAAGACCAATTTTAGCCAACAGTTGGTGGAAAAAATAGCCATTTATGTACTAGCTTCAAAGAAATTCCTTCTCCTTGGAGATTTTAATTTCCAGGGGGAAGACCTCGCCAACACGGAGGTCATAAAACTACTAACTGATTTAGAGACCCTGGGTCTCTCTCAAAGAATCAAAGGTCCCACTCACACCGCAGGCCACACTCTTGACCTACTATTCTCTAATGTTGATTGTGTAGATTGTAGCGAGGCTCCAATACCCTCGTGTGGACAGATCATCACTTAATTCCCTTTGAGGTACAGTCAGCATATCCCCTATCAAAAATCAGGAATGGTAGACAAGTAGGTGACACCTATAGGCCATGGCATAAACTGACTATAGAATCCTTTCGGGAAGTTTTCAACCTCAATCTGCCCCAAAACAATCAATCGGTCTCGAATTTGCTGGAGTCCTTTAACTCTGCCCTGATGGCAGCTTTGGATTTAACTGTCCCTCTCAGACTTTGCCGTGCCACTTATCACCGACCCTCGGCCCCCTGGTACACACCAGAGTTAAAAACTGAAAAAGCAAAATGTAAGAACCTAGAACGACGCTGGCGCAAGAACAAATGCCCCCTTGACAAAGACTTGTACAGACAAACGCTGGCCCGCTACCACCACAATATCAAATCAGCAAGACGTAGCCATATCATTAATCAAATTGATCAGGCGAGTAACTCGTCTAAAGCCCTTTTTAACATAGTTCACAATTTCATCACCCCTACAGCGTGCTCCCAAGCAGTGCCTGAGTCCCAGAATTTCTGCTACTCACTGGCTAATTTTTTCCAAGACAAAATCTCTAACATTTACTCCAAACTTCATACTGTCCCTAATCAAGACCCAGGAATTCCCACTCCCAAATCTAAGCAGCCTACATCTACCCCTTACATTTTAGACAATATTGAGCCTTTTTCACTGGAAGAAATCCTTAGCTCTTTGGTATCTGCAAAGTCAGGTTCTCCGTTGGACACCTGTCCACCTAAAACAATCTCCCTGTTGGCCCCGCTTTGTGCCCCAGGAATCTTAGAGATTTTTATCTGTTCAATTAAATCAGGTACCATCCCGGCAGAATGGAAGGCGGCCTGTGTCCGCCCCATCCTAAAAAAACCTTCCTTGGACCACAAATTGCTAGGCAACTATCGCCCTATCTTTACTGCCCTTTCTGGCCAAACTACTCGAAAGTCTCGTCAATAAGCAACTTAGCTCTTATTTAGAAACTAATCAGATCCTTGATCCTTCCCAATTTGGCTTTCGCCCGGGCCACAGCACAGAGACAGCACTTCTGGCAGTGACTGACTCTCTGCGCCTGGGAGTAGATGCAGGAAACCCAATGATACTGGTATTATTGGACCTCTCCTCAGCCTTTGACACCATCTCCCATATGAGGCTGATGGAGAGGTTACAAGAAATCAGCATCCAGGGTTTGGCATTAAAACGGCTACAGCACTTTCTGATTGACAGACATCAAACTGTCATCATGGGTCCCTATTCTTCAAACAAATCAATCCTAGATAAGGGAGTGCCGCAGGGCTCATGTCTGAGCCCTACCTTATTTAATATTTACATGGGCCCTTTGGCGGAGATAGCAAAGCATTTTGGCTTTGATACGATTTCTCATGCTGACGATACCCAGCTGCTGTTCACACCTGGCCAGGACCTGGCGGCGGAAAAAAAAGAACGGTTCTCCTCAGGCATGCTAGCCATTTCAGACTGGATGAACAAGAACTATCTCCAGCTGAATGCAAATAAGACCGAGTTGATGCTGTTCGGTAAAGCCTCTGCCTTGTGGACTGACGACTGGTGGCCGCAGCAGCTGGGCCCCTGTCCCCAATGATGCAGTAAAAAACCTGGGGATAAAAATGTATCAAGATCTAACCATGAGAAATCATATCCTGACCACTACTGGCTCTTGCGACCACTATCTAAGACTGTTGCGTAGAATCTTCCCTTATCTTCCTATCACCGCCCGGAGAACGCTGGTTCAGGCCTTAGTAATAAGCAGATTGGACTATGGCAACGCCCTGTTGGCCGAGGCCACTGAATCACTCATTTCTAAGCTTCAAGTGGTTCAAAATACTGCTGCAAGGCTTGTACTCAACTGCCCGGCAGGCACCCCTTCGGCGCCGCTGCTGAAAGAACTACACTGGCTTCCGATAAGGAAACGCGCACACTTTAAAATCTGCTGCCTTACTTACAATGCCTTAAAGGGCAAAGGGCCACTTTATCTTCAGAGGAGCATAAAAGCATATGCCCCCTGTCGTAATTTAAGATCCAGCTCGAAGTCACTGCTGTGGATCCCCCGCATCCGTCTTACTCGCAGTGGTTGTAAGGCTTTTTCCTATCTTGCCCTATCCTGTACTGGAACAGGCTCCCGCTTCACGTCCGTTCCTGTCCCAGTTATTGTAAATTCAGGAAACAACTTAAAGCCCATTTATTCTAACCCCTCCGCCTGTAGTGTCTGTTCTGGACCCGCATTCAGCGCCGAGATGCCCCAGGGTGATTTGCGCGCTATATCAAGTCGATTTAACATAACATAACATAACATAGGGATAGAGTTTGTAGAAAAACTGAAAAAAATGCATTAAGGAACATTTTAAAAACAAACCTGATGTCAGATTATTTATATTTGATTGTTGGTTTTACACACATTACTGAGTGTCATGACACAAACACAAGTACTGGATCGCACCACTGAACACAACGTAATAAATTGGGTTATTGGTTGAGAGGGGTGGAGAGGGGTGGACGCCCCACTCAGGCAGCAACCACAATCCTGGTCAGGGTGAACCATAAAAGTCACTAAATTAACCTGTGTTTACCCATCTCGTAGCTTTGCACAAAAGCATTCATGCTTAACTTAGAGGCAATGTGTAAAGTATTTATGCAGCACAAGATCAGTAATAAGGTGAAAACGCAACAAAAGAAAAATTGCAAACCAATTTAGATAGAGTAAACATTAATAAATAAAATGATGGACGACAAAAATCAAATTAGTAGAACCAGAGATATTGAATTTTCAAGTTTTAAGTGAAAATAGCACCAAGAAGCAGAAAGTGCCTCTCACTGTTATCTGGTTGCATTAGACCCAAGGAAAGTCACAAGTTCAGTGTGACTGTGATGAAGTGCGGGTTGGGTACAGGGACCACGTTAGTCCCGATGAAGAGTTACCTTCTCAAGTCCAGCGTGAAGAGTATCTTTCAAGTTGAAGGGGGCCACAAGGAGGATACTTTCAGTGCAAAGAGCAATTTCATTTAAGTGTAAACTGTATTTCTCCATCTGCTCCCATTCTGACTTAAGTGTAATAAGTCAGAATTATTTATTCTTATTAAGTGTAATAAAGTAACCAAGTGTTGGTCTGTAGGAGACATAGGCCCTACAACAGGGAAAATGACTAGGAGTTTTTCACTGTCAAGGCATGCAAAACTTAAACACACATAACCTATTTTTTAAATACCAGACACCCTGCCCTATGAGTCTTTGGGACCTCCTTTAGGGGTGACTTATAAGTATTGAAAAGGAATGTTTAAGCCTGGCAAAAAGGTTATTTTACCAGGTCGAAATGGCAGTTTAGACTTCAGTATAGACTGCAGTGGCAGGCCTGAGACATGCTTTAAAAGGCTACTTTAGTGGGTGGCACAATGAGTGCTGCAATCCACTAGTAGTATTTACAGGCACAGGGTACATGTAGTAGCATTCACTAGGGACTTAGAAGTAAATTAAATGTGCCAATTAGGTGCGGTCCACTTTTGCCATATTTTAAGGAGACAGCACAAACCCTTTCGCCCTGGTTCACATACCCTGCCAAGGATGTCAGGTCTAACAACCAACAAAACAAGAAGGTAAAAAACAGGAAACCCGAAAGACAGAAACAGAGTACGGATCAGAGACAACAGAGAGAAAAGTTCAAAAGGCATTTATAAAAGGGTCAGAAAGGCCATAGGATCCAGCAAACAAGACATAGAATAGAGCACCACTACCAGGACATGACAGGTGCAGGGTTTGAAGACAGAAAGGGCTACATGGACCATAATGCTTCAGGAAGATAGTATGCAAGTCTGGACATGGATGGGATGTGGAGCTGGGAATGAAAGGCATTGTAAAGAGTTCTCTCATATTCTGGTGTGACATATAAATCCCACAGGGCCCCCAGGAGCTCCAACTGACAGCAGGATGGCAGAATCTTGACAACAGGAGTCCTCAGCTCCACTGTGGATTGAATGTGTCTCCAAGAAGGAGTATTCTTGGAAACTGGTGCACAAAAATACTGACATTGCACGTTCTCTGTAGTGGTGAAAGATCGAGCCATGGTTTTCCCCATTACTTGAAACACTCTGTGCCACCCCCACTTTTGGGTGTAACTACCATTCATGATCCGCTAGACGTTGGTGGCTGAGTTTGGCCCACCTGGTATTTAGAGATCCCAACAGGCAGTTAAATACAATCAATCAATCACCCGTGAGTCTCAAGGCACTGGAGGAGAGCTGCTGGTCCCTCTGGGTGTAGGATCATTCGAAGAGCCAGGTCTTGAGGTCCTTCTTGAATTCAGTCAGCGTCACGGATTGCCTGAGGTGGAGGGGCAGGGTGTTCAAGGTCTTGGCAGCAGGGTAGGAGAATGAACTTCCACCGGTTCTGGTCTTGTGGATCCTGGGGACGGAGGCTTGGGTGAGTTGGGTGGAATGGAGTTGTCTGGCGGGTACGAGGAATGCGAAGCCGTGATTCAGGTGATGGAGCAAGGACTCACAAATGTGACTTGCTCGAATGCAATCTCCTCACAGTATTAATTTATTACATTTGTATTGTCTCTACTAATCCTTGCATACACTACACGAATAGTAAGGATGCTTGCCTATGTGTTTTATTAATGAATAACGCTTGTCCGTAATCCAAAATGGCCGCTAAAGCACGGGAACCTTACTGCGCATGTCCCAACCACATCACGTGTTGTGACGTCTTTCTTTGCTTGGTGGGAAATTTCTGCTTCTGCGCAGTGTGCATTAAAATGGCTGCTTGATGTTTTCACATGCTTCAGCTTGCTCTCATGTCATTATTAAATTGTCGTTTCTCTAACGCTACTAATGCGGGATAGAATTTATAATTAAATGGGAACAGAGTAGAAAGAGTGGGCATACAGTGAAACATTTTATTTGTGATTTTAATGTTTTCTTCTTTGACTTTTATTAGTTCGTAAACTTGGGCCTGGGTTTTGGTGAACTGAAAGCTCGTGTGACAAAGATTTTGCACATGCGCCCTGAGAGGCAGACCAGAAAGAAAAAGATGAAGTCAACTTGGACATCACCCAAGGCCATGAACTGCTGGCCGACACCACTACATACCAAGATGTTCTCGTCGAAAAGAAACATTTTATATGAATAAATTGTAAATTTTGTCATGAGACGGGTGGGAAATAAAGCAAATGTATTAAATTGAAGGGGCGGTAGTTTAAAAACAATAGGCTTCAGAAATACAAGACAAATCAATATGGTGTGAGAATCCACCCCCTGTCCAATCAGAAGTAGTGGTCCCATATTTTAGCAACATTAAGGGGAGGTACATGGGCGTAGAAGGGTATAATAGAATATAGCATTAGTAAATTTAGTTAGG
The DNA here is from genome assembly GCA_963921515.1 of Calotriton arnoldi. Classification (NCBI taxonomy): domain Eukaryota; kingdom Metazoa; phylum Chordata; class Amphibia; order Caudata; family Salamandridae; genus Calotriton; species Calotriton arnoldi. Next base: position 892,701 of record CAWUFW010004116.1, on the reverse strand, counting down.
AGCAGGCGTTCAAGAAGGAGATGCTGCAAGAGAGCAGAGGACCAGAGAGAAAAGGCTCTTAGCTCCAGACTGCCAAGCTGATCGATTGCAGACTGAATCGCTGTCCAGAGAGGTCCTGAGGAGGGGGCGGCGGAGTCCATTAGAAGGAAGACACAGGCGAATCGAGGAGAAGTCGAGTATCAGAGAGGGGAACGACGCAGGCGTCGTTGTAGAGAGGTCACCGGTTCTGTCCTGATCCTGGAGGAGGTATTTGCTCTTCATCCTTCCTGGGTCCTATTCTTTCCAACTCCTTGGCTAAGGGGTTTGGTTCTCGCACTTAGGTAAATATAATGCAACCTTTAGTTGCGCTGCTATCTCTATCCTCTCCTTTTCTGAGGGACCGTCATTGATTAGCAATAGTTATTCTATGCTTCATCTTGGGTAATGCGATTAAGTACCGTGTGGTTCTGTATTTTACTCTGCTAAATCTTTAGATAAACATTTTAAAACTTCCTGACTCAGTGGTTATTTCAGGATTATGTACTATAATGAATGTCACTCATTTTAAATTTCCCAATTAGCAAAGGATTCATTGGTAAGTCATTACTCTTCATTCGGAAGGTAATTGGTAGCAGGGATTTTGATAAAGAGTAACAACTGATAAACCCAGCGTAAGTATTAGCGTAGTATGAATGTATGGGCCCAAGTGAGTATCTGGTGTATGAATGCTGTTTGCTAATATCGCGCTGGATCAGTTTTCTGGTAATCAGAGGATGGTTACTCTTTGTTAATTGGGTAATGAGAATTTTATTTTTATGAACTAACAACCGTGTATTCAAAGTTTGTTTTATGTTGTCCAGAATCCCCGGGGGAAAATTGAATAGCGGTTGGTAAGTGGAAGCCATACTGCAGTGAGGTTATCTGTCAGGCAGAATAAGTACTGAAAAGTTAAGCAGGACTATCAGTACTGGTTAGGGAATCTATGCGTGTGAGTAATAGCAAAGGAGTACGCTGGTGAACATTTTATGTTATATCACCTAGAAAGGGTAACACTGAAGAAGTAACAGGAATTTCGGAAGCTTGTTTGAAGAGTAAACTCGTAGTGTATGTTTAGTAAACGGAAAGGTTTTACTAAGTGTGAGAGAAAAACTATCTTTTCTAAATTAGAGAAACTGGCACGATAGCGAATGTTTTATGTTGTTACTGAAATGTAATTAAGATTTATAGAGAAAATAAGTTTGCGTACGATTTTGTAAAGGGAGGGTCAGCTGCCGGAGAGGGAGCTGACGTCACAAACGCCGCGCTGGGATTGGTTGAATCAGCGGGTGTGGAACGACTCTTGTAAAGGAGGGGTCAGTAGTCAGGAGCAATACTGACTTCACAGGTGCTGGAATTGGTTAAATCAGCGAGGGACAGAAAAACACAGATTGTAAAGGAGGGGTTGACAGACTAACGTCACAAAAAGGCCGCGCTAGGATTGGCTCGGGAATAAAAGATAGCAGACACTTGATTGGTTGATATTCTAGAAGCTAAAATCTTAGTGGGTAGAGATTGCATGTTAAAACGTGATCCGACTTTAAAAGGAACTCGTCCGGATAGAAGATTCCTAGGTTTTGCAGAATATAATTTTATATACCGAAGATTAGATAGAATGTACGGAGAGAAGAGAAAAATGTCCTTTCTGCAAAAGATTAAGAACTATTTTAAAAAGGATAAACCAATCAAAACTAGGGAAGGAATTATCATTCCACCAGCTAAAACGCCCGCTTCATTTATGATGATGGAGAGAGGTTATCATACTTGTGTATGGATAGAGAATTGGGTAGAATATACCAAAAATGATGGAATACTAGCATTTCCCGAGAATGGTACCTTCAATGGAAGAATTCTTCAAAATTTGAGATTGAGGATGAATGACCTAGAACCCAGACCTAGATTAACTCAATACGAAGCCTTAGAGGAATGGGAAACCGAGGCATTTGAGCGTGACCGATTCAGGAGTAATAGGGGTTATCGAGGATTTTTTCCCAGATACCAACATGAGTCTAGGGACGGTCAGATGAAACAATGGAGAAGGGCAATGATTACAGAAGGACTATATCCATTGTTAACAGCAGAGGAAAAATTAGGAAGTAAATGCACAGAAAAGACAAAACATTTAATGAGAAGTGACGATTCTGAAGACGAATTTATGGAAGAAATGTTAAGGAACCCCCCACCATATCAGGAAGGGACAAGTGGATGCACCCCAAGTGCACCACCGTTAAAAACCCCATTAGTACCACAGGTAATGCATGAATTCACCCCTAGTAGAATACTTCATGACAAAGAAAGGGAAGCCCTAGAGAAGACCATAGCAGAATTAATACAGAAAATAACACAGATAAAAGTACATCCTGATTCATTGACCATACCTGTAGCAATTGGTCCAGTAGTTCCATTATATGGTACTCAGGGAAACTGTCCTCCACCGATACTTGCACCTACTCCTGTAAACGCTACAAAACCTGAAGCAGTAGTAATGGTTGAAGATCACTTTAGTGACAGCGAATCCACAATATCATTGATGGATTTACCCATTCGAGATTCTGTCAATATTACTCCCAAGAGAACTACACCTGGGTGTTCAAAAGATATAAGTCTAGTAACTTCATTAGGAGCGAAAAGTGCCACAATAGTCACCCCTGAAGACTTAGAAAGGTGGGCACAAGAATCAGATAAACAGTGCACACCTCCAAAAATAATAGACATTCATAAATTGAAAGTCGAATTAGAAGAATTAATAGCAGGAAATATAGGACTAGATCGCTTAAATACCTATGATGATGAAGAATTATTATTTATGTGCAGGAGTATCACAAGAAATGTAAGATTATTCCATGAAAAATTATCCAATTTAGCACTACAGATGGGAATAGAAATAGGGAGATCAAAGGTGTTGCAGAAACCCTATAGAGCAGAATTTTCAGAAAAAGATTTAGAAAACATGAATGCCTCTGGAAGAAAATTACAAGTAAGGGAATTAATGATAGTTCTACAAAAATGGGGAGACCGAGATAGATGGAGAACTAGATGGGCCAAGAAAAAGGAAGAACTCGATCCAGTAGATCAGCATCGGAATATGTGATGAAAGAAACAGGGAAAGCTGACCAAATGTACCCAATGCGAGAAGTTGCGGGAGGAGGATATATACATGTCCCATGGAGCAGACAGGATATTTTGTCACTTACGAATGATTTTCCAAAGTTGAGATAAAAACCAATTGAATGGTACAAGCAGGTTGAAAGGTTTGTGAAGGTGTCAAAGGTATTGTTAAAGGACTTAGATGGTTTGTTTGACATAGTGGTACCTGCCGATTTGTGGACAGATTGTAAAATTACAGTTGATTGGCCAAGTGACGAGTATCCTAGAGATCCGAAAACAGGTGCCCCGTCAAATGATGTGATGAAAAAGTATCAGCAGGTGATAACTTACCTGAAAGGGAAAATACCACCGAAAGAAACAGATTGGGTGAAAATAGACCGAACTACACAAGAAGCTAATGAATCGGTACATTCCTACTATGAGCGTTTATTGCAGGTATTTAAACAGTATAGTGGATTTGAGGACATTGGAGACAAAAACATGAGTCAGTTTGTGTATCGATTTGTTTACGGTTTGAAGCCGGAGACTTGTCAGATGATTAAACAACACATGCTGTGTTGGCAAGGGAAACCTATCGACAAGATTTTGAAATATGCAAAATATTGTGGAGATGATATTGAGGATAGGCATAAGAAATTACAGGAGAAGGTAATGTGGGCACAGGTGAAAATGGCCGAGAAACAAGGAATTAATTTGGAAAATCCGAGTGAAAATCAGGGAAAGGATTCTGGAACGAGTGGTGATACTGGGAATGCTGGAAAAGTGAGAGGACGAATGAGTAGAGAAGAAGCTAAAAGAAATTTCCTTGTCATGGATGCGGAAAATTGGGGCATTGGAAGGATGAATGTAAAAAGATTCGGAATAATAATGGCCCAACTCAAAATTTAAATCCACAGACGCAGAATGACTCACAGCAGGGTGTAAATCCTCAGAGTCAGTTGCCACCTGCAAATATTCAGGGTAATGTAAGCAGAGCAAAGCACGGTACAGACATCGGATGTCAAGGAGGAAGTGGTAAGAATGATTATATAACCTCACAATTTCTTTTACAGGACGATTTCTGTCAATACAGTTCATGACGGTGCCTAAGAGAGGGGGAGAAGGAGTGCGTACTTGGCGCATCCTTATTGGTAGATCAGTCAGGTCCATATGTTGAAGGAAATGTGAAAGGTAATGATATTACTTTTCTGTTGGATACTGGTGCTACCCGGTCTACTGTAAGAACAGCAGACATTCCAGACCTTCCTCTCTCTGGTGAAAATATCCAAGTAGTGGGGGTAGCTAATCAAAGGATTAGAACACCTCTTACCGAACCAATGGAAGTTAAAATCGGAAACTTCAGAGAAATGCATCAATTTGTAGTATGCGATTCTAGCCCAGTAAACTTATTAGGCAGGGATTTGTTGTGCAAAATGAACTGCACAATATTTTGCACACCGGATGGTGTGGCAGTTCAGACACCAGATGAAGACCATGTATATAAAATTATGATTGCAAAACAGGGTACAGAAGTAGATGAGATGTTTTCGGTATTAACAAAAGACGAGTTGCCAGAAGAATTAAAAGGTACAGTAAACCCCACAGTATGGGATTTCACAGGAAAAGAAGTAGGACTTATGTCTAAAATAGACCCAGTTAAAATTACTGTAAAAGAAGGTGCGATTTTCCCAAATACCAGACAGTACAAAATGAGTGCAGAAGTAAAGGCAGGAGTCATTGAAGAAATTAATCGAATGGTTGAACAAAACATACTAAAAGAAGTAATGAGTAGCCCATGTAATTCACCAATCATGGGACTAAAGAAACCTACTGGAAAATATAGGATTGTTCAGGACCTGCGAAAAATAAATACATTAGTGGAAGCATGTTGTCCTATAGTGCCAAATCCTGCAGTAATTCTATACCAAATTCCTTGGAGTGCAGGATGGTTCACAGTAATTGATTTATGTCAAGCATTCTTTTCAATACCATTGCATCCGGATAGCCAGTATCTTTTCTCATTTAAATTTGAGAACAAAGTTTATGTGTGGAATCGTGTTCCTCAGGGGTACACGGAAAGTCCTTCCATTTTCAATCAGATATTGAAAAAGTGCCTTGAGAAACTAGTGATGCCAGGAAGCTCAGTCCTAGTGCAATATATCGACGACTTATTGGTGGCATCGAACACCAGAGAGGACTGTGTTGTTGATTCCATAGCACTATTAAATCTTTTGGCCGAAGAAGGGCACAAAGTCTCACCTGAAAAGTTGCAGTTTTGTACAACAGCTGTTAAATATCTGGGACATCCAATTGAGAGGAGAAAAAGAAGAGTAACCTCTGAAAGAGTAAAATTAATAAAGAAAATGCAAATGCCTGTAACCCAAAGACAAGTAAGAATGTTCCTAGGAGTAGTAGGTTACTGTCGGCAATGGATACCAGGATTTTCTATACTAGCTAAGTCCTTAATTAACATGACGAAAAAGAAAGCAAAGGATCCTGTTGAGTGGGATGATGAAAGTGTAGGAGCTTTTGTAAAATTGAGAAATGCACTATGTTCAGCACCTGCCTTAGGCATGCCTGATTATAAAAGAGAATTCGCATTATTCTGTCATGAAAGAGAAAATTGTGCACTTTCTGTCCTAACCCAGAGACACGGTTTAGACAGACGTCCTATAGCATATTTTTCTGCTACATTGGACCCAGTGGCAGCCGCGTTGCCAGGATGCTTAAAAGCAGTGGCAGCTACTTGTTTGAGCATTGAACAAAGTGAGTCAATTGTGATGGGATATCCTGTAAAGGTGTTTTGTTCCACATGCTGTTGTGATTCTATTGACAAGAACCAGAACGCAACATCTTACTCCTAGTCGGCTGACTAAATATGAAAGAATAATAATGGGTGCTGAAAATGTGACCATGGTAAGGTGTACTATAATAAATCCAGCAACCTTACTACCAGACCCATATCATGAGAAAATTAAAGATGACGAAGAAAATGAACATAATTGTTTACAGATTACAGAGTTATGTACGAAACCTCGCCCAGATATAGAAGAACAGCCCCTCAGAAAGCCAGACAGGGAGCTATTTGTTGATGGTTCATGTCAAAGCCATGAAGACGGTAAATTAACTGCTGCCTATGCGGTATGTGAATTAACTGGAATAGTCGAAGCATCTTATTTACCAGGAGTCAAATCTGCACAAGTAGCTGAATTGATTGCATTGATAAAAGCCTGCAAAATTGGGAGGAATCAAAAAGTAACTATATTTACAGATAGGAAGGGGTGGGAGCACACTGCTGACCTCCCAGCACAGTTCGCCCCTTAGCATTCTGGTAAATGCAGTTTGTAGTGCATGCTTACTTGGTATTTTGCTGGAGTGTTCCACCAAAGTTGGTGCAGATTAGTGCTGTCATCTCTAGACACATGTGTTTCTGGATTTTATCCGTCATCAGTAGAGATCAAAAACGATTTTCTTCAGGGGTTGCAGAGCAGGCTGCCACAATTCTTACAGGTCTCAGTACCTCTCACAGGCGCACAGGTGCATGTCCACTAGCTCGTCAGCTCAATGGCTCAAGGGAGCCTTTTTAAACAGGAAGGGGTGGGAGCACACTGCTGACCTCCCAGCACAGTTCGCCCCTTAGCATTCTGGTAAATGCAGTTTGTAGTGCATGCTTACTTGGTATTTTGCTGGAGTGTTCCAGCAAAGTTGGTGCAAATTAGTGCTGTCATCTCTAGACACATGTGTTTCTGGATTTTATCCGTCATCAGTAGAGACCAAAAACGATTTTCTTCAGGGGTTGCTGAGCAGGCTGCCACAATTCTTACAGGTCTCAGTACCTCTCACAGGCGCACAGGTACATCTCCACTAGCTCGTCAGCTCAATGGCTCAAGGGAGCCCTGATATAATGTTTGGCAGCCTACTCAGCAAACCCCAAAATACAAGACTGTATTCTCTACTGATGACGGTTAATAAACCAGAAACACGTGTCTAGAGATCAGCACTATCTGCGCCAACCTTGGCGAAACACTCGAAAATATCGGAGCGAGTTACAAGAAACTGCATTTACCAGAATGCCAGGGCGAACCTTGCCTGAGAGGTCAGCGGTGTGCTCCCACATCCTGTTGTTTATTTAAAGTACTCCCGTGAGTCATTGAGCTGACGAGTTCGTGGATGAAGCACCTGCGCGCCAGTGAGTGGTACCGGACCTGATATAATGTTTGGCAGCCTACTCAGCAAACCCCAAAATACAAGACTGTATTCTCTACTGATGACGGTTAATAAACCAGAAACACGTGTCTAGAGATCAGCACTATCTGCGCCAACCTTGGCGAAACACTCGAAAATATCGGAGCGAGTTACAAGAAACTGCATTTACCAGAATGCCAGGGGCGAACCTTGCCTGAGAGGTCAGCGGTGTGCTCCCACATCCTGTTGTTTATTTAAAGTACTCCCGTGAGTCATTGAGCTGACGAGCTCGTGGATGAAGCACCTGCGCGCCAGTGAGAGGTACCGGACCTGATATAATGTTTGGCAGCCTACTCAGCAAACCCCAAAATACAAGACTGTATTCTCTACTGATGACGGTTAATAAACCAGAAACACGTGTCTAGAGCTCAGCACTATCTGCGCCAACCTTGGCGAAACACTCGAAAATATCGGAGCGAGTTACAAGAAACTGCATTTACCAGAATGCCAGGGGCGAACCTTGCCTGAGAGGTCAGCGGGGTGCTCCCACATCCTGTTGTTTATTTAAAGTACTCCCGTGAGTCATTGAGCTGACGAGCTCGTGGATGAAGCACCTGCGCGCCAGTGAGAGGTACCGGACCTGATATAATGTTTGGCAGCCTACTCAGCAAACCCCAAAATACAAGACTGTATTCTCTACTGATGACGGTTAATAAACCAGAAACACGTGTCTAGAGATCAGCACTAACTGCGCCAACCTTGGCGAAACACTCGAAAATATCGGAGCGAGTTACAAGAAACTGCATTTACCAGAATGCCAGGGGCGAACCTTGCCTGAGAGGTCAGCGGTGTGCTCCCACATCCTGTTGTTTATTTAAAGTACTCCCGTGAGTCATTGAGCTGACGAGTTCGTGGATGAAGCACCTGCGCGACAGTGAGAGGTACCGGACCTGATATAATGTTTGGCAGCCTACTCAGCAAACCCCAAAATACAAGACTGTATTCTCTACTGATGACGGTTAATAAACCAGAAACACGTGTCTAGAGATCAGCACTATCTGCGCCAACCTTGGCGAAACACTCGAAAATATCGGAGCGAGTTACAAGAAACTGCATTTACCAGAATGCCAGGGGCAAACCTTGCCTGAGAGGTCAGCGGTGTGCTCCCACATCCTGTTGTTTATTTAAAGTACTCCCGTGAGTCATTGAGCTGACGAGCTCGTGGATGAAGCACCTGCGCGCCAGTGAGAGGTACCGGACCTGAAATAATGTTTGGCAGCCTACTCAGCAAACCCCAAAATACAAGACTGTATTCTCTACTGATGACGGTTAATAAACCAGAAACACGTGTCTAGAGATCAGCACTATCTGCGCCAACCTTGGCGAAACACTCGAAAATATCGGAGCGAGTTACAAGAAACTGCATTTACCAGAATGCCAGGGGCGAACCTGGCCTGAGAGGTCAGCGGTGTGCTCCCACATCCTGTTGTTTATTTAAAGTACTCCTATGAGTCATTGAGCTGACGAGCTCGTGAATGAAGCACCTGCGCGCCAGTGAGAGGTACCGGACCTGATATAATGTTTGGCAGCCTACTCAGCAAACCCCAAAATACAAGACTGTATTCTCTACTGATGACGGTTAATAAACCAGAAACACGTGTCTAGAGATCAGCACTATTTGCGCCAACCTTGGCGAAACACTCGAAAATATCGGAGCGAGTTACAAGAAACTGCATTTACCAGAATGCCAGGGGCGTACCTTGCCTGAGAGGTCAGCGGTGTGCTCCCACATCCTGTTGTTTATTTAAAGTACTCCCGTGAGTCATTGAGCTGACGAGCTCGTGGATGAAGCACCTGCGCGCCAGTGAGAGGTACCGGACCTGATATAATGTTTGGCAGCCTACTCAGCCAACCCCAAAATACAAGACTGTATTCTCTACTGATGAAGGTTAATAAACCAGAAACACGTGTCTAGAGATCAGCACTATCTGCGCCAACCTTGGCGAAACACTCGAAAATATCGGAGCGAGTTACAAGAAACTGCATTTACCAGAATGCCAGGGGCGAACCTTGCCTGAGAGGTCAGCGGTGTGCTCCCACATCCTGTTGTTTATTTAAAGTACTCCCGTGAGTCATTGAACTGACGAGCTCGTGGATGAAGCACCTGCGCGCCAGTGAGAGGTACCGGACCTGATATAATGTTTGGCAGCCTACTCAGCAAACCCCAAAATACAAGACTGTATTCTCTACTGATGACGGTTAATAAACCAGAAACACGTGTCTAGAGATCAGCACTATCTGCGCCAACCTTGGCGAAACACTCGAAAATATCGGAGCGAGTTACAAGAAACTGCATTTACCAGAATGCCAGGGGCGAACCTTGCCTGAGAGGTCAGCGGGGTGCTCCCACATCCTGTTGTTTATTTAAAGTACTCCTGTGAGTCATTGAGCTGACGAGCTCGTGGATGAAGCACCTGCGCGCCAGTGAGAGGTACCGGACCTGATATAATGTTTGGCAGCCTACTCAGCAAACCCCAAAATACAAGACTGTATTCTCTACTGATGACGGTTAATAAACCAGAAACACGTGTCTAGAGATCAGCACTATCTGCGCCAACCTTGGCGAAACAATCGAAAATATCAGAGCGAGTTACAAGAAACTGCATTTACCAGAATGCCAGGGGCGAACCTTGCCTGAGAGGTCAGCGGTGTGCTCCCACATCCTGTTGTTTATTTAAAGTACTCCTGTGAGTCATTGAGCTGACGAGCTCGTGGATGAAGCACCTGCGCGCCAGTGAGAGGTACCGGACCTGATATAATGTTTGGCAGCCTACTCAGCAAACCCCAAAATACAAGACTGTATTCTCTACTGATGACGGTTAATAAACCAGAAACACGTGTCTAGAGATCAGCACTATCTGCGCCAACCTTGGCGAAACACTCGAAAATATCGGAGCGAGTTACAAGAAACTGCATTTACCAGAATGCCAGGGGCGAACCTTGCCTGAGAGGTCAGCGGTGTGCTCCCACATCCTGTTGTTTATTTAAAGTACTCCCGTGAGTCATTGAGCTGACGAGTTCGTGGATGAAGCACCTGCGCGCCAGTGAGAGGTACCGGACCTGATATAATGTTTGGCAGCCTACTCAGCAAACCCCAAAATACAAGACTGTATTCTCTACTGATGACGGTTAATAAACCAGAAACACGTGTCTAGAGATCAGCACTATCTGCGCCAACCTTGGCGAAACACTCGAAAATATCGGAGCGAGTTACAAGAAACTGCATTTACCAGAATGCCAGGGGCGAACCTTGCCTGAGAGGTCAGCGGTGTGCTCCCACATCCTGTTGTTTATTTAAAGTACTCCCATGAGTCATTGAGCTGACGAGCTCGTGGATGAAGCACCTGCGCGCCAGTGAGAGGTACCGGACCTGATATAATGTTTGGCAGCCTACTCAGCAAACCCCAAAATACAAGACTGTATTCTCTACTGATGACGGTTAATAAACCAGAAACACCTGTCTAGAGATCAGCACTATCTGCGCCAACCTTGGCGAAACACTCGAAAATATCGGAGCGAGTTACAATAAACTGCATTTACCAGAATGCCAGGAGCGAACCTTGCCTGAGAGGTCAGCGGTGTGCTCCCACATCCTGTTGTTTATTTAAAGTACTCCAGTGAGTCATTGAGCTGACGAGCTCGTGGATGAAGCACCTGCGCACCAGTGAGAGGTACCGGACCTGATATAATGTTTGGCAGCCTACTCAGCAAACCCCAAAATACAAGACTGTATTCTCTACTGATGACGGTTAATAAACCAGAAACACGTGTCTAGAGATCAGCACTATCTGCGCCAACCTTGGCGAAACACTCGAAAATATCGGAGCGAGTTACAAGAAACTGCATTTACCAGAATGCCAGGGGCAAACCTTGCCTGAGAGGTCAGCGGTGTGCTCCCACATCCTGTTGTATATTTACAGATAGCCAATATGGTTACGGGGTTGTGCATGATTTTGGCCAACTATGGATGCAGAGGGATTTCCTGACTTCTTCAGGATCCCCCATTAAAAATGGACAGTTTGTAAGGGAATTGCTACAAGCAATACAATCACCAAAAGAATTGGCTGTGGTGAAGTGTGCCGCACACCAGTCAGGAGATGACTGGGTGGTAGTCGGCAACAGATATGCAGATCTGGTGGCTCAACATTGTGCCAAAAATAGATTGTCAGTCAATAAGAGGGTGGAAAGAATGGGAATCAGCTGCCAACTTATGCTGTATATGCCACCTGAAACTTGGAATGATGTAAAGAGATTACAAGATGATGTTGATGAAAATGAAAAGAATTTGTGGATCAAAGTGGGTTGTTCCCAAAGAGGAGATGATGAAGTGTGGATCAGTGCTGATGGCAGACCAGTCATGCCAGACTGTTTACTCTCACAAATGGCCAGAATGTGTCATGGAGACACACACATAGGGAGAGATCCAATGATTAGGCTTTTTAGACAAAACTGGTACAATCCGAAGTTCAGGGCTGTTGCAGAGAGTCTTTGCCAGAGATGTTTAACTTGCCAGATGCATAATCCAGGGCGGAAGACAATAATTGGGTTTGGGAAAATTGGAAAGGCAGAGGGTCCTTTTATAAGACTCCAGTTCGATTTCATACAGTTACCACCATGCAGAGGGCTGAAATATGTACTAGTCATAGTGTGTCTGTTTTCAAGGTGGGTGGAGGCTTACCCTACCAGGAGAAATGATAGCATTACAGTCGCAAAACTGTTGCTACGAGAGCTCATTCCTAGGTTTGGTTTCCCAGTAACTTTGGAATCAGATAGAGGAAAACATTTTAACAGTGAAGAGTTCTTTGCTGTTGTGTGCATTGACGCTGATTCTTTCTTGGAGGGCCATTTTCTTTGTGGTTTTGAGGAGGAGGTGGTGTGCGTTGATGGCGGATTTGAAGCTAGCGTGGGTTTTCGGGGTTTTGTTGTTTCTCCATCTCTTCTCGTGTCGTCTGTAGGTGCGTCTGGACTCGTGTAGGACGGGAGTGAACATGCTGGCTTTCTTGGAGTGTTGCTTGCCTGGTCTTTCCTTGAGGGGTGCCAGAGTGTCTGCGCAGTTGGAGATCCATCAGTGGAGGTTGCGAGCTGTAGTGTTTGCATCCGTTGGTGGAGTGGTTGTGCTGAGGGAGTCGACGAAAAGTTACCCAGTGGCCTTGATCCAGCTGTGATGGGGGGCGGTAAGGGCAGTGGTGTACAGTGGGGTGGCGAAGGCAAAATGCACGCAGGGGTGGTCAGCCATGGAGAGCTCAGTGGTATGGCTGTAGCTGATGTTTCCGCTGGCTGAGAAGACGGTGTCGCACATGTGTCCGGCTGTGTGAGTTGGTGCGGTGACTAGTTGCTTGAGTCCAATGCTGGCGAGGTTCTCCAGTAGGAGTTGGACTACATGTAAATGTATTTACTGTACCCTTTTTAATTTATTTTTATATTACACCTGGGATACTTTAAAATCTACAGACGTGTTTCCATTTTCATGTATTATTAGACCTATTTAATCTGCCTATGTATCATATTACTCTACCTCCTCTCTGGAAGCAGATTACTTCATTGTGTAAGTGAAGAACTCCATAGTTGTGTGTGAAGACCTCCACCTGCCATCACATACAGGAAATGATATATAAGAGCAGCAAGTAAGCCTTTGCTGAACCATTCAAGGACCACCAAACAATCCATCACCACCCTGCTACTCTTTTGACTTGAGATAACCCACAAACCTCTTAGAGTCGCAAGTTGAGGACCTTCAGTTTTTCACAGGAGGAGTTAGACATCATGATGAGAGGGTCTTTGAGTAGTGTCATCAGCTTTATGGGGAACCTGATACTCAACTAAGCAGTGCAGGACAGACAGAGGTATGGCAGCCCTTACCCACATTCTTCGGCACAATGGGTGTCCTACACAAAAAAGCAGGGAATGCAACAAGCACCAGAAGGATCACCAACACCGGACACATTGGAATGTGCATGATGTTAGGGGTAACTTCCCTGCCGCACATTCAATATTCCGGGCTCCAAAGGGTTCTAAGACATCATGGTTGATATTACTCCATGCTCACTTGGATGCCCACTGGTAGCAGCAAGGTGGTAAGTTATGCATCACTAACTGTTTAAGTAATCTTCCTGTGGTTTGAAAGGATTTATATTGTCATGTCTGGTGATAAATATGTTTGTGTGTGTCTATGCTTTTAATATTTCATGTTGTTAACTACAGTCCTATCTAGAATGAAAGTATGTTATGCATGCATGCATGTGTAGTAGAAAATATGTCTTCAAAAAATAAGATTTATTCAATTAGGTGTATTGTGTTGGCACAAAGGTTTGTTTTTCTATACATAATTATACTTTTGATAATACATTTACTTCACTGTTGCTATATGCCATTATTTTTCTCAATGATAAACTTAATATTGTTTAATGCACAATCTATGGGTATTCTATGTGATATTTTGTAGTCAAATTCACATCTTCTCCAGTGTGTTATATAGGATTTTAAGTCTTGTTTGCCTTAAGAACTTAAAAATGTAATTGATATGTAATGTTATTGAAATGTACTACAAAAATGAACCGCCGTGACAAGTCCACATATTACACTTGCAGGCTACTGCAACACATAGCCAAATTCTGAGTTTCCAGTCACTCAAGATTCCTGCACACAACCTCCTTCCTGTAGGAATTACCACCTTCCACGAACATTCCAAAAGAGCCACTCTAAATCATTTTAATCACTTACGCCTCAAAATGATAAGGGCGTCCAGCTCCAACAGCATGTGCAAACAGGTTGTATACAGAAATCCGGAGTGACTTAATTATTTGAACTGATCGTCTGATCAAATTTATCTAGATCTGGTCAGATATCTGTGATAGTCATAACGGAGGTCTCAAGAAATCATGAGGACCTCCCCCCTCAAGGCTGTTTTATCAGTTTATGAAAGGAAGTCTTGCAGCATAGGATTCATTGAATTTCCCTGATGAACTGCAGATGACAGGATGAAATGGGTTGACTGGGTGATCAACTGAATTTTAGATTTATTTAGTCAGTAAAGCATCAAAAGAAGACAAGACACTATTCTGATGGAACATGAAAGAAGACAGCAATTTGGAGAAAATGTTGCTTATGAGTGGACAGTTATGAAATGTGAATATATACCCCAGATGTGCTTCCTTCTCTTCTTCGATATGAGTTAGGCTGTTTCGGTCATGTGGGCAACATGACCTTTGGCTGGCTTAGCAACCCAATATTACACTAATTGAGTATTGCATGTGCAATGCTGTAAGCACTTTTGTCTATTTGGCAGTGGTGGCTGGTAGAGAAAGGGGTGGCGGGGCAGGGGGATGTGGGGGTTTGAAAAATATATATAAAAAAAACACTTACCTCTGGTTGTTTGCTGTGTCTCTTGTCCGCAGTCCCGGAACCAGGAACCACCCAGGCTCCACCTAGCCAATCACAATGCTGCAATGCCTCGTTGTGATTGGTCTGAGCACTGTAGATCGACACTCAGATGGCGACAGGTAGCCTGTGCATATTCACTATCAGGCTGTACATTACAGCCTGGTGGGGAATATACAAATTGAGCATGACTGTTTGGCCGGGCCAAGATGGCCGGCCAAGCAGTCATGCGCACTTAGGGGCCGATTACGATCTCGGTCGAAATCCTCCGATCTTAGGTCGCAGGCTTTCCGACCAAGATCCTCGGTTTCACTTCTGATCGCCAAATTACAATTTAGGTGGTCGGAAGTGAAACCGGCCAGTCATTCTGGCTGGATTCCGACGGGTTCAAGGAGCCCGTCAGCCAGTCGGAGACCAGGCCGTAATCCATATGGATGGCGTTTTATGCTGTCCGGATTATGATGCTAGGTTTCCGGCAGGCTTTCCATGCCCAGCTTTCCGACATAGAAAGCCTGTCAAAAAGCGAGTTTGGGTGCCCCTAGCAGGGCCCTCTTCTGTGTGTGGCCTCTGGATGAGGGGTGCTTGTTGATCCCTGCACCATGTGGCAGGCACCCTGAGGTGCCTGCCACGCGGTGCAGGGATGAACACAACCTCCCATTTCCCTATGGAACTTGTGCTACGGCTGGTTTACGGCCGTAGCACATGCTCCCATATGGAAATGTGAGTATGCGACTGCACCATGTGTGGTCGCATCGAAATAGGCAGTCTGGGCCACTGACTGGGGGTCGGTCGGACACGTATACAGGACAGTGTTCGCCCAACATCGTGATAAGTACCTTAGTGTGCACAGTACACTCCTCCTCCCTGAGCCACCAGCTCCGCCCTGCCCTAATCCAGCCCCGCAGCAATGAAAAGTAAAATGATAATAACCTTGGTATTATCATTTATTTTTCCCTTTTTCACTGCGCTAAGAGCAGTAGGGCGACGCTCCTCCACCTTAGCGGAGGAGCTGTCACTGCTATTTGGATTTTCCTATCTTGGATTTTTCTATTGTGTAATATTCTTTTCAGACAGACCATAGGTTCCATCAAACAAGCATGTGAAACGTAATGCTTTGAAACTATTAGGACTCTAAGAATAAATGCTATAAACACGTTTTAAAGGGATTATAAAAGAAGTTCTATCCTTGATGGGAAAAAATTCAACAAAAAGAAAAACAAACTCTTATCTTTCATACAAAGTAAGAATCTCAGGGACAAATGTATGCAGCACTGGTTGCAATTTGTGAACAGTATTTTTGCGACCAGTGTGGTATTTTGTGAACCGACCAACGTACTGATAGGACGATTTGCAAAATACCAAATCGTAGTGGGTTGCACTTCGACCTACCTTATTAATACTAATGAGGTAAGTTACAAATTGCGCCCCACTATGATTCACAAGTGGTTCCGTTGGGTAAGTACCATGGGGCACTGGTTCAGAACCTGATTATTTCTTTCACAATCAATAGTGATTTTGTACTAGACTTTTATAAATGTACCACAAATCAGTAAGTTTTTATAAAAAATATATATATATTTATTAAATTATTTGTTTTGTTTCTCTATTATTCTTACTAATTGTGT
Organism: Calotriton arnoldi; assembly: GCA_963921515.1. NCBI lineage: Eukaryota > Metazoa > Chordata > Amphibia > Caudata > Salamandridae > Calotriton > Calotriton arnoldi. Next base: position 876,352 of record CAWUFW010004116.1, on the reverse strand, counting down.
AAACAATTTAATACAAAAAGATAATATCAATAGGGGCTGTCTGATAAAGAAAACACAATAACAAATACACAGACAATTCAATGGGTGACTGTGGTGACATATAGTGCAAATGGGTGACCTTTCAAATATAAACAATAAACAAGACAATAACATAAATTCTCCGTCCTTTTCAGGACTTTCACTTTAGCTAGTCCTATTTTTTAAAATAATTGCTATAGTGAGTGTGTTGCTACTAATATTGTAGAATTGTTGTCAAAAACGTTACAATGTTAGAAACCCCCCTACCTTCTCCTAGCCCAAACCTCTCCGAGTTCTCATCAGAGGGGGCTATGCCCCTTCACTTACTCCTGAACATGACCCTCGAGAAAGTGAACTCTTTCAACTGGATGTTTGCCTCATGCAAGTTCAGAATAAGTTTAGACGGATAGAGGAAATCACGTGTTTTCCCTAAACTGTGGAACTGTAAATTTCTGCCTTCGAGCATATTTGAAAGTTCTCTGAATACAAGTCTGCACTACAAACATTTCCCATTAGACATATCATAGTCATAGAACCTATCTTGACTTCAATGAAATTTAGAAATGGTGGCATGCATCAGTGAATAAACATGCGGCAAACTTCAAACTTTGTCTGTTTCCGAGTGCAAAACACTTACAGAGCCAGCGGGTGGGATAAATGTCAAACAAATATTAAGTTTTGTTTTTATGGTTTCCGTGTTCAAATTAATTGGTGAGAATGAAAAAAACAAGCCTTTAATATGCAATTCACACCTTTTCTCTCCTAAACAGGGACTGATATTAATCTAAATTTTCCCATATGATTTAATAGTATATAGCACAAGAGAAAAAATGATGAATTTAGCTTATAAATTTAAGACATTGAGACCCCACATAATCTGCATGTAATGTTTCCTACAGTTTCATTTTTTAACTAAACAATACATCTCCATTGCTTATAGATGCTATCAGCTGAATAGCATAGGCATTTTCAGGCATAAACGTAGGCCAAGCACCATAATTGCCTAGATTTTGCACCTTCTAATTGTTCACAAATAGATGCATAGCATGGAAAAATTAATTTACTACCACTTTATTGTTCGGTGTATGTGAGAAATCACCTCTTTTTGCGTAGTCTCCCCCATTTCTTTCTGACCAGTATTGCTGGTCTTTAAACCCTGCACACTGGGGCACTCCTGTCCAGGCCCCATTTTATGTCCTCTGATCCATAAAACAGAGTAAAACAGGCTAATCCCCTATTGATATATTTTATTTCCCAGTGAGGCCATAGTATATGGTGCAAGAAATAAACAAATGGCATGGAAAGGTTAAGTCACCAGTGGATACAGCACAGGTTATGCCATCTGCTATGCTGACAAAAGAAACATTACATTGCTTCAGGCCTAGTTGCGTAGACTGAGTCCTGCAGCTTGTAAACCAGCAGATGAACCTGCAAAAATAACCCTTTTAAACAGCAAAAGAACCATACTTTTAAATATTAAATACATCATCTCTAAATAGGGCTTCTAACCTACAAGGTAGGGTGCCTAGTATTTAAAAGTGGTACTTGAAGGAATTTACTATTGCCATATACCTACAGTGAATGCCACAAAAGTTATTTACACTGTGAATAGCTGTGTCCTCTTAGTACAAGCATTTGCAAAGCAATAGATCCCGCATTTACGAGAGTTTGAGCTATTAACATTGTAAATGGCACCAGCTTAAACTCTCGCAAATAGGTGAGACCTATACCATCGCAAATATGTTTCAGTTGTTAATGCCCCCATTCCGCACTTTCACGTGCATGAAGGCCACGCCCCTTTCTTTAAAAATGCTGTGTCTAACAGAAGGTGCGGGATGCTATTAAAGTGAAACCGTGGCATGGGGGCTTTTAAAAAAACTCATCTGTTCGTCAAACAAATGCTTTTTTTGGGTGAGGTGGTCCATGGAGCCCCATGTTCTCCCTCGTTCAAGCTTGCTGAAGGTAAACCGTGACTTCAGCAAGCGGTTCTTACCCTCTCTTTCCTCCCCTTCATTTGTTCCCCTGTGAAATGGATTCAAAGAAGAAAGAAACATTTTATTGGAAATGTCGTCTTTCTCTGAATTTTCTGTCTGAACTGCAGCCTCGGGACGGAAGGGGGCAGGGGGTGGGAGGGGGGGGGTCAGAGGTCCGTGTAGCCCGATGTCCTCCCTTGTTCAAGCTTGCTGAAGGAAAACCGTGACTTCAGCAAGTGGCTCTTACCTACTCTTTCTGCCCCTTCATTTGTTCCCCTGTGAAATGGATTCAAAGAAGAAAGAAACATTTTGTTGTTAATGTCATCTTTCTGTGGCATTTTTTGTCTGAACTGCAGCTTCCGGAAGGAAGGGGTGAATACATGAAAAAAAAAAACGTTTCTAAATATGGGAAAATAATTAAATAAAGCAAAACATAGTGGCCGCAAATCGACCAGATTGGTTTTAGTCGCACGCAAACACAATAGCGCCACTTTACAGAGTGGGCCAGTTAAAGCGCTACTTTCGTTTTCTCCTCATTCTTGGAACAGTAGCTTTGAAAGTGAAAGCGCACATGGCGCGCTGAATGTAAGGAAAGAACGTCGTGCCGCAGTAAGGCACAACCCATTAAAGAAAATAGTGCTTACACATGAATTCAAACATACCGTGTTGCAACAGAAGTAAAAGGGCAGTCGCCATGGGAGGTTTCAAATGAAGTCAAGGCGGTACTAAGGAGGGGCTAACAAGGCGATTAAGGAATCAGAAGCCATCATTTACAAAGGACAATGACACAAGCCAATTAAAAATATGGGCAGAGAGTGTTTGGGGCTTCAAATCCCTAATTCAATACAGCATGGCTCGCAGAGCAGCGCATGCACTGCCCAGGCTCGACCTAAAAACTAGAGTTCAGAATAGAATCATAACCCTGCTGTCTTCGGTTTAGGACAAACTACTGAAATAATTAAAAAACAATTTTTTAATGTTTATTCAAAATCCAAATCAATGTTGAAGTTGGATGATTAATACATACTTAGGTGGTGTGATTTGGGTGAAGAGTTTTTTCATGAAGGAAAATATATTCTCTGTGGTGGAAAAAATGTATGTGCACATAGGCAGGCACTTGCTTACTGTAGTAAAATGCCCCATTTTCTTGATAGATTTTTCTGCTCGTTTTTGAACTCTGTACACTGAGACACTGCTGTCCAGTACCCAGTATATATGTCCCATAAAACATGTTAAACTGGTATCACCTCATTGGCATATTTAACTAACCTATAAGTCCCTAGTACATGGTACAAAAGTGTATCTAGGGCATATAAGTTAAATGTCACTAGCGAGCGGTAGCACTTATTGTGCCACAGCTAAAGTGATAGGGTGCATGGTATTTAAAATGTAGGACGTGTATTTTATGTTTTACATGTCCTGGCAGAGAACTTTAAAGTACTTTTTCACTGTATCAAGGCTGGATCTCCCATAGGAAAGCACTAGGTTACATCATAACTCCATATAATGTTTAACTTCAGTTTGGGAGTAGCTAGGTAAGCACATCAAGCACTCACTTTAATGGTAATTAAAAATCCAACTTAGCGGTTAAGTCGGATTTTATATTACTATTTTAAATTCAGAATTTTACAAAGTTGTCAGTTTCCTACATGAGCCAAGTGTGCCTTTCTCCCAGTGTGCACTGTCACCCAGGAGCAAATGACTCCCTGATTAGAAGTGAAGTGGCTCCCGGAGCAAAGATAAAAGGAGAGGGATTAGCATTTCCCTGACAGGATAGCCATCTGGAATGTGCCCAGAATCTTAATTAACTTCAAAGGATGCCTACCCGGTCACAGGAAGATGTAACTAACACCAGGGCCTGCCCCCTCTATTGTACTGCTAGCTAGTCAGGCACCAATCTCAGTAGGAGAGGAGCTGTCCCCAGATTTGGGTTGTTATGAGCACAAGCAAGGGTTTGCCCAGTATCATAGCCACATCTCTGGGTGGGCACAGGGAGCTCAGCACAGGGAAAGAAAGGTGCTGCCATCTTGGTTTTTGGTAGAGAGGGGCACTGTGTGATAGTTTATAGTGAAACACCCAGAAAGTACTGCAAAAGTGGGTATGGTCACCCCTGGGAACCTTTGGCCAACTGATTCGGAGTGACCAGGAACCCTTCATCAGAACACCTCTGGATCAGTGGAAGACAGAAGAATCACTGCACCTCCTGTTGTGATCTGTGAGGAGACCCCCAAGGGCTGGACCTGCTCCCACTTGTAACCCAAGACTGAGAAGTGGATGCCAAAGTTCAGTTGGTAGACCTTCTGTTAAGCTACAGTAACGCAAAAGCCATGAGCCTGAAGAGCCAAGCTGAAGAGTTCCAACTAGACCTGTCCTGGGCTCTGCTGGTGGCTTCTCCTGGAGTGAAGCCTGACCTTTTAGCGGTGTCTCTAACATCCTGGGACCCTTAGATAAGTGCAAGAGTGTACTCTTCCTGCCTAACCCCAAAAGCTGGGACTTTGAAACGTTTTCAAGGACTTTCACCAGTAGAACCAACAGAAGACTGGGACCAACCTGTCAAGTAAATCCGACAAATGTGTGGTGTCATTGGTCCAAAGATTCAAGCTGTTCCTGCTCAGAGTTTTTCCACAGCAGCAAATCTATTTCAATGGGACATCATAGATATGGTATCCAGCCTCGTGGAGCACTTTTTGGCTACAGCTTGCAGCCTTGCCCTGCTGGAGGATTCTGAGATCCACAAAAGTAACTAAGTCTGAAGGTAAACATTTTTACCAGGTGATGTGCCAAAAGTATCCAGTCACCGAGGGACTTTCCATGGGCACAAATTTTGAGTTTCTCCTGTTCAGAGCGTTCTTGCCAAAAGTCAATGGCTTCAACCTGGGCTTTGTTGATGGCAATCCAGGCTCTGGGAAGCCATCTCAGCCGTCAGCCACAGACTGCTGTCTTGCCCTGCTGAGGTTTTTTGACTTACGTTTCAGAACTTAGTCGGAAAGTAAAATTTCTGGCCGGGATGAAACTCGTCTCTGTATCAGACACACACTCCACCGTGGTTGGCCTTAAACCCTACTTTTATCCTGGCCGAGTTTGACCAGTTGCCTGCAGTTGGCCCTTTGGGCATTTTGATGCTATTTATATCTAAAACGTTCATGTCTCCTGTTCCCTGTACTGGATTTTTGTCATCTTGATCTCATTTTGTTCATTAAAATATTATAGTATCTACTTTATATATAGTGGAGTAGGATTCATATTGTGTTGTGTTTTCAACTTTCAACTTATTAACTGCTTTGGTACTTCGAAATGCTTTGCACAGTTTCTTAAGTTAAGTCAGTCTGCTCTGTGGCATTGCTGTGCCATAGCTACCAGTGGTTAATCTTAGGTTTAAATTACTGAAAGCTTAACTGGAACTAACAGAAATAGTGACATTCTTACTTGTGGTGGACTACCATTCACCCCAAGTAATAATCCCCTTTATCACACCCAGCCAATGTAGATTTTTAGTAAATAAATAGGTGTATGAATGAATGAACAAATGAATGAATCTATGAATTCATTAATGAATAGTAATTGAGTAAAAGTATGTTCGTCACTTGTGGAGCAAACCGCAAGGAAAACTAATCTCGATGTAAATAGATGAGTTTTAAATTCCGCACAATTTGGTTAAGCAGATGATGGAGTACAAATGATCAGTGAATGTGTTTTGGCCTTAATCAGTTATGCCAGACAATGCCTGACTCTATGTAACTTGACAAACCTAGGAACATTTCAGAAAGAACGCAGAGCTGGACACAGGGTCCTGGAGGGCAGGTAACAATAGATGAGAGTGCATTTAGTTGGTGGGAATGGCAAAGAGAGCCATATATCAGAGATATAAGGCCCTATGCATACATTGCTTTTTATTAGGAAGACATTGCAATGATTTACAGTGCCTAGACATCGGAGAATATCTGTTCAGATCCAGTGTTGTACAAGCAGATGATTTTGGAATATATTGCAGTTTAGCCAAAGCATAGACAGCAGACCTACATAGAGAAAATTAAGGTAGTCTAGACTTGAAAGAAGAATAGTCTGCACAATTCTGCATTGTTGAAATATCAGCATCTGGAAAAGTCACGTGACTTTTCAAGTAGTATGTATGCAGCTGAAAAGCAGCTATTGGAACAGCTCTATGGACAAGCTAGTCGAAACGTCTGTAAATTCCAACTTCAAAACGTGTGGAAGTACATTCAAACTCCAGAGGATATCTGCAAATGTCCTTCTGTGCATTGTTTGTGAATTGTGTTTTGTTTAATCTGAAGTACTGAATCCACGCAAAGTATTCATTGGTTAGATTAATACCAGTTCATATAAAGGCACATCAGGATGTCTGAATAAAGACTTGGTGCATGCCAAACAAATAAGGCCGTATTCACAAATGTAAATTTGTATGTTCAGACTTCCTAATGTGTAGCTCAATGCCTAGACCTAGGTGTAAAATCCCCTCATTGGTGGGGTTCACCATTTCCATATGCAGATTTGCACTAGGCCTGGGTGAAATTCTATTGTTGCTAGAGTCATTGGCGTAATTTTGATAATTCCACATAGCGACATTTACGTGGAATTGCTGGGATTATGCCATTGTGCCATGTGGTTGCATGGTCAATTTTCAATGCAAGATGTTTGCGTCGGATAATCTTTGAGCACAGAACTACAAATTTAAACAGTTGATTTCTGGTTGAATGTGAGCAACCAGAAATCAACTAAAAATGGCATATTAGAGTTGAATTTTTACCTGAATGCACTGTTAGGGTGATTTAAAAATAAATAAAACCCCTTACCTTGCGCTCGCCGCATCGCCGACTCAGCGATGCGGTGAGCGCAAAGTAAGTGGTTTTATTTATTTTTTATTTAACTTTACCTATCCTGTCATTTGTCGACTTCCCCCACCCCGCCCTGCCCTGCTTCCATCCCGCCCCGCTCCACCGCTCTTACCTGTGCCTGCCGCACCTGTGAAGACTCCTGCAAATTAATTTATGACTCAAACGTTGCTATTAGTAACTTTCTGCCTATTTGTGGAGATCATCACTGGGGCAGAGATCTCCCTATAGAAAATATTAGTGAATTTGACGGAAATTCTGTTCAAATAAAAAAAAAACATAAAGATTATTTACTTTTTAATTAAAAAAATATGAAACCACATTTCCTCCTATAAACCTAGGTCTAACAAAGTAATGGAGACAACACAACTGAACTCAAATGAACCGAGTTATTAAATTTAAGTAAATTGCAATTTTTTATTTTTAATTACCCTATTTTTTAAATTAAATTGAGTGTTAATTTTCTCTCCCCCCACCACATACAGTATAATTTGGACTAAATATGCCACAACCTTTGATGCAAGTTATGCATTTTAATATTAATGATGTATAATTTTTAAATAAGCTATCATTCACAATTTATTTTATTACGATGTTATTTTGCATATTAAAAATGAATATATAACTTTTGGTATTGAAAACATTATTAATAAAGTTAGAAGTAATGTATATAAAGTTTAATATAAAATGTAATTTAAATTATTTTATGTGTTTCCCTATATGTTATTACCTGCCTACATTGATCTCTATAGGAGTGTGTTGCATTATTAGTGGCTGGCAATGTGTGGTGCTTGACTTACTTCAAGGCTGGGCTGGAGAACATTTAAGCCTGTGTTTTCAGTTGCACTCCTCTATTAGATGTAAATGTGCATTTTGTGAATTGCAAATGTATTACTCTTATGTGTGTGTGTTTAATATTAGCATTTCCGTCCCAAAGCCTTTCTTTTAATTTCCATTGACACCAAGCATTTTGTAGAAATTATAGTCACTTTTCGAGCCACTCTCTTTGTTCCTCCTGCATTTCTGCTCATCCTATTCCTACCTATATGGGGATCTTCTCCGCTGGGACGGAGATTTCAGTAGAAAAAAGATGGAGGCGGAGATCTCTAGCTGGAGAGTTGTCAATTACATTATGGAGTACGTAAAGTAGTACTACCTTATGTACCCAAAATAGCTTTTGAACCTGATTTAGCGTCTGACTTGGGTAAGAATGAAATATATGTATGTAGTGTTTATGTAGTGCAAACCTAGTCAAATGACAATGGACTGTTGTGCAGAGCTAAAATCAAAGACACAATCAATGAGTGATTGGAGGGGAATTTGGGCTATGGGAGCAAAGATGGACTAGCATTTATTTGTGATGTAGTGATCTTTAAAGAAGTTTGACTTCAGCTCTTTCCTAAATTGGAGCAGATTTGGGGTGGTCCTAATACAGGGATATGGTTGCATATTGTTAGATGGTAGTGGGGTTGTCACAGGGCTGACAGGGGCTAGTTGGGGCAAGTTGGCCACAACAGTGGGAGTTGAGGTCATTTGCCTCTCATGTCATGGGTCTCATCCTATAATGGCCCTGCAAAGAAGCCAATTACACCTCTACCATGCTTGACTCTCAGGGCAATGAGGGTGAGCAGTCAAAGGATTCCTAGGGAGGTAGTGTGAAGCAGCAATGACTCAGAATAGAAATGCCTTAGTGTCAAAGCAATACATAATGCTACACACACTAGTGGTATTTCAGTACAGGCTTCAATATTCCTGACTACCAGTTCCTGCTAAGCGGTCCACCACCTGTAATTTCCTCTTCCTAGTCCCTATGGGTTCCTCAAGGTCTGTGATATCTAATGGGGATAGCAAGTCATAGACAACAACACGCACAGGTGTGAGTTTACTAAAGGATCTCCATGTTTAAATAGACCAAAGGTCAGATCAAGTGATCTTAAACAAAAAGAGTTTGAGATGGCAACTTTATCTCCCTAATGTCTGGCTTATCTTATCAAAATACAGTCTCAGTCTTTCCAGGCCCTATGTTACCTGTTTGCAGGGGATGCAGCTGTAGCAGCTCCAATTGGCAAGCTTGGCAGATTTGTACCAGTGAGCTCCTTGGAAGTGGCACGAGACTATGAGTGGCAGCCTCACTCTATGTTACAGCCACAGGCCTGAATGACGAGTGCTCTATACTTGGCAATTTATTTATTTTATTTATTAATTTATACAGCGCCCGAATCACCCCGTAAGGGGTATCTCCACGCTTAGGACGGTATGCTACAGCCAAACCAGAGGGCCTCAGAAAAGATAGCAATAGTAGCCTCAGGGCCATGAGACAGGTACTTTTCTAAGGAAGTGGCTCAGATCTTCTCAGGATAAGTTAAATTGAGCACTAGAAGCCCAATTCCCTCTCAAATGGAACCAGGGTTGTGTAACTTCACCACATAAACCATACTGGAGGAAGACAGTGTGACCCTACACATCTTTGTCAGTGTTAGTCAGTGTCAGTCAGTCCTGATGGCAGCTTCCTTTGCATTTAGAATGTTCACATCTTCTCGAAAAACAACTTTTGATACCTCCAGAATATGTGAGAAACAGCCTGCTTAAGATGCTCATTGTCAGAAAGCATTAATCTTGTATTCTGGATCCAACAAGAGTGATGCACTCTTCCATCTCTCACTTCCTCCTGCAATTAGAAAAGGGGAATGATATTATAGAGAAAACACAGACAATTGACTCCATCGCTCTGACTCATGACGTCTGCTGGTAACTAATGTCTGCAGGATGTAGTGAAAATTTACAGGCAAATAGATATTTTTAGTAACATGCAACAAGAGCACTACATCTCACTGTAAAAGAGTATAGATATATCTTAGCAATATCTCTGTGTAGTCAACTCTCTGTACCTTGATGTTGAATTTATAATTCCTGAAACTAATCATATAAGAGGTAAGAATCTTAAATATATGTTCACTAATACCTCTCTCTGACAGTAAAATAAATACATCTACTCACAACTGTGCATTCAGTAGGAAGATGAATTAAAATTTCTACTTGACTCGTGTGTCACTGCATGGTAAAAAGCAAGTGCTATTGTTTCATTCCTATCTCCCCTTAAAATAATTACTAGAACTGTAATCCCTTATGCATTTACATGTACCAAATGTCGCAGGATAAACCTCAAGTGTAATGAGGCAATCCTACAGTCTTCAGAAAGTTAATTTAAAATGTTCCAAATAGTACAAATTTGTTTCCACCATTTAACTTGACTTTCACAATACTTCTCTATATTCCCAATGTCTTTCAAACAACTACAAAGGAAGCAATGATTCATTGCAAAGAAAACCCTATATCCACTCACCAATAGCTGTGCTACAGCAACATTGTATCACAATTGGTTAGCAAAGATGCTGTGGACCACGAAGGAAGTTACACCCAAAAATCCAAGATGGCCACTGTGTCTCAAAACTACGTGAGAGTTCATGGCATGCAGGGAAATATAGTATGTGATTGGTGAGCTGTTGTGTAGTGTATTAATTATGCATGCACAGCCCTGTCCAGATATTGCTGTCAGCCTTTCCATCCCAGAGATGAACTTAGCATAAGTGGGTTTGGACAATTGCTTCTGTACACTTTCACAGTTGTAAGTAGTGAGCCATACCTCCAGCTATGCTTCCTGACATGGCTCTCCTCCCCCAAAGGCAACCGTCTCAGCAGTGGGACTCCAGGTTTGTCAGTATGTCTTGAATAGAATTCTTGCAGCAAACATGGGATATGAAGGTTTGAAGTTAGTTCAGATGATCACTCCTCAGGGCCAAACCCTTTTCTGATACGTTTTCTGGATTTTTCTCAGAACGTAGCCTTGAAAAGAGTTTCCAAGACCCTCTGAAACGAAGGACCTAATCAATATGCCACCCTGAAACAGAGAACCCAATAGCCTGCAACCATCCTGAGCCCCACTTAGCATTAACTGGATGAGGTGTGTTCTAGGTAATGATCAGTACTGTGCGGTCTTACAGGGATAGTTAGTGTAACTCAAAACCCTCTTTTATTATGAAAATGCACACTCACGATCTCTAGGAAACCAGGAATATATTATCAAGATTTATTAAAAATCCAATCTTAGTGAACACAATATCAATAGTAACTATTATGAAAACAAACAAGATATTGGCCCTGATACCTGTCAGGGGGCAGAATGATAAAAATGTAGTACCAAAAGAGGTCTATTCAAGTTTCATAATTTACACCTGCATAATTGTTTCTGAACACTGTAACCAATGTTCAGCAAAGAAAGAGTAGCTGCTGTTCCTGTCTGCTAGTTGGTAGATGAGATGAGTCATGGATGGATGTGCCTACCCTGTGACCCGTAGCCCTGTAGGTGACTACGTCTTCTATATGACCCGCAGTCTTGAATTCCTGGTAAAAAGTTCCTCTCTATCTAATAACTGCTCTGTTACTTTTTTATATTCTGTATGAACATTGTTAAGCATTTTCAAAATAAACAATTAGTATTTAAGCCCTTCTAACATTTCACTTACATTCTGTGTTACCTTGGTTATGGTTTAAAAACAGTAAGTGAGAAGTCAAGATATCTATTTCTATGAGACCTCATTCATTATTTAAAAACAGTCACTAGAAAGACAATTCAAATCATACAAAAAAGACATGAATATATTCATGCAAGCTAAATTATCACATTGCAACGAATGACAATATTAATAAATGTACATTTATATTTGAAACATGTAGCTAAATATACTAACATATAGTTCAAAAGGGAAGAACTGAGAAGTAAAGATTTATGATTATAGCATTCTAATCCACAAAATATTACAACCACTTTCTAACAATTCCTCCATCTAATAATTCTAGGTACCTCATATTTAACTGAACTGGCATGGAAAGTGAAGCAAGATGTGTTTTTACAGAGCAGTGGTTTAACAAATGTACATGATAAAACAGGTAGATGTTCCAAAATGGAAGCAATGCTGCTCATGTAGTAAGTGGATTCACTATCTGACCAGCCATTAATGAACCCATACCCTTAGGAAGCGGTTTCAAAGATGTTTTTCAGATTCACATTGTAAGAAATGTGGATATTACTAAAGAGGGTGACTACCCACCTCAAGTAATAACCACAAACCTAGTGAGGGTGAACCACTAAAGTCACTAAATAAACCTGAGCTCAACCCTTGATATCTATGGCACTAAGCAGACAGGCTTAACTTAGAGGCATTGTGTAAAGTATTTCTGCAGTACCAAAACAGTAATAAATTAGAACACTACACAAGAAAAATCCCAAACTATTAAAAAAAATAAAACACATTTTATTAAATAAAATTACACCAAAATCCAATAAGGGAAACCAGAGTTATGCGTTTTTGATGAATAAAAAAAGAGGCAAAAAAGAGTTAAGCACCAACCGCAGTCATCTGGTTGCACTTGACTAGTACCTAGGCGCAAGTTAAGGCTGACTTCGATGTAGCGCAGGTCAAGTGCAGAAACCAGGTTCATCCTGGTTGGAGGTTTTACATTTGAACTCAGTCTCTGTAATGGAAACATTTTCAGCGAGGCAAGGCAGCAGGCTGTGGCTGGAGAGTGCCTCATGATGTCGGATAGCTGCTTGATGAGGTCCCCGTGATGCTGTTGACTTATGGCAAGAAAGCTCCGAGTGAGAGAAATTTGAATTTTGTGCCCAGTAAAGGTCCCTCACTGCCAGATACTTTTGCTACCTTGCCTGGTAAAGATTACTTACTTCATAATCAGTCACTTTTTTGGAGCTTGGGTTTTTCCAGTGGGGAAGGGCTGCAGGTTGTAGCCGAAGAGGATTCCACAAGGCCGGATGCCTTAGCTGGGAGGTCCCATTGAATTGGCTTTGCTGCAGCGGAAAAGCTCTAAGCATGAAAAGCCTGAATCTGGCCCAGAGGTAACGCACCTTCATCTGCTCGGCATGGCAGGCTGTGCCCTGTTCTCTGGAGGGTCTTGAATCTAAAAAGTTTCTAAGTCCCAGATTTTAGGAGATTATTGGAGGATCACACTTTTGAAACGAGCCAACGATTCAGGACCTTGGGGTCCAGAGCAGGTCCAGTTGTAAGTGGTTAGCTGGCCAGTTGCAGAAAAAGGCCCCATGTAACTTGCTGTGTCCCCTTTAGCTTGAACAGGAGGTTATTCATATGACCTCATTCTTTGCCCTGGAAAGAAGAGGGAGAGCAGGCCCCATCTTCTAGGCTCTTTCCATGTTAGAGACAACATGTCCAGTCCTCTTATCCTCTTCCATAGGTACAGAGAGTGATCTGATGAGAGTACTGGAGAAGCCACATTTATACTTGGCACCTCTACTACTAACAAGTGTGCTAAAAGTTCCCAGGGGTAACCCTACCCACCTTTGCAACATTTCCTGTGTGCCCTACTGCTAACAATTCCACAGTGCCCCCTTTACCAAAAAGCAAGATAGCAGATCCTTTCTTCCCTTGTGCAGAGCTCCTGTGTCCTCTCCAGAGGCATGGTTATGGAAGAGAGCAGTCTCTTGCACCTGTGATCACCCTAAATCAGTTCTGGTGGCAGATCCCCTCTGTTGGACCTGGTCTTCTCCATAGGGTCACCCCCAAATGTTTTGTCTTCACCCCACTTGCTTTGCAAAATTTGTTTTTGTTGGCTTTTAGGACACCTAATTAGTGTTAAAGTACTTGGGCTCTCTCCTTTAAACATGCAAAATTATCTTACACCCATTGGGCACATTTGATTTACTTATACGTCCCTAGTAAAGTGGTACTACAGGCACCTAGGGCCTGTAAAGTAAATGCTAATAGTGGGCCTGCAACACTTATCTTGCCACCCACTTAAGTAGCCTTTTAAGATATGTTTCAAGCGTGCCATTGCATCCTGTGTGTGCAGATTTAACTGCCATTTCGATCTGGTAAAATAAACCTTTTATCAGGACTAAATCTTCATTTTTGATATATATAAGCCACCTCCAAAGTAGGCCCTAAACATGCCATAGTGCAGGGTACGTTGTATTTAAAAAGTTGGACATGTGCTTTTAAGTTTTATATGTCCTGGTAGTCAAAAACTCTCAAATTAGTTTTTCAACATTGCAAGGCCTACCTCTCCTATATTATTATTATTATTATTAAACAATCTTTATTCGGCAATGAACACAGCCATAAAAGATACAATACATTAAAACAATATCAAATTCATTAAAAAGCGTATTTCATTATTTTAAACAACTCTAAAGTGACATTGTACAATATACTCTCATCTTGAAAGACCACTGACTTATACACAACTGTAAGTGCTAACTAATTTCCTAAGGTCCTATGTCAGCATGGAACCGTTCTGGAGCCGACTTTTTGCATGGGAGCACTCTCCAGAGCGCGTCTTTATTCTACTTTTGCTTCACCGCCAATACTCGGAGATTGGGATTAACTTGGATTCAGGTCTCACCCCACGTTCTAATACTGGCTTTTGATACTGTTGTAACAGATCTGTTTTCGTTTATATTTTTTGGAGAGTACTCAGTCAGTTAAGCCCTGATGAAATTATGGTATTACCTACCCAATGACAAAACATGTGCTGGCTGACCTAGTTATGATGAATATATAATAATATTGTTATTAGAAACTCTCATGAGACCATTGATGTTGGGAATGTTCATGTATTGTATGGAAAGTTCATCGGATGTGAAGAACTTTTGGAATTGTATATCTTTGGACCTATACATGAATTTAAAGTGGACTTACTGCTATTTACCTGGTTTGGACATTAACGTATCTTTACTGTTTGAGTGCTCTGACTTTTCTTTGCATACTGAGTGCCCTTCTAGTGAGGAGCCTAATTGGATTCTATGGTAACCAACCCCAGTCCTGGAGCACCGTTTGTGATACTTTTGCTTTCTACATTCCCTAGATTTATTGCTGAGTGCCTAATGCTGCAAACCGGTTACCATATCCTTACTAAGACCTTCTCACTGAGGGTCTGCTAAATTGGATTTTTGCTGCAAAGAAAAATATCTTGCCACTCAGCATGCTCTTGTAATCGCAATGAATTCTGCTACTTGTGCTCAAGTTACAACACACATGTACGATGCCTCACAATATGGGCCCGATTCACAAAGGGACTTATGACTCGTAAAGTTACGAGTGTGGATTCTCCGCTCTCATGGTGGAATCTCCACACTCAAGCGGAATCTCTGCACTGCTGTACTCAATGCGGAGATTCCGTCATAAGTGCAGAGATTCCACCACGTTTGCTGAGACTCTGCCCGAGTGCGGATAATCTGCACTTGTAACTTTATGTTGTGAATCGGTTCCTAATTGCCACTTTTCAGACTGCATTTGCTGCTCGAAGAGTTACATGATGATCTCTTAGACACAAAATATTCATGAAAAAAATCAATTCAGCCAATTTGAGTTATACATCTTGAATATCTGGTCTTTGTTTTATGTACAATTATGTGACATCAGTACAATCATGATCATTATAATCTTTTTCTTCTCGCCATTGCCTTACGGGAAAAAACAAGAGTGTGTCAGGATGTAGGATATTATAATGTCTGATTGAAATATTCTCTTCTACCAAGATTATCTGCTAGATTTTAGTCGAGCGGATATTTGTGAGATGCTGAGTTAGCAATGGCTCTACTAAATGTGGAACAAAAGACGAGTGTGTAACCATCACAATTGTCTCACACTGTACAATTTGAAAAGAAGTTGCCACAATATTTTTCATGCACTCAGGAGAGCTGTGTCTACTGGATACTCTGTTGCAGAAATATATGCAATGGGCTGCTTTGCTGCTCTATTTTGCTGTTTCAAAACATAAATTAAGCACCCTTCTCTTTCATGACAAACATAAATAAAACTCTTTCCCGTAATTGGGAAGTCCTAGAGCAGGGGCAATACACAAACTGTGTCTAAGCTTTATGAGAGCTTGCATGCATTCATCTATCTACTCATTGTGAGTCAGGCTCTGTAGAGGCTTTATAATCAAGAAAATCTCTGGAATCTACTGACAACAGTAGCCAACCATTCCTAAAAACAGCCACACTTCTCTGTGCAAAACTAGTGAGTTCATTATCCAAATGGTAGAAATGTGTTCTTTGTCAGCTTTTCTCACTGCCTTTTAAATTTTATGTTCCAAATACACATCTTCTTTTTAAAAGAATTGCAACTTGGAAGGGGGCCCTTTATGCACATTTACAGCCAAATTATTTAATAGAGCATTTGTATCAAGTTTACAGCCCTCTCTTGTTCTGGCTGCTATCATAAGGTCATCAATATATTGTACCAGCACTGAATTACAGGGCACATTTAAACATTTCAATTAATTCTTTAGTATTTGGGAAAAGACTGATTGACTCATTGTATACCCTTCCTGTGGAATACTAACCCAATGAGGACTCTATTTTGGAGTCTGAGTGCAAAAAGATACTTACTAGCCTCTTGAAGGGAAATCATTAAAAATTCTTAACACAAGTCTGTGATAGGGAACCACTCAGCTTCTGAGGGAATCTGAAATCAAATTATTGCAGGATTTAGTACCATGGGCCAACATGGAATCACTATATCATTACTTATTTTTAAGGCTTGCACTATGCACCATTTTCCACTTTTTTTATTATTCCCATGAGCAAAGAGTTTCAAGGACTTCCTAGTGCCTTCATTGAAATGCCCTGTTTAATTGCTTTGTCAATGACGGGTAAAATCCCCACCTCTGAGTCAAGTGTCACTATGATACACTACATTCAGTTTCACAGAGATCTTCATTGGCTTTGCCAACCCCAAACCCCAAACCTTTTTATTAACACTATGTCTTAAATCAATCAATCAATCACAGAATTTGTAGAGCGCACTACTTACCCGCGAGGGTCTCAAGGCGCTGGGGAGAGGGAGGGGGGGGGGATGCTGCTACTGGTCGAACAGCCAGGTCTTGAGTAGCCTCCTGAAGGTCAGCAGGTCTTGGGTCTTTCGTCTGCTTAGTGGAAGGGTGTTCCAGGTCTTGGCGGCGAGGTGTGAGAAGGATCTGCCGCCGGTGGTTGTTCTTCGAATGCGGGGGACGGTGGCAAGGGAGAGGTCGGCAGAGCGGAGCTGGCGGTTGGGGACGTAGAAGAAGAGCCGTCTGTTGAGGTAGGCTGGGCCAGTTTTGTGGAGTGCCTTGTGTGCGTGGGTGAGGAGTTTGAAGGTGATCCTCCTGTCGACGGGGAGCCAGTGGCGGTAGGTCTTCTGAAGTGAGCACTGGGAATATTTTAATCTTTAAATTTTATTTTGAAATCTTAATCCACATCTTGGGTTTGAAAGCCAACTCCATCTGGCATGCAATAAATTACACAGTTCAGTGTATACAGGAGATGCAACCCAACAAATGACCTGGACTTGTCACACAGATTATAAATTGATGATTATTTATAGTTGAACCAGCTTTCAGTGGGACATTAGGTGACAATGTATAAGTCACCTGTTTATTTGAAATGCCTACAACTTGTTTTTTTTAAAGTTAAGAACTTCCACTGGCTGAACCGTGGCGCATGTAGCACCTGTATGGATTAAAAATATTACTGGATGGCCATTCATTTCTCCTTCTACAAAAGGGCCATCCTGGTCTACCTCTAGGATTGCATCAAGCATGCAATCATCCTACCCACTGAGGCACTGTCACTGTGTTTGACTCCATCTTGTTTTTCCTGAAATCTAAAATTTAGGTGAAATCGCTTCATGCTATTTTTCATGGGCTGTTGCATGACTGGGGCTGAATGTATATTCCCATTGAATTGCCTTGGATTCTGCATGTGCTGCACAGAAGACAAAAGGGCTGGGGCTATTGACTGTGTCATCCCATTCTATGTTATTTGATTCATATGCTGCTGCATTTTAGAAACCATTTGCGACTCATTTTGATTTTGAAATATATTTGGATTAAACCTACATTCCCATTTCCCATGCCCATTTTTCCCACAGATGTGACATGGACTATTCCTCATGTGTTTGTTCTTAATACCATTGCTCACATTAGCATTGTATCAAATCCTCAACCTCTACCACCAGCACCACCGCTTCCACCTTGCACAAATTACATACGATTGCCTTTTTTTATTAACACCTTCAATACCAGCACCAGCACCAAAGCCAGGTACTTGAGAACTACCTTGACCACATTTCTGAAAGAACTTTAGTTGAACCACCATCAACTTCATCATTTTCCTTTTAGCATCGCAACAGTCATGACAATACTTCATGTAGGCAAGGATTTTGTCTACCAATTTCACTTGGCAACAATCTCACTTTTCTGAATATGACCACTCTTGTTTCTGGGGAACTTTTGTTTTCAAGTGACCTGTTTATATTGCTCCATAACAATTGGAGAAGGCCTATTGAGAAGGGGTTCCCTTTGTGGTTCTTCTTCTGGCCACTGAGTTATATAGTCTTAGACTCAGACCAGAAAGTGCTGTTGAAGCACAACAATTGGAAATAAAGCATTCTGCCCATAGTCAAGTGGTCATAGTCACAATTCTTTCCAGCTCTGTATACCACTTACTCAGGCTACTCGCTGAGCTTCATGAAATTCTTTGCAAATGTCTAACGTTCACATCTTGACCAATGTGCATGCACATATGTTCCTCCCATGCACTTCTCTCAATGAAACCCCTTTTCAACTACCACATTACATTCAGAATCACTCACACTCACATTTTCATTCATTTTACTTTTTTTCAATTCAGGCTTGTTAGGTGCTTCTTTCTATTCTCTGCACCTTATCACATCTTCCCATTCTTTGATCTTGTGTAATAACTCTCTAAGATTTTGTCGCAAAGTTATAAGATCTTGTCTTGGTAATTCACTTTCTGTCAATTTAATTCTAAAGGTTTCATGAGTGATTTTCGCTCAAATTCACATTTAATTCTTTAGCCAATTGCTCAAGCTTCTCAAATGCATTTTGTGCATATTTTACTACTGCTGCACCCACAAATGACAATTCATGTTTATTATATGTTGAACTTTTGCCATTAAAACCTTCCATTTCTACCATAGTTTCTAAATCCCCAATGAGTTTGAAAGTATTAACATCTACCACTTTTGTCTCACTTTATGAAGACCAACTATCCTGCTCCTCATCTGTCCTGACACTCTGCTCTCCTGCTCATAGCTCTGCCACCTGCACTTGCACATGAGCCTCATTTAACGGAGGTGGTCTAACTTTAACCAACAAATTGCCCATAAATTCAACATCTCCTGCAGCGTTACTTTCATGTTTTTCTCATGTTTTTCATTTTATATTTTTTATTTTTTTAGCTTTTCTTTTATTTTGGTCTAATTCATCAGTAATTGCAGGGAAAGCACCCACAGTTTTTAACACTTCCTGACTCCATGCCTTCTTCCGTAAATGCAATCTCATATCCAGCCAAATGTTACCAGCATTACCAATTTTTTATTTCAACATTCTCTTATGTGCTTTCTCATTTGCCACGTAGTCCCACTCACAATGCTGCTTCATCTTGAACATGTCAATTCACGGAAAATTCTAATTGTTATTGACAGTAGTAATTCTATTCCATTCTTTAAGCCACAGGCAGGTGTGCATACCTACTTTAAGCTGCATCTCATGGGTAGGTCTACCAACTTGGGGCACAGTCTCTCCTGCACAGATAGAAATCGCAGACTTATTCAAAAGTACATCCATTGTAATCTCAACCTAGCTTCACAATATACATAATACTAATACAACCAATTACAATACAATTTGAAAACAAGACCTGAAATACAATAAGTAATGTTACTAACCAAAACAAATAAAACCATTGTCTGTCTATTGGAGTATGGGATGGAAAATCAAACTCATCACAGAAAGTAGATAGCACCAGGCTGCCTCCAATCACACACCAAGATAGGCTCTGGACCAGTGGCAACCTACCCTTAGAGTCAGTGTGTTTGTCATTGGGCACAAAATAAGTACAATTTCTCAGGATTAATACTCATATACAGGTAGACTATTAAGGGTTTTATAGGATTTTAACTTTAATTTATAACCTGGTGTGATGCCAGATACCTTTACTCAACAAACAACCTTATATGATTATCTTGAGATCCCAGATTTCCATAGAAATATTCAAAAACATTTGCACATAGATTACATAAAAATCACAATATTTCTTCATCAATATTTCTTCATCAAAAGCATGATTTAAACAACTTTAGCAATTCGTGCAACAGACCTATTTCAGTGTGCTTTTTGAAAATTACTGATTATAAATGTACTAGAGAGCAATGCTGTATATCGACCATCAAACGCCTCAGTACGCCCAACTTATATACAGTGGACCCTATTCATATTTTTGGCTCTCAAGACTGTTTTGCAGAAACAGCCTTTGTGCAGAGTGACACTCCTCACAGCAGGGTAGTCTCCAGCATGGAGTACCCACAATAAAGGCACAAGGAGGTGTGAACTTTTCACACCTTGATGTCAGCTGTCACACAGACAATGATTAAGAAAAGGGACAAAAGACTGGTACCACTCAATGGATCCTTCTGGCTCTGAACACTAGAGACTGCAGTCTCACCTTGTACCCCACTGTCTAGCAAGTGACTGTGCTATAGGAAGAATTATCAGCAGCCCCTCTCAGCAAAAGGGCCTTATTGAGACGCTACAAATTCATTTTCCTAGATCTACCGCCGTGAGGGGAACGGCTCCTACCTGGTCCCCATTGCCGTGAGGGGAACGGCCTCCATTGCCAGCAAACGTGCCGTGAGGGGAATGGCTGGAACTTCATCTCCCAGCAGCCTCGCGCCGCCCTGATGCTGCACTCGTGCTCGGAGGCGCCATATAAGCTCCGCCCACTTCCCGCAGCGCGGGACGCTACAAATTCATTTTCCTAGATCTACCGCCGTGAGGGGAACGGCTCCTACCTGGTCCCCATTGCCGTGAGGGGAACGGCCTCCATTGCCTGCAAACGCGCCGTGAGGGGAACGGCAGGAACTTCATCTCCCAGCAGTCTCGCGCCGCCCTGACGCTGCACTCGCGCCCGGAGGCGCCATATAAGCTCCGCCCACTTCCTGCAGCACGTGACGCGCGCGGGCGTGCCCGGGCCAAGGGCGGGCCCGGCATGCGCCCGTCAGAGTCTGAAAGAGACTGGGCTGGGCCATACCCCTTGGTCCTTCATGGTATAAATCTCTGCTGCCTATGGTCTTGTGCAGGAATTCGAATCGCAAGGTGAGTGCCCTAAGTGTGCAACTGGTCTTTCCATTGTCAAAAGAAACCATCCTCTGACTGTGAGATTCCCCAGCAGCAAATACCACATTGTGCCTGACCGCTTGCTCTCCTCCACATTGATACTTTCCAGGTTGTATTTCCAAGTAATCGAAAATGGGGAAGCGCACTTGCATAGGGAAAAAATCAGTGGTTTCTCTTCAATCGCCGCCAAGTCACCAGCCCAGCTCAATTGACAAGATGCTTCAGAGGGCTATAGGGGTGGTTTTAAATGAAATCGAATTGACTGAAAGACGCCTATCGATAACTCCGGATTTAGCCCAACCCCTATTTAACTCCGAATTGCAACCTGCCCTGTCAGCTATCAACTCTGACCCTCCTAGGGCCCAACCCAGAACACGTGCTTTAGTTCACGAGGTTCCGACCTCGGACTTGTATACCAAAGATTCCCTTTTGGTTATTCGAAAGAAAGTGAATGCTAAACTTGCTGTGAAAGCTACAAGATCCCGGAAGAAGGGAATTAAGGAACCCGCAGAGAATGGGGGGTCAGAGAATGAAGGGCAGGGGGGGCATGTGAAAGAAGGTACAGAAAAACCACTGTGGGTGTCAAATTTGGTAAAGGACCTCTATTTGGATATTAGAAATATAATTAAGGAGGAGCTGACCACCTTGACCTCTAGGGTAGACAAACTTACCTCTCTACTAGACGTCTACATTAGCAAGGCAGATCATAGGGAGGTAGACCCACAACAGCCGACTAAACCTCTAGCCCATTCAGTCCACCCAAGAAAAGATCATGTCCCAGAAGCTAGTTGTAATGCAACCCCACAAGTGCAGAGTAATAGGGAAGTCTTGGTTTTACACTCGAATACATCTAGCAAACCAAGCGACACTATTGCTAGCCTAGAAACCCAGGAGCCAAGATGGAGGTGGGAGGTGGGTAGGAAACAAAGACCCCCAGCAGCAGAACCCCAAGTTGAATCAAATATGCAACAATTGGGTGCGAAACATAGAATTGAAGGTCAAGTCTCTCGTACAGTGGTATCAGAAGGCAACCCAGCACTACCATATATTAACCTTCCCCTGACTCTACACCATATGTCTCGATTTTAACTAATGTGCCAGAACTCAAAAGCGGGGCAAAGGGAATCACACTATGACTTAAAAAATAAATGCATGTTCTGGTTGTCCAAACAATTTCAATTTCCCTATAAGGATGCAAGTGAGATTTTATTCACACGTAGGGTAGGGTGGGTAGGCCAAAGAGTCAAAGATATAGCTGGGGACACCATCGTGATTAATTTTAGAAATCCACAGGTTGTTAGGACACTTTTAACGCGCACTCAACAAAGGTATGAAGGGGGCATTAGGCCCCTCCCACTGGGGTACTTTTACCCCCCGAGACCGGTACCTGACATCAATTCATGGACAGTTTGTGGGGCAGGGCCCAGACATCGGTATGAGCAAAACTTGACCACAGGGCAGGAGTACCCGAGCCCATTGTTTTTTAACCTCCTGCTTGTAAATAGATTTGCTTCTCTGGAATCTGTAGACTGACTAAAACCAGTACAGCAACTGAAACGGGAACCAAAGAAAGCAGAACAGGCAGATAGGAGGGTAGATGGAGTAGAAACAGTCTATAGCGAGGGAATGGAGAAGCTAATTTTGAATTATACTACAGTAGACATACTACCAACGTTAGCGCAAATAACTACAGCCCACCAGCAGCTGACCCCAGCATCTACACCCAGTACTCCCGCCCATCCTGCTACCAGAAACAGCCCTAAGTTGGCTGTAGTGCCCCATGGAAATTTAAATCAGTCCCTAAGCAATAAGCCCAAGTTCCGTGTTTTATCCTGGAACATTGCGGGCCTCACCTCTAAACTGGGAAACTTGGAGTGGGGATCCCTCATTGATGCAAATGACATCAACATGTTCCAGGAAACATGGGCCAGAGAGGTTACCCATAGACAGGGCTATGTGACTTATTCCCTAACAGCCACCAGTGGGGGAAGGGGAAGACCAGCAGGGAGAAAAAAAAACGAAAAGTGGTATGTTTTCTAGGTTTATCGGCGCCTCTCAGGAGAAATCCACTTGGCAATTGTCCTAAACTGCTCTATCAGAGTGGTGATGCTGCAGGGTGAGGAGAACCACAAACCTCCCCAAATTTCAAGCCTAAGCTCACAAAATGCACTAACACTCCCCAGCACACATCCGAAATCTGTGAAAACGATAGACAGTGCATAAACAGTAAGCACAATTTGTACAAAAGATTTCAGATTCTCTCTGTCTTCTTTTCTCCTTTATTCAGTAGGTCTTCATACAAAGCAACAGCCGACACATGTGTTTCTTCGCGTACATGGGAATTAGTCCCGCGACTTCTTCAAGGCTGTGTAAATACAAACACAATCACACAACTCTAGTCATGACTTGTGAACCACAAGTACACTTTAACTCATGCTAGGTAGCGGAAATCATTAAAAGGATATAACCATAGGGCATGCACAAGATGGAATGCGTTCACCAACTAGACAGATATGTCCAAGAATGGCACAGCGAAAAAAGGGGCTATCAAAGGAAGATGGAGGACGGAAAAGCCAACGACGAGGTAAGTGAAGGTGAATGCGTAATGAAGGTGATAGAAAAAAAGGGGGGGGGGGGACATACGCGTGAGTATGGATGCCTAATACAACGTGCAAGTTCCTACAGTAAAAACCTGGTGAAAAACAAGAGACCAGTGCCTACAAGAATGAACCCTATATAGCCCAAGTCAAAACTTCGTGTCATAAATACCTAAGTCTTCTTAGTAAGCAATTCTGTAAAAATCAAAATATACGATAATCTAATGAGTAAAACTGTTCATAACCTGGTGTACTAAAACCAAGTAAACGCGATCCACATCAAGATACCTACTATTTATGTGGTGATAATTCCAACCCACACGGGGTGTCTGTATTCTGCAGCGTCCTAAGTACAGTCTCTATATATCCAGCAATCATGTAATAATCCGGTGTTTACGAGCTGTAAGAGAATCATAATCGGAAAGCTCAAAGGGGAACCTCGGCAAAGTATTTCATTCTCGGAAAAGAATTAGATAAATCCTGGTCATACACAGCTAGTATCTAAACAAATTCAGATATGTCCCAAAGCTCCTTATTTTAAAACAAAATACTATGCTATTGCCTCACTTACAATCATAATGCTCAAAAAAACTGGACCCGGGCCTGACCTCATGGAGATCCAACATTTCTATTGATATGTATTCGTGATATCCCAAGGCAATGTTCCACTGCAAATAGTCAATGCTAACGCCACCATTCCTAAAGCTCACCAATTGTAGAAAAGTGCGTTCGTCCTACCGTAAAGGGACGTCCACATGCCATTACGTATGCCTAGCCCTAGCCACCGGACATAGCTAAAGTCCCAAACGTTATAAATCAGCAAATTTAAAAACCAGACTTTGCGTGTGAACTCATAGCCACTGGACACTATCACAGTCAAATGCCAAATTCCGGCAAAGTCAAAATACCCCTTGGCTCCCCTAACCTTACCGCATAACTGTATTACTTTCTTCCGGACGCCGTCAGTTCCATGTTGTCGAGTACGCAACATGTAGGGCTCCCATCTGTAACATTTAAGTATCCGCGCCGTATCTCATCCTCATGACCGGCGCAATTAACCACTTCCGGTTTCCATTGTCAGTCTCAAAAAATAGTAGAAGGACTATAGCAGTCCCTGGCAACAGCGGCCATCTTGTAGTATCTAAAACGCCAGTCTTAAGTATCTGACGTCTATGGAAATCCCTCATTGATGCAAATGACATCAACATGTTCCAGGAAACATGGGCCAGAGAGGTTACCCATAGACAGGGCTATGTGACTTATTCCCTAACAGCCACCAGTGGGGGAAGGGGAAGACCCGCGGGAGGACTGGGCACCTGGGTTGCTGTGCACTTGGGATGCACTGCAAGGCAGGTTGATACAGCCTCACGCGATATACGCTGTGTCATCTTCAGTTTCCCCACCAAAATTAGATTAGCTCTAATTAATGTTTATTCTCGCCCGGTCAGCTGCGGCCAGGAGTCGGCAACTCTTGAGCAGCTGTCAACCTTTCTATACACTATTCCTGATGGCACTCTGGTGGTCCTTGCTGGCGATTTTAATTGCCAGTATGAACCACTGAAGGGCCTGACTGGGGGTGATATTGATGAGGAAGACCAGTATTGGTCTATTCCAGAATTGAACGCCCAACCAACGCGAGCCTGGACACCATTGGTGCTTCAAATGAACACTCTCACACTGACGCATTCCTTCAGGGCTTGTAATGGCCGTACTAGGTCTGATTCCCCAGCGAATCATACCTATAATAGACCAGGAAGCTCCTCCATATTAGATTACATCCTGATGGATACTAATTCCTGGCACTGGGTGATCGACTTTGAGGTCATACCTAGATATGATAGCGACCATAATGCCCTGTTATTAGAGACACTATCGCCTTGTTCCAGGGATGTTCTTGCAGATAAGCACTCCAATGGGCCCAGGCCAATTTTAGCCGGTTGCAGGAGGAGAGTAAAATGGGGGGCCCTCTGTAACTCCCAGGAAAAGTTGGCCTCCCTCTACCAATCTGCCAACCAACTTAGTATAGCAGCACCTCTTAATATAGCTTCATCAGAAATTAGGAGTAATCATCAAAGCCTAGTAACTGATTTGGCAAATATTTTTTTCCCTGTTATAAACAACAAATTAAAGGTGTCTGTGGGCCACTCTTGGTACAATAGTGACTGTCGAAGGGACAAGCAAACATTAATTCAAGCAATCACAGCTAAGGATAGATTAATGATAAAAGATAAGAGGATAGCCTATAAAAATATAATTAGCGCAGCAAAAAAACAGTGGGAAGGTGACAAATGGGAAAGCATGAGGGTTGCCCTATGCTCTAGGGATATGCGGACCTTCTGGAACCTAGTAAATACCGGCTCCAAAGAAGGTAAATCAGCAGTAGTGCCAAACCTTGGGGCAGAAATTTGGAAGACTCATTTTGAATTGCTCTATGCAAGGGGAGAGGAAGAACCAGGACAAATCACGAACAAGTCCACCAATCTACAGCTACCTTTCCCTAATGCCCCAGAAATCTCCCTAAAAGAGATAATGGCTGCACTAAGCAGAGTAACCCCCGCAAAGGCGCCAGGCCTAGATAAGATCTCAGGCGACCTCTTCCGCAATGAACCCAGTATCTGGGCACCATATCTATGGACCCTATTTAATGCTATTTTACAGGGAATGCCAATCCCGACTACCTGGCTGGGGGCGGAGATCATTACCATCTATAGAAAGGGTTCACCACTCCTCCCCGCTAACTATCGCCCAATTAGCCTCCTAGATGTTACTCAAAAAATCTATGCACGAGTGCTATTGGACCGTTTAGAGAGCTGGATGGAGGAGTATTCTATACTCAGCCCCTACCAGGCAGGTTTTAGAGCCAGGATGTCCACAATAGATCAGATTTTAAGGCTGCAACTCCTCTATTGGAAGACAGTGTCCCTGGGGGGAGGCAGCCTTTATCTGATCTTTGTGGACCTAAAATCAGCATTTGACCTGGTCCCTAGGGATAAATTGTGGTCCATTTTAATAAATATGGGGGCTCCCCCGTACCTTTGTCACCAGATGGAGCGGATCCATGAATCTAACTATGCGCAAGTTAGATATAGGAAAAATGGTGAGCTTACTGATCCTATAGTTATAGATAGAGGTGTAAGACAGGGGTGTGTATTGGCCCCCACCCTTTTTTGTCTATTTATTAATGATCTTGTGGAGCACCTGACAGCTGGGAGGGATGTAGATGCTCCTAAGCTGGTGAACCACAGGGTTCCAGCCCTGATGTTCGCCGACGACACCCTGCTTTTATCCAAGTCCCCAATGGGAATTCAACGGGCCTTGGATATCTTCCATTCATTTTGTAAAAGTAGGGGCTTGGAGATAAACTCCCTAAAGACTAAATACATGGTTTTTAATGCAGGTGACTCCACACGCTCAAACCCTCTCCTAGACGGGAAACCACTTGAGAAAGTCACAGTTTTTTACTATTTAGGACTAACACTCACCAATAAAATGGAGTGGAATGCGCAAATAAAGAAATCCAGCTTAAAATTGGCCCAAACATCGGGGGGGGGGCTAGCTAAGATGCTTAAGAAATGTACACATAAAATGGTTGGCCCGGTAATGGAAATCTATAAGGCGCAAGCAAGGGGGGCGGCCCTCTACGGGGCAGAAATCTGGGGCCATCATTCATCGGATCCCCTTTCTAAGAATGAGAACTTTTTTATCAGGCAAATTTTAGGTCTCCCGAAAAGCACACCACTGATGCCACTCCGAATGGACCTTGGGGTCGGTCCAATAGCTGAGGAAGTTGCCCTTAGACCCCTCCTCCACTGGCGACATCTTTGGAGTACCCCAGAGCTAGTGGCTTTTAAAGAAGAAATGAAGGAGGTGTTACATTTGCAGGGGGCAGGCAAAATCCCATGGCTAGCTTATATTAAAAATAACCTAGTTGCCATGAGGACGGGCGACCTATGGATCAATGCTGAAGCAACCTCCCTGATAACCCCCAGGAAGGTTCTCTCAAAGCTTTTTAGAGAATATAAGCTTAACCTGACCAAGGCAAATCCCACCTCTGGTATATTGACTACGCAATTCCTAGAGGTTAAAGACCAATACAGGTTAGAACCTGTTTTTGATGCCATTCAGCCCCCCCTAGCCAAAAAACTTTATATACAATTCAGGCACGGTGTGTTACCACTCTGTGCCTTTACAAATAACTGGGGGGGTGCTTTGACTAAAAGCTGTCCGGTCTGTGATAACATTCCAGAGACGGATCAACACGTATTGTTCTTCTGTCCGGCATATAGAAAGATCAGGCACCAATGGCTACAACAG
The DNA here is from genome assembly GCA_963921515.1 of Calotriton arnoldi. Classification (NCBI taxonomy): domain Eukaryota; kingdom Metazoa; phylum Chordata; class Amphibia; order Caudata; family Salamandridae; genus Calotriton; species Calotriton arnoldi. The sequence goes on along the minus strand of CAWUFW010004116.1, from coordinate 848,392 downwards.
GTCTGCCGGAACCTCGGGACAAACCATTGTGTTGAGGCTTATAGGATATTAAAATATGATACTAGCCTCCCTATTGTGTACTCAGTCTCTCGATATTTATTTTCAATGTGGTGTGTACATTTAACTATACTAAAATGTAGCCTGGTCTAATTGGATCTTTTTGAGCTCATTATTATTTTTATGTACTTTTTTAATAATTTTAACTTTTTAATACACACAATTGAGTAGTTATATGTACATTAATCTTTTTATCTGGAGTTTTTTTAATGTATTAGTATTCCTTTTTGGGAAATTGAACTGTATGAAATGTGTCCCTTTTTTATCTGTGCTTTTATGGCCAGAAAGGCCGAAATAAAGATTTTTTGAATTGAATTGAATTGAATTTCTATAAAAGCCCTGTCTCCTTTGTCCCTGTTTTAGTGTCTAGGTCTCCTCCCTCCAGCTTCAGGAATGTCACCAATATGCTTCAACTGTGTGGGAATACAACCTCATGTACACATGGACAATCCTGGGCTTCCAAAATACAACACAGGCCTCCATTACTCTGTTTCACTAATACACGCAATGGATGTACCACACTGGCCGCTTACATTAATATGCATAACATACACTTTGGATGTTTGTGGTAAGTACATTTCGTATCTATAGTTGCTCTGCTGTGCCATAGAAGCAACCAAGAATGGAATTAGGTAACATAACATATATCAAATGGCTATTCAACAAAATCAACAAAATAGACATCCAGCAAAAGCCCCAACTCTGCCCAGGAAGGGCCAAATGCTGCAACTGTTTCAGGGCCTTCTGTGACCATTATGCCAGCAAGTTTCCAATAGTTCCAGTAGATGTATTACTTCTATATCTTTGTTATCCTTATTAGGAAAAGAGGTGTGTTACATCTATGCCCAATTACCCACGCCTTCTTGAGTGATGATGCATGAACAGACTGGTAAGCGTAGAAAGCTGGCTTTGTATGCAACTTGAGGTCTAGCAGCTGAGAACAGAAGTCCTTCTTCCTAATGGGGTGTTGTACTGACCTACTTCCATCTACACATCTCTCCACTTTGGAGTGGACATGGAACTATATGTATCCTACATGAAATGCAGAAATGTACGAAGTTACCTATCTCAATGCTTTCCTTCTATTAGAAAGGGTCAATATGCAGGATCAGTGGAGGGCAAAGTGGATTCAAAACCGTGGCAAAAATATTTTAACAGAAGGCTCTCGTTTGGTCTTTTTATCATTAGATGTGTTAACGTAACCAGTAAAAAAAAAAAATACAAAACAAAAAGTCATTTGTTTGCTGTTGGCATATAAATTGTCAAACGAAACAATACACCATCCAGTTTAAGAAGAAATAATCAAAGAACCAGGTCATTTAGAACACCTAACGAATACTTTGCATAAGAAAAAATAATACTGGGTGCTCAGAGAAAGAGCCGTAAATTTTGTACATGTCACACAAGTTGATATTAAGTTAGATAAACCAACAATGCAATTTGTACCAATTAAGTTAAAGTTAGCTTGTTTTCAATAGAGCTCTAACGCAATCATAAAGCAAATTATTCAAAATCTGAGCAAATGTATCATAATGAATTGTTCTAGCAAAAAATACCTCTAATAAAAAAGAGCTGAGCAGATCAACAGAGATCCGAGCAGTATAAAGCCAAATAAAAAGAAGAGGAAACCCCAATTACAATAATTGAAGATCATTTATACTGTGTCAAATAATACACAATATACAAAACAACTAGTGACAATTTGAAATACATCACATCCAGTCAGCAGTGGATTTAGGAAACAAGATGTTACAGAAAAATAAACACATTTCTCTTTGTTTCCTTCTGGACACGTTATCATTAGAATATATTTACATTATGAAAACGGCTGAAGGCTTTCATTATTCATATAGTCTTTCCTGCCAAAAGAAAAATAATGACTTTAAAATACATTGCATGAAATAATTTCTTACACATCCCCATATCATTCTTCTGGAACATTTCTTTCGCATGTATCATGGTGAAAGAAACTTCACATAATAAGTAATGAAAACATTCACTTCTGCCAATAGGCCACAACCCTCCCCTTGAAAAGTTACATCCTATTACAAGAAAAGATGCAGAGACCAGCTGAAAACCAGCAGATGAAAATTAATGCACAATATTTTTCTTGTTTTGCAAAGAGAGAAATGTGTGTACCTTTTTTGTGATGCATATTATTTGAAGGCAACACAAAAATAATGTCAAGTACATTTTTAGTTTTTAATTCGTTTTCTCAATTCCTCCCTCTAATAATTGTAAATTATCGCATCATCACCACAACGTTACAAGATCATTCTCATCAAATCAGACCCCTTAGATTCTTTGGTAACTTTTTTGTCTATTAAATGCGTCTGCGTTTCTTGCATTCAGCTCAATTCTTCTTTAGTAACTGTTCTCATCTTATTCTTCCTCTTTTAGCAGTCATGTCCAGATATATGCTAGCAGTAACCTCACAAATCGAAAGTTTAGATAGACACCTAAAACAACTAATATTATAACGAGTGATATACCAAATACTTCTAACACCCATTTTCCCCACCTACCTAACCATGAACCAATCCGATTCCATATTTAAGTTCTGCTAATGGGTGAATTATTGTGCAATATTAGTCAAACTCTTAATAAAGCTATTAATTTTCTGACAATTAGCTGGCACATATGTGCAAGATTCAGTTTAATCACTTTATAAACACTCCCATCCTTTGCTAAAAGCATATATCTAAAGCCATTCGGTTTTAAATTAAGATACTTGTTGTTGCAAGCATCTCTTCATTTATACTAGCTTGAACACCTGCCATGTTATGTGCTAAACGTTCCATTAAAGTAGAAACCTTTCTAATCTTCACAGAGAAAACATCCAGAGACTTCAGTCCTATACTATTCCATTACATTCTACGTTAGTGCACATCTTTTAAATTATTCACATGACAATCTTTAGGAAACACTAATGCAAAACAACAAGTACCGTTCCAGCCTATTGGACAAGTAAAATGCTCTATTACTTACCAGTAATCTTCATTGCTCCGGGTCCCGTTGTCCTCGTCCCATTCATTACAAAGTGGAGATAACCATCTCCCGACAGAAAAAAACAAGAGGAATGCTGGGACACTAATACTGCCCCTCCCCCCGGGAGTACATAAGCAGTACTTACCCAGCATCCCGTCTGTACAACCAAGCCCATACAGGAAGGCCGGCCGTCCGGGAGGGAGGGAGGGTGTATGAATGGGACGAGGACAACGGGACCCGGAGTAATGAAGATTACCGGTAAGTAATAGAGCATTACCCCCAGGTCCCTTATGTCCTCGTCCCATTCATTACAAAGTGGAGAATACCAAAGCAGAAAACCGGCCTTCCGAACCCACAAACGCACCCAGGAAACCACATCAAACGCAGAAACCCAAGGGAGCACCGAGAAGGAGGGAAGGGGAAACCGAAGGAAGCAACCGGCCAGCAACCCAGAACAGGACAGCAGGGACCAAACAAGGACTGGAGCCAACCAAGAAAAAAACAGAAGGCCAGGGCCACAACAAGGAGGCCGCCAACCAGAGAAACCGGAGACAGGGCAACCAGGACAAAAGACCCAAGGACACGGCCACGGGACCCACTGGACAAGACAGCCCAGCCCAGCCCCACCAGGAAGGCACACAGGACCCGGCAGCTGCACAGACACCGAGCAAACCCCGACCGCACCGGAGAAGGCCAAAGAAAGAAGCCAAAGCCGGCCAACAGGGCGCAGGCACAAGCACCCAGACCAACAAGGAAGGAGGGAAGCAAAGGCCAGAAAAACGGCCCACCCCACCAAACCGAACGAACCGGACCCCAGAGAGCCGAGAGGAGAAAGCCAACCAAACCCCGCAGAGGAGGCCCAGGACCAAGGAAAGAAAAAGCAGCACCACCAGGGCCACCAAACGACACCCACCAGGCACCCAGCCCAGAGGGAGGACGCAGCAAGAGAGCAGACCAGGAGCCAGACCCCAACCAACCGGAAAAGGACAGGGAAGGAGACAGAGACCCAAAACCCCAGGAGACAAAAAGTCCCACAGGGAAGGAGGCCGCAAACCGAACCAGGACGGCCACAAAAACCCAGAACAGCCGGGGAAAGGAGGCCAACCGAGAAGACCACCGACCAGAGAGGACCCAGAAAGAACCAGCCGACAGCGGACCAAACAACAGAGAGACCAACCAAAGACCGGAAACCAACAAGCCGGAACCGAACAGGCCCAGCAAGGGCGGGGACAGGGCCACCGGCCCCAACCCCAAAAACCCCTAACCCCAAAGGGAGGGAAAACAGGGCAGGGCGCAAGCCCAGGGCAACCTGGAACCCCCAGCAGCCCCCAAACCAGGAAACAACCAGGCACCAACAGGGCGGAGGACCGCACAGGCACCCAACACCCAGGGCAAGCAAGCAGCAAGGGCAGGAGCAGCGGAAAAGGCCCCAGGGCGCACAGCACCCAGACCAGAAAACCGACCAGGCCCGACCCCAGCCAACGCCGGAGAGGAGCCAAGAAAACAGCGAAAGCCAGGGCAACAAACGCAAAAGGAACCAGGAAGCCAGGACCAGAGCCAAGCAACCCGCCTAAGCAGGAGGACCCGCAGGCCCAACCAGCCCCCGGAAGGAGCCCACGCAGTGCCCAGGCCAAAGCAAAGGGCAGGGAGGCCGACAGAGACCCCCAGCACACAACCGGCGGACCACACAGAATGCCGGAAGAGAAATAAACAGAGGAAACCGCCAAAGCGGAAACCGGAGGAAGCAGAGAAGGCAGAGGGCCAAGCAGCAGCAGACCCCGGACAACCAGCAGCCAGGAGGGCGGACCCCACAGAGGCAAGAGGAACACCACAGAACCGCACCCCAACCAGAGAAGGGGGGGGGGGTGCACCCAAACAGACAGACACACCAGGAGCAGAGCCCGGGGAAGGAAGGGAAGACAGGAGCGAGCCGGGAAACCGGAACCAGGAAAGAACCAGGAACGCCCAGCAAAACAAACGCCAGAGCAGGCCGAGAAGCGACAGCACAGCCAGCAAGCCCAGGAGGCACAGCCCGAGGCCATGCCAAACCACCAGGAAGCCGGCAGACCCAGAGCAACAGGAGGCAAACCCGGACACGCCAACCCAGAAGCACCGAACCCCAGGACCCCTCACAGGTCCGAACAAGGGAACCGCAGCCCAGGGGAAAAAAAGGGGGAAGGGCCAAGGAAGAAGGAGCACCGGGGAAACCCGGAGCCCAACAGCACCCAACGGAAACCCCCCAGAGGAGAACCAAGCCGGGGTAGAGAACCGCCGGCAGAAGAAGGCCAAGGACCACCAGGACACGGTCCGAAACCAGCAGAGAGCCCCGCCAGGACACCCAGAGAGAGCACAGGCAAGGACTCAGGGCCGAAAAAGGAGACCAACAGGCGCCGGAAAGCCCCAGCAGGCCCCAGCCAGGCACCCACAAGAGGAACCAGACGAGACCAGCACCCTCCAGGGAGCAAACGCACCCGGAGCCGAGACGGACCCCCAACCAGGAGAACCGCAGAATAGAAGAGGGGAAAACAGGTGCCCCGCCCAGGACACGGCAGCAGCGAAAGACAGCCAGGCCCAAACAGCAGCGGCATGAACACCCAGGACCAAAGGACGAACCGCCACCGGAAACACACCCAGGGAGGACGCAAAGGAAAGGAAGAGCAGAAGCCCAACCAAACCAGCCTGAGAAACCAACAGCACCAGGCAACCCCAGGCGGCCCCAACCAGGAACAAACCAGGCCCGACCAAGCGGAACCACAGAGACCAGACGAGAGCCGGATCGCCGGTGGAACCAGGAGGGGCGGCTAGGACCAGCCACAGCAAGCCAAAGCCAAGCACAGGAAACAAAGCAGGGGCGCAGCCGAAGCAGGGGAACACCAGGACAACACCAAGAAAACCCCAGAAGCCAGGAACAGGGAGCGCCAGAGCCAGTAGCAAGCAAAGACAGCAGCACCCAGCAAGGAAGAGGCAAGCAGCCGGAGACAGCACCAGCCAGCCAGCCCCGAAGCAACCCAAGCACACAGAAGGCCCCGGGGCAAACACCCGGAGCCCCAGGCCGGAGCAAAGGAGAACAGAACAGCCGCAAAGGAGGCAGCCCGAGGGAAAGAAACAGCCCAGCGCAAGCCAACCCCGGAAACACAGAGCGGCAAACACAGAGAATGGGACGGGGGCAGGCAAAAAAGCGCAAACCGGGCCCGTAGGCAAATCCAAACAGGAACCGGGAGCCCCCACGTGCACCGACCCCGACCAGCCACGCAGCAGCCAGGAAGCGGAGGCGAACATACAGCACACCCAAGCGGAGCCCACGGCACAAGTGAACAGGCCGCCCGCAGCAGGGGCAAGGCCGCCCGGAAAAAGGGAGGGCAGACAGAGGGACCCAGCATGCCCAAGGCCAGGCCACAGCATCCGCACCAGCAACACCCCGAGGAGCAGGGGCGCACAGGAAAAGCGGGGCAGAACCCCGGCATGCCAACAGAAACTCAGGGGAGGGCAAACAGGAGCCCCAAGGGCCCCCCATGCAGCCGCCAGAGGAGCAGGAACACAGCCCCACCACCAGACTGGGGCGGGAGCCACGGAGGAGCCCGAAACCGGGGAGGAGCATACCAACAGGCACACCAACAGGCGGCAGCCGGGAAAGCGAGTGGTGACCCCGACCCACAGAGCAAGCAGCAGGGGGCAGTTCGCAAGCCAGCAGGCATGAGGCCCCGAGACAAACCCCGGCACCCACACGAGCCACAGCCGTAAATGGAAGGCAAACACCGGAGCAGCAGAGCACACAGCACCAGAACCCTAGCACAGCGCACAGCCCCCGGAGCCCACCAAAAGGAAGCCGCAGCCAAGACCATGCCAGACAGGGAGCCCCCAGCACGGCCGTCGCAGAGAAGAAAGCGGGGTACCTAGAGAACACACCACACACAAGCCAGCAGAGACGCAAGGCACAAACCCCCCCTTTCCCCCCCGACACCAGCCGCGCACAGCAGGCGGAGGGGGAGGGCGCAAGCCAGACTGAAGCGCACAGTGGCTGGCAGACCCAGGCAGCCCCCCTACCAGCTGCCAATCGTCATATGTGAGTGAAAAACACCCTCAGCCAAGTTATCGAGCAAGAAAGCGCCGCAGGGTAGCGGCACTGTGTCGTGGCGCTATCGTGAGGCCCCTGTGTTTCTCCAGGCCCAATCTCACACAACTCGGGAGAGCAAAGGAGAGGAGGAGCACCCAGTGCGGCAGAGCAGCAAGGCGCCGTACAACCTGCAAGCGGCGTCCCAACAGCCGAGGAGCAGGCAGAATCAATAAGCACTCCGAGTCTTCCTTTCAAACTTGCTTCCACCTCGCATGTATTCAACTTTGCCATCCTTAATTTTGCCAAGTCTTGCATGATTTTCAAGTAAAGCTTTGCCTGCATCAGCCTCCAATTCCCCTTGTACACAAACGAACTGCAGGGGAAGAAAAAACAAAGCCGCCAAGCGGAACTCACCCGGAGCGGGGGCCATCACCAGCAACAAGGCCCCCACCGCAACCGAGGAAACAGCAGGAACACTGCAAGCGTGGCGCGCCTCACCCGGCCAGGCTCAGGAAGACGCGCCCGCAACCCGGAAGGAACCGGGACACCACGCCCCAGCCGCAAAGGGCCGGGCGACAGGCAGGAATTCAGCAGAGAACACCGACTGACTCCCAGCAAGCCCGGCAGGCCAGGAGACAGACCAGGAAACCCTGCGCCCGCACAGCCAGGCAGCCGGGCAGGGGGAGGAGAGAAGTCTGCCACTCCCATCCAGCAGGAGCAGCACCAGCACATCCACGTCCATTCTGTCGACAGACAGAAAAAAAGAACTGACGGGATTCTGGGTAAGTACTGCTTATGTACTCCCGGGGGGAGGGGCAGTATTAGTGTCCCAGCATTCCTCTTGTTTTTTTCTGTCGGGAGATGGTTATCTCCACTTTGTAATGAATGGGACGAGGACATAAGGGACCTGGGGGTAATAAGCAGTTTTGTAACATATGTGATAAATGCCTATAGACATAGCTTGATTATTATATTATCTAATAAGATGACGCTCAACTTTAGTTAGTTTGCACATACCTATGTCTAGAAAATAAATATTTTTCACATTAGTACTTTTTATATTGGCACCTTGGCTCGTGTACAGGAGTGGAGTAGGGATGAGAGTATACTTACGGATTGGCAGGCAGGCTTTAGGCAAAACGTGAGTACACTGGATCAGATTTTACGTTCTGTATGTATGTACTGGAGAGAGGTGATCATAGACAAGGGCAAACTGTATGTTGCCTTTGTGGATTTCTGGCAGCTTTCGACCTAGTGCCTCGTGCAAGATTATGGAATGTTCTTGAAGAGATGGGACTACCAGCTCCCCTGCTGGACATCATTGTGAGGGTTTATGCCAATACACGTGCTCAGGTGAGGTGGGGGCAGGACGGGGCTTTGACTGATCCGATCCCCATTGATCGTGGGGTTCGACAAGGGTGTGTTTTAGCACCCACCCTTTTCAAGTAATACATAAATGGTGTAATCAGTTTTTTAGATCGGGATGGGTGTGATGCACCTAAGATAGGTCGGCAGAGGGTTTCTGCACTTCTTTTTGCGGACGACACGTCGTTAATCTCTAAATCGCTGCAAGGTTTTCAGCAGCTCCTCAATTCTTTGCAATTGCTTTGTGTGGATCGAGGCTTGGAGCTTAATAGCTCCAAGACCAAATGCATGATTTTTAGTAGACAGAAGTCGACAATCTGCAAGAGAAGGATGCTAGTGAGTGACACAATTTTAGATGTGGTAAAAAGTTTTGAGTACTTGGGGATTACATTGACTAAGAAACTGAGCTGGGCACCGGAGGTGAAAAAAGCCCACCTATCTTTGATTCATCAGACAGCACACATTGGAAAAATCCATAGGAGAACAATATCAAAAAGGGTGGCTCCAGCATTGGAAATTTATAATGTGAAGGCCTTGGGGGCGGTCCTTTATGGAGCCGAGCTGTTGGGTTATTGCTATGTTGAGGGCCTATCCTTAGTGGAGCAAAGTTTCTTAAGAACCATTATTGAATTTGCCCTTAAGTACACAATTGACCCCGCTATACTTAGACCTGAGCCAAAAGAAAATTGCTGATAAGATAGCATGCAGAATGTTCTTCTTCTGGTATAGACTATAGACAGCTCCTGCCCTCGAGTCTTACAGCAAGGGTATTAAAGATCTCTTGGTCCCGCAGTCTGCACGGAAAATACCATGGCTCCGTGCAATGAAGGATCTACTTTTTAGATTGAAACTGGAGGAATATTGGACCACTCCTAAAAACATGTGCCTGATTGGTAAGGCCAGTATTAAGGAATGTTTTTGGGATAATGTGGCAGGTAACAATGTTAGGATGTGTAAGGGCAGTTTATCTGTGTCCTTTATAGCCTTTATTGACCAGAAGCCGTTGGCTTTCTTTGAAGGCACCATTGATAAAATTGCCCCTCCATTGGCCAGGAAACGTTATCTGCAATTAAGGCATGGTTCCCTACGTATACGGTCATTTACAAACCGATGGCAACAGGAAAAAGGGGAAATTTGTGAAATGTGCCCAGGTTGTGATTAGTGTACTAAAATGCTCATTCATGTCTTGTTTTTCTGTCCTTTTTATAAACAAATAAACGCAAAATGCATTTTCCCCCTGTGCAAAAACTTGGGTTGTAGGGTGCTCAGCGAAACATTTAGAATATTGCAGAGTGACACTAGCCAGATAATAGTTTTCTGTGTAGCCATGTTCCTTAAGGCTTTCTGGATCAAAGAGCAAAGCTCATACAGCCTGTCACGGTTTCCTTCTAAGAATTGTTAAAATGTGTCAAGTGCTGTGTTGTGACATTCAAATTGCATAGAGGAAGGCACTACTCAAGATGTAGATATTTTTATGGTTTTAGTAGTGAAAGTGTAATAAATTCCAGTGTCCCTTTACAGTGTTTTTTAGCTCATATGGGGCCAGATGTACGACACGTTTTTACATGCGCAAACGGGTTTGTGACCCGTTTGCGTATGCAAAACCTACAGGGCCATGTACGAAGCCTATTTAGCGAGTCGCAATTTAACTGCGACTCGCTAAATAGGCTTTGCGACTCACAATTAGGAAGGGGCATTCCAAGTGCGTCCCTTATTAATTGCGACTCGCTACCCCATGTATGAATGTTTTGCGATCGCAATTGCAGTTGCAAAACACTCGCAATTTACCGCCCTCCTCAAGAGGGTGGTAATGCATTCGCAAATGGGAAGGGGTCCCCAGGGGACCCCTTCCCCTTTGCAAATGCAGGGGAAAATATTTTTTAGGGGCAGGCAGTGGTCCCAGGGACCACTACCTGCTCTTAAAAAAAGAAACGAAAACGTTTCATTTTTTTTTTTTAAATGCAGCCCGTTTTCCTTCAAGGAAAACGGGCTGCATTTTAAAAAAACACTGCTTTATTTAAAAGCAGTGCCAGACATGGAGGTCTTCTGTGCCCAGCAGGCCACCATACCTGGGAGGGCCAGCCATTCTCAATGGGGTCGCAAATTGCGAGTGCCTCATGAATATTGATGAGGCATGAAATTTGTGACCCCATTGAGTATCGCTAACAGTGACTCTGACACTGTTGTACATGTCATTTTCCGAGTCGAAAATTGCGACTCGCAAATGAGCGCAATTTGCGACTCGCAAAATAACATGGTCGTACATCTGGCCCAGTGTTATTTGTGATTTTATGTAAAATTGTATTTTTATGTATTTATCTATTGTGCTGTATGTTTAGTGAGATTGAAATACTGTGCAGATGAGGATGATGATGATATTGGCACCTTGAAACTTTATAAGAACTGACATAAGCTCACTTCTTCCAAGATTTGTTATAGCAGGCAACTAATCTATTGAAACCTCATGGTCTGTATTAACTTCCTCTAAAATATTATTATTGAGTAATATACTAAACATGACAGAGCATAGGGCAATATTTGTATGTAAGCAACACCTTCAGAAACAGAAGAAGGAATATGTGTGAAAATGTAGCAATAAGAAATCATATTAATTACTATATCTAACATCTAATTCATCATGTTTAGTATTATTGTCATTTATATTGTTTGAGAGCTACCCTATAGGAGGAAATCCATACACTAACAACCCAATGCCAACAGCCAAAATTAAAATGACTTAAACTGCTTTGGAAGCCATGCAAATAATGTCTCTTCAAGTGGACATTTTCTTTTACTATATGGTTTTCAAAAACAAAGTTTTTGAAACATTTTCAAAAACCAAGTCCTTCAAAAATGAGTGCAGGGCATGACAAATTTTCAACAGTTTACTTATTTTCAGGAGAATTTAGTCAGCATCTAAGGATTTCTCAGTCTCTTTTTCACTTTATGGTGGATCATTTGGATCTTCAAACACAAATTGAAGTCCTTTAAGGGTAATGTTTTCTTCTAACTCAATTCTTTCCAAGTGAAACCACTCAGAAGCAGTGCATTTCTTATTTGGATTTCCCTTACCCTATTTTTAAGTCTTGCACCCCCCTCCGAGCTCACTCTAAGCTCTTCAGTAGCAGATTCTCTTGTTTTTTCAACTACCTTTCAAATACCAACTGCAAAATTCCTTTGCACAACTCTTCTTTGCAGACTTGTATCGTCAGTTTGAACTTCTTTTTATTGAGTTTGATTTTGGGCAAGTAAGATTCCACTCAAACTTCTTTTTCTTTGCTTGCTTATAAACTTTAGTTTTCTCTTGTACATGTTTATGAACTTCCTCTCAAACTTCTGTTTACATTGTTTGTTTTATGAAGTTTGTTTTTCACCTCTCCTTGCCTTTTTCTCTGCCAGTGTCTTCCATCACCCCTCCTTCTTTATCTAAGTATTTGAGTCTGGCTCTCTGACTCAACAACTCGAGATAACAGTCTTTCTGCTTGAATCCAAGGAGGCACATTTTTACTCTTCACAGCTGTGTTTGTCACTCGGATAACCTGATGAGGCCTGCTCCACCTTTGCTGTAGACAGTCTTTCCTTACATGCTTCTAGATGAGTATCCATTCATCTGGTTGTAGATCGTGGCATACAACTGGTAGTACTGAGGGAGTGGCAACCAGCACCTGGTGAGAGATAGAGCACCTTGTATCAGCCAAACATTTGCCATAATAAAGGATCAACTCAGTCATATTGATCAGGGATGCTGATGGAATACCAGGAATCCTCAATAATCTGGCCAGCAACATCTCATGAGGCATTGAACCAGTTATTTTGTCCAGAGTACACCTCATACTCAGTATTACTAGAGGGAGTACATCTGGCCATTTCAAAGAAGTAGTTGGACACCCTTTCGACAGCTTGTCCTTTATGACCCCATTCAGTTTCTCAGCCATGCCTGATGACTGTGGGTGGTAATTGCAATAACATTTTTGATCAATGTCCAATGCATCACAGATCAACTTCATGACATTGTTCTTAAAGTGTTCACCCTTGTTGCACACTTGCCCTGTACTGCTAATGACCTCACATATCACATTTCTCATGCTCTGTGACATCATTGAAAGCATCACTGCAACATGTGAAATGACATAATTGATGACAACACTGTGAATGTCAGGGGCATGAGTTGTAATCATTTTAGGGCATGAATTCTAGTTTCTTGAGATAACTTTTACTGGTCAATTTCAGTGATTTTGTAAATTTAAAAGGGTATGTTTTAACTGACATTTTCACCTAACTGCAACATTCCTTTAACCTTTGGTTTGTTCAGCGAATTTCTACGATGTTTTCTATTTAAGTAAGATATAATTACAATTCCTAACTATAATGTCAATCTAACCTTTGGTTTCTCCAGTGCATTTCTAAGGTTTTTTAACATAAAGTAAGATGCCCATCACCATGTGCAGAAGTAGGGGAAATAAGCCAGGCCTGTGCCTATCCCCCGCTAATGCCACAACCCCCGCCCTACAAAAGCGCGGTGGGGGTTGGAAGCCAGGCCTGGTGTGGGGCAGGCCATGCCCCCAACCCTCTTAGGCTCCCTATCCTTCACAGCGCACATGCATGGGTATGGCGCAGTGCCTGGCCTGCTGCCGGGTCCTACGCCCAACTACCGCAGGTGTGCAAAGCTGACTAAGGAAGGTCATATTATTTGTAAGTAAGGCAGACCTACTGACTCTGTCAAAGGGTCAGAATATCAAAATATAAAAAGTGGGCCTACTGCAATTGTGAAGGGGTCAGCAAATTAACATATATAAAGCAGACCTATTGTTTTTGTCAATAAGTTGTCAATAATTATAATCAAATGTGTATTTTATACATTCACACATTGAAATATTTTTAAAAAAGTGATTGTCATAACATTTTTTAATAAAGCTTTATTAAGAAAAACATCCACATGTCTTAAAGCCTTTCTTAGAACCCACCACAAAAAGGCCATGCGCTCCAGTAGAAGAGCATACATCCCAGCTTGGAGTGCTCTAACAAATATTGTAAGCTCTCCTGTGGTCACAGATTCAATGACCCAGGTGACTTACTGTGTATTTCTTTTTAATGTTGCTGGGGGAGGGCTGCTGAGCTCCCTGCAGTCCTCCACAACATTGAAAAAAATCTAATTTTAAAAATCGCTAGGGCATTATAGAGTGCTCCTTCTGAGCAGTGAGTAATAAATGAGCCACTCTGGCTGCTCATTTATTCTTCATCTCCTAATTTTTTTTGTCTTTTTGTGGGTGTCCCAAGCCCTCCAGGGATACCCAAAGCTGTGATTTCTTTTGTTTGTGAGCTGCAGGCGGAGCCCCAGGACCCTTGCGGAACCTGCTGGCTTCCTTGGTGGGAGCCAGACATTTTTCTTTTGGTGGTGTACAGGTGCCCAACCGGGGCACCCACATATGCATCCTGGGTGCTGACTGTAGCAGCCAACTAGTATACTCACGCCCTGCGGGAGAAGATTTCAGATCTGTTCCCACGGTGGGAGCAAACATTTTTCTCTGATGCAAAAAAAAAGCATAGGTACTTACAGTCCTGGAGAGGGGTCCCTGGGACTGTACTGCCATTCTGGGAGGGGGGCACGTGCCGTTCTCCACTCAATTTCAAAATTGGACCCAGGTGATGGGTTCCCTGTGGCCTGTAGCATGCATGGGGCCGGAAGCTTCATGCCCCCTCACTTTAATCACTTAATTGGCCTCAGAGGCCGGGGTCCCCAGGGCCTGTGGAAGGCTGGGGGAGGGGACCCACTTGCCACCTTTGCATAACCACGTAACCCCGCTGACCTCCCAGTCCCTGGCCCACTCCAGAGGGGGCGGGATAAACTTTGGAAATGGGAGGAAGCCTGCCATTTTTTTTGTGCTGCTGATTCTCTGCATATCCCTGGTACAGAGAAAAAAAATTACATTTTCTGGCCCAGGGGAGGGGAGAGTCCCACCATGCCTAGGGAGGCAGGGTATCCCTACCCTGACCTCCTTCATGTTTTGAATCTTTTATTTTCAGGTCAATGGGACTGAGTTTCTGAGTCCTAATATGGCTGCGCCACATCTTTGTTGATTTGAACTTTAATTGTTCAAAAACTACTGAACATATTTACACCAAATCACATATAGCACACTTTCCAGACCAAATATCTAGCTTTCTGCCAAATTTAGTATAATTCTGTTCAGCCATTTTGGCTGTAGTTGTGCTATGGAAAAATGAAGGGGAAAACATGTTTTGGGACATTTCATTTGACGAGGGTTTGCCCTTCAATTCTCAGGTCAGCCGCTATGTTAGCACCTGCTCCTATATTTTGAAAACCCTCAGAAAGGTGCTCCCGTATATTCCAGCTGAACTGCAGCGGCCCACCATCATCGCACTAGTCACCTCCCAGCTTGACTACTGCAATGCCTTGCACCTTAACATCAGCATGGCCTCCCTGAACAGGCTTCAGGTCGTCCAGAATGCGGCAGCCAGGCTGATCCTTAATATCCCAAGCATCAGTCAGCGAGGGAGGGGCTCCGCACTCTGCATTGGCTCCCTATTAGGAAGCGCATCTCTTTTAAAGTCCTGAGTACGGTCTATAGGGCCTTGCACAGCAAAGGCTTGCAGCAGCTGAAAACCATGCTTCAATGGAACATTCCTGGGAGGACCTTGAGATCTTCCTCCCAGAGAAAACTGATCTCTCCGAAATTCCACAAGGTCAGATGGGGCGGACGCTCCTTCTCTGTGGCGGCCGCAAAACTTTGGAATACCCTGCCCCCCTCTATCTCTCATGCGCAATCTTTCCCGGTGTTCAGAAAGCTGCTGAAGACATGGCTTTTCTCAACCTAGTCGGCAGCTCTGTGTTCTCCTTTCTCTCCCCAACCGCCCAGCGCCTTGGCACCTACGGGTATTAGTGCGCTTTATAAATCCTTATCCTATCCTATCCTATAAGTCGTCAAACGGGGCTAAAGTTATAAGCAAACTCTGAGTAATTCCCAAGTTTTAGGTGGAGAGCAGCTCGTTTATGTGGAGCACCCTATACCACCCCCAACACTCTGAATCTGCTAACCTCAAATGCATGTTTTTCTAGCAGAGTTTCTAAGCATAGGATTAGCACAGTGCAATCCATGCCAAGCTAAAGGTTGACAAAGCCTAATGCCTTTTTGACTGCAAAATCTTTAACCATGAGATTATCTAGAACTGCAAAATGACAAAGGGGTCGATTCCGATTCGGGCCGGAAAAAGCACCGACCGACTCGGAGCCGGAAATTATACCGACCGACACGTACCTGTGGCGCCCGACACGCCAAGTACAATGCAAGGCGTGCAAAATCCGACCGACACGTACCGAACCCAAGCCGAACGACCGAGCCGCACGGAAAACAGCAATCCGGCCGGAAAAACACGCGAATCGAACCGACCGACACGCACCCGGAACAAATCCGACCGAAACGTACACGCGAACTCCAAACCGCAAAGTACGATGCAAGGCGCGAAAACCACGACCGAGTCGGACGGAGGACAAGCCGTACGACCGACACGCATACAAAACCGAGCCGAAGCAACACAAAACACCGCGACCGACGCGTACGCAGCATAGAAAACTGCACAAACACAGCGTGAACGAAACGGAGAACACCGTACGAGACAAATGCAGGGTCCGACTCGGTCACAAGAACGTTTCCAACATGCACAGACAGTACAAAGGAAAAATCACACAAAAAAGGCCAAACAAGCATTACAAAGCCAATAAATACTGGGGGGTGGGGACAGAGAACAAAGACACACCCACAACTCCACCCATATAAAGGACACAAATCACAACCATGATCCTTTGCAAATGCCATTCCACTGCCAGCACCCAAGAGACAGCAACCACACACCCACAGCTCATCACTCACACAAGCCACACACCATCAGCACACCAACAAATACCTACCTCACATACACCCAGCAAAACACACACTCACACACCCTCACCTGCACACCAACACACACATCACTCACCATCACCACCCATCACCATTCCCCCAAGAAGAATCACAAGTTCCTAGATTGTGAATTGGAAGTCCTGGTAGACGAGATCCTCAGGGTAGAGCCACAGCTGTTTGGCGCACTGGTCCAACAGACCCCATCTCCCAGAAAACCAAGATGTGGGAGAGGATCATCAACAGGGTGAACGCACAATCACCATGTCTGCGCACAAAGACCGACATCCAGAACAGGTGGTATGACGTGCGCAGGAGGGTCCGGGAGCTGCTCAAGAAAGACTACCTCATCAGCCAATACACCGGCAGTGGCCCTCCTGCCAAGCCAGTATACCTCAGGCCCTGGGAGGAGAAGGTGCGGGCCATCCTTCCGCCAGTGAGCGTATATGGACTAGAGAACATCCCAGAGCCTGGTGAGTACACAACAAATGTACACAATATTCTGCCACAAAACACACACACATCACTGTCAAGGGGAGAGTCAAACCATGCACTCATAGCAATTACACAGCAACCAGAACAGAATCATCCCAAAATGTGTATGTCAGTCAGATAAACACAACACATGCCATCAAAAAAGTTACATCCAACCGTGCCATCACATGTACAAACACAACTACAACTACAGCTAGGCAGTGGCACAAATAGAACTAACAAACACATCCAGACATGTAGCCACCACAACAACACCAACACACAGTGAAGACCACTCAAAGGAAGGAATTCTGTGTATGCTGGCCAAGTCAGTGTAGCCAATAGCATCATGGGAGTCGCAGTCACACATATTGCCCCCCACAACTGTCCCATCAACACCACCATGAACCATGCGCACATCACAGGGAGTGGAGAAGGACTCATAAGATGGCTGACACTGGCTACTGCTGTGGGGAGCACAAGGCCCTGCTGGCAACTGTGCACCAACAAACAGCAGGACACCACTGACTGACATCCTGAGAGACAACTTCCACTCCCTGCAATGCAAGCACGTTCCATGGTGGGATATCTGGCTGGCTGGGTGGGAAGGAGGACTTGCAGCACTGACCATAGTCACAAGCACCTCCCCTCACACCCCCTCAACACAAACTCCACAGAACCCACCTGGTAGAATGCAATGCCTCCCATCCTAACTCAAGATCCCACTAAGAACCACCACCCTGGGTTATGTTGTGTGAAGCACAGGGACACTCTTGGGACTTTTAGCCAAACACCTGCCAGGACAACACTCCCAGCCATCCTGTCAGCACAGCCAGCCCACCCCACAGGGAAGCAGAGTCAAAAGGAAGGAAGCATGGGCATGCTGGGAAGGGGGGTGGAGGCAATAGCATGATGGGAGTCGTAGTCACAGCTCTACATCCCCCACCACATGGCCCAGCAAGCTCACACTCACGCATGCACATCCCACAGATAGTGGAAAGGCCCATCAAAGATGTCTGACACTGTTGCTGTGTCGTGGGGAGCACAAGGGCATGCTGGGAACTGCACACCAACCAACAGCAGGACACCACTGTCAGCCATCTTGCCATTGCTCACACACCCACACATACTGAACTCCCCACAAAAGCAAGTAAGTATGGGAATGCTGGGAAGTGGGGTGGAGGCAATAGCATGATGGGAGTGGCAGTCACAGATATTGGTCACCCTCACAACTGGCCCATCAACACCACCCTGAACCATGCTCACATCACAGGGAGTGGAGAAGGACTCACAAGATGGCTGACACTGGCTACTGCTGTGGGGAGCACAAGGCCCTGCTGGCAACTGTGCACCAACAAACAGCAGGACACCACTGACTGACATCCTGAGAGACAACTTCCACTCCCTGCAATGCAAGCACGTTCCATGGTGGGATATCTGGCTGGCTGGGTGGGAAGGAGGACTTGCAGCACTGACCATCGTCACAAGCACCTCCCCTCACACCCCCCCTCAACACAAACTCCACAGAACCCACCTGGTAGAATGCAATGCCTCCCATCCTAACTCAAGATCCCACTAAGAACCACCACCCTGGGTCATGTTGTGTGAAGCACAGGGACACTCTTGGGACTTTTAGCCAAACAACTGCCAGGACAACACTCCCAGCCATCCTGTCAGCACAGCCAGCCCACCTCACAGGGAAGCAGAGTCAAAAGGAAGGAAGCATGGGCATGCTGGGAAGGGGGTGGAGGCAATAGCATGATGGGAGTCGTAGTCACAGCTCTACATCCCCCACCACATGGCCCAGCAAGCTCACACTCACGCATGCACATCCCACAGAGAGTGGAAAGGCCCATCAAAGATGTCTGACACTGTTGCTGTGTCGTGGGGAGCACAAGGGCATGCTGGGAACTGCACATCAACCAACAGCAGGACACCACTGTCAGCCATCTTGCCATTGCTCACACACCCACACATACTGAACTCCCCACAAAAGCAAGTAAGTATGGGAATGCTGGGAAGTGGGGTGGAGGCAATAGCATGATGGGAGTGGCAGTCACAGATATTGGTCACCCTCACAACTGGCCCATCAACACCACCCTGAACCATGCTCACATCACAGGGAGTGGAGAAGGACTCACAAGATGGCTGACACTGGCTACTGCTGTGGGGAGCACAAGGCCCTGCTGGCAACTGTGCACCAACAAACAGCAGGACACCACTGACTGACATCCTGAGAAACAAATTCCACTCCCTGCAATGCAAGCACGTTCCATGGTGGGATATCTGGCTGGCTGGGTGGGAAGGAGGACTTGCAGCACTGACCATAGTCACAAGCACCTCCCCTCACACCCCCCCTCAACACAAACTCCACAGAACCCACCTGGTAGAATGCAATGCCTCCCATCCTAACTCAAGATCCCACAAAGAACCACCACCCTGGGTCATGTTGTGTGAAGCACAGGGACACTCTTGGGACTTTTAGCCAAACAACTGCCAGGACAACACTCCCAGCCATCCTGTCAGCACAGCCAGCCCACCCCACAGGGAAGCAGAGTCAAAGGAAGGAAGCATATGCATGCTGGGAAGGGGGGTGGAGGCAATAGCATGATGGGAGTGGCAGTCACAGATATTGGTCACCCCCACAACTGTCCCATCAACACCACCCTGAACCATGCTCACATCACAGGGAGTGGAGAAGGACTCACAAGATGGCTGACACTGGCTACTGCTGTGGGGAGCACAAGGCCCTGCTGGGAACTGTGCACCAACAAACAGCAGGACACCACTGACTGACATCCTGAGAGACAACTTCCACTCCCTGCAATGCAAGCACAGTCCATGGTGGGATAACTGACTGGCTGGGTGGGTGGGAAGGAGGGCCGGCTGTCAACCAAACACAACCAATGCAGACCATGTTCACACCCCAACAAATACATAGAAATGCCCAAATAATGCAGGACAATGTGCCACACCAATATCAACCCCTGACTGTGACGACTTAGGACAATGCAATGTACAGGCCCGCACCCAGAGGCACAGTCACAACTGTCAGGTGTGTCAACCATTGATGCCTGCAGAAACATAACATACATTGTGTGTGTCTCCCAAAAACAGGTGATGATGGGGACACAGCAGCAGACGCTGAGGAGTCCCAGTCCCAGGCTCAAGAGGATGCGGAGCTCACTGGTGTCGTACAGCCTCTGCCCTCCTCGGACGAAGAAGACCAACCTGGCACATCCGGTGCAAGTCTACATGCAGCACCAGCAGGACCACCAGCTGCAGCACCAGCAGGACCACCAGCAGGACCACCAGCTGCACCCCCTGCACCCACCCCTCCAACGACTGTCAACACAAATACCATCCCTGCCGACATGGACAGATCAAGGAGCAACACCAGCACAGGGACCCTGGACCAACCTGGGGCCATGGACACCACCACCACCACCAACCTCCAAGGTGGACCAGGGTCATCTGTGCGTGCCACTGCACGCACTGCACATGTCAGCAGGGGTGGTGGGAGGGGTGGGAGACAGAGGTCGCTGCTTGCAAAGGTTGCTGGTGTGCATGATGACCCACAACTGGTACGCATAGCTGATGCGTACCAGTCCAGCACCGGAGACCTCAGCCAGGTAGTGGGGCTCCTCAGAGACATGAAACAGCAGCAGGCTGCCCATCATGCCCGCTTGGACTCTCACATGTCCCACGTGGGGTCACACATGTCCCGCGTGGACTCACACATGTCCCGTGTGGAGTCCAAGTGGGATGCACTGCATGAGATGACGGCGGTGCACAGGGACATTTTACAATGCCTCCGCCAGATGAACAGCAACAAGTCCACACCTCCCTGTGTGCCAACAACATCTGGTGCTGCCCAAACTGCAACTGCCACAGGGAGGGAGGATGACTCTGGCGGAGAGTCCCCTGCACCGCAGCAGCCTGTACTTGAGGGCCCCCCCAAGAAGAGGGGTCGTCCGAAGAGGGGCAAGTGAGAGGCCGATGGCCAAGCGCAACTCCCAGGAAGCCTGAACCTGTTCTGGATGTTCACCTTTGTGCACAGACTGTTCACCCTGTTGACGGCAACACTACTCCCACACATTGAATGGGGAGTACAGGTTGGACCAATGTCTCAGACAACTGTGGCCCCGATACTGGGGATTCTGTCTACCAGGACTTTCAATTCACCTAGGAACTTCTGTTTGCAAGATTTATGTACAGCACTACCCATCCTATGCACTATTCACACAAATGTATCACAATAAACACACTAATACACCATACTTGCCTCTGTTGTGATTCCAACGTGGGTGCTTTTATGGGGATGATGAACTGCAAAATTACACTGTGTATGCGACTTGCAACAGCAAGTACAACACAGGCATGTGAGTAAAGGCAACGTGACACATATGAGGGAGACACACCACCAGGGCTACACAACACATACACACCTAGGCCATCTGACTCATTGCCTACACTGATGTTGCCAGGGAAGACGGTGGAATGCACAGACACCACACCCATTCCCAGTTGTAGTCAAGTAGCCCACAGGTGCAGTAAGCAAATGGCAGTCAAATGTGTGACCACAGACAACGCACATCACAAAGTGAAGCACAGGTTTATTACACAGTTGCAACATGTCGTAACCACTACAGATGCAAGGTAATCCCACCTGGCAGCGGGCACACAGTCAACAACTGTAGACGGAAGGAAGTCCATGGGTGTGGCGCACATCACCTGTAGGCTACCACCCTGGAAGTGCAATCACGTCGTCGGTGGACACAGTTGACCAAACGAATCTGAAAGTACCCTGTGAAGGACAGAAATGACACACAGTCAAAATCAATGGAGTACAGGACAGAACAGCAAAACTCATGCACAATACATGTTACAAGATACCCACCCAGAACCAAGTTAGCATGTCAACACTGTTGGGGAGTACAGCCCACCTGTAAGCACACATCGCAACACACATCCAGTCAAGTAGCCCATGGACACACTCCAACAGCACCAGAGCACCACCTACACATATCATGCCAACTCACATCATTGACATGACACCTCAGGATCTCACATTCAGCTAAAGAAGTTGGTGATGAGCTGTGTGCGGACATCACCCTCATCATCATCATCATCATCGTCACTGGCATCATGGTCCAGGCCAGGATCCTCCACAGGTGGCGGATGTTGGTCATTGTCATCCTGGATGAGAGGCAACTCCTTCCGCACTGCCAGGTTGTGGAGCATGCAGCAGATGATGATAATCTTGCACACTTTCGCAGGGGCATATGGGAGGGACCCTCCGGTCTTGTCCAGGCAGCGGAAGCGGCTCTTCAGGAGACCAAATGTCCGCTCAATCACTCTCCTGGTCCGACCATGTGCCTCATTGTAGCGCATCTGGGCTGGTGTCACAGGGTTCCTGAGGGGTGTCAGCAACCACGGCATGTTGGGGTCTCCCGAGTCACCTACGGACAGACAAGTGCACATTAGCTGACTTGGAAAAGTGGGCGGAATACTACAGATCAGATCACACACAATGGCACAAAGTCAGTACACACCGACAAGCCAGGCACGCTGGTTCTGCATCTGTGCCATCATCCTGGGGATGCGACTACTCCTCATCACAAAGGCATCGTGTGCTGAACCAGGGAAACGGGCACACACGTGTGTGATGGTCATGTCTGCAAGACACACCACCAGTGCATTGACCGAGTGGTAGTGCTTGCGGTTCCTGTAGGCCTGCTCCTGGGCCTGTGGTGGTACCAAAGCCACATGTGTCCCATCAATGGAGCCAATGACATGCGGCATCCTCCCCAGGGCATAAAAGTCACTCTTCACGTCAGTGAGTCGTCGCAGTCTAGGGAAATAGATGTACCGGTTCAGGAATAGCAACATTGCCGCCAAAACATCGCGGAGCACACGGCTCAACATGGTCTGTGACATCCCACCAGCAGTCGCCACAGTATGTTCGAAGGTACCGGTGGCAAAGAAGTGTAGGGCTGCCATCACCTTCACCTTGGGGGTCAGCGCTGTAGGATACGGCCGGCCAGGCTGCAAATGTGGGGACAACTGCACTGCCAAATCCTCAATCAGCTGCCTGGTGAAGCGGTACCGTCGGATGCTGTCCCGTTCCACCATCGTTGCCAGGTCTGGGAATGGTCGATGGACAGCAGGAGCCCTCAATGCAGAGGAGAAGTAAGCAAGATTGTCAGTCACCCCACATATGCGGCATTGAACACACTCAATATCCCAACATACATCATTATGAGGCACAACTACATGAAGTGTGCAGTTCCGTAAGGACATGTATGGTACATACATGGCCAACATCTGTCAACACGGTCCAACAAGTGGCATCAATTAGTCCCAGGTTGGCCCATTGGATATCATGAGGCCGTGTCACAGTTCCCATCTCCTGCTGCCGTGTCACAATCACCCCCCACAGTGACATGTGAGGACAGATGTGCCCCAGGCACCACAGCTCAACGACAGGTACATTCCCAGGGACCCTGTATTGCCACATGGACACTGGCATTACATGGAGTATCATGTATACACCACAGCAAAACAACCATGACCCCCACAGGTAGTGGTCCCACTTGCCACGGCAGGACAGACATGGACGTCTGTGACACACACACGCACAACATCAAAGTCCATGCACACACAACGTGGATGTGGAGACTGTCTCCCATTGTGCACATGAAATCAGAGACATTGTAAACACTACATGCACACAGACTGTGGAGGACCATCACTATTGTGCCACTGGGACACCCTGGCTCAAACATACCGTCCCACATGGGACTCACGGGGTATGTGACATGACATACACATACACCACCGTGAAATGTGACCATGGCACATGCACAGATATGAACAGTTGCACATCACAGTGGTCATGTACACGTAACACCCAGGATCCTGTCCCCATGAACACGTGCACAGCCTGGGGGTGGCTGCCCACAGGTGACACCCACAGGACAACATGTACACCAACATACACACAATAGGAAATGCAGCCTTACATGCCTTATGATAAAGTTTGGACAGGCTGTCGTGTTGTAGGTGTGCCCCTCACTCCCTGGGAGCTATCTGTGGCTGGCATATGTCCATCTGAGACAGGCATGGTGACATATGCCAGTCACTTGTACAGTGATGCGTTGAACAGCAATGGACCGATCGGTGCCCCCGGCCGGCCCATTGCATTCAATGTGTGCGGGTACAGCGTTGTACCCCTGTACGCGTTGTACTGCAATGGACCGATCGGTGCCCCGGCCGGCCCATTGCATTCAATGTGTGCGGGTGCAGCGTTGTACCCCTGTACGCGTTGTACCACAATGGACCGATCGGTGCCCCGGCCGGCCCATTGCATTCAATGTGTGCGGGTGCGCGTTGTACCTATGCAGCGTTGTACCGCAATGGACCGATCGGTGCCCCCGGCCGGCCCATTGCATTCAATGTGTCGTGGTACGCGTTGTACCCCTGTACGCGTTGATCAGCAATGGACCGATCGGTGCCCCGGCCGGCCCATTGCATTCAATGTGTGCGGGTACGCGTTGTACCCC
Organism: Calotriton arnoldi; assembly: GCA_963921515.1. NCBI lineage: Eukaryota > Metazoa > Chordata > Amphibia > Caudata > Salamandridae > Calotriton > Calotriton arnoldi. The sequence goes on along the minus strand of CAWUFW010004116.1, from coordinate 823,973 downwards.
TATGCGCGTTGTACCGCAATGGACCGATCGGTGCCCCGGCCGGCCATTGCATTCAATGTGTGCGGGTACGCGTTGTACCCCTGTACGCGTTGTACTGCAATGGACCGATCGGTGCCCCTGGCCGGCCCATTGCATTCAATGTGTGCGGTGCAGCGTTGTACCCCTGTACGCGTTGTACTGCAATGGACCGATCGGTGCCCCCGGCCGGCCCATTGCATTCAATGTGTGCGGGTACGCGTTGTACCCCTGTACGCGTTGATCAGCAATGGACCGATCGGTGCCCCGGCGGGCCCATTGCATTCAATGTGTGCGGGTGCAGCGTTGTACCCCTATGCAGCGTTGTACTGCAATGGACCGATCGGTGCCCCGGCCGGCCCATTGCATTCAATGTGTGCGGGTACGCGTTGTACACCTGTACGCGTTGTACCACAATGGACCGATCGGTGCCCCCGGCCGGCCCATTGCATTCAATGTGTGCGGGTACGAGTTGTACCCCTGTACGCGTTGTACCGCAATGGACCGATCGGTGCCCCGGCCGGCCCATTGCATTCAATGTGTCGCGGTGCAGCGTTGTACCCCTATGCGCGTTGATCAGCAATGGACCGATCGGTGCCCCGGCCGGCCCATTGCATTCAATGTGTGCGGTGCAGCGTTGTACCCCTGTACGCGTTGTACCGCAATGGACCGATCGGTGCCCCGGCCGGCCCATTGCATTCAATGTGTGCGGGTACAGCGTTGTACCCCTATACGCGTTGTACTGCAATGGACCGATCGGTGCCCCTGGCCGGCCCATTGCATTCAATGTGTGCGGGTACGCGTTGTACCACTGTACGCGTTGTACTGCAATGGACCGATCGGTGCCCCCGGCCGGCCCATTGCATTCAATGTGTGCGGTGCACGCGTTGTACCCCTGTATGCGTTGTACCGCAATGGACCGATCGGTGCCCCGACCGGCCCATTGCATTCAATGTGTGCGGGTACACGTTATACCCCTGTACGCGTTGTACCGCAATGGACCGATCGGTGCCCCCGGCCGGCCCATTGCATTCAATGTGTGCGGGTACGCGTTGTACCCCTGTACGCGTTGATCAGCAATGGACCGATCGGTGCCCCCGGCGGGCCCATTGCATTCAATGTGTGCGGGTACGCGTTGTACCCCTGTACGCGTTGATCAGCAATGGACCGATCGGTGCCCCCGGCCGGCCCATTGCATTCAATGTGTGCAGGTACGCGTTGTACCCCTGTACGCGTTGTACCGCAATGGACCGATCGGTGCGCACCCATTGACAATGGCCTTGCCTGGCAACGGACGCGTTTTCGAATTTCGAACGAGTCGGTTGCTGGAAATTCAGTTGGTCACCCACAACAATGTTGCAAAATCATGTATGTCATGAAGTTGAAGATTTGAAGGATGCTGTGGGCGTGTATTGGTGCTGCTATTCCATGGATTGGCCAGATTCAGAAGATGCAAACGACTTGGACCTATCACTTTGGACACATGGGACAGTATCTGCCTCTCCAGCACATATATATTGCTGGCTGTTCCCGTGAGAGCTCACTTGCCTGCACTACATGCTCCAGGACGACATCTGCCACTGCACTGCTGCTGTCTCTGCCCCTCTGGACCCTGCAATGGCACGTACTGTGGAGAGAGCCCCAGCCTTCAGCCTTGAGGAGAACCAGGCCCTGCTGGACAGCCTACTTCCACAGTACAGCAAGCTGTATGGGACACCAGGGGAGCAGGTGAGTGTTCTGTGCACTGCCTTTCTGAATGTGCATATTGTCTGACTAGCAAGGCTGAAAGTCTGCACGCCACTGGCTAGCAGGCTCACTGAGTAGTTGTCACCCCCATAGTGTGTAGTGACATGCACTGGACAGGTATGGTGCAGTGACAGTGCATTTGAACAAGGTTTTACTTCCCATGCAATGATACCATGTAGTGACGTCTGGCAAACTGTCCATGGGCAGCTTTGCACTGCCTGTGTACATCATGTGCCCCTGTGATTGAGACATGTATATACAACTGTGTCATGCACGGATATGTTGCATGTGTAGTAATGGCCTTTTCACTTTGTCATCCTGACAGGTTAATGCCCATCGGAAGCAGGAGATCTGGAAGGACATCATCCGGGCTGTCCGGTCCGTGGGGGTCTACAAGCGCCGGATCCGCAACTGCCAGAAGAGGTGGCAGGACCATTAGGGGCTGGACCCGGAGGATTGCACGGGTCCAGCTGAAGCTGTCGCCTCCTCGCAGGAGGGGCGGAACACGGACCCTGACCCCCCACATGCTCCAGATCCTGGCGGTGGTGTTTCCAGACCTGGATGGGCAGCTGAAGGCCAGACAGCAGCAAGGAGGGGGTGAGTCAAAGACTGCACTGTGAACTCTGTATTACATGCTTTGTGCCCTCCTCTGGCCTGGTTCAACTGCCACAGTGCAGCAGTCATGTTGTCCAGGAGCCATGTCCCTCTATTGTGCACTGCCCACTCCTCATCTGATACCCAGGTGTGGCCCTTACATTCAGGGAATTGTGTCACTTGGGACTGTGTCCTTGCAGTTTGCTTCACTAAAGGTGGGGGACAGCATCTGTTTCCCTAACTCTGTTGTGGGCATCATGGGTGGGTCCATTGTTCACACAACGCCTGTGTTCGGACATGTAATCTGCGTGTTGCTTTGATATGCGGTCCACTTGCTGAGCTGAGCCACCACATGTGCCTGGGGTATGTGGCACACGCCCATGCAGCGGGTGGGAACAATGTTTGGGCCCCAGGAGTGTGCAGATTACGTGTGTCACACATACATAGCCAGCTATCCACTGTCCAGGGCTCATCCCTCATTCATGTGGGGCAGGACAGTCATGCCTACTCCAGGCCATGCAATGCACTCTACTCCCACTCCCGTGTATCAGCTGACACATTGTGCGCAGTGATTTGACCCCTCAGGTGTCTGCCTCTGTGTCAGTGTGCTGTGGATTAGTTGCCAGGACTGCTGGGGTGTTTCTTGGTAGGGGCTCAGCATGCCACTGGAGATGTGACCATAGGAGACGATACTTGTGTGTCACATAGGTGTTTGATCAGCTGCCCGTGCAGACTGGGGTATGAAAATGTGAAGTTCAGGCAGTTGTTCCCCATTCACAGCAGATTGTGAGGGGCTCAGGTTCAGAGGGTAGTGTCACAGGTCTCCCATATGTCCAATAGGTATGACCTGGACAGATGAGGGTTAAGATGATGTGCTGTGGGGGGGATGTACATGTGCACTTGTGCAGCTCCAGGACTTGCATTCCCCATGACCTACTATTGTGACACAGTGCAGAGTGTTGTTGTCTGGCTGCCAAGTCATACATCACTGAGACAGTGATGTATGACTTAGCAGTCATGCCTCCGCCATGGCATGTGTCTACTTATTGGTGATCCTGCAGGGGAGTGACATGTGCTACATGCACACCATTGTGGCGATGGCTATCAGGACATGGGTGCATCATGGTGTCTGTCGCTGGTATGCATCACATGCATTTCCTATTTGACTCTGGGCATCCCTTTCATCCGGAAACCTGTACTGACTCAGTGGCAAGAGCTGTGATGTGTGCATGTCCACATGCTACACCGTGTCCTCTGCACTGTCCAACTACTGTGTAGTTGGTGCATGTGTCCACACTGGGGTGTTGCAATCCAACAGACACCAGACAGATGGGTGCAAGGCCATGTGGGATGTGAGTGCCATGGTTGGCATCAGACTGACAATTGGCTGCTCCTGTTCAGTTAGGGCACTTTTAGCAATGTACAACTAATGATGCCAGGGCTTGCTCTGTAATGTGCTGTGCTCACAGTGGTGTGTGCGTTTGGTGCAGGTGACTGATGTCTGTCTGTTTCCCCATTGTTTGCAGATACATCCACGGCCACGGAAGGGGACAGCTCCACGGACCAGGAGGAGCCGGAGAGCCAGACTGGGTCAGCAGCCGAGGAGTGGTCGGAGGGACCCAGTGGCACGGAGGGCGAGGGGAGCCACACCGAGGAGTCCTCAGCACCATCCACCTCAGCTGAGGACCAGAGCAACTCGGAGGATGACTCCCTTATGGAGGCGGGTGTCAGCAGCCACCACACCCCAGCTAGTGTTGCTGTCCCCGCCACCACCAGCACCACCACCGCCCTCCCATCGGCTCCCATTCCCCAGGTCCGTGGAGGCTCCCATGTTCGGGAGCGTGTCTCCTTTGGGCCAGGCACCGCACCCCTGCCCCTGTGTCCCCTGCTGCCCTGAGTGAGGAGTCTGTGTACCTCCTTCGCCAGCTCCATGTAGGGCAGACAGCCATGCTGAGTGTCCTCCATGCGCACACCGCTCTGTTGACTCAGCTGGTGTCGTTCATGGAGGGCATCTCATCGGGCATGTCTGACCTACAGAGGGGCAATAGGTCCATGGACTCCTCCCTGACGGCAGCAGTGTCCCTCCTGAGACAGTCCCTCACCCCTCCTGCCTCTGCTCCATCCACACTCCCCAGCACCTTACCCGTCCCAAGCACACACACACCGGCACAGGCACACACCAGCACACACATCCAGCACACAGACACACACGCCACAAACAAAACGCACACGCACGCACAGTCAGGGGACTGAAACCAGACTCACAGGGGATGGGGCCCTGGAACACACACACGCATCCACGAGCACTGCGCAGTCCTCAGTTGCCTCTCCCTCCAAAACACCCTCCCTTGCCTCACCTGCAACCCCAAAGACCCAGCACCTCTTCCTCAGTGACCTCGGCCTCTTCCCCTCCGATCCAGCTGCTCCAGCATCCAGGGGAAGAGGAAGCCCACCCACACGGAGCAGAGTGCCCCTCGCCCCCGGACACCCTCCCCCAGGCGCAGACAGACTGAGGCCCCCACCCGCAAGTCCCCCGGAGTCATAAGAGCAAGACCCTGCCGCCGCCCTGCAGCTCAGGCACCAGGTCTCCTTCCTCCATCCCTCAGGCCCCCACTCCACAGGTGCCCCCACCACACCCTGCCCCAGGTTCCCCCACCCACAGATATACCATCCCCAAGAGGATCCGGCCTTCTCCCCCTGGCACTTGCTCTCCCGGCACCACACCCCCGGTGCGCTTGTCTGTGCCACTGATGTGGTGAGGGTGTCCTCCCCCTCTGTCCAGCCCACCTTGCCTGTTCCCCATTCTCCTCCCCTGGTGGTAGGCACTGCAGTGGAGTCCACAACCACCCTGTCTGACTTGGGCACTGCAGTGGCGGACCTGTCCACTCCATCTGCAGGGTCCACTGCAGTCGTGCCGGCACCCACAACATCTGAGTCATGACCCCCAGTTGTGCCGGCACACACCATGTCAGACACCTCCACTGCAGTTGTCAGTGGCTCTCCAGCACCCACCACCCCTTCCCTGCTTCCTCCTGGTGAGCCCTGATCCTGTCCCTGCGGTGCCTGGCCTGCCCCCCGGTTGCCCCTCCTAGTGGATTGTCCCTGGTTTTGTGCAGGCATGCGTAGGGTGACATCTGCCACTGTCACCAAGTTTGGACTTTGACAATGGACTGGCCATTGGCCTTTGTGTTTTTCTGGACTTTGTTTTCATTCCACACATATGCTGAATAAAGCAACTTTCTGTTCTCTAGTGCTTATGCTTCTGATGTACATGTTGTTGATGATGCTAACCATGCCCTTGCTGCAGTGATGGTGATATTTGGTCTCATGATAATGAAGTGTTACTGTGCAGGAACCCATGTGGTCCAGGGGGAATGTGTCCTATCCTGTGGTGTATCCATGTCATCCATAGCAGCATCTGAGGGTGTGATGTGTTCAGTATTTGGCAATGGGATTTCCTACTTAGATTAGCTATTTCACATCTGTGGCTTCCACCCCTGCACATCTGTTGTGCCTGCCATTGTTCAATTCCTCTACTTCCCTGGCGGTGTGGCCATCTCCACTGGACATGCAGGTTTGGGCATCAATGGGGAAGGACTCATCCGTGTAGTCTGTGCAACATTGCTATACAAGTGTGTTGGATCTGTGCTGATGATTCCGTTGGCACTTCCATGACCAGGCTGATGTGACGGGAGCCCTCATTTGGTGCTAATTGTTGATTGTGTGACCAAGTGCTCAGCTGACATGATGGGGCCCTACTGAGGCAACATATGGCACAGCTTTCCTCACACAGGAGTGGAGTCCCCTCATGGCAGTGTGTACACCTGTGACATTGCCTGCGCCCAAGGTGTGTGTTGTATGTGCATGTCTGTGTGTTCACTTCTGTTTAGCTGTTCATGCTGTGATCCCTAGTGTTGTACCTGTTTGTGATGCTTGCTGAGTTGACCTATGTTCCCCCAAAGTCTTCTCCCTGGGTTCTCTGTGATGTGGGTGCATGGCACATTACTGGTCATCAGGGTGTCACCCATAGGTGTGTTTGCTGTCAGGGCTGAGTTTGTGTGCAGACGCAGATGGGTCACAGATCAGGTTTCCCCTTGGCACTTGTTGTTTGCCCCTGTCATGTGATTTCCAGTTTGTGTTATCTTTCAGTGATTGTGACACGTTGTGTGTGTGACTGCTGGCACTCCTCAGGGTCCGGGCTGCAATGTTGGTTGTTGTCTATGTGTGTTCTTTGTGGGTGACCTTGGCTTCTTCATTGGTGTGTGACTGTGGCTGGGATCCCATTCGTTGGTGTGGTATTGCCGTCATGTCCATGTACAGCGTAGTGTGCAGTGTGTCAGACATTCAGGAGTCTTGTTGAGTGGCCATGTGTGATGTGTTTCTGCACCTTGGTTCCCACCCACCACCCTGGAATAGTCATGGGTGCATGTGCAATGTCACCAGTGCATGTGTACTTCACTGCTGCACATTGTTGGAGGTCGAGGGTGTGGTGTTGAGTGTGTGCAGATGAGAGTTGTTGCCCGGCTAGGCCCCTGCCTCCATGTTGGCCTTGGCTTACTGGCCATGCTGATTGATTTGTGCTTGTGTAGGTGTGATGGTAGTTTGTTGCTCAGGGCACATGACTGTGGTTCACAGTGTGAACCACATTTAGCTTTGTCATCACAGTGGGATTGTAATGCAGCCCAGGGTCACCACATTGTGGGGGCCCTGGGGGTGGTGCTGTGGTGTGTCTGTGTCTTGCTGTGTCAGTTGCTGTTCCTACGTGCCTGTGTGACATGTGTGATTTGTGCTCCCTCTCATCTGACAATGCCTGCTTGCCCACATAGGGGATTTGGATCCATGAGTTACCTTTGTGTGGCACTGTATGCACATCTGTATGATTGGTATTCAGGTCTCCTCATGTGTTGTGTGGTTGCCTGGGGACACTGGCACCCCCCTCACCTGTTGTGTATGATGTGCAGTGTGGGTCTGCCTGTTTGTGTTTGTGCATCTGCACCACTGCATTGGCATATCTTGGGTGTGCCATTGGCTGTATGTAGTTTGGTGGGTTTCCCCTGCTGTCCCTGGGACTCCTAGGTCATCGGTCAGCACAATGATCATGGTTTGTGTGTCCCATTGCTGCCATGGTATGGTATCTGTTCACCTCACATCTGCAGTCTCCACAGGGTATCTGCATTTGTGTGCCCATTGGTGCAAATATGTGGGTCTGCATTCTGATGGTCACTTCTGTCATTGTGTCATTGATGAATGTTGACAGTGTCAGCCCCCATGGGTGTTGTTTGTCTGCACATGGCCAAAGGTATGTCTTATTTGCACTGCAGTATTTGGCTCACCCAATTTATGTTGCAATGGGACACATACACTACTTTGCCACTGATGTGTTTTTTGTTCTGTGACCAGGAATCATCCATGCAGTTTGGCAGTTGCAGCTCTTTCTTTGTCAACACTTACCTTTTGGTCACTGTGATGATGGGGGTTTAGACCCCATTGCCACATTGTTCAAAATGTGCTTCAGCTATGGACCCCACACTTACATTTTGCTCACTGTGATGATGGGGGTTTAGACCCCATTGCCACAATGTTCAAAATGTTCTTCAGCTATGGACCCCACACTTACATTTTGCTCACTGTGATGATGGGGGTTTAGACCCCATTGCCACAATGTTCAAAATGTGCTTCAGCTATGGACCCCACACTTACCTTTTGGTCACTGTGATGATGGGGGTTTGGACCCCATTGCCACAATGGTCATGGCCTGCTTGCATTGTGGGTGCCACACACATATATGTGTGGCACATGTGCTAGGGGGTCACATTGTATGTTCAAAGTCATGTTCGGTGTTGTAGGCATTTGACACAGTCTACACACGCTTGTCATGGTGTTGGGGGGATGTCTTTTTCTTGCATTCCCTAGGTTGTGGTGTGCTGGTTGTGTCATGCATTGTCCATCCTATGAGTGGGGGTGGTAGTTGTGGTAGGCATCCAGCCCCCCCTGGCTCAGGGTGGTAGTAGTGGTAGGCATCCAGCCCCCCCTGGCTAAGGGTGGTGGTGGGCATCCAGCCCCCCCTGGCTAAGGGTGGTAGTAGTGGTAGGCATCCAGCCCCCCCTGGCTAAGGGTGGTAGTAGTGGTAGGCATCCAGCCCCCGCTGGGTAGGGGTGGTGGTAGGCATCCAGCCTCCCTGGGTGAGGGTGGTAGTAGTGGTAGGCATCCAGCCCCCCCTGGCTAAGGGTGGTAGTAGTGGTAGGCATCCAGCCCCCCCTGGGTGAGGGTGGTAGTAGTGGTAGGCATCCAGCCCCCCCTGGCTCAGGGTGGTAGTAGTGGTAGGCATCCAGCCCGCCCCCCCTGGCTCAGGGTGGTAGTAGTGGTAGGCATCCAGCCCCCCCTGCTAAGGGTGGTAGTAGTGGTAGGCATCCAGCCCCCCCTGGGTAGGGGTGGTGGTAGGCATCCAGCCCCCCCTGGGTGAGGGTGGTAGTAGTGGCAGGCATCCAGCCCCCCCTGGCTAAGGGTGGTAGTAGTGGTAGGCATCCAGCCCCCCCTGGCTAAGGGTGGTGGTGGGCATCCAGCCCCCCCTGGCTAAGGGTGGTAGTAGTGGTAGGCATCCAGCCCCCCCTGGCTCAGGGTGGTAGTAGTGGTAGGCATCCAGCCCCCCCTGGCTAAGGGTGGTAGTAGTGGTAGGCATCCAGCCCCCCCTGGCTCAGGGTGGTAGTAGTGGTAGGCATCCAGCCCCCCTGGCTAAGGGTGGTGGTGGGCATCCAGCCCCCCCTGGCTGAGGGTGGTAGTAGTGGTAGGCATCCAGCCCCCCCTGGCTAAGGGTGGTGGTGGGCATCCAGCCCCCCCTGGCTGAGGGTGGTAGTAGTGGTAGGCATCCAGCCCCCTCTGGCTCAGGGTGGTAGTAGTGGTAGGCATCCAGCCCCCCCTGGCTAAGGGTGGTAGTAGTGGTAGGCATCCAGCCCCCCTGGCTCAGGGTGGTAGTAGTGGTGGGCATCCAGCCCCCTGGCTCAGGGTGGTAGTAGTGGTAGGCATCCAGCCCCCTGGCTAAGGGTGGTAGTAGTGGTAGGCATCCACCCCCCTGGCTCAGGGTGGTAGTAGTGGTAGGCATCCAGCCCCCCCTGGCTAAGGGTGGTAGTAGTGGTAGGCATCCAGCCCCCCCTGGCTCAGGGTGGTAGTAGTGGTAGGCATCCAGCCCCCCCTGGCTCAGGGTGGTAGTAGTGGTAGGCATCCAGCCCCCCCTGGCTAAGGGTGGTAGTAGTGGTAGGCATCCAGCCCCCCCTGGGTAGGGGTGGTGGTAGGCATCCAGCCCCCCCGGCTCAGGGTGGTAGTAGTGGTAGGCATCCAGCCCCCCCAGGCTAAGGGTGGTAGTAGTGGGAGGCATCCAGCCCCCCCTGGGTAGGGGTGGTGGTAGGCATCCAGCCCCCCCTGGGTAAGGGTGGTAGTAGTGGTAGGCATCCAGCCCCCCCTGGGTGAGGGTGGTAGTAGTGGTAGGCATCCAGCCCCCCCGGCTCAGGGTGGTAGTAGTGGTAGGCATCCAGCCCCCCCTGGCTCAGGGTGGTAGTAGTGGTAGGCATCCAGCCCCCCCTGGCTCAGGGTGGTAGTAGTGGTAGGCATCCAGCCCCCCCTGGCTAAGGGTGGTAGTAGTGGTAGGCATCCAGCCCCCCTGGCTCAGGGTGGTAGTAGTGGTGGGCATCCAGCCGCCCCTGGCTAAGGGTGGTGGTGGGCATCCAGCCCCCCCTGGCTAAGGGTGGTAGTAGTGGTAGGCATCCAGCCCCCCCTGGGTAGGGGTGGTGGTAGGCATCCAGCCCCCCTGGGTGAGGGTGGTAGTAGTGGTAGGCATCCAGCCCCCCTGGCTAAGGTTGGTAGTAGTGGTAGGCATCCAGCCCCCCTGGGTGAGGGTGGTAGTAGTGGTAGGCATCCAGCCCCCCTGGCTCAGGGTGGTAGTAGTGGTAGGCATCCAGCCCCCCTGGCTAAGGGTGGTAGTAGTGGTAGGCATCCAGCCCCCCTGGGTAGGGGTGGTGGTAGGCATCCAGCCCCCTGGGTGAGGGTGGTAGTAGTGGCAGGCATCCAGCCCCCCTGGCTAAGGGTGGTAGTAGTGGTAGGCATCCAGCCCCCTGGCTAAGGGTGGTGGTGGGCATCCAGCCCCCTGGCTAAGGGTGGTAGTAGTGGTAGGCATCCAGCCCCCTGGCTAAGGGTGGTAGTAGTGGTAGGCATCCAGCCCCCTGGCTCAGGGTGGTAGTAGTGGTGGGCATCCAGCCCCCCTGGCTAAGGGTGGTGGTGGGCATCCAGCTCCCCTGGCTAAGGGTGGTAGTAGTGGTAGGCATCCAGCCCCCCCTGGCTAAGGGTGGTAGTAGTGGTAGGCATCCAGCCCCCCCAGGCTCAGGGTGGTAGTGGTGGTAGGCATCCAGCCCCCTGGGTGAGGGTGGTAGTGGTGGTAGGCATCCAGCCCCCCTGGGTGAGGGTGGTAGTAGTGGTAGGCATCCTGCCCCCCTGGGTAGGGGTGGTGGTGCGCATTCAGGCCCCTGTGTGCATATGTGGCATTGGTGATGGGCATCCCGCCCCTATGGTGCTGCTGTTGCTGGTGTAAGTATATTCTGCATCCCTCTGTGTGTGTGTGATGTGTCGTGTACGTGTTGTATGTGTTTTGTGGTTGGTGTCTGACTTACCTTCTGCGCCGTACGCGTCCGTGCCTGTTCCGGTAGTAAATGTAGAATATTGGTATGATCGGGACGAAGGGATTCATGGTTGGTTCGTGTCGTTCGTCCTTCTCGTTGCTTCGCGTCGTCCTCGTCGCTTCGCGTCGTCCTCGTCGCTGGCGTGTTCGTCTCGTAGCCGTGGATTGTGTTGTGGCGCGAATCGGAGCTTATGTGCGCCTCTCCCGGATGCTTTGACGTGCCGTGCGTAGCGACGGGTTCGGCGCATACGGGAAGCGCATCGTACTTGTTCGGCCGGACGGAGCTGCATTTTCCCTTCAGTGCGACTCGAATCAGCGTTTCCGGATTCGCCTCGGTCGGAGAACAGGACCTGGATTGGGTGAGTACGGCTCGGCCGGATTCTGTGCTGTTGTGCGCATCGTACTTACTCGTTCGGTGTGCTGTACGGATCGGTCGGGAAACAGGCTTTCGCATGGCTTTTTTCCCGACCGAATGGTATTGGGTGCGCCTCCGACCGAGATCGGAATCGGCCCCAAAGTCTTTTACCACTCCAGGCTCCTTATTACATCCTTGGATTGGTAAAATACATTCAAGCCAACCTGGAATGAATAAAAGCAACTCTTCAGAGAGGTATAGCTTTGTCCAGACGCAAGGGAGCATCCAGTACAAGTCAAGACAATACCCTTTCAGGCTTAGGGTGCTGCATACATTATGCAAAAAAGGAAGCAGGAAAACTAGGTTGTTCCCAAGTTTTAGGCAGAGCGCAGTTCCTTTATGTGGAGCGCCCATTTCTTTTTTTTTTAAGTTTTAGACCTGATATCCTTGGCTTGGTTTAGCCTGTCATTTTGCCTCTACCTACTATATTTTTGACTATGTGCTGGGCTTAATTTTTGCTGGTTTTGGTTATCTGGACACCTTACCACTGCTGATCAGTGCTAAAGTGCAAGTGCTCCCTGTGTAAATTGTGATTATGATTGGTTATCCATGATTGGCATATTTGATTTACTTGTGAGTCCCTAGTAAAGCGCACTGTGTGTGACCAAGGCCTGTAAATCAAATGCTACTAGGTGGCCTGCAGCACTGATTGTGCCACCCACAGGAGTAGCCTTGTAACCAAGTCTCAGGCCTGCCACTGCAGTTTTTGCCAGTGCAGTTTTTAACTGCCATGTCGACTTGGAAAGTACACCCACTTGCCAGGCCCAACCCTTCCTTTTTTCTACATCTAAAGCACCCCTCCGGTATGCCCAAGGTAGCCTCGGGGCAGGGTGCTGTGTAGGTGAAAGGTAGAACATGTACTGGTGTGTTTTACATGTCCTGATAGTGAAATGCTGCAAATTTCATTTTTCACTTTTGCAAGGACTATCTCTCTCATAGGTTATAATTGGAGCTGCCTTGTAACACCTTACACGTGTAACTTTTAATTGGGAAGTGTGTGGGCTCCCTGACCTCAGAATTTAAAAATACATCTTATACTGAAGTTGGTATTTGAATTGTGTGTTTGAAAGTGCCACTTTTAGAAAGTGGGCATTTTTCTGGCTTTACCATTCTGGGGCCGATTCCGATTCGGGCCGGAAATCTCTCCGACCGAGCCGGACCCGGAGAGATTTCCGACCGAATCGGAGCCGTGCAGCCCGACCGAACGAGTACGATGCGCACGTATGCCATCGGACTCGATTCGGTCGGACTCCCATTGAAGTCAATGGGAGCCTGCCGTACAACGCGTACGCGGGCTCCCATTGACTCAATGTGTGCGAGGCGGACAAGGGCGCCCCTACAGCATGTACGCGGCGAGCGATTCGCGCCGTACACGCACAGGTAGGGGGGACCCATGGGTCCCCCCTGTGTGCGACTCGCGCAGCTACGCGTTCAGGGTGGTCCGACATGGACCCCCGAAGTACGGCTCCGACAGCTCTTCTGAGCCGGAGTGTGCGGCTCGGTCGGACTGCTCGCGGCGCGCATCGTACTCACCCGGCCGGGAAACGTCTCCATTGCGCGGTGCGAGTCGAGTCCGAGCGAGTCGGTCGGTGCGGTTCGAGCCGGGAACGAGTCGGTCGGAGCGGTCGGGATGCCCGGACGAGTCGGTCGGCGATTTCGCATCGTACTCGCTCGTCCGGACGCGCGTACGGATCGGTCGGGAAACAGGGCTCCGAATCGGATCCGGTAAAGCCGAATCCGATTCGGAGCCCTACGGCCGAGATCGGAATCGACCCCTCTGTGTCTCTGCCTGCCTGTGGAATCAACATCTGATATAGACTGACAGGGGCTGTTTGTGCATTCACTCTAGACAGTCACACAAAGGGAGCTAATGGGTCTTCCTGAGCTAGAGTGGTAGGAGGAGTTGTCACTGGCACCTGAATAGGGCTGTGTCTATCCTCTCGCAATGCTGTCTCCACCCCCCTGTTGAGTGTCTAGAGCCAAATAAGGGCAAGGCAGGATCTTGAGGACCACAAAGACTTTGCCAACTTCAAAGGTCAAAAGGGGTAAAGGTTTTGGACATGTAACCCCACATTTTTAGAACACTTCTGGACCAAGAGGAGACTCTGCCAAGAGGAAGAGCAGGAGAGCTGTCAGGAGGAGTACTGCCCGATCGCTGTGTTGCTTTGCTGGGTTGGCCTAAAGTTGCTGCATCTCTCTTGGAGAGGACAAGGACTGGACTTTGCTTTGGTATCCTGCTGTGAGAGAGTTTTCTCCAAAGGCGTGTGTGTGCTTGCCTCCTGTTAAGAAGTCTCAGGGCTATCAAAGACGCCATCTGCAGCCCCCCTGAACTACTCTGCTGGGAGTTCTGACCTGCCAAGTGTTGCCAATTCCAGTTCTGGGCCCTTGGAGGTGCATCACCCTTCCAGTGCCGTTTGTCCAGGCGCAGGCTTGCCGTGCGGTTGAAAAAACCAACACATCGCCGTGGTGTGGCTGAAAAATTGACACAGCACCTGTTTGGGGCCAGAAGAACCGCTGCAGCCCGAGTCCAGAGCACTATGTCTCTGATGTCCGAGACCCCCGCTCCGACTCCGACGCAGGCCCTGCTGTGCGGCTAAAGGAATTGATGCATCACCTGTCCGCGGCTACGGAAATCGATGCAGTGCCTGTTTTGCCGCTGCATCAGCCCAGTGTGCCTGGAATTTCCATGTATCACACCTGTGTGGCAGGTTTCCAGGGCATCACCGTGCAGTAAGGAACAGTGTTCGGAATTCGATGCATCACCTCTCCTCGCAGTAAAGAATCGACGCAACACTTCTCCTGCGTGCAGGAGAACTGATGCCTCCAGTCCCCTGGGACTCAAGAATCGACACATCGCTTGTGTTTTCTGACGGTTCTCTCTTCTGCTGCTGTTTTTCGTCTCGGATTTTGCCCCATCAAAGGTACTTTGTGCTAAAATCAATGCATCTACAGAGTTCTATGGACTAACTTGCGTAAAACTTTAAAAAGTAATATCTCTACTTCTGTATGTTGGATTTTTGTTGTTTTGGCCTTGTTTGGTTTAGATAAATATTGGTTATTTTTCTAAACTGGTGTAGTACTCATTTGTAGTGATTTCACTGGTTACTGTGTGTGTTTTGTTCAAATGCTTTACACATTGCCTCTGAGATAGGCCTGACTGCTCGTGCCAAGTTATCATGGGGGTGAGCAGGGGTTATTTTGGGTGTGTAACTCCCTTACCCTGCCTAGAAGGAAGGTTCCCTACTTGGACAGGGTGTAAACCACTGTCAGCTAGAGACCCAAGTTTCTAACATTAAGCATTACCACAACTAAGCAGTTTTTAAACGTACATTTAATTTAAAAGTAAATAATAAGGTAAAGTTGAAATTAGCAGATATATATGTGACCAACAAAAGTATCTAACCTGATTTTAAATATTATAATGAACATATAAAACATAGTTTTATTTAATGCTATACAAACAATATGTATGTTTAAAAAACGATAACATTTTGACAATATAAACTGTACAAAAATAACACCATCACAATAATAATAACACAATCAACACTGAACAACACCATTCACAATAATAATAACACAACCTCACAACGTGTAAGACATACAGTTCTACCTTACACATCAATAATCTCTCATACTCACCAAACCTAAACTGGATCAGCTCGCAACAGGACAGTGCACCTCAGGAAAGTGTGCCTGCCCACAGAATTCTCAAATTCAAAGTCCAAATGTATTAATTTATTTGCGCAGCTTTCTCTGCGCCTGTGTTCCTTGTGTCCTGTTTTTTTTTAGAATAAAGAAGTTACTCAAGGTTTAAGGCACTGTGTTTTGTTTACAGCATCCTGCTTCGTAACCTCCGAAACACTGGCGACAAGACTTAAATAGATCCTGCTTGTGCTGATCATGCATGTGCTGAATGGGAAGACTGAAACTAAAGATGCTGGACACCCCAACTGTGTCTTTTTGCACCAAACAACTGCACATTAAGCTCAGGCTGAACTGTTAGTCGACTGAGAATAAGGAAGAGAGACTTGTTGCAGCTAAGTGGTGATATTGCAGGTCGTTGGGTGATCTTGCTGAAAAATACGAAGGGACATATTTACAAGGGCATAGCGCACCAGAACATCACTTTATCCAACGCCCCGGTGGTGCAATGCCCTGCTTTATATTTACAAGGCAGCGCTAAGCCACTTTGTGTGGCTTAACTCTGCCTTGTAAATATGGCCCTACTCGTTGCAGTTTTCTGTGGCAAAGAGGTATGTAATGGGTCTTGCTGTGGGCGTCCCCATGCAACTCCCATTGCTTTTTGACACTGCCCCAGATTTACAAGGATCCGTAAATCTGAGGCAGAACCAAAAACTAATGCCTTTGAAAAGGAGGCATTAGAGTGGCACAACGAGGATCATTTCTTGTTTTTCTCCTCCTTTTTTGTGCTTTCTATGTGTGCTGCATTTTTCAGCACACATTGAAAGAGCAAAAAGGCACTAGTGACTGTTTTTGTGCAGAAAGGTGTCCCTTCCTGCACAAACATAATCATCCCTGCAACGCAGGCACCCTTGCAACATGGTGCAAGGGTGCCTGTGCTGGTGCTAGGCACCTTTTTTAGCGCCAATACAAGGGTAAACCCAGGGGTGTGCTGCATTCTTGTAAATATGGCACTTCCAAGCTTTTTTTAAGTGACGCTGCATGGTGCAGCGAAATTGCTTGCAGTGCCGCGCTGCGCCATTTCATGGCAAATATGCCTCGAAGTCAGTAGCGGTCGGTGGTGGGAGTGCCGCCGGGTGCTGACGTGGGGCGGGGGAGGGGCAGGGTGGGGGGTAGTAAACTACGGATTACGGCCGATTACAGGTAAGTACACATATAAATAAATAAAACAAATTTCATTTCTTGCGCTGCATCGCCAAATGTGTGTGGTCATTGTTGACCTGTAACTTTCAAAAGCGTGTTCTGGGCAGTCGTCCCTCTTTCCGCGTCAAACACCGCCTTTGGCCACACACCATTCAAGGGAATATATTCTATAATATCAGCTCAACTAAGGACTCAATATAAAAGACGTACAGCTACGGAGGCTGCCATTTTCCCAAATAAATCTTTAGGGGAATAAAGTGACAAGCGCTACTTTGATCGAGGACTCCAATACCATAGAGATACAGAAGTATTGCAGGATCTGCCCAATCTGAGAAGAGGGAATATTCATGCAATAAAACGGATAATTGATGAGCCCTGAAGAAGTCCTTAAATAGGACGAAACGTGTTGGCTACCTGTGAAGAAAAGAGAATAAGATTTAAAGAATAAAGAAATGTGTGAACAATTTCACCTGGTGGAACTGATTCTTTGCCTTTAATGAGTGCGGATCAAATCATTTCTGTAAATGTTTGATGTGGAAAGCTTTTTCACATACTAGGAAACTATGGGGTCTTGTTCCCTTTGATCATTGCACCATATGCTAACAATCTCCCAAAATACAAATAAGTGTGGTATTAAATCCTAGACCTCTTTTGTAAATCATTCACCCACAACACCTGTCAATGGCTTGTAACACAGTGTGATAAAAACCAAGTTGTTATCACACTGTGTTGTTATATCAATTGCCTTTGTCATAATATTTCATAAATAAGCAGACTGGACCTATAGCTTCGAACAAAAGGTTTCCAGTGCACAAAACAGGCGTATATAACTTGTTACTGTAACCAACTTATTACTCAAAACCAATTCATTTTGAGGGCCCAATTAACAAAGGTCAGTTTAGACCTGAAGTCTAAGTTTAGACCTAAAGTCTAACTTTACACCTGAAGTCTAAGTTCAGACCTGAAGTCTAAGTTTAGCCCATGAATCTAAGTTAGGACCTGAGGTGTAACTTTAGACCTCATGTCTAACTTTAGACTTCAGGTCAAAAGTTAGACTCCAGCTCTAAACTTAAGGTCCCATTCACAAAGGTAAAGTTAGACCAAAAGTTTAACTTAGAGTAAAACCCTAACTTTACTACTTTTGGGTATTCACAAATGTAAATTACTACTAGTAACTTTACTACTAGTAAACTTACTAGTAGTAACGTTATAAGTAGTAGAGTTACTGGTAGTAAAATTACTAGTAGTAAAGAGACCAGTTGTAACTTACCTTTGTGAATACCGAAAAGTAGTAAAGGTATAGACTTTTGGCCTAATGTAGGCTTTTGCCTTAGGGGACTGTTTCATCACTCCAGATTTTCAGAGCAAGTGATAACAAGTCACATGAAGAAACATGTCACAGAGTGCTGCATATGACATGAAAACTGTCATCTGATTTTCAATATGTATTTACAACTGCTGAGACCGATTTATGAGTAGGACTGTGGCTGTTATCATAGGTGATGAAAGAATTGTGTGCTGCAGGCGTACTGTTGCTTCTATTTGCAAGAACAGTACATTGACCTAAAACAGTGCCAGAATTCTGAGGCATTACATTGGATTCTGGTGTAATTAACTATATTTGCTCATTTATAATAGAGGTAAGAATGGTAATTGTGCCATTTTGCATGTGTGTTTAGAAAAATAGGAGCACCCGTATTGTGCAAATGTACGGGGAATGAGAGTTTCCATATTTTAATGACATGATAGGAGAATGATTGTGCCCATATTGTTGTGCAGACATTTCAGTCATGAGAGTACCCATATTGTTGTGGATATATTTGAGAAATAAGAGTACCTGCATTTTGCTACAAATGTTAAAGGGAAAGAGAGTACACGTAGTATTGTGCAAACATTAGTGAATGAGAATACCCATATTTGACTGTAGATGTTAGGAGCATGAGAGTAAGTTTATCATTTGGAAATATGAGGGTAATGACATTATCTGTGAGTGTTAAGGGGATGAGAGTACTCATATTTGAGAAAATGTTTGGGGAATGAAAGTACCCAATTTGTTTCTGATTCTTTTTGGGCACTGATAGTTTCAGCATGCTACACAAAGGGGTCAGTGACATTAGTTCCCATATTTATGATAATGTGCTTTGGAACACAGTTGAGGTATACTATAGTTTCAAGATGTTCTCTAAGTTATATACATTAATTACTGTACATGGAATTGTTGTTGGTTGCCTTCTGGAAAGTGTTGATTGTTAAATTGATTGGTGGATGTGTGCTTGGTGAGAGTGTTAAATGAATGTGAAATGCTAAGATTTAGCTTACAATGTGTTTTGAATTACTTCTGTGGTTTGTAGTTGGGTATGATGATGTACAGGCATGTTATTCTGGATGTTGTGTGTAGTGTCAATCGTGGTTGTACAATAATTATGGTCTTGTAACTGAGGGGTTGCATTACATCTACATTTTTGTTGTCTTAATAAGGGAAAGTAATGTGTTATAAATATGCCCTATGTTCTCTGTCACTGCTAAGCCTGCTTGAGTGATTATGCATGAATGGAGTAGTAAATGTGAAATGTTGGCTTTATGTGTCAGTTGGCATCACAAGTCATTGCTTCGGGTGCATTTCTTTTTTAGTGCACATATAACTCACCTAATAAAGAAGTATTATACATAAAATATTAAGTTCTGCCTCATAATTACAAAGGAACCTGTAATGCAACAAGATCCATTCACCATTGGACAGTTTTTTTGTTTCTACATCTAGTGATAGTCCACTCATGGAAGCCAATAGGTTTCCCCTTCATTGAGGCATGACCATCCCTCAGTGATTGTGATTCTTCAAGGTGTCATGGGGGTCTAGTGTTGGGGTGTCCATGCATGTGGATTGTGTGGTATGCCCACTAATCATGGTGGGTCAAGTGCATGATGCAGTGGTCATGACATTAGATGTCTAAGTGCATAAGGCATGGCTAGAGGCAGGCTTCCAGACTGACATGAATGGAGATGGTGACTGTAGTTAATATTCTGCTATCTAAGCAGGTTCAATCATCAGGTGTCATTTGGGCTTCAAGAACCAAAATTTGCAGCATTGGTCCAAACATCTGTAGAGTTCAGTTTCAAACAAGTCTCAAATGTAGTAAAGTATGCAACGTATTTCTGCCCCTGCAGGTTGAGAAGTAAAATTGGATGGTTTCATCATCATCATTATTTTAGGCCTGGAGCTGAACATACTCTCATCTTACAGTTGTTGTTGTCTACTGATTAGCCCCATCAGGACACATGAATTCTCTCATGAAAATTACAAATCATCTGATAGATGGAGAATGGGGGACAGGCCATTGCGCCACAAATCTTATACAGAGTAATAACTCGCAATTATCAGCATCTCTTAAGTCATAAATGTGGACCCAGTTGTAGGCATGTGATTTACTAAGGGCTATGTGAAACAATGCACATGGTGACAGAATTGAAAGACATATGCAGTGGGTGACACATGCCGGAAGTGTGGATAAATGGAGGGTTGGAAATAATTGTTAGGTGTAAGTCTTGTCTATGCCATAACATTCATACACTTACCTGTCCTAGCCACAATGATTGTGGATAGGGCAAGAGTGGTCAGTGACGTGGGACCAGTATTACTCATGGCAGATGGTGATGGTCAGTCTGTAATGCCAGAGGGGCCACAACAAAAGATAAGTATCAGCAATGAACTGCACCTCAAACAATTTTGTGGCCAGAGTAATACGCATGCCAGTTCCAATAATGATTTTAAAGATACATGGCACATGGTAACCAGGAAGACAGGCACAACCATAGCAAGTGACATACCAGGAAGGTGAGTGAATGGACTAGATAAAGCAGGTAGTAACATAGAAAACTGTGATGTTGAGAACAGTAGATTTAACAAGCTACCTCCCCTTTTGACACAAGATGGGATTGTACAGACAGTAAAGTATGACCACTCCCACTAGCGGAAGGGCCACTGGTGTCCGTTAGGGTAACTAGACAAAATATCGAGAAAAAAAATATAGAATGGACAGAATATCGAAGTCAAAATATAGAATGGACATAATACCGAATGGACATAATATAGTGGTTAAAAATATCGAAATGCAGGTAAGTAATATCGACTGTCAAAATATCGAAGTACATAATATAGGCATTAAAATATATCGAATTTTTAATAATATCGAATTTTTAAAGTGTTTTTTATATTAGTATATGTGTTAAAAGTGTATATTATTTTTGTAATGTATGTTTAATTTTTTTAAAGTAATGAATTTTATGTTATTTAATTTTTGCGTAATTTAATTCCGTAGCGGGTTGTGGGTTTATAGGGGAATAGGGTGGGAAGTAATTTAATTATAGTAAATTAAATATTAATTTTTAGGAATTATTAATTATTTTTAATTTAATTTTGCGTTTTAGTTCTGTAGCGGGTTGTGGGTTTATAGGGAATAGGGTGGGAAGTATTTTAATTGTAATTAAGTAAATATTTATTTTAATTTATTTGTATTGATAATTAATGTATTGTGAATTAATTATTAATTGGTAATTAATTTTTATTAATTGGTAATTAATTTTTATTAATTGATACATTGATAATTATGTTAATTGTATTAATTTATTATTCGGAGCGGGTTGTGGGTTTATAGGGGAATAGGGTGGGAAGTAATTTAATTGTAATTAAGTAATTAATGAAATTATTTTTGTGTATTGATAATTAATTTATTGCTAATTAAATATTAATTGGTAATTTTTTTATTATTTGTTACATTTTTGGTATTAAAAATTAATTGGTTGTTAATTATTAATAGGTAATTAATTTTTAATAAATAATATTTATTGGTATTTATAATTAATTAATTATTAAATATTTTGTAATTGGTAATTAATTTTAATTAATTTTTTATTGGTATTGATAATTAATTTATTTTTATTTAAATATTAAATCATTACTTTCCCTACTGTTGCACTCACTGGAGTGGGAATAGTAATTTTTACCCTTACGCTGTCCAACGCTTTACCTACTGTTGCACTCACTGGAGTGGGAATAGTAATTTTTACCCCTACGCTATCCAACGCTTTCCCTACTGTTGCACTCTCTGGAGTGGGAATAGTAATTTTTACCCCTACGCTATCCAATGCTTTCCCTACTGTTGCACTTACTGGAGTGGGAATAGTAATTTTTACCCTCCCGCTATCCAACGCTTTCCCTACTGTTGCACTCACTGGAGTGGGAATAGTAATTTTTACCCTCCCGCTATCCAACGCTTTCCCTATTGTTGCACTCACTGGAGTGAGAATAGTAATTTTTACCCTCCCGCTATCCAACGCTTTCCCTACTGTTGCACTCTCTGGAGTGGGAAAAGTAATTTTTACCCCTACGCTATCCAACGCTTTCCCTACTGTTGCACTGACTGGAGTGGTAATAGTAATTTTTACCCCTCCGCTATCCAACGTTTTCCCTACTGTTGCACTCACTGGAGTGGAAATAGTAATTTTTACCCCTACGCTATCCAACGCTTTCCTTACTGTTGCACTCTCTGGAGTGATAATAGTAAATTTTACCCTCCCGCTATCCTACGCTAAAAATATTAAATATTTTTTATCAATATTAAGTTAATATATATATGTATTAAAAAATAAAGATGTATGTTTATTTTTTATAACTTACATTAATTATTTATTAATTTTAAGGTTATTTAAGTATTTTTAAGTATGTTTTAGTTAATTATATTTATTATTTCATTAATTTTACATTAATTTTAAGACATTTAAAAAATTCGATATTTTAACAAACTATATTATTTACAACGATATTTTGGATTCGATATTTTTGTACTTACCTGTTTGTAGATAGGAATTCGATATTTTGGCATTCTATATTTTATCCACGATATTTTGGCAGGTTGATATTTTGGCATTCTATATTCTGTCAGTGATCCGTCAGTTAGTAATTCTAAATGGGTTTTAAGGCGAGATAAGAATAATGTTGGATGTTTCTTACATTTTTGTTGAACTACAGGGGTTGAACAAGGAAAGCAACAAGACCTAGGATCTGACTTTTTCCTGTATAAATTACTAGGGTTTTAGTGGGCGGAATTTGATGTAGACTGTTGGCATCAAGACTTAGATGATGACAAATTCAGTTTTATTTGAGCAGAATCTGAGGTAAGCTCCTGACAACCAGACTTGGGTTGTGGCGAAGCAGCTTCTAAGGTATGTCATGCGTGGATGGGCTGCTATGTGGAGTTGGATATTATTTGTCTGTTGGTGGATACTGGTGTCCATATTAGAAGGGCTACATGTAGAAGAGTACTACAGAAAAGAACGAGCCTAGCATAATGCCACCATTTATGGAGATAGTCCTGGAGTGGGATGAATTCACCTAACTGACCTGGGCTGTTTGTCACATGCAAAAAGAACATTTATGTCATGTGACCTTTAAATCTTATCCTAGAGGTGTGGTGAACATGGTTTGAGGTTCCGAAGTGTCAAAAAATGTTCAACAATCAAGTAGAACAAGTATATATGTGTTAGTGCTTTGTCAGACACTTGGGGGGGGTGGGGTCTCTGTAACAACATTGACTTGAGACTGATTTGTAGTTCCTGAAAAGGCTGTTAACTATCATTTTCTTGTGGAACTGTGTGTCAACAGACCTTTCATATGTCTTCCTTAGAAATGGACGATAAATGATCAAGCAGTAGAATGTTAGGTGGTCAGGATCCAGTGTATGTTTCTTGTAGATGGACAGGATTTGCCCAATTTCTAGTGAATCCAAGAAGGAGCCTTTTGTGAGAAACCTGTTGTTGATGTTAAGGTACAGTGAGAACCAAATTATGTTGATAGTTTTCAGAGTGGATACAAGGATGATGTGATCTTCATGTGTGGAGTCTGCTAGAGGCTTTCAAAAGCTATGTGGGAGGTGAAAGATGTAATTTGTGAGCATAAGTGTGAGAGATGCACCACCTGAAATGTTAAATTTTCAGTTTGCTGAATTCCAAATCTCACCCTAACTGGAGTTCCAACCCCCCTACCCCCACAAGGAAAACTCTTTGGGGAATATTCACAAGGACTTATCGCCGAGTTATCGCCACCTTAACGCATCAAAAGTGGAGATAGATTTAACGCCCCATTCACAAGCGGGTGCAAACTGCAGACATCGCCAGTATTCCCGCGATAACTGCCGCAAATTTTACCCCCACGGGTCACATCACCTACTAACCCTAATGAGATGCAGAGTAGGCGTTCCCGTGCAAAAACACACGAAAACACCACTTTCACAACGAACTGGCAGATCTGCGATGCGAGCCAAAAACAGGCGATAAGCCGCGGTAGCAGCAGGGATTTAACACCTGCCTTCTGCTGGTGTTAAGCAGGACGACTACCTGCAGCACAAAAGGGAGCCCAGCCCAGAGCCACATCGGAAGACCCACAGATGCCATGGAGCCAATGATCATGCAGCTCGGAGACCCAAGAGGGCCACAACACCCACCGCCACCACTCCCAGGCCCCGCCCCCATATCACCCCCAGACAAACACATACCGTGCACGACACAAGAGCCACAAAAAGCGCATGATGTTGCACAATGACAAAAAGAAACACACATGTGTGGTCAGAAGAACGAGAAACAGTCACACATCATTGAAGTAACAACCAAAAACTTTATTG
The DNA here is from genome assembly GCA_963921515.1 of Calotriton arnoldi. Lineage (NCBI taxonomy): Eukaryota > Metazoa > Chordata > Amphibia > Caudata > Salamandridae > Calotriton > Calotriton arnoldi. Next base: position 800,017 of record CAWUFW010004116.1, on the reverse strand, counting down.
AAATACAACACAAAACACCAATGCGGAAGACTCCTGTCGGGTCCGTCCGGGACAAACTTGATGTCACAGCCTGGAAAATAAAGCACAAAATCAGAACGTGTGTCATGCGCACATCAAAGGAGCGAGAAACAGAGAATGAAAGAAAGGCTGAGAGAGAAAGAGAGAGAAGGAAAGGAAGGAGAGAGAGAGAGAGAGAGAAGGAAAGGAAGAGAGAGAGAGAGAGAGAGAGGGAGGGACACTGCTGCCCCCACGCACCCAGGCCCCACTGCTCACCTGCTGCTACCGGTGTGTCTCCAACCACGTGCCGGTATACACTGCAAGCCACCAGGTCTGCAATCTGTAATCGAGGCCAGAGTCAATCATGGCAGAGTCCATATCACTGCACACGGCAACAACGCCTGTCCGTCCCTGTGCACACATGCAGCCGCACCCTACCCCCTCCCGCTGGCCAGCGCTGGCTGTCCGCACTTGCGCACCCAGGCCCCACTGCTCACCTGCCGCCAACGGTGTGTCCACCAGTGGGCACACCACATGCCCGTGCAAGCTCCAGGCCCCGGTCCCGCCACCATGGCATGCTCCACATCATGCGGACCCGCACCGCGGCCCAGCAGGTCCCACACATGATGCAGAGTCCTGAGGCATCAATGGCAGAGACCACATCAGTGCACACGTCATCATCGCAGGCAGCACACCCGCTCAGCAATTTCGGTGCCACTAACCCTGTGCAACGCCAGTCAGCGCCACGTGGTGGTAGGCCCGTGACGGCCGCAAGGCTTCGGGTGCCACTAACCCTGTGCAACCCCAGTCAGTGCCACGTGGTGGTAGGCCCGTGACGGCCGCAAGGCTTCGGGGGCCACTAACCCTGTGCAACCCCAGTCAGCGCCACGTGGTGGTAGGCCCGTGACGGCCGCATGGCTTCGGGTGCGACTAACCCTGTGCGCAACACCTCATGGGCCCTTTATGATTGAGAATCGTGGAACGTCCGTCATCCAGTCACCACCGGCAGTGGGGAATGTGACGTTGTCGGGCCCTTATATTGGCGGGGTCACATGGCCTGTGACGCCTGTGCTGGATGGGTGTGGTGTGTGTGCAAACCTGCCCTCAGAGAGTGGCCGTGACATGCTGACAACTAGACCAGTGACCTGCAGACCACTAGCGTGTACACCTGCGACATGTAGCTATGTGGGCCCCCCTCGGAGCGTAAGCGGAGTGGTCTGGCCTGGCATATGCCAGACCAGCGCAGGGCTTACAACAATGACTCGGGGGCTCTGGGCGTGGTTCAGACCATGTCCAGACAAGGAAGTGACTAATGCGTGTGTCCCTGTTGTAGTGTCTACGGCACCCGGAACGCAATCTGCAATGTAGCACACTGTGAATGGAATCCCACTAGATGAGCATCATTGATGTTAGGGGGAATCACTGTCCCTACATTCATCCACACATTCATACATGAATGATGAAAGACATGACACAGCAGTGCGTTTCTGAATGTTTAATGCACATCCAGTGGAGTTTTGCAGCTGGAGCAGTACAGGGCCATGCCAACCCCACTTCACAATATGGGCCCGTGGAGGGCCAGCCAGAGTCCATCCGGGAATGACAAGTACTGCGGAAGAGGAAGGGTACAGTCCGCAGTCTGGTCATCGTGTCATTGGTCACCAAACAGGATATGGCAGTCCATGTCGCGGTCCAAGGTGAGTGCAGTAGAGTGTATCAGGGGTCAGTGGAAGGTCATGGGGCTATGTGCGGCACAAAGCAGCAACAGGCCAGGTGGTGGAAATGAATGCTAGTGCCTCCTTCTGATCTCAATCCCATCCATGTCCTCGTCCTCGGATGTGTGCTCTGCCCCACCTGTGGGTGTTGCAGTTCCGGCTGCGGCACTGTGTGCCACTGACACATCAGGGGCCGGAGGTGGATTGTCGGCTGCACTGTGTGGCAGTGACATATCAGGTGCCGGAGTGGAGACGCCTGCCGCACTGGGAGGCACTGACACACCAGGGGGCAGAGATGTGGATGGTGTGGGAGCAGCAGCATTCATCTGCGCCACGCCTTGTGGCAGCAATGCCATGATGAGGATCTGCAGGGCATGGTAGATCCCAACTACATTTTGCTGATGTGCAACGGTGGCTGCCATCCTTTCCGCCTCCATCCGCACCATGTCCTCCATGAGCCTCCGCATGTGTGCCAGCTCACGGCTGGGGTCGCTGGAGCAACTCTGAGCGGACAGGTGTTCTTGTCTCCGAGTCATGACTCCAGTGATGTCAGCCAGGTCTCGTTGGAGACCATGGAGCGGCCTGTGGGTGTCCGTTAGGGACTGGAGGTGGTCCCTGATGGGACCTAGACACCCATGGATGGCGTCAAGTTTGGTAGCCATGAGGTCAAACCCCACCCGCACCTGCTCAACCGTCTCCCTCTGGCCCTCCAGCACACAGCGTTGGAAGGCCATGTGTTGTTCGTGGGGTCTTGGGAGACAGCCGGGGTTGTGGGTGCCTCCTGCTGGGTGGTTTGTGGAGTGGGTGGGGTCTCCTCGATGCAGCTGGGCTGCCCTGATCCTGGAGGTGAGTTGCGGATGATGTCAATGATGTCTTGGAGGGCTTGGGTGTCGATGCTGGGGGTGTCCTCCTCGTCATCAGTGAAGAGTGGCTGGGACTGCTCTGCAGGAGGTGTTGACGGTGCCTCTGCAATGTGAAGGGGAGATGCTGTATTGCAATGTGTCCACATGTATGTAGCCGCTGGGTACATGTTCACATTCAGACAGCATGGCATTGTACATTGTGACAGTCTGTAGATCAGGGCCATGATCCAGAGTCATTGTGGGTGTGCACTGTGCTCTGCTTGATTGTGCATGTGTACCATTGTGGCCATCTCCCCCGTCCCCCCAGTACCTGGTGGTTACTCACCCTGTTGCTGTTGTGTTGTGTCATGTCGAGCAGTGTCCGGTCCCCCGACTCCTGCCACAGTCTCCACACTGATGACTGTCGACACCAGCTCCTCCATGTCATCCAGCTCCAGCTGTGGCGCTGGGCTCCCACCTCCAGTCTGCATTGCTGCCTTCTGGTTGCCTGCAAGTTTTTCCTTGGTTTTGCGCTTGATGTCATTCCATCGCCTCTTGACCTCGTCCATTGACCTCTTGTGCTCTCCGACGGCATTCACCTTGTCCATAATGGACCACCATATTCCATTTTTGGTGCCCAATGGCACGTTGGAGGTGACGAACGGTTCTTGATGGTGTTCCATCACCTCCGTGCCCAGGATCCTGTTTTCCTGCGGACTGAACTTCGTCTTCCTCTTCTTCTTGTCCTTGCCCTTCCCTGTCCCCGAGGTCCCAGGCTGGGTGTCAGGGGTGCTTGTGGGGTTCCGCTCGTCCTCTGCGCCTGCTCCGGATGCCTCCATGGTGCTTCGGTGTTGGTTATTTTGTGTTTGTGTGTTTTTTCTACTTTTGTAGTGATTTTCCCACCTGCCGTGTGTGCATTGCAGGCCTGGCGCTGCCTATCGCTGATTTCCTCATCGCGGTGTGGTCCATCGCATGTTTTTTTGCGTTGGGGTTTCGGTTTTTATCACCGTTGCGGTTGTTGTATCGTGGACATTGTCCGCGGTTTCGGGAGACTATCGCATGGTACCGCCGTGTTGTGAATTCCACGTTAACACGGGTTATTTTCCCGCAATGGACTGCGATGTGTGAAGTTGCGTTAACATTTTTTGGAGATGTTTAGCTCACGTTCTTGTGAATATCCCCCTTTATCTCTTTATCTTGTGATAATGTGAATTTCTTTCTCTATTTCTTCACCTGTTATCTGAATGCTTGTGGTATGCCTCTCTGTGTTTGATTAACAGTAATTGTGTACTCTATAAATGTCATGTCTTCAACTTGTAATAATATCCTAAAATACTGTTGACATTATCTCTGTGTAACAACGAGTTGGCCATTTTTTTAAACAAAATCCTAAAGATTTTAGGAAACAATGATTGTCAGTACCATATTGTCAATCTAGTATGAGTAAATTGAGTCCAAAAGAGAATGAATGAAAATCTTTTTCTCTAATGACAAAATTAGAGATGATGTAAGAATGAATAGGTTAAATTGACTTCCCCACTGGATGTTTAGTTAGACAGATTAAAAATGTGGTAGAAGCTTTATCATGTGACATCCTGAATGAGTCACTTTATTGAGCATATTGCTGGTCTTTAAAAAAGCAATTGTCAGACCTCATTTAAAGAGATCCGGGTCAGACCCTGATTTGACTTTTGTGAGACAAAGTCCCTTTTTGCTTGGTCTCCCCCATCTTTTTTGCTGAATTTTATTGCTGGATTTTAGACTCTGTACACTGGCGCACTAGCGTCCTGTGCCCCGTGCATATTCTCTGACGCTAAAACATGTAAAAATGGACTAATCTTTGATTAACATGTTTAACTCTCCTGTAAGATCATAGTACATGGTGTAGAAAGTACTACACTCATGGTATGGAAAGTTAAATGAAAATTGTGGACTGGAGCACCTATCATACCATCCACTAATGTGACAGGGAAAATATAGCTTCAGGCCTACCAGTGTAGCCTGACTGCAACAGTTTAAACATGTAGCCTAATCTGTCAAAATAACCCATTTGACTGGGAAAGGCTTTGTTTTAAATATTTATGAGTCACTCAATGTAGGCCTTGTAGCCCAAAGGTAGAGTGCATGATATTTAAAAGCGGGACTGGTTGAAATTTAATGTTACCATATCCCTGCAATGACAAGCCCCCAAAATCCGTTTTTACTATTGAAGGCTCTTGCTGTCTTATGAGAAACAGAGAGTACAGATTAAATTATTAATTCTGCTATCTCGTTTTGGGACCAGCTAGACAAAAACTTCAACCAGTATTTTTTCATATTTATTCAAATCCAATATGATAGAAAAATTAGATTTTTAATACATATTTAGAAAAATTTACTTTTAGAAAGTTAATTTTTCCCTGTCTGAAGCTCATTGAGGCTAATTTGCGTTAGCCTTCCTGTTAGCAACAACAAGATTTGAAAAAACTCCAAAAGTGGAACAATGGCTTGGGCCTGGTGACAGGGTGAACAGGGTGTGGGGCAGATGATCCCTATCTGCTTCAGTAACTTGAAAGGGGCAGAGGAGAAGCCTGTTGATTCCGATTTTATTGTAATGGAAAAACCAATGGAGGAGGAAGCCTCTGGCCTTTAGACCCAGGGTAGCCAATTTGGCACCAGCCCAGTGGGAAGACGAGCTAACCAGTTTGGGATAGCCTAGGTAGAGAGGACTGTTCATTTTCCTAAACACACCCCTGCCTGGTACACAAGCTCCCTCCAAGGGCAGAAGGCCTGGGCCATCTCGGATTCTCCCTAGAATAGTGCATTGTAGGCTACTTTGCAGTAAAAGAAATAGAATCTGCTGCAAAAGTGGGTAAGTTGCTCCTGGGAACATTTTACCCGTTGGTTAGGGAGTGTCCATGTGTCACCTCATCCACTGGTGAGTGAAACGTACAAAGCTGGCATATCACCCACAGCTTATCAGAACACTTTCTGGACCTGTGGAAGAACAGAAGAAGGACTGCACTTGCTGTTTGAGACCTGTGAGGAGACCTGAGGGACTGTACTTGCTCCCACTGATACTTAGCCCAAAGAAGTGACTCCAAGGTTCAGATGGCTGACCTCCTGTGTGGATTCAGCGACAAAACAAGCTGGATGAAGCCTTATTCCTGAAGTTGCCAGTTGCAACCGGAAGAGGACTGGACCCTGCTGATACCCTCTGCCTGAGTGAATCCTGACCCCTAAGTGTTGTCCTTGAGGTCCTGTGAGCCTTAGAGATGTCCAAAAGGACTTATTCTGAAATCTGTAAAAATTTGGCTTTCCAGACCTTCAGAGTACTGGGACCAACGACCAAAGTCAATCTGCCTAGAGGCTGATCATGCTGGGCAAGAAAATCAAGTTGTTCCCACTCAGAGCTTTTTGCAGTTTGAAAACTCCATTCAGTAGATGCTCACTGCAAGCCTACCTGACTTCAGAGCAATGTTCCCGATACAGCCTGCAGCCTTGGCATACTGGAGGATTCTGAAAAAAACTCAGTCCGAACATTGAAATCTTGATCAGGTGAAGGAACCAAAAGTATCCTACAGACGAGAGGACCTTTCTATGTGTGAAATGTGAACTTTTCCCTCTCTGAGAATTTCCCGCCACAACCAATGGCTTCAGTGGGACCTCATCCAACAGTGATCAAATTTAGAACAGTCTCCAACCTTGCCCCACTTGAAAATTCCATTTCAGAGACTATGTCCTATGGTAATATCTTTGACAGAGATGAACCTGCTTGGTGTATCTAACCTGCACTGTGCTCATTCTGAATTTGGGCCTAGGTCCTGCTCACCCATCAGCAGTGACTACTGTTTGGTGCCTTTTCCCCTTCAAACTTCAGACTATTTTTTCTTGGTGCTTTTTTTCTTCAAACTTTTAAAATTTGAATCTCTGATTCCCATTATTCGATATTTGTTGCTTGAGTGTCATTTTGTTTTTATAAAGAAGAGTGTGATTTTTATTGTGTTTTGTTTTCAACTTCTTAACTATTTTGGTGCTTCTAAATGATTTAAACATATTATCTAAGTTAAGCCTGTGTTCTCAGGAGCTTAGCTGGGGTTTAAATTGCGGAAACCTTTGACTGGACCTAAACTGATTGTGACTTTATTACTTGTAATGGACTACCATCCACCCTAATAATTAATTCACTTTCTTTAACCAACCAACTAAAGGCCACAATTCCTCTTGCCTAGATGGTAGAAAATCATGCATGCCAATAAACTGTTGGAGCATCTAGTAAACCATATACATATAGATCAACTGCAGCCTTTGGCTGTTAACAGAAAATGAATGTGCTTTGGTCTCTGCCCTGAATGATATTCGTATGATCATTCACAAGCGTGATTTAGCTACAAAGCTACTCCAAGACATCTTTGTGAGTGTTAGAAATAGGGTCACAAGTTGGCAGTGGTTTGCACCCTGTCCAAGTAGGGACCCTCACTCTAGTCATAGTAAGGGTGTCATGCAACTAAGATAACCTCTACTCAACCCCTTTGGCAACTTGGAACGAGCAGTCAGGTTTATCTCAGAGACAATGTGCAAAGCATTTGTGCATACACACAGTAACACAGTGAAAACACTACATAATGAGTCCACACCAGTTTAGAAAAATAGCCAATATTTTTCTGAATAAAACAAGACCAAAATGACAGAAATCCAACATACATAAGTCAAGATATCACTTTTGAAACATTAAGCAAGTTTAGTCTATAGAAATTAATGGATGCTTTACGTTTTGCACAAAGTACCTTGAATGCATCAAAAATCAAAGATGAAGCAGGCGCATGGGAGGTGAGGTGCCGGAAAAGCAAAGCAATTTTACCTTGCTGTTATTTTAAAGTTGCTGAACTGTTGTGGGGAGGTCGGGCTCACTTCGTGGGGGCACTGGTGGTTTCCAGGTTTGTTTGGAGCAGAACCACTATTTTGGGGGCAGGGAAGGTCAGTGAGTTAGTCCCTCCCCCTGACACTACATATGCACGGGCTGACGCGACCGCGCAGCAGGCGCGCCAAAGGCAAGCCCGTCTGCGCCCATCAGCATCCCGGAAGCAGCCGGCGCCGGCCCGGCTGCTGGAGACCCCCCCGTTATTGGTAAGCCCCTGCGCTACAGTGGGATGCAGCTTATGGCCATAGGCAGGAGAGTGAGCTGCCGCTCCCTCGTGCCTATGCCCAAGGATTCCCATCTCATGGTCTGCTCCCACTGCGGTTGGGTCTCCTCCAACACTAATACAGGGGTGATACCTGAAAGAGTGTCCACGGGTAATCCTACTCTTTATGAGATTAAGCCGGATAGGGGGAAAGGCAGTTTTAAGGCCCTGCTTCTTAACACTCGTTTCCTGAACAAACATGCCCCCAATATCTACGATTTATTAGTTGACAACAGCCCGGATTTCCTTTTTTTAACGGAGACTTGGCTATTTGATGATCAGGAAGGACCGGCCGGTGGGCACTGACGGAGACATTGCCATAATTTTTAAGCATCATTTCTCCTGCACCACGGTTCCTTTAGAGGATATAGCAGGTGCCGAAAGTCTGGGGTTTCACGTAAGGGTGTCAGCACATCAATCGTTGCCAGGCATCCTAATTTATAGACCCCCCGGTCCTGCGGGCAGGTTTCTTGACTCTATTAGCGATGCTGTCTCTCCCCTCACCATCAAATATAAACATTGCCTAGTTTTAGGCGATTTTAACATTCACATGGATAACTCCACCGAACAGGAGCCCACAAGACTACGAGAGTCACTGGCTATCCTTAAATTGACACCTTTTGTCCTTCACACGACCCACGAGAAGGGCCATATTTTGGACCAGATTTTCTCAACTGATAAAATAATAACTTCCGTCCCAGTCCTTTTAGTATGGTCCGATCACTTTATGATTGATTTTACTATTGAGAAAGTGCAGTACCATCGTAAATCTCAGGGAAGACCATACTCCCGCAGCTTTAGACCTTTTTCCCAATTCACAGCTGAGACTCTAACGGCTGCCCTCAGCAACCACCCGATCCCCTCTAATGGCAATGTGGAGGATGACGCGGACGGTTTGGACAATTGGCTCCAGCTCCGCGCTGATGATCTCGCCCCCTCCTCCCTGCAAAACCAGCTAAGGTTTCGCGTGCCTCACCGCCGTGATTTACGGCGGCTCTCAGGGAAAGCAAGAGTGCTTGCAAACGCCTAGAGAGGACATGGCGTAAAAACTTCGACCCTAATGATAAAAAAACCTATAAACAGGCGTTGAAGGTGCACTATAAAAAAACTTTGGAAGAGAAAAAACGCTTTCTCTCTTCAAAAATCACACAGGCTACTAACCAAAGTAAAGAGATTTTTAAAACTGTCAAGGAGTTTTCATCCCCAAACGCGATTGCAAGTCCTTTCACGCCTACTGAGGCTTGGACGAACCACTTAGCCTTCTTTTTCCACGAGAAAATTAAAACTATTCAAGATACTTTCTCTCTGTTGCTCCTGGCCGAAGGTGTAAATCTAGCATTTTCCACCCCGTCTACCCGGCCAACGGGTTCGCTGCTCACGCAGTTTCCCCCCATCTCCTTGGAGAAATCTCTGGAAATCATGAAGGCCCTTAAATCAGGCTCACCGTCCGATCCATGTCCAGCCAAAGTATTGGCGTCAATAGCTGAGGTAATCAACCCTGCGTTAAATCGGATCCTCAATGCTTCCTTGGAGTCTGGGCTTGTCCCTGACCGGTGGAAGAAGGCCAAAATACTCCCCCTGTTTAAAAAGCCCCGGTTAGATCCAGAGATAGCTGCCAATTATAGGCCAATATCTCTGCTCCCTGCTTTCTCGAAAGTTCTAGAAAAATATGTTAACTGTGTCATCACTACATATGCTGAAACTAACCAAGTGTTCCATCAGAGCCAGTCCGGTTTTAGGTCAAATTTTAGTACGGAAACCGCGCTTCTAGAAGTCTCGGAGGCCATCAAAGAGAACTTAGATAAAGGCGGGAAGGCCATGCTGATATTATTGGACCTATCAGCGGCTTTCAATACCGTGCCCCATGATCAGCTCTTTCGGAGACTTCAGGAGTGTGGCTGTGGGGGCACGGTACTATGGTGGTTTTCGTCCTTTTTGAAAGACCGCCAACAAACGGTTTGGTCTCCTCCCTTTGCAGCTCCCATTCCCGCCTTAAATGTGGGGGTCCCGCAGGGCTCAATTCTCAGTCCTACCCTTTTCAATCTTTATATGACCCCCTTGGCGTATTTGGCCGAAGGCCATGGAGCCAAAATTGTATCCTACGCTGATGATACACAATTGCTCTTCACCTGTGATAAGGAGGCAGATTTTAGAGGAGAAGTGATCAATGCCTGTCTTTCAGAGGTGTTCTCCTGGCTCCAATTGCACCAACTTAAGTGTAATTCTGACAAGTCGGAGATTATTCTTTTTGACCTTCCCACAGACAATGTGTGGCATAATTGGTGGCCCCAGGACATGTCTCCCCCCACCTCTTCGGTCAAGACAGTTAAAAACCTAGGAGTTAGGTTGGAAGATAACTTATCCATGAACTCCCAAATACAAGCTGTAGCGGGTTCCTGTTTTGGAATGCTCAAGATGCTCAAGCAGTTCTTACCCCTTCTGTCGGTAGCACACAGAAAAATTGTGGTCTAGGCGTTAATTACATCTAGGCTGGACTACGTCAACGTTCTTTATTTGGGAATCCCAGAATACCTGCTGACACGCCTACAGGTAGTCCAGAATGCAGCGGCCAGGGCAATATTTATGCTTGGCCCTAGAACACGGATGTCCCCCCATCTTAAATCCATGCACTGGCTCCCGATCCGCAAGAGGATAATTTTTAAAGCTATGGTTTTGGCCTTTAATTCCTCCACGGAACTGGGACCCGTACCTCAGGAAAAGAGTACAATTCTACCACCTGCGTCGTGCTCTGAGATCCGCTGCGCTCCAGCTAGCGTGTACCCCTAAATTTCTCCGCGCACGAATTGGCGGTCGCTCCTTTCAGGTGCAAGCAGTGCAACTTTGGAACAGTCTCCCTCTGGCTCTCAGACTGACACAGGACCTCCTCACCTTTAGGAAGTCACTGAAAACCTGGTTATTCCAGCAATAGCTCACAACTTAGCTAGTTAAGAGCCCGCAGTCAGTCACGCTCAGGTTGCTTAAGCACCGGGACACTCAATTGAGTAGCTGTGCGCTCTATAAATTCCTAGTAACATAACAATGCATTGGTTCCTTACTCCACAGGAGAGGTGATACATTGGTTCCTTGCTGGCAGGGGAGGTGATGTGTCGGTTCCTTATTTATTTATTTATTTATTAATTAAACTTATAATGCGCAACAGCTACCCAAAAGGGTTTCCCGGCGCAAACTCAGATACAGAGGCTGATGTCAAAGCAAAGGCAGCAGGCTAATGATTAAAAAGCCATGTCTTCAAGGATTTACGGAAATGAATGTAGTTAGTTTCGGTTCGAAGAGTTAGGGGCATAGTATTCCAGAGTGAGGGGCCAAGATGTGAAAAAGACCTACCGCCCATCCTTGCTAGTTTGATTTTTGGGACAGAAAACCTCCCCTGCGTAGATGAGCGAAGGTCCCGAAGAGGGACATAGGGATGAGCCAGGGATTGAAGGTATTTGGGGGCCGTACCACTTTTGATTTTAAACATGTAGCTCAGGGCTTTGAACTTAACTCGGTTCTCCACCCTTAGCCAGTGTAAGTCACGGAGATGGCCGGAAACAGAGGAAGTTCTGGGGATCCGGCATAAGAGCCTAGCTGCAGAGTTTTGAACCAGTTGCAGCCTGCGTGTCACCTCTTTGTTAGAACCCAAGTACAGAACATTGCCGTAATCAAGTCTTGAAGTAATCAAGGCATGAACAACAGTCCTCTGAGTGGGTTCTGGTAGCATCCAGATAACTTTTTTTAGCCACTTCAAGATAGTTAAACAGGTAGCAGCTACTTTAACAACTTGGTTATGCATACTTAGTGTATCATCCAAGATTACACCCAAATTTCGAGCTTGGCGGACCGGTATAGGAAGAGCACCCATCTCGCAGGGCCAATGTTGAGGACCCCAAAGTTCCCTATTTTTCCCAAATATAAGAACCTCGGTTTTTCCTCCATTCAGTTTGAGGTAGTTAGATTGCATCCATGATGCAATATTCCTCAACCCCAGCTGAAGGGGAGAAGTCCCTGTCGTGCTCTTCATAGATAGAGAGAAAATGATTTGCGAGTCATCCACGTAGGAGAAAAGGGTCAGCCCAGATTTCTCTGCAATATCCGCCAGGGGTCTTACATATAAGTTAAAAAGTAGGGGGCTAAGGATAGAGCCTTGAGGCACCCCATGAGTTAGAGAGTGGATATCAGAGCTAGTTATGGGAGAAAAAACTTGGAAAGTGCGACTTGTGAGGAAGGAAGTGAGCCATTTCAGAGCCGGCCCACATAAGCCCAACAAACTTAGGGTTTTAATTAACACAGCATGGGACACCGTGTCAAAAGCTGCGCTCAGATCCAACAAAATGAGGGCCACGGTGTCTCCAGCATCAAGATGGTGGCGTAGTCTTTCGTTTACCCCCAGCAGGGTGGTTTCTGTTGAAAAACCGGCTCTGAAACCCGACTGTGAAGGATGGAGAAAACTTTGCGCATCGACAAACAGTGAAAGCTGTGCATGGATATGTTTTTCTAAAATTTTAGAGAAGGCCGGTAAAAGTGAAATGGGACGATAGTTAGAGAGTAGTTCAGGGTCAGCATTTGCCTTTTAAGAAGAGGCATTACCATAGCATGTTTCCAGTCAGACGGGACGATTGCCTCCAGCAGGGAGGCATTTAAAAGATCCATGATAACCTGCAACGATGGAGGTTCCAGCTGCTGGAGTACGGAGATGGGCAAGGGATCCCTTGGCGATCCTGATTTTATACTACCCAAAAGTTTTTTAGGGTGGTGATGTTTAGCAGAGGCCATGTGTCCAATTGATTAGTAAGTAAATTAGGGCTCCAATCTTGGTTGGGGGTATGTCATCCATGGAAGATGGTGTGGATGTTCCTGGGGAGGGAGAAAAATTGTCAACCTGCCCTCGTACTATATCCTGATATATACTGTCAACTTTTTGAACAAAGAAAGTGGCCAGGTCCTCACATTGCTTTTTATTAAGTGCAGGGGGCTTGGTTTGAGTTTTGGAACCGGCAAGTTCCTTAACCATGTTAAAAAGTGTTTTAGAGCAGTTTAAAGCTCTTGAAATGGTGGATGAGACATGGTCCGCCCTAGCTGTTTTGCAAAGATCATGATATATTTTTTTCGCTGCTTTATAGTTGCTTTTGGAAGCGGGGGTGTAGTTCCTTCTCCACTTGCGTTCCATTTTTTTACATTTGGCTTTCTCTGTCTTTAAAGTCTCAGTGAACCAAGGTGCAGGGGGTCGATGATTGTTGGCTTTTTTTCTTGCCAAAGGTAAGCAAATGTCAATGGCATTAAGAAGCCATTTCTGTACCGAGGTGGAGAGTGAGTTCACTGATTGTTTGGAAATGGGCATGTGGGAACATAAAATGTTATTTAAAACTGTGGCATCTAGATTTTTCCAGTTCCTGATTAAAGTGTATGGAGTTACAAAAATAGGTACAGGAATCTCTAGGAGTTTTAAGTGGAATTTAGTAAGAAAGTGGTCCGACCAGTTTAGAGGGGAGGCCGGAAAGCAGTGGATCCCCGGAAGATTCGAAAAAATGGGGTCCAGCAGGTGACCTGCCTCGTGTGTGGGGCCTGAGTTCATAAGGCTAATATTTAGAGCTGCTAAATCCGAGATAAGATTGGTGCTACATTTACAGGTGGGGTCTTCCTTCCTTACTGGAAGGGGAGGTGATGCGCCAAATTCCAGACACGTGGCCTTTTCTGTGGCCCAGTGTCGATGAAGAGTCAGCGTCGAGGAGCGACGCGTCCAAAATTCAGACATGATGGGTCGATGTGACAGCAGCAATGCAAGTGGTGAGGTGATTTCACAGCCACAAAGCAGGTTCTGCATCAATTCTTCAGCAGTAAAGCAGGTGCTGCATTGGAGTCAGAGCGGGTGCCACAGACGTCGGTGACACTGTGCTCAGAACTCACACTGTGGTGATTTTTCAGGTGCAGAGCAGATGCTGCATCGAGAAAACAGGAGCTGAGAGCCAATACGTGGATTTTCTCACCTGGTTAAACTTCCGTCAGAGGGACAAGAGTGGCCAACTTGGAGACTCCCATACCTTGAAGTAAGTGTGACTACAGTACAGGGTTCGCACTCTGTCCCCGAGTTAGGATCATCATTGATGAAACTCGGGTACACAGACGGTGTTTGGCTACGAAAGGGGCAAGTATAGCCACTTCTGAGTTCCCTACCATAGAGTGACAAGACTAGGAGGGTACGTATCTAGAACCTTCCCTAGGGATCGGTATCTTGGTGAATGTCATCAACCCACAGGGGCGCTACCTACGGCAGAACCATGTTAATACGGCAAACAGGGTAATGGTGTTGTTACTTTCCCATATACCCTTATTTGAATCTTTTTAATCCTGCCAAGTGGGATCCATAATAAAGATAGCGGATACCCACTTAGACTGTTTTAGCAAGCTTTTTTCCTTGTGTGAGGGATCCCTTTTCTATGATTTCTTTCTTTTCTATATTCTCCTTTTTTCTCAGCGCTCCTCCCTGGATGTTGGTCTGCACCAGGGAGTCGCAGCGGCCCTATGATGAAGCATGCCACTCATTGAGTGGGTGAGGGCAGTATTTATAAGGCAGTATTTATAACCCTTTGAGATTCCCAAATTGGGTCATGATTTTTCATCTCTTGCCTCTTCTTCAAGTTCAGGTGAATACTTATTTTTCCTTTTTTTATTGGTATACATTTTGAACTGGGAGGGGACCGGCTGGCCCACATCCTAGAGGGTAATACATATAGAATTTTTTTTTTTTAGTTATTACCCTGATTTTCAAGTCCTTCTCGTGAAGTGAGTAGTACACTTCCAAGGGCCCAGTAACTGGATTTGGCTCCACTTGGCACGTAAGGGCTCTCAGCAGAAGAGCTAAGGGAGTAGTAGGTGAAATATTTGATGGCCCTGAGACTTCTCAATAGGAGGCAAGCATACACAAGCCCTTGGAGAACCTTGGAAGCAGGATACAGAAAGCAAAGTCCAGTCCTTTTACTCACAGAACAGAAGCAGCAAGCAGCAAGCATCAGCCCAGCACAAAAAAGCAACAGGCAGAGCGGCAGTCCCTTCTACAGCATCCAGCTCTTCTTCCTGGCAAATGTCTTCAGTCTAGAAGGGCTCTGATTGTGGGGTCCAATACTAATACCCCTTTATGCCTTTGAAGTAGGCAAACTTCAAAGGAAAGTCTTTGTAATGCACAAGACCCTGCCTTTCCCTGACGTGGCTCCAGACACACTACAGTGGGGTGGAGACAGCTTTGTGTGTGGACAGGCACAGCCCTATTCAGGTGTCAGTGACAACTACTTCTACCACTCTAGCTCAGGAAGGCCATCAGCCTGGTGATGGGCCATTAGGATCTGCAAGACACACTTCAGCTCCATTTCTGTGACTGTCTAGAGTGAATGCACAGGAGCCCAACTGTCAGCCAACCCAGACGTGTATTCTACAGGCAGGCGGAGCATAGAATGGTTAAGCAATAAAAGGGCCACTTTCTAAAATTGTCATTTTCAAATACGCAAATTAAGAAACAACTTCACCAAAAGATGTGTTTTTAAAATGTGAGTTCAGCGACCCCAAACTCGAAATCTCTATCTGTCCCAATGGAAAATTGCACTTTAAAGATATTTCAAGGCAATTGCCATGTTACCGTCTGGGAGAGATAGTCCTTGCAATAGTGAAAAACAAAATTAGCAGTATTTCACTATTAGGACATGTAAAGCACACCAGCACATCTTACCTTTAAAATACACTGCACCCTGCCCATGGGGCTGCCTTGGACCTCCTTAGGAAAGGAAGGTTATGACCTGGCAAGTGGGTGCTCTTGCCAGGTTGAAATGGCAGTTTAAAACTGCACTCAAAGACACTGTAGAGGCAGGCCTGAGACATGTTTGCTGGGCTACTTATGTGGGTGGCACATTCAGGGCTGCAGGCTCACTAGCAGCATGTGATTTACAGGCCCTGGGCACACCTGTTGCACTTTACTAGGGACTTACTAGTAAATCAAATATGCCTATCATGGATAATCCAATCACCAATACATTTTACACAGGGAGCACTTGCACCTTAGCACTGGTCAGCAGTGGTAAAGTACCCAGAATCCTAAAACTAGTAAAAACTAAATGTAGCACACAGTCAAAAACCAGGAGGTCAGAAGCAAAAAGGCATGGGAAATCAAGGCACAAGATGCTAGGTCTAATACGTGTCCCCTCCAGCTGAAACTGGGAAGCACTACCCAACCTCATTGGAGTTCTCTTCACTAAGGTGGAAAAACCTAGACAGACCATCAGCGTTGGCGTGTTCTGTTCCAGGACGGTGTTCCACCATAACGTCCATTCCCTGCAGAGGGAGGGTCCACCTCAAACATTTTGGGTTCTCACCCCTCATTTGCATTAACCATCAGAGGGGCCTGTGGTCTGTCTGAACATGGAAGTGAGTCCCAAACAAGTAGGGTCTCAGCTTCTTCAGCACCCAGACCACATCGAAAGCATCCCTTTCAATCGCGCTCCACCTCTGTTCCCGTGGAAGTAACCTCCTACTGAA
This sequence comes from Calotriton arnoldi, assembly GCA_963921515.1. NCBI lineage: Eukaryota > Metazoa > Chordata > Amphibia > Caudata > Salamandridae > Calotriton > Calotriton arnoldi. The sequence goes on along the minus strand of CAWUFW010004116.1, from coordinate 783,781 downwards.
TAAAGGCTACAGGTTGATCTAGGCCCTCTTCATTCAGCTGTGAAAGCACGGCTCCCACGACATGCTCTAAGGCATCAGTCTGCACCACAAACTCCTTGGAGAAGTCAGGAGCCTTGCGCACAAGTCCTCCTTCAGGGTTTCAAAAGCAGTCGGGCAGGCCTCAGTTCAGATCACCTGACATGGCTGCCTCCTTGAAGTCAGCTCTGTCAAGGGGGCAACAATGGTGCCATACCGCTTGGCAAATCTGCGGTAGTACCCAGTGAGGCCTAAGAAGGCTCTCACCTCCGTCTGATTCTTGGGGGGTACCCAAGCCAGAATGGTGTCAATCTTGAGTTATAAGGGTGCCACCTGGCCACTTCTTACCTGGTATCCCAAGTACACCACAGACTTCTGTTCTATCTGGCACTTACTGGCCTTGATAGTTAGGCCTGCGCTCTGCAGGGCCTTCAACAGCTCCTGAAGATGGTATGAATGGTCCTCCCAACTAGAGCTGAACACTGCATTGTCAAGATTGGCAGAACTGAAGTTCTCTAACCCATTCAAAACCTGATTGACCAACATCTGGGATGTGGCTGGGCCATCCTTCAACCCAAAAGACATGACCCAGAACTGGTAGTGCCCTCTTGGTATTGAGAATGCTGACCTCTCATATGCCCCTTCGGTCGAGGCAATCTGCCAGTACCCAGATGTTAAATCAAATATACTCAGGAACTTGCCAGCCCCCAGCCAATTAATAAGCTCATCAGCTCGGAGGATTGGGTGTGCTTCAGTCTTGGTGGCGGCTTTGAGCCACGGTAGTCCACACAGAACCGGAGTTCAGGAGTGACACCGGGCGAGACAGCCTTTGAAACCACGACCACTGGGCTAGACCAAGAACTGCTGGAGGGCTCAATCACCCCTAGGGGTAGCATCTTGGAAACCTCTTCCTTAATGCTAGCCTTCATTCTGTCAGTCAGCCTGTAAATCTTGTGCTTCACAGGAGGACTATCCCGAGTGTCAATGTCATGAATGCACCAATGGTTGACTCCTGGGATGAGTGAAAGCAGAGTTGAAAACTGTCCCAGCAACTGGCGATAGTCACTCTGCTGCTCTAGGATCAGTGTAGGGGAGAGAATCACACCCTCCATTGACTCATCCTGCTCCTGGGTAGACAGGAGGTCTCCTCTTCCACCCCATCATCAGTAGCCAAGAGCATGGTTAACTCAGACCCCTCAAAGTGGGGTTTGAGGCAGTTTACGTGCAGGTCCCCCAAGGGATTCCTAGGAGACTGCAAGCCCACCAAGTAGGTGACATCACTCTTGCACTCCGTCACCTCAAATAGGCCAGACCACTTGTCTTGTAGAGCCGCAGGGCTCTACTGGGTCCATCGCCCACACCTTTTGACTAGGCTGAAACTTAACCTGAGTGGTATTCTCGTCGTACCAATGTTTGATGTACTCCTGGTTAGCTTCTAGTCTCTTCTGAGTTTTTTGAAGTGTGCTGTCTTGTTCCAGAAGGCCAGCATGTAACAGAATAAATCCTGGGGTGGCTTCCTAAGAGCTTTCTCCCAGCCCTCCTTTACCAAACTGAGAGCGCCTCTCACAAGGTGCCCATACAGAAGTTCAAAAGGGCTTAAGCCAACCCCCTTCTGCTGTAACTCTCTGTAGGCAAATATAAGGCATGGTAAGAGGACATCCCACTTATGCCTCATGGGTTCCGAAAGGCCCCCAGTCATGCCTTTCAGGATGTAGTTGAACCTTTCAACCAACCCATTACTCTGGGGGTGGTAAGGAGTGGTGAATTTGTAGTTCACACCACACTTCTTCCACATGACCTTCATGTACAGCAGCATGAAGTTGGTACCCCGGTCAGATACCACCTCCTTGGGGAAACCCATGTGGGTAAAGATCCTCATTAGTGCCTGGGCCACGATGTGTGCTGTCACCAATCTCAGAGGGATAGCCTCTGGGTATCGGGTGGCATGGTCCGTCAAGACCAGGATGAACTGGTTGCCCATGGTTGTCCTGGGATTCAAAGGCCTAACAATGTCAATGCTCACCCACTCGAAAGGGATGCTCACAACAGGGAATGGTTGCAGGGGTGCCTTATATCTCACATTTGGGGCCAGTAAAAGGGGTGACAAGCCTGTCAAAATTCTTGCCCTGTCCCAACTGACCTGCCAGAGGAACATCATGAGCCAATCTCAGTCGGAATGTTCTGAAGCACAAGGGTATCACCAGCACACAGGCTGCCCCAGGTTCAGCAACCTTAGGCCCGCTATATAGGAGACCATATTCCCAATAGATCAGGTGTGATCCAGACTCTTTGCCAGCCACCTGGTCCTTGGCCTGCTGCCAAAGACCCACAAGAGTAGGTCACTCTTTCTGAGCAGCCCAGAATTCCTCCCTGGTGGGACTCCCTGCCAATGGGTCAGCTCAGGCAGGTTCCCCAGTTCAGCCACTTCTTCCCCTGTAGTTTCTGGGGCATCCCCCTCAGGTTCAGCCTCCTTCCGGACCATGGGAATTTCTGGAGCGGGTTTCCTGTGTCCCTTGCCCATTCTCTTCTTGGCAGACACCTGGGCCACACTTTAAGACTCCAGGTCCTTCTGATCACCCTGGGCTGCCATGGACCGTGTGGTCATGCACACCCCACTCAGGCAATCCCAACATCTCCAGGTGGGACTTGTATTCTACCTCCCTCCAGGCGGTGTGTTCCAGGTCATTTCCCAGCAGACATTCCACAGACATGGGTGGGCTCACAGCCACCCTCAAGGAACCTGACCCCCCCCACACAAAGGGAACCTGCACAACCTTGCAATGGTGCTCGCTATTGTCTACTGCAACTACTTGGTAAAGTACTCCAGGGACCAGTTGCTCTTCAGACACCAGGTGACACCAGGCAGTAGTCACTCTGGGTCCTGTGTCTCTCAGAGCCTCTACCCTCTGTCCATCAATGGTCACCCACTGCCTATATTTTTTAATGTTATCAGGCATTAGGTTTCTCTGGACCATCTCACTTTCTCATAGTGAGACAAGGGTCATCTCAGCTGGTTCCCCACACCCACCAGGGACCAACTCCTCCCCAAACCTACTCTGACCATCCCCAGTGACTGCCCAATTGTGAGGGCCTCTGCTTGGGACACCTGGGATTCCCTCTAAAGTACCCTGCCTGGTTACAGTCAAAGCACATCAGGGGTCTCTTCCCTCCAGGCCTTCCTGGTGGGAATTAACTCTTCTTCTTCTCAACGGAGGTTGGGAATTCTTACCCTGGGAACTATTTTGGGGTCCTTTAGAGAACGCCTTGTCTTTATCCTTGCCTTCCCTCCTTCTTCTGTTGGAGACCCTGCCCACCTTTGGCTGAGTCTCTCACATACAACCACTTGTGGACCCTGGTAATCACCCAGTGGTCCGCCTCTTGACTTGACAAGTGCTCCCACACAATCAAATTGTATAGCTCCTGCTAATCTGTTACCTCACTGCCCTTCACCCAACCATTCAGTGCTCTGAAAAAAAGTATCACTCAAGCCATGTCTGGCAATTACGTTTCTTGCTCTGCCTAAACTTGGGGGTAAGAACATACCTGGTGATCAGGGCATCCTTCACGGCAGGGAAGGTGAGCTTACTTGTGTCCCTTAAGGCCAACAGTGTGTCTCTCCCCTCCACTGTAAAGTTGTTCCTCAAACCTGCCCCCCAATTCTTCTCAGGGACCCGGTGCATGTAGAGCAGACCCATACCCATGAAACCACCTGTGTATGTCATCCTCATTGGTATACTTTTTCCCTAGGCCCTTGGATATGTGCACTTTAAAATCAGACTGCACTTTAAAATTGCTGCCACCATCTGTGCTGGACTTGGCCTTCAAGTCCAGCTCCTTTAACCTCAGCTCTTAAGCTAGAATCATGTTTCTCTCCTCCATGGTCAATTTATCCTTTTCTATGGCCAAGGCATCCTTTTCTGCATCCCTTTTGAATTCTAGCCAGTTCCACGTGGAGCGCCCTTTCATTGTCCAGTTTTAGCTTTTCCCACCTGTACTTTCTAGCTTCCTGTCAGTCTTCCAGCTCCTTTGGGGACAGATATTAGAGGACACACTGCAGCCGGCCCTAAAGGGTGCTCTCCCCACAGGCAGATCCTGATTCACAAAATCGACATGCAGGCTCTGATCCTCCACCTCCACATTGTCGTTCTCATCCTCTGTACCCCCACCAACCTCTCTTGCTACCAACCAGGCCCTTAGTGCCTTTTGTAGCTCCTCCTTCTTAGTGAAGCCTTTAATAGGACATTTGAGCTCCTTGCAGATTTTTTTGAGCTGGTTTACGATGTTGGTGTCCAGCTTTTCCTCCTCAAATAAAAACTTTGGGGCATATTAGCAAGACCCACGTTAAAATTATCGCCGTTTTAGCGGCAGGAAACTGCCGCTAAAACGGCGATAATGGGCTTGCTAATATGCGTTATGGAATTCCAATAGAAGCCCAGGTTAGATGTCCTGCACATCTAACCTGGGCTTCTATTGGAATTCTATAACGCATATTAGCAAGCCCATTATCGCCGTTTTAGCGGCAGTTTCCTGCCGCTAAAATGGTGATAATTTTAACGTGGGTTTTGCTAATATGCCCCTATGTACCTCCAACTGATTGCTCACCAGACTGAGACATGATTGTGGATCAACCTCAAGGATTGCAAAAAGAAGAGAAAAATCAAAAACAATATGTGGCTAAGTAGGGGTCTGCGATATGGCAGTAGTGTACACCAATCACTGTATGCAAAGTACAAACACAAGTACTATCCTCACCGCTGACCACCAATGTTAAAATTGGGTTTCTAGTTGGCAGTGGTTTGTACCCTGTCCAAGTAGGGACCCTCACTCTAGTCAGGGTATGGGAGTTACCCAGCTAAGATAACCCCTGCTCATCCCCTTGGTAGCGTGGCATGAGTAGTCAGGCTTATCTCAGAGGCAATGTGTACATACACACAGTAACACAGTGAGAACACTACAAATGGAGTCCACACCAGTTTAGACAAATAGCCAATATTTATCTGAATAAAACAACACTAAAATGACACAAATCCAACATACATTAGTAAAGACATCAATTTTCAAAGATTTAGCAAGTTTAGTATATAGAAATCAATGGATGCGTTTCTTTTAGCACAAAGTACCCTGGATGTGTCAAAAATCAGAGATGAAGCAGGCGCAGGGGAGGTGAGAAGCCAGAAAAGCAAAGTGATGTGGCAGTTTCTTACTCCTTAGGGGAGGTGATGCGTCATTTCCTTACAGCCAGGGGAGGTAATCCATCGGTTCCTTACTGCTAGGGGAGCTTATGTGTTGAATTCGGTAAACAACGTTTACAACGCATTGCTTACAACGCATGCCATTACAACGCAAGTCGTTACAGCGACGCGTTGTTACATCGCATGCCATTACAACGCAAGTCGTTACAACGACTTGCAGTTGGGGGCAGAAGGTGTTGGATTTGTTGGATTTTCAATCCAACACTTTCCCTACTGTTGCACACACTGGAGTTGGAATAGTAAATTATACTATTCCAAACTCCAGCGCCCCCTGAGAGCAAGTCGTTGTAACGACTTGCATTGTAATGGCATTCGATGTAACATGCGATGTAACAACGCGTCGTTGTAACGACTTGCGCTGTAATGGCATGCGTTGTAAACGCATGCGTTGTAACGAGTGCTATTCGTCGAATTCCAGGTATGCAGCCTTGATTCCTTGCTGCGTCCCTGCATCGATGAAGAGTCAGCTGCGAGAGACGATGCACCGAAAATCCAGACACGTTGTGTCAATGCAACGGCAGTGATACAGGTGCTGCATCGATTTCACAGCCAAGAAGCAGGCGCTGTGTTGATTCTTCAGTGGTGAAGCAGGTGCTGTGTCGGAGTCAGAGCGTGTGCCACGGACGTCAGTGACACGGTGCTCTGGACTCACACAGATGCAATTTTTCAGCTGCATAGCAGGTGCTGTGTTGAGAAAGCAGGCACTGAGAGTCAATGCGTGGTTTTTCTCACTAGGTTACACCTCCGAGGGCCAAGGAACTGGATTTGGCGCCACTTGGAAAGTCAGGGCTCTCAGTAGAAGAGCACAGGCACTGGTAGGTTAAGTCTTTGATGGGCCTGAGACTTCTTAACAGGAGGCAAGCATGCACAAGCCCTGGGAGAACCTTAGAATGCAGGGTACAGAAAGCAAAGTCCAGTCCTTTCACTCCTAGGACAGAAGCAGCAGGCCAGCACAACAAAGCAACAGGCAGAGTGGCATTCCCTCGTACAGCATACAGCTCTTCTTCCTGGCAGAATGTCCTCAGGCCAGACGGGTTTTGATTTTGGGGTGTCAGAGGGCCAATACTTATACCCCTTTCTGCCTTTGAAGTAGGTAAACTTGAAAGGAAGGTCTTTGTAGTACACAAGTCCCTGCCTTTCTATGACCACATTCCAGACACACTACAGGGGGGTGGATACAGCGTTGTGCGAGGGCAGGCACACCCCTGCTCTGGTGTGCGTGACAACTCCTCCCACCACTCTAGATCAGGAAAGGCCCATCAGCCTGGTGATGAGCTATCAGGATATTCAAGGCACACCTCAGCTCCCTTTGTGTGACTATCTAGAGTGAATGCACAAGAGCCCTAGAGTCATCCAACCATGAAGTTTATTCTACAGATAAGAAGAGGCACATAATGGTAAAGCAAGAAAAGGCCCAGTTTCTAAAAGTGGCATTTTCAAACACGCAATTTAAAAACCAGCTTCGCCAAAAGATGTGTTTTAAATTGTAAGTTCAGAGACCCCAAACTCCAATTAGCTACCTGCCCCAATGGGAAATTACACTTTAATGATATTTCAAGGCAATCACAATGTTACCCCATGGGCGAGATATTCCTTATAATAGTGAAAAACAAAATTAGCAGCATTTCACTATTAGAATATGCACAAAACACCAGTACATGTCCTACCTTTTAAATTCACTGCACCCTTCTCATGGAGCTGCCTTGGACCTCCTAAGGGGTTACTTACATGCATTAAAAGGGAAGGTTTGAGCCTGGCAAGTCGGTGCACTTGCCAGTATCGAAATGGTCAGTGAAATTGCTCCCCCTCCCTCGCAGCTCCACCATTAAGTGAGGCCTGCCCCTGCACCCTCGAGTGTTTGGTGCTCGAGCCCTCCTCCACCCGCAGGTTTCCCTGCGCCTCATCCCTGATGGTCCAGTGGACCTCTATCTCCTTTCTCTAGCTCCTTTTTTCACTCATTTTTCACTTGTTTTTTCACTCGTTTTTCTACCCTCTTTTTCTTCTCCTTTCTGCACTTTTCTGCATTTCTGCTCCTTTCTGCTCTATTTCCTTTTTCCTTTACTCCTCCTTTTCCCTCCTTTCCTGCCCGCTTTCCCTGCCGCTGCTGCCCCCGCAGCCCCTCCCCCCCAGCATGACCAGCGCGACCGGCCCAATCCAGCTCCCCTCCCCGCTCCCGCCTCCCAGCTGTCCAGCCCTCCCTGACCCCAACTTAAAGGCGGCCGCTGCGGGGACAGGCGAGCAAGACCACTGACCCATTGTCAGTGAAATTGCTCCCCCTCCCTTGCAGCTCCACCATTAAGTGAGGCCTGCCCCTGCACTCTCAAGTGTTTGGTGCTCGAGGCCCTCCTCCACCCGCAGGTTTCCCTGCGCCTCATCCCTGGTGGTCCAGTGGACCTCTATCTCCTTTCTCTACCTCTGTTTTTCACTCATTTTTCACTCATTTTTTCACTTGTTTTTACACTCGTTTTTCTACCCTCTTTTTCTTCTCCTTTCTGCACTTTTCTGCATTTCTGCTCCTTTCTGCTCTATTTCCTTTTTCCTTTACTCCTCCTTTTCCCTCCTTTCCTGCCCGCCTTCCCTGCCGCTGCTGCCCCCGTGGCCCCTCCCCCCCAGCACGACCAGCGCGACCGGCCCAATCCAGCTCCCCTCCCCGCTCCCGCCTCCCAGCTGCCCAGCCCTCCCTGACCACTACTTCATGGCGGCCGCTGGCGCGCCAAAGGCACCCCAAAGGCAAGCCCATCTGCGCCCGTCCGCGACCCGACCGCGACCAGCGCCTGGAACCCTGGACCTCCGCACCGCCAACGCTACGACCCAACAGCACTCCACGCACTCAACCCAGGCCGAAACAACAACTGCATGCTAGCCTCACCAGCCGACACCCATGGACCCTTCAGCTGTCACCGCTGCCTGGAGGCGATTGGCCCCGGCAATGTGTGCCCATTTGAGAAGCATTGAATAATTACAGGAGACCCCGAGCGCCAGACGCCGGAGAGTTGCAGGCATGCTGTGCCATTGAACCTAAATACAACCAGCCTGTAAGGAGAGCTGTTTTTATTCAGGTCAATCATATACAGTCTGTTCAAGCTGCGGTGCTGACAGTACCTATAATCTGATATCCAGGTGGAATCTTTATTCAAGGCCACACACAGACTCTACATATAGTCCTGAGGAAGACCCCCCTTTTGACGATCAATTTATCGCAATATTATCTGGGGTCGAAATGTCGACGCATACTTTTAAGTGCTATTGATCACCCATAACAATCGAGAATAGCCAGATCGATTACAAGTCGGGTTGAATCAGATTTTCATTTTTTCTCACACTGTGTCTAAATGTTTTGTCTTGAATATATGTTCATTGGTTATGTATATATTGTGTTGTGATATGTAAATAGGTTTATTTTCACTTCACGTTATGTTTCAATAAGTGTAAATACACATCATATGTCTGTGTGTGCATATATATGTCCTGTTCTCAGTGTTTTGAGTGCAAAGTTTTCACCAAATTGGTTATATAATCACATAATAATTCAGAAGTACATGTGTTTTTTGGGCGTTATTTTGATTTCTTGCATTACATTTTAGTCTCATCTGAGAAGAGGAACCAATTGAGTAAATAAGTTGAACGCTTTTTATAAGCTGATAGGTGGCAGAACCACTGTTCGCTTAATACACTAATCCCCAGGTTCTGCACATAACTGGGTCACCCCATTGCTTTATACTGGCCGACAAACCTACAGCACCGTTAGGAACACGGACCCAGCACAACCCGACCGCAAGAACACACCCGTAACGAAGACCTTGCAATGCATCCTTCTCAATGTTCGATCCCTCCACAAACACGCCACCGAAATCTGGGACCTCCTCGACAACACCACCCCAGACGTAGCGTTCTTCATCGAAACCTGGACCAACACCACCTCGGGGCCAGACATCGCCATCGCCATTCCCCAAGGATATAAGATCTCCAGGAAGGACCGCCCCACCCGCCCGGAAGGAGGAATCGCCATCGTCCACAAATCCACCCTCCGCCTGAGCACACTTCCAGACAAAACCACAGACCTGATGGAACACCTTCACTTCAAGATACTGACCAGCCCTACCACCACCCTCCGAGGAACCCTCATCTACCGACCCCCTGCACCACGTGGACCATTCACTAACTCCATCACGGACATCATCTCCTCGCATGCCATCGCATCCACCAACTACACCCTGCTGGGAGACCTCAACTTCCACCTCGACGACCAACTGGACCCCAACACCACATCCCTCCTGGACAACCTCCACAACATTGGACTCTGCCAAATCGTGAACGAACCAACGCACTCAGCAGGACACACCCTCGACCCCCTCTTCACAACAGGAAACTCCATCACCTTCAGCCACACCACCGAACTCCCGTGGACTGACCACCGATACGTCCACTTCACCTTCAGAACACCCACCATCCACAGACACCAGCACCTGCTCCCACGAAGAAACTGGACCAGAATCACCGACGACCAGCTCACCTCCTCACTCAGCAACTCCACCCCAACCATCGCGGGAAACGACGACCCCAACACTGTAGCCCGAACCCTGCACAGATGGATCTCCGACAGCGCCAACACCATAGCCACCCTCAAGAAAAACAACAACACCCACGCCAAGAAAGCAAGATGGTTTACCACCGAACCATGAGAGTCCAGACGCACTTGCCACCGCCTCGAAAAGGCCTGGAGGAACACCAAATCCACAGAAGCACACAACAACTTCAAAGCCGCTACCAACGCCCACCACCAACTCATCAGAAAAACAAGAAAAAAAGCGATTGAAGACAGAATATCCACACACGCACACAACAGCAAAGAACTCTTCAACATCATCAAGGAGTTCGCCCAACCCACCAGCGAATCGACGGACATTCCTCCCTCACAAGACCTCTGCGACAAACTCAGCACCTTCTTTCACAACAAAATCAAGAGCATCTACGACAACTTCGACGAAGACAACCAACACACTGAACCCCCGCCAACCACCCCGGACACCCTAAAGCCAGCGATTGACAACTGGACAGCCCTCACCACCGAAGACACACTGAAGACAATGAAGTCAATCCACTCCAGGGCCCCCATGGCCCCTGCCCCCACCACATCTTCAACAGAGCCGCCAACACCATCGCACCCATACTCCGCCACACCATCAACCGCTCCCTGGCGACCGCCTCGTTCCCCGACGACTGGAAACATGCCGCGGTCAACCCCCTCCTGAAGAAACCCTCGGCGGACCCCACCGACCTCAAAAACTACTGACCCATCTCCCTGCTCCCCTTCCCAGCGAAAGTCATCGAGAAAGCCATCAACAGCCAACTCGCCACATTCATCGAAGAGCACAACATCCTCAACTCCTCCCAATCCGGCTTCAGAAAAAACCACAGTACGGAAACCACCCTCCTAGCCGCAACAGACGACATCCGCACCCTACTGGACAAAGGAGAAACAGTAGCCCTCATCCTCCTCGACCTCTCAGCGGCGTTCGACACAGTCTCTCACTGCACCCTAATATGCAGACTCCTCGACGCAGGGATCGAGGAAAAGGCACTTGAATGGATCCGCTCCTTCCTCTCCGGCAGAACGCAGTGGGTCAGACTCCCCCCTTTCCTCTCGGATCCTACACCAACCACCTATGGAGTCCCTCAGGGGTCCTCCCTAAGCCCCACGCTCTTCAACGTCTACATGGCTCCACTCGCCCCATCGTCAGAACTTACAGACTCAACATCGTGTCATACGCAGATGACACCCAACTCATCCTCTCCCTATCCAACGAACCCAACACCGCCAGACACAACTTTCGAAAAGGCATGGAAGCCGTCGCCAAATGGATGAAAAACAGCTGCCTACAACTAAACACCAACAAGACAGAAGTACTCATCATGGGCCCAAACCCCGACGCCTGGAATCGACACCTGGTGGCCCCCCGCCCACCCCCATGGACCACGCACGCAGCCTGGGAATCATCCTGGACTCCGAGCTCAAAATGGACCGCCAGATCAACTCTGTCTCATCCTCCTGCTTCCACACCCTCCGCCTCCTACGTACGACCTTCAAATGGATCCCCCTCGAACACAGAAAGACCGTCACTCATGCCCTGGTCACCAGCAGACTCGACTACGGCAACGCACTCTACGCCGGAATAAACAAAAAACTCACCCGCAAGCTACAGAACATCCAGACCGCCGCCGCAAGACTGGTCCTCAACCTCCCAAGACACTGCCACATCTCCCAGCACCTGCGCACACTCCACTGGCTCCCCATCGAGGCCAGAGTCACCTTCAAGATACTCACCCATCCACACAAGGCCCTCCACGACACCGGACCAGCATACCTGAACAGCCGACTCAATTTCCACGCACCCCAAAGGACCCTACGATCAGCCCAGCTCTCCTACGCCATGGTCCCCCACACCATAAAGACCAGATCGGGAGGCCGCTCCTTCTCCTTTCTCGTGGGCAGAGCCTGGAACGCCCTTCCGCTCCACCTCCGACAGACAACATCGTTTCCCATCTTCGCAAGAAACCTCAAAACTTGGCTCTTTGACAGACCCCCTCCTTGATGGCCTGGAACCTGCACGCCCCCCCTACCCCCAGCGCCTTGAGACCCTTACGGGTGAGTAGTTGTGCTTAACAAACACCTGATTGATTGGTTGAATCACAGGCACTGCAGTGGCAGGCATGAGACATGTTTGCAGGGCTACACGTGTGGGTGGCATTATCAGTGCTGCAGGCTCAATAGTAGCATTTGATTTACAGGCCTTGGGCTCACCTGGGCTCACCTGGTGCATTTTACTAGGGGCTTAATAGTAAATCAAATATTCCAATCATGATTAACCAATCATTAATATATTTTACGCTGTGAGCACTTGCATTTTAGCACTGGCCAGCAGTGGTAAAGTGCCCAGAGTCCAAAAACAAGCAAAAACGAAATGCAGCACACATTAAAAAACCAGGAGGTCAGAAGCATAAAGACAGGGGAAATCACACCAAAAAATGCCAGATCTAACAGTGAGACATTGGGTTGTTGGTTGAGTTCTCTCCTCCATGATCAATTTATCCTTTTCTATGGCCAAGGCATCCTTTTCTGCATCCCTTTTGAATTCTAGCCAGTTCCACGTGGAGCGCCCTTTCATGCTCCTGTTTTAGCTTTTCCCTCCTGTACTTTCTAGCTTCCTGTCAGTCTTCCAGCTCCTTTGGGGACAGATTTTAGAGGACACACTGCTGCCGGCCCTAAAGGGTGCTCTCCCCACAGGCAGATCCTGATTCACAAAATCAACATGCAGGCTCTGATCCTCCACTTCCACATTGTCTTTCTCATCCTCTGTACACCCACCAACCTCTTTTGCTACCAACCAGGCCCTTAGTGCCTTTTGTAGCTCCTCCTTCTTAGTGAAGCCTTTAATAGGACATATGAGCTCCTTGCAACAGACACAATTCCTGTCAGGGTGAACCACAAAAGTATTCAAAATAACCTGTGCTTAATCCTCTGGTAGCTTGCCACAAAACAGTCAGGCTTAACTTACAAGTAAAATGTAAAATATTTATGCAGCACAGAACCAGTAAAAAATTGAAAACACAACACGACAAAAATGGCACACCAATTTAGAAAAATAGAGTAAGTTGTAATAAATTATATGACGTTAAAACAACACAAATCCAATAGGTAGAACCAACGTTATGCAATTTCAGAAATTTCATGTAGGTAAAGCGCCTAAATTGAAGGTAAAAATAGCACCTAAAAGGTGAAAACACCCAACGCGGACATCTAGTCACACATGACTGGGTCAAAGTAAAAAAATATGGCTGAACACGATGGAGAGCGGGGCAGATACAAGCAATGTATTGGGTCCATTTGGCGCTTACCTTCAGAGTTAGAAGACATTTCTTGGAAAAAATGTCTAAGAAGGTAAAGTTCAGTGGGTCAAGGCTGCAGGCAGTGTTCAATGAGGAGGTGTTGTTGTATGGGGAGCAGCTTGACAAATTAGCAGTGAAGATTTCTATGCACAGCTTAGTCTCCTTTTTTGAAGTCGAAAATTTCCAGTGGGACAAAGCTGCGAGCTGTACCCGACGAGGGCTCCACAAGTCCGAATACCCCTTCTGTGAAGGACTGCTGAAGAGGATCTGCTGCTCTGTAGAAGAACGTATTGGGAGTTGCCATAAAATCAGGTTGACCGTCGATGCACCGGTAGGTCCCGGTCTCTCCTTGATTCTCAGAGCACGTCTTTGCCAAAATCTTTCCAAATCCCAAGTTTTGCATTTTGGCTATCTGGGCAAATTTAGCATCACTTCCAAGGGTCTAGGACTAGAGAGGCTCCACTTGGAGGCCTAGGACTCACTCAGGCTGGGCCCAGGTGCTGGTTAAAGATGGTTAAAGCCTTTTCTGTTCCTGAGGCTCTGATCAGGAGGCCAGCCAACTAGCCGTTGGATTCACTCTGGTAGGCCTTGGTTCAAGAAGTGGAACAGGGCTCAAGCAGCAGGGCAGACCTTTGAAGGTTCAAGGCAGGCTTCAGGCATAGCACAGTCCTTCCAGGTTCAGCAAAGCAGTCTTCTGAAGTACACAGCCGGAGGCAGTCCTCTGAGAGTCCTTCTACAGGTCCAGAGAGTGAACTGAAGAGTAGGTCTAAGGGTCCTATTTGTATACCTGGTACCTTCTTTGAAGTAGGAGAAATTTTTAGGGCGATCCTTTGAAATGCTTGGAATTTTCTAAATCCTCTGCCTAGGCTCCAGTCTCGCTGCAGGCACAATGACCTGGTGTGAAGTAAGGGAAAAGCCTGTTGACTTGTAAGTGAGGCTGTGCCCAACTCTGCCCCCCATCCTGCCAGTGATGACCCATCAAGGCACACCTAATCCCTCTATTGTGTGGCTGTCTAGGAGGAATATACAAACTCCAACTCCTAACTGCACCCAGTCATTTGACCCAGGAACAGGCTGCAGGCACAAAATAGCTATGGCAGGAAAATGCCAACTTTCTAAAAGTCCAACATTTTGTGGAGCGTGTAAGAAGACCACAGACGACTGCTGCGGCTCTATTTGCCACCTGAAATTCCTCAACTGCATGTGAGAACTTACTTGCATGAGCTTTTGACTCATTGATCAAGGGGTCTTGGATCTTCATATGAATTGCTTTTTCCTGAAGATTGTCTCAGAGATGTACCACAAGAGAGACTGAAACATCGTGACTAACCCAATTTTCCGTTTAGTTTCCGATAAGATTCAACTGGGGAGTTCTAGATCCTATGAATAAGACAGTCTCCAAACTTGATAGCATATGGAATGCGTAATGTTACATTGATGACCAGTAAAATCTAACTTAGAAGGATTTTAAGTTCTGTTATCAATGGATTGAAGTACTTTCTGGTTTTAAACCTCAAGTGAAATAAGCATTTTTGTTGAAGTACAATGAATAAGAGATACTCCTGGTGCTGTTAATTGATTTCTGATCTTGAATAAGGTATACAAGTATGTTCAGAATTGGTTTCTTGATGTCACGGTCAGACATCCGATACAAAAGATAGAATTCAACAAAATATATCACAAGATATATCCCTTGTAGGCTTCTTTACCTGATATTTATTTTCCCAAGCCCACAAGGGTAGATTGTGTTGCCCTCTTTTAGATAAATATCTTCTAAAAGCGGCATCTTCAAAATTGTGACTTAAAATCCGATTTTGCAATAAAAGAGGTTTTCAAATTACAATTTCTTAGACAACAAACATGAATTTTCTTCTTGCTCCCAATAAAAGGTTAGCACTTAATATATGTTAAAGTTGAACCTAATGTTATCAAATGGGAGACGTAGGCCTCACAGTAGTGAAAAGCAGCTACTTTAGGAGTTTTTCACTACCAGGATATGTAAAACGTAAAAGTGAATGTCCAACTTTTTATTACAATGCACCCTGTCCTATGGGCTATTTAGGGTCTACTGTACGAATGACTTATATGTAATAAAAAGGGAGTTTTAGTCCTGGCAAGGTGTTTATATTGCCAGGGCAAATTGGCAGTTTAAAATTGCATACAGGCTGTAGTGGCAGGCCTGGGACATGATTTAAAGGGGCCATTTAAGTGGGTGGCACAATAAGTGCCATAGGCCGCCGGTAGCATTTAATTTACAGGTCCTGAGTAGAATCCTAAAGCCAGTAAAATAAATTAATAAAAAAACAGGAGGTTGAAGGTAAAATGTTTGGGGAAGACCACCCTAAGGCTGACAGGTCTAACACTCTTGATGTCCTTTTATCAACCATCATATATTGTTAAACCGTTTGAACTCCCTAGGCATTAAATTTATAGCACACAAATGGCTGTTCATCTATTTTTCCAGCGGATTTCATAGATTGCCAGTAAGCCTTGCTTCAAAGTAATGTTGTATGGTAATGTGAAGCATTACAAGTAGATAGCATTGGACTAGACATGTATTTGTGTGGAAGCAAAGAACTGTATAATAATATTGGTAAAGGTTAAAAGGTCAGGTGACAGTGCACTGCCAAGTTGAAACCTACAATTCCATGTAGGTAAATAACTGCCCTCTTCCATCTGTGCTGTCACCAGAAAACCCCCATAAATTATCTAGTTATCTAAGACACTTTAATAGAATTTCAGTGTCAAGTGTGTGTCCCTCAAAGTTCAAGCTCTGGTAGCAAACAAAATGATCACAGCAGTGTGGCGGGCAAGCAATATTTTGTGGAGGAGCACAACTTCCGCTCAATCAAGACATGTACTCATGGCTTCCAACAGGTCATGGGTGGAGCCAAAGCTCTTCTCCTGGTGATTCTCATTCTCACGTAAGTCAAGATAGACCATAATAAATACAATACCTGTGCCCTGCATTGCTAAAAAGCTTCCAGTCTTTCAAGGGTCAGTGAAAAAGAGTGCTACAAAAGCCATCATATCATCCAGACTGAGAAATGTGAATTCACTGTACATGTCGTTTTCAAAATACCTACACCACTGGCTCCAGTTACTGCAGGTTGTGCTACCAAACTTATTTTACAACTTGGGGATAGAGTCTTCTATTTAACAGCCTTTTCTCAAACTCCATTGTTTCCCATCAAGAAAAGGGGAAAAGGCACTATTTGTAACTCATTTTGCCAAAATTCAATATGGCAGGAACTTCTTGCAATCCAATATGATAAATGGCGTGCAAGCATCTGGCGAAAAAATGGGCTATAAACACTAGAACTGTGAAAAAACAAAGGGCCTCATTTCTGAAAACTGTCACTTCCCTGCAACAAAACAATGATGCGACAGTTTGCACTGCGCCCTCCTTGCGACAAGATGGATGCACCATCGTTGTTTGAAAAAAGTGTCTGAAGGAGTGGAACAGTTTGAAGACATCTGGCAGAAGGTAAGGTGCTATAATAAAATGAAAGGTCAAGGTCCCAGAAGGCTTTGCTCTCTTATACATTTCTGGAACGTGTCCGGTAAGGGAGGTCCCAATCTTCCCCATGAGCGGATTCATCCTGCTGAGTATTACAAGATGTCCCTTTTCAGGTTTATGTACATAATTGTTTGTTTGCAGCAGGGCAGTACATTTGATTAGCTGGAGTGAACCTTCCTGATTGAACTTCCATGGTGTTAGGACCTGGCTAACAGAAGCAATGCTTTATTCACGTTTGTGAACTTTGGTTTCGCTCATTCATTGTGGATGTGTAAATTGCAACCTGTTGCATTAGAAAGACTAACATTTTCTAGCTACCAAACAAGAATTTTCATTTCTAATATGGACATGGAGATGAGGATTGTGCAATTGCATTCTTGCAGCCAACCATGTTACAGGAAACAAAAAACTAAAAGTCCCAAGTAGCAAAGAACTACAAAACCCTTGTATCTTTGTAACCTGTTAAAGATGGTAACCTAGTAAGTATATTGTTGGGCTTCTGCTGACGCCCTCTTTCTTGCAAGGAGCTGATCTTGAAGCATTCACTGCTACTTTTGCTTTTGCTCTGAAAGAAATGTACTAACAAATCGTTTTCTACTTAATTTGTTAAAAAACAGATTAGAGGTGGCCACATAAGTAAGTTAAACATTGTATGCATAAGAATATAGAAAATACAATGAAGATAATTTATTTGAGAAATAACAGAGTAGCAATTGCAGTCACAGGATGGGGATAATCCTTGCCTCTGTGTCTGTAATAAAATGGAAAATTCTTATTTGTTTTAGCTAGAATATTTTACATTTTGTGACTGGACCAGAATCGAGGGTTATGCAATTTCAAAGCACATTGACCACGATGGGAAAAGGATAACTCACTTTATTTGAAAATTAGTAATAGGACTAATCAGTGGCCCGTTATTAAATCCTCCAGTCTAGTCCCTTCTATGTAGGACTTGGATGCCATAGCGTTTCTGATAGAGTGAGTGCCAAAGCATGTAATATCAATGCTCACCTCTGTCTGGTCCATCTGACTGATCTGGACTGAGCTAATGTGGGCAAAGAGACTGCGGTGAACGATTTTCTATTTGAAATTAGTAACTAACCTGTTTGATAAGATCTTAGCTCTCTGGTCATTGCGTCATAAGCAAACAATGCAATGCAAACACTTAACCACACTCAAAGCATGTTAAGCAGTAGGTCTCTTGCTCAATTTTGTTCTCCTGGTAAGGGTGAAACAAACACCATTTTGTGGAAAACTCCAGCATGTTAAATCAAGGACCTTAACTTCTGGAACTCTCCAACACGAGGCTAAACCCAAGATCATAGTCAACTAAGCTGAAAATTTCTTCGGAGACAGGAAAGCATTGTCCTTTTAAGGCTGAAGATATTCTCTAAATGACCAATACATTGCATATAAAAGCATATTTGTGTCCCGGGTACAGTGAATCCAATGCCTCTCAAAAGTTTAGTTACCAGAGGATGTTCATCCACTGCTTAATCTGCAGTGGGAACATGCCTAGCTCAAATAATGGAATGGTGTGTGTTGACAGTTTTATAATAAAGGCCTTCCAAAGCTGTATTTTCTTTTTACTTTATTTTTGCATTTAATGCATCAAATTAAGAAAACATTTAGTGCATATCACAAGTGCAGGCGCCATTCTCTGTGAAATATTCCAGAAATCAGAAGTAATATAGAGTGAGTAGCAGTACATGTACCAAGGCAGCGAGCTAACATGATTATACAGTTATCAGGTTCACACTTCGCTTCTCGTTCTTCCTGGTCGGAATCAGTGTCTGAGCCATCAGGCTCATTGAAATCATCCATTAGGAGCCTCCATGTCACCATATCCTCAGTGGCTTTGTCATCTGTGAGGGAGAAACTTATATTCTGCTCCTCAGCGATTCCCTCCCCCTTCCCCAATTCTAGTGCATCCTTGATCCACAAATCAACAAGATGTACCCGGGATCCCGGCCACCCGACATTTCGCCAGGAGCAGCGCCAGCTGGAGGAATTTGTACGGTATCTTGCAGCCTTTGAGCTTCTTGACTATGCCCAACAGGCACCTCCCAGGCGTACAGGGGATATCAATGCCCGTGGCCCCCTCAATCCTGGGCTACGGTGGGAGGGTGAGAGCTTCCGGTGTCTGGGGCTGATGGTCACACACACGATGGCTGCGCATCATCGTCTCAACGTGGACAGAGTTTTGAATGGGTTCTGGAACAGGCAGCCATTGCTAAGATGGTCTTTCTCCCCAGGTGTTTATATCTAGTCCAGAACTCGCTGTTCCCTCTTGGAGAAAACTTTTTTCGCAAACTTAATAGTTTGTTGATTTCTCTGGTGTGGGCAGGGAAACGTAGCCAGGTGGCTTACTTTACAGCTCCTTGGGAGGTCCAACTTATACCCCATTATTAAAAGTAATAAAAGCGAAATTGCTCCCTAGCCTTACCTATGGAAGTGAAATTCTTCGTGGTTTGGATTCTATAATGCTATCACAAACTTTTTTATTTTTTTAATTTTTTTAAATATTTTTTTTGCATTTTAAACCAACACAGCACCACAAGCATGTCACAGTTAATTCCAGTCGTGCATAGACAATTGAAATACATTCAGCATCGTAAGGCTTATCATTTCCTCCCCTCCCCCCCCGGGCTATCACAAAAACTTTTAAACACTTGTTTCGACTTCCACTCAATGTATCGCCTGCTCCGATCAGGCTGGAATTTGGGTCAGTATGTTAAGACTTGGAAACAAATCAAAACTAATATT
Organism: Calotriton arnoldi; assembly: GCA_963921515.1. Lineage (NCBI taxonomy): Eukaryota > Metazoa > Chordata > Amphibia > Caudata > Salamandridae > Calotriton > Calotriton arnoldi. The sequence continues at coordinate 764,341 of CAWUFW010004116.1, read as the reverse complement.
AACAATCCAATGTGCGGTCTACTGTGGCAAGAGATGCAACAGAACGAAAAATTGTCTTTCTATAAATATCTGCAAAAGGCTCTCGAAGAACTGTCAATTGTTGAGATCTGGGAAATGTCCTTAACTGCACAAAGTTTTAAGAAAATAATTAATAAATCAGTAAAACATCTATCCCTTTTGAAAGACAAAGAACTGTTTATTAAGCGATCTCATGCATGGATGTTGGTGCAGGAATATACAAGTCTTAAGGTGCAACCTTATTTAGAAATACCATGGTCAGTACAAACCAAAAACATATTTATGAAAGCAAGATTCGGCAACTTACCAGGCTTAAAACATGCAATGCCTTGGCTGAGACCATCTACGCTGACTCCCTGCAGACTATGCAAGCTATGGGATGAAAATATTATTCATTTGGTCTGTATATGTGCAGTAATGATGGCGGAAAGAAAACGATATCTGAAAAACTGCTTCATTGACAGAGGTGTTCGTACATGTAGACATGCTATGGTAGTTTGTTTTAGACCAACGGATATTAAAATGAATGCCAATTTTACTAAATTTTTGATACTTGCAAAAAATAAACTGGATGCTTGTGAGTTGAGCCCAGTAAATCTGGAAGTTTAAAATAATTAGGGATACATTTCGTACTATATAAATGAATTTGCACATAAGTAATGAAATAATAATTGCTACTATCCATATTAAGCCTTGGAAAAATGATGGACTGATTTAATGTTTATAAATTATCTTCTGGGACCTTTTGAGAAAATTATTTGAATGAGATTATTAGGAATTTTAGATTTATTTGTTGGTTAAATTTTAATTGGTGTGTTTTAAAGATTGTTCTAACTGTAAGATTTTTATTAATCATGCAATAAAAAATGTATCTATCACCGAAGCCCGAGCTCAGGTAGCTGCCCCGATGGTACTGATGCCAGTGGAAACAGCAAAGTCTTCCTTATATTGACACGTAAACTGGAAATCCGACTAAAGTCTGCTATATGCTGCATCAGTAGGGGTACTGCCTCTGTAAGCGACCGGACATAAATCAATGCATCGTCTGCATACGAGACAATTTGCCCACTCGTATTCCCCAGGGCTCTAACTCCTTGCACAGCAGAATCGCCATAGGCAACCGCCAGGGCAAACAGGAGTGGCAAAAAGAGTTGTACCCAATCCCGTAAGGCAGGGCCAAATCCCATCCCTCGCAGCACCGCCATGAGAACTCTACCTCACCGTATCAAAGGCCTTCTCCAGGTCAATTGATACAAGCACCATTACCTAATCCTTTCCTGTAGTTTAATGCAGGACCTGAGTCACCCGCTGAAGGTTATGTGCTGTGCTACGCGCCGGCATGAATCCACATTGGTCCTCGTGTACCAGGTCACGTACCACTCCCTGCAAACGCTTCACCAGCAGTTTACAGAGGACCTTAACGTCAGCTTTAATCATAGTGAGTGGTCTGTAGGAGGAGGGGGTTCTCGGGTTCCCCTCCTGGTTTGAGCATGAGGCACATATGACGCATAATGGGGGTCAAAATTCTAGCCCTCTGTGCTACCAGGAAGATCTCCAGAAGTTTCTCCTATGCGGTTGCGGCACAGGCCGGAACGAATTCAGCAGGGAAACCATCCCCCTTATGGCTTTGGACGTGTTTAGCTCTCTCCGAGCAGCCCTCCGCTCCTCCAATGTAAGAGCCTCCTCCAGGTCAGTCACCTGATCAGGTTGGAGACGCGGTAGGTCAATCCCGTGAGAAACGCCTCCGCCTAATTCAGATGATCATAATTTTCGGCAAATGCCTTGAAAGTATGTTACGTGAACCTGTAGGATGTCCCCTCGGTTAGTTACCTGTGGCCCATCAGGCTTTTGTAAATGCAGTATGGGCAGGCCCTCCCCCTCCCTTTCGCGTTTCAGTATCCAGGCCAGAAGTCACCCGGATTTCATCCTCCCTGTGCAAGTGTTGCTGGTATGAGTGTGCTTATCCAGGGAGTCCCACAATTCCGCCAGGAAACGCTGGGCACGGAGCACCTCCTTACGTGCGACCACAGAGCTAGGCTCTTCCTCCTGAACAGCAGGTTGCCTCTTTCCCCGGATCCCCAATATCCGCTAATAGTTGTCTTCGGACTCCGCGGGTGGTCCCAATGCCCAGCCCCCCGTAGCACCGTCTTAAGGACGTCCCATTCAAGAGCTCTGGTAGCAGTAGTACCCCAGTTGTGTTCCAGGTAGTCCTGGAGTGTATTAGCCAGTGTCTCCCTGCTAGCCGGGTCTGTCAAGAGGTACACGCCATCATCTGACAGCATGAGTATCCTCTCCCCACCGCATTTGAAGCATCACCGGAGTATGATCAGAGAGGAACCTTCCAAATGGTCCTTGGGTACCTCGGGATCCACCCCTGCTAGGAGCAGGCGGTCAAGTCTACTATACGTATTATGGGTCAGGGAGTTTCACGTATAATCCCTCTCCTGAGGATGAAGAGTGTGCCAGCAATCAAGAAATCCCAAAATTTGCATGACCTGAACAAGTGACTCAGTCATCTGGGGTTTCGTACCCAGTCACGGTGGGTGCTGGTCTCTATCCCCATCCAGGATACAATTAAAGTCACCTGGCCACACCATGGGGGACCCTATACTACCCTCAAGCAGGTTCTGTATCGTTCCATAAAACTTCCATCATCTGTGTTGGGGCCATAGGTGTTAAGAATGGTAATATCCCTGCTGTTAGTGTTCCCTGAAGAAGCATGTAGCGTCCCTCTACATCGGCCTCACTATACACATGATATAATGGAACCCCTGGGGCAACACCAATTGCCCCAGAAGAAGGGGAGAGCGATACACATGTCCCACGTTAGGGACTGTACATCCTACGCCCGCACATGCACTGCAACTGAAAAACCAAATCTTCACAGGAACTAGAGGCCATTGCCTTGGATCACTATCCTCGATGGGCTACTCCCACCAGGCGCCAAAGACTCTCCTGTCGCAGGCTCCTTCCGTGACCTTTAGTTCGGACTGTAACCCCCAGGGTGCTTCCAGTCCCAGCCCCAACTCGCCAGGGACCCGCCCTATCTCTGGGCACCTTAACCCATACCTCCAGCCACCGCCAAACATCCTCCGAGATATTGTAGAAGTGGGACTTGCCCCAAGACAAGATCCTAAAGCGAGCCGGATGCAATAGAATGTAGCGGAGGCCCATTGATCGTAGCTTGGCTTTGACTTCTAAGAAGCCCTTGTGGGACCCCTGGACCTTGTTAGCGTGATCTGGGTAAATGGAAATCATGTGATTTTCAAAGTGGGTAGCGTCAGTCTTCCAGGCCGCATGGAGAATGCAATCTCACTTTATAGTTCAAAATGTGAGCTATGATAGCCTGTGGCGGCGCCCCAGGTCTGGGCGGTGCCACAAGTGCCCAATGCGCCCTCTCGATCACAAAGAGGAGGGGGGCCAGTGGTCTTAAACATGTCCCAGATCAGTCGTTCCACAAAACTCTCCGGGGCACCCCCTCAGCTTGTTCCGAGAATCCCAGAAACCAGATGTTATTGCGGCGGGACCTCCCCTCCGCGTCCTCTGCTCTGGCCTCCAGGACCCCCGTCTTGGACGTGACCATGGCCACCTGTTTCCTCAATGCGGCCACCTCAGATTGAAATTCTGCAGTGGACCCCTCCGCGATCCGTACCCTAGTTGGATACCTTCCTGAGGTCCGCACAGAGGAGATTCACCTCAATCTCCACCGACTCTATATTCCTCCTGCAGCACCAATGAGGCGCTCCCCTCAGGGCCCAGTGCCACAGCAAGGATGCCAGACTGGAGTATGCCGAAAAAGTCTGTGTGCCCAGAAGAACCCACAACAGGGGTGTGGGGGGGGGCACACACCTTCAAAGCATAACAGGAGGAGCAGGCTCAAAAACATCCAGGTCCACTGGTCCAGGGCCGCCTTCCAGGTCCGCTACATCCGCGGGTGGGGGCCAGCACCGAAAGGAAGGAGTCATGCATTCCAGGCGGGCCCACAGAAGGACTGGGAACAGCACGTCCGATGGTTCCAGAAGGTAAAACGCCACCAATCCACCTCAGGGCAGAGGCACGGCAAGAACAGCGAGCGGCACATAGGCCCAGCAGAACCCCCACACAGTCACTACTGGAGCACCCCCTCTCGTGGTGGGGGAGGAATTTACGATCGCCATCACTAAATTGCCACCCAATTGCAGGCCCCTGACCGGAGTCCGAGGGATCGCCCAGGAGCCGCAAGGACATCGCCAGCCACACAGGAAACAAAATGTGCAGTGGTGCAGTGCTTAGGGGCGCTACAGGCCGCGTTACTCGCTGATAAGGACAGTGGCGTAGCAAGGTCAGGTGGTACCTGGTGCGGAAAATTTCTTATCACCCCCGGCTTGACAAAATGGCAAAAATGTGTTTAAAACAAATATTTTTGCCATTTTGTCACCCCCCTCAGTGATGACACCCGGGGCGGCCCGCACCCCCCTTCCTGAGGAAGCAGCCCCCACACCGCCCAGGCAATGCTCGGCTGATGCACACACCAACCGTTATTGCCGGGTCGCCATCCTCCCACACAGGCCATCAAATCGAGCCGGAGGCCGTCGATAGGGTCAGCCCTGCAGGCCTCATGGAGCCCCGAGTCTCCCGTCCGGACCTGGCTCCCAACTCCGGCGCAGGCCGCTGTCGTCAGCACAATGGAGAGGGAGCTTCCCTGCACCAATCCACATCTGGTTTTCACTCCTCGGGGCCGCAGGATGTAGGCATTGGGGTACCGGCAGTTCAGGCTGGAAAAAGCAGCAGGATTCCAAGCACGATGCCGCATGATTCTGCCGTGGCGATGAGGAGCCCACTAGAAGCAGGACACCATATTGGACTATTATTGTTTACTATGACCTGGTTGGCTGCTGTTAATAACAAGCAAGAAAGGGATTGCATAATTCTACCTGGTAGTTCTGTCGTAGAATTCATTTCTGCTCCACAGTGCTGAGAAAGCTCTGCAAGTTCAGAATATGCTGCTCATACCAGTTTTTTCCAGATTATAAAGTAAACTGGTCGCAGGGGCTCACAGAGAAAGTGACCCATACTGCAGCAGATAATGCTGGGACATCACTTAAGTAGCAAGTCCCTTTTGGTAGGCCACCCTCATTCCCTTTAATATAAATAAAATAGATATACACCACCTTTTTAAATATTATTTTCATAACACCAAATGCTTGCTTGTAACAAAATTGATTTACTATTTGATGCCACTTAGTGAAATCATTATGGTGACACCTTACTGTGAGATGCAATTAGCACATTGGTAGGGGAATGAGAATTGAATAGCCAATGCATGACTCTAAAGGTGAATTCAAGAGAGGTTTTTGTATTGCCACTAAACAGAACGCTAGATTTTCAAGTGAAGGTTCTTATTTTGTCTACATGCTGCTCATTCTGCTTTGATGATAATTATTAAAAGAACAACAAGGGAACCCTACTCACTGGGAGCCTGGGTGAATAAATTGAGAGCGTAACAGTGGCTCCTGTGATGGGCTGGCATGTAGCTCGGTGGACTAGCAGGTGATTTGCTTATCAGCCGGTTGATTAATTACTATAATGGATTGTTCTGTCTGGCCTTCCTCAGAATAAAAAATATTCCAGGGTCGAAACCTATGTTAATTGTTTTGTGAAGTAAGCTTGGTTCATTGCTAACCTTACACACACAGCTGCATAATCCGTCCATTGCAGAAGGGTCATATAATAAGGTTTTTAGGTCTCGCCCTGAAAGCCAGCGCTTCAGCGCTGGCTCTGGGCGAGACATTTTGTAGTGGGCTTGCAGAAATGCGACCACAACTTTTGGCTGGCTTAGAGCATGCGCACAGTAACGCGCATTCCTCGCATGCTCCAGGCGCCATATGTCTTTCCTCTCACTTGCTCCTCCCCCTCCCCCACCACAGAGCGCTTCTCTGGGCTGCGCGGCCGTGTCACTTTCACGGCCGCGCGTCACTTGCTCTCCCGCTCCTCCCCCACCACAGAGCGCGTCTCGCACGGCCGCGCAGCCAATGCTTGTTTCTGATTCCAGTAATCACAGCCTTTATAGCATTTGTCAGTGAAAACTGTTTTTGACCAAAAGACTTACATTGTTTCTTTTGTGTTTGTTTCTTAATGTGTATTTTCATCTGGCCACTACAGTACTCATATTAGCGGGCGGGATAGTGCTGAAAATACAAAATGGCATCATTTGCTCTGAATCCTCTTAAAATGAGCTCTGACATTGAAGGGGAAATTTGAAAAAATGCAACCTGTCTCAACACCTGGGGTCTGAAAAAGCCCATTTGACCATATATTATTACACTAACCAAAAATTGTAATGCGAACATCATTTCACTCACTCGAGGGCACTAGTACAGTCTTTAAAAAATAGGGACAATGTAATACTTTATTCGCATAAAAAACGACTATTTATATGACTGTAAGCTTGGCTGTAGCAAGTCCTTTATTTCCATAACGTTATGGGGTGGCAACTGCCTCAGGTTTTCCTTGAGCAGCGTTCTGACATCCTGCTGCAAAGCCCTTCATTATGATGAAGGATGCCTGCTGTAGGAAGGAAAGTACCCCCACTGTGCCGACAGCTGTGCCATCTTGCTCGTTCACACGGCTTTCCTGCTGGCCTCTGACTTTTTTTCCTTAGTGGAGTCGACTTCTGAAGACGGTCCATGTTTCTTGCTGTTGCTTCACCACCAAAGGGAAAGAGTCTGTTGGACTGAAGATGCAAAACGGTGTGCTCCCACCCACAGCTGAGGGTTGCTACTGTCCCCTTAATGGGCGATTGGGAGACTAAGGGGCAAAGGCCTTATCTAGGGACTCCTCTGTATAAATTCTGTTCCGCCCCATCAAGTGCAACCCTTCACATGTTCCTGATGAGCGTGACACACTAGGTTCATATTGCGGTTGCACGTTTTATTGCTGGGTGTAAATACGCTATATGGATGGTGTCCCCTCCATGCATATGATGGCTCCAACACAAAAACAGGTTTCACAGAGTGTTGCTGTGTTCATGTGATGCTCTCAATGTAGCTTGGCTCTAATTCCATTTTCTGGGGCTCTATCTGCACTATAACAGGCTGGCTGTGGGTATGGGGTTTCAATGTAGGTTTTTTTAAACACGTTTAGTTTGAATGCATTAAACTATACAGGTATCTTACCTTTTTGCTGCTTCTTGGAGCTAATGGAAGGAAGCAACAATGCTATCAAAATATGCCCCAAAGTTCTTATAGTAACTTGTGAGACCCAGCTAGATTCTCACGTGTGTTTCAGATGTGCACTTCCGGCCTGGCCCTGCAAGGCATATCTTTTGATATCCTCCACTCTTAATGCAAAGTTGATACCATCATGGTCCGCTTAACCTTCCTTCTGTACTGCTTGAAGCACAATTTGAATATGGATATGATTCCCGTTGTTACTGGCACTTTGAACAGCTATACTGACAAGGTAAGATGACACACAAGTTGTCTTTCCAGCCAACACCTTATTTACCTGGCTCTGAAGTCACAAAAGCATTGTGCAGTGCAAAAGGCATAAACATACATTTATAAATGCCACTCAGCACCACCACAGCATCTCTCAGCACCACCACTCAGCACCACCACACCACCACTCAGCACCACCACACCACCACTCAGCACCACCCCAGCATCACCCAGCACCACCCCAGCACCACCCCAGCACCACCCCAGCACCACCCCAGCACCACCCCAGCATCACTCAGCACTACCACAGCATCACTCAGCACTACCACAGCATCACTCAGCACTACCACAGCATCACTCAGCACTACCACAGCATCACTCAGCACTACCACAGCATCACTCAGCACCACCACAGCATCACTCAGCACCACCACAGCATCACTCAGCACCACTCAGCACCACCACACCACCACTCAGCACCACCACACCACCACTCAGCACCACCACAGCACTACCACAGCACCACCACAGCATCACTCAGCACCGCCACAGCATCACTCAGCACCACCGCATCCCTCAGCACCACCGCATCCCTCAGCACCACCACAGCACCACCTCAGCACCACCTCAGCACCACCTCAGCACCACCTCAACACCACCTCAACACCACCTCAGCACCACCACAGCACCACCACAGCACCACCACAACATCACTAAGTACCACCACAGCACCACTCAGCACCACTCTGCAGCATCACCCAGCACCACCCCAGCATCACCCAGCACCACCCCAGCATCACCCAGCACCACCCCAGCATCACTCAGCACCACCCCAGCATCACTCAGCACCACCCCAGCATCACTCAGCACCACCCCAGCATCACTCAGCACCACCCCAGCATCACTCAGCACCACCACAACACCTCCCAACACCTCCCAACACCACTCAGCACCACCTCAGCATCACCAAGCACCACCTCAACACCACTCAACACCACTCAGCACCACCTCAACACCACTCAGCACCACCTCAGCACCACCTCAGCACCACCTCAGCACCACCTCAGCACCACCTCAACACCACCTCAACACCACTAAGCACCACCTCAACACCACCTCAGCATCACTAAGCACCACCTCAACACCACCTCAGCATCACTAAGCACCACCTCAGCATCACTAAGCACCACCTCAACATTAGAATAGGCAGGAAAAAGTTGCCAACATTGCAACGACAAAAAAAACGACAAGACCTTTCTTATGTTTATTCTTTTTAGGTCTCGGCCTGCACCAGCGCTTGCGCTGGTCTGTCCGAGAGTTTTAGTAAGCGGGTTTTGGAAGTGCAAACCCACTGGCTTTCGGCTGGCGGCCAGCTTGCGTTCACGATGGCGTGCACGTGCGCAGCTGCCATCTGGGTTTCCTATCTCTTCCTCATTTCCTCGTCATGGCTCATTAACTCTCTAGACTCTGATGTTTCAATCGCAGCAGCAGCTCACATTACCAACTGACGGCCCTGGACTACAGTCACATGAAAAACAACAGCGATTAGCATTGAAATGCAAGCTTTTTTTTGTCTCGTTAGAAATATTGCTTCGGTGGGTTGATTTCACCTTATATCGCTATTTGTTTTACATTGGGAGTCACAGCCTAATTACCAGTATTTTTGTCTCACTCTGTTTTTTTTAGTTTTTATATTTATTCGCGCAAAGCACAAAGCTATATTTAAGGTTACTTTTTCCGCGTCACTTCTTCACTCTATTTAAACTCCACACCCCCCACTCTTATTGTCTCTCTCCTTCTCTCTCTCTCCCTCTCTACTTAATTAACTCTCCCTCTCTATCTTTTTTAGCCTTTCATTCTCTCACCCCTTTATCTGTTTCTCTTTCAAACTCCTTCATTCACTCTCTCTCCCCTTCTTTCTCTCTCTATCCCGCTCCACTCTTTATTCTATGTAAACCCTTTCTCTCTCTTTCTCTCTCACCACCCTCTCTAATTGGGCATTATATCTTCACTCTATCTCTCACTCGGCATCACCACAGCATCACCACAGCATCACCACAGCATCACCACAGCATCACCACAGCATCACCACAGCATCACTCAGCATTACCACAGCATCACCACAGCATCACTTAGCGCAACCACAGCATCAATCAGAGCCAGCACAGCATCACTCCGCACCAACACAACATCACTCAGCACCAACACATCTCTCAACGCCATCACAGCATCACTCAGCGCAACCACAGCATCACTTAGTGCCACAACAGCATCACTCAGCGCCACCACAGCATTACTCAGCAGCACCACAACATCACTCCGCGCCATCACAGCATCACTCAGCACCACCACAGGATCATTCAGCACCACCACAGGATAACTCGGCACCACCACAGGATGACTCGGCGCCACCACAGGATGACTCGGCGCCACCACAGGATGACTCGGCGCCACCACAGGATGACTCGGCGCCACCACAGGATGACTCGGCGCCGCCACAGGATGACTCGGTGCCGCCACAGGATGACTCGGCGCCGCCACAGGATGACTCGGCGCCGCCACAGGATGACTCGGCGCCGCCACAGGATGACTCGGCGCCGCCACAGGATGACTCGGCGCCGCCACAGGGTGACTCGGCGCCGCCACAGCGTGACTCGGCGCCGCCGCAGCGTGACTCGGCGCCGCCGCAGCGTCACTCGGCGCCGCCGCAGCGTCACTCAGCAAGACCTGAGTATCATTCAGCATCACCTCAGCATCGTCTCCGCAACAGTCACCACCACTACCACCTCAGCATCACTCAGCACCACCTCAGCCTGCTCTCGGAATCTGGCATCTGTTGATTCTCCCCTAGCGTCTGGCCGCTGCTAGTGTTATAATACCGGTACTAGTTCCCAACCTTCACCCTCCGATTGTTTATGCACCCTAAAAAAAAAAGCTTTAACAAACAACCATTGCAATAGGCAGAAACAAGTTGCCAGGATTGCAAGAACAAAAGAAAGCTGAGGACATTTTTTATTGTAAATACTTTTTTAATATGGTCGTTCAGTTTTACATAATGCCTTCTTGGTCATATATAAAGTAACAAAAATGCTTCTGACACTTTTTTATTATAACTTTTCAGCATGCTGCACAGCAGCCACACTTCTCTACAGCACAGCTTGAAGACATTGGCAAAGTCAATAGCTCTGGCTAAACACTTATAAGGCTCCAAAGGCGAGACCTATTGGCTATGCCAATGCTTGTTATTCCTACTCTTCTGTTTAATTGTCTCATGCGGCAGTCATTTGGCTCCATGTTGTTTCAATACCCATTGTTTTTAAAAAGAATGTTTTGTTACATTTCAATAAATTGAATATATACGTTTATTAAAATGTGTTTCAATTATAGCACCTTTTACCATAGACATTTTCTGACCACATGATTTTAGAGTAGCTTAGGGAAGAGAACCCTGTGTTTTCACTGTCTCTTCCACTGTGTTTTATTTAGGTCTTAAATTCGAATCCAGACTTATCTGCCTATGTGTGTAATTATTTTAAAATGTGTATATATTTACATAGAATTCTTCCTTTAAAAAGAAAAACCTTTATAAACTTAAAATACGGGTAGCAGAGCACATCAACACTTTCCATTTGTATGAACATAATACAATGTGGCATTTTTCTTTAATCACATAAGCAACACAACACATAGAGAATGACAATCGGTGAATTTGACATATGAAGCTATACTTGTGTACTTTCTGCAGCAGATCCCAATTTATTCTTAAGAAAATACGCTGTAAGATCTGACCAGATATTTATAAGTCTAGCTGCAATTACAATTAATGTGCAAGAAGTGTTTTCTGTCTCATTAAATATATCATGTCCCCGAGCAAGCCTGAATATTTTAGAATTTGGCCTAAAAGCCTGTCATTTTGCTATATTAGCCTCATAACAGATGAACCACTTACTCGTTGAGGAGTTAACAAAAAAAGGCAGGTGGAGAAAGTCCACTTGCTCAACCCCACACCTTAGACACACATCAGGTATTGAAGAATAACTGTGACGTTGTCCAGCGATGCGACGTAAACTAGTTGTAGAGATTTAAAATGAAGTAACTTGTTTCTAATTTAAAGACACCCTCTTGATTTGTAAACGAGCACAATTCCTTTGCTGCTCTGAAAATTCACGACCCAATTGCCATTCCAAGGATGTGAATAAACCTGATCCTTTAGCGCTACGCACCCTGTTAGTGTTATACAGATTTAAAACAAAGTGTTTAAAATTGGTCGCACAGGAATGTTACTTATTAGTTTAGGTTCCTCAGAAGTTCTCAGAAAGGTCAGAATTTTCACTCTAATTGATTTGAACATGATAAAATATTGTTAATGGGAAAGAATTCTCCTCCTTTTTGGTTGAGCTAAAGTCAGGAACTCTCTCTTACTACAGGTTCCTCAGCAGCCTTCTCTCCAACCTCTCAAATTCACTAATGAACTTAATTTCTAAAGAGACCTCCAGTTCCTGTATATTCCAAGTCTGAAAAGGGGGAGACGAGGAGTGCTCAAGAGTACTCCATTCAGCCTCCGCCACACAACTAATGTTTGGAAATAGGTTAAATGTCCCTTCCAAAGGCATGATTTACACCTAGTAGCAGCATATTCCGCGCATGTGGGGCAGATAAGTGTCAGAATGACCCCATAAGTACTGCACCTGCTCAACCATTTAGTACCTCTTTAAATCGGGAACTGCAACCCTCCCTTCTTAATAAGGTGCCATTAGGCACTTGTAGCTATTGCTTTGGGATTTTCCTGCCCACATCAGCCTTGCTGCAGATTGCAGCTGATGAGACTCGCTTGGTGACGTCAATAGGGACATTTTGGAATATATAAAGTAGCTTTGGCAACAAAACCATTTTGATTGAGACATGACCAGTCTCGGAGTGGGTGTCTTATGCAGTTATTGATTTATCTCAATCTCTGATAATACAGACTGATTATCTCTAACATGAAATTTTGAGTTGCCGGAAACCACCACATCGAAGTACCATATTGACACGAGGGCCCATCTGAAAGGAGAATTGTGTAGTTGGAGATGGTGACAATAGCTCAGATTTGCTTGAGTTGATACATAACCCAGAGTATCCATCCAAGTCTGTGATAGTCTCCATTATTGGGGCCAGGTTAGTCTGTGGATTCTTTACATGTAGGAGAATGTCATCAGCACATAAGCTTATGATCTGTTTGTGTGTGTGTATATATACTAATGCCCCAAATCTGCATCTGTTCCATGGATCAGGTAGGCCAGGGGCTCTGTTGCAAGGGTGAAAAGAAGCAGACATTCCTGCCTAGTGCCCTGGCCGAGATATCAGAAAGGATACCATTTGCAAGAACTTTGGTCCTAGGCTCAGCTTATTCTGGACTAGGAGAGAAAATGACTCTAAACACCAATCGTACGTAACTCCTGAAACAGAAAAGGTCACAACTACCGCCAGTATCTTTGGATTAGCATTATGAATTATGGATAGTCTTTTTAAATGAATCTCTGTAAATTTGGTATGAATAGAACCCCCCTGGTCCGAGAGGACCAAGTAAAGTATACATGGGTACACTCTGCACACAATCACGGGTGGTGTTTATCTCCAGGCCTTGGCATACTTAAGATCTTTTCAGCCAAGAGTGGCATTATTACATTTTTGTTCATGGCTAAAAATGACAATCCCCTTTACTTTATTCATTGAAACTCTTTGTATGGACCAGACATTAGAATAGATCCAGAAGCATGTGGACTCCAGGAGCAAACCCTTAATCTTCAGTTTGGAAGTCTAGGACCCTCAATATGAGAATGGTTTTATCCTCGAGGCAGTGTATGGGTTTCCAGTCCACCTAGAACACCATCCAGGTTGTTTAGTCTCCACCTGATAGATCTGAGGATTCAATTTTCCCCAGAAATAAGAGATTTCCCTGAAGTGCATCTTAAGTGCCTCCCAGAATGTGCTTGTTTTGATCTGCCAGCAAGGTGATGTAGGATCTCCCTCTAAGGATGACATCCGTTCTGGAGTGCATATCATAAACATATGAATAAAAGTTGCAGTCTGTAGTACCAGGATTTCTAAGGGATATTTCTACCTGCAGATGTCTCACCTCTTCAATATACTTCATTTTTTACTAGACTAATGTTCAACACTAATCCTTAATGGGTTCCGGAGTGGCGTGCTACTCGCCAGAAAAGCGCTTCAACACTCATCAGGGGTAACAAGTGCTATATGAATGCAAACCTTTCTTCCCTTTTATCCCTCCGCTATCCTTCTCACTCCAAATAACTGACTAATATCCACCACTGAAACTACTTTCATATTTTCACCATATTAATTCACCACTAATCCTTGATGGGCTTCCAGAGTAGCATGCTTCAACACCCCATCAGGGGTAACCAGCGCTATATAAATACAAACCTTTTTTTCCTCCTCTATCCTTCTGCTATCATTCCAAATCCAAATAACTGCCTAACCTATCCATCACTTAAAATGTACTTGCATGTTTCACTATACTAATTCAACACTAATCCTCTATGGGTCCCGGAGTAGCGTGCTACTCGCCGAAAAAGCGCTTTGACGCCTCGTCAGGGGTAGTAAGCGCTATATAAATGCAATTACAATACAATACAATACGGCGCTCCATGTCGCAAGGCGCTACAGATACGTCAGTATTCCTGATGTATCTGTAGGTGCAAAAGTGACGCATTGCTGCGGTGTGTCTGAAAACAGATGCAACTCCCCCAATGTGTCCTTTCACATGGGGCAAGCCCCATGTGAAAGGGCCTGTGTCAGTCTAACGCCTGCTGTGAGGCAGGCATAAGGTTTTGATGCAGTGGCGCCCTATAAGTGGCGCAGTGAAATCTGATTGATTTCACTGCACCACTTTTACGAGGCTTTTTACATGGGAACGCCTACCCTGCATACATTATATCTGACGCAGGTATAATGTAGCTCAGGGCTTTACAAAGTGACGCATCTGCTTAGATGCGTCACTCGTCACTTTGTAATTAGGGAACAACGCAGCACATTTTTTATTCCGCCGGTGCGTCACAAAAAGTGATACACCAGCAGCGTAAAAGTGTCGCAAGGCCTCATAAATAAGGTCCAAACGTTATATTTTTTTCTGCTTTGACATCAGAGTGGTAAGAAGGCCTGAAGTCTGTGCTGTGGCAAACAGTGATCTGCTACTTCCTCAGGTGCTCCAGACAGGAGAGTACTAGCAACTCCTTCTCTCTGTCATCTGTGGGATTGAACAGATATATTCATAGATGCTATTCCAGGCAACACTGATTAGCAGTTCCACAGAGCTGCTGTCAGTGGGATACCAGCCATCTTCTCTCGGTTTGAGAGCAGAAACAGTGGCAGGAATGGAATGCGCAGAGTGTGGTGGGAGAGAGTGTAGAATGCCAAGTATTAAAACTTTTAAACATTAGCACACATGTGTGAGAATGATATTGAGAGTGGTCCCGGAGGATGGCAGGATGCACGGTATTTCAATAATGAGGATGGGTACAGAATTGTGTTTTTGAGTGTCCTGTGGTAGGGTGACAGAAAGCTGGACATTTGTTTTTATTTGGGAGTGATTAATCCACTAACCAGGGTGGTGATGATTTATGGCTGGATGGCCACTTATATTACGTGCATTTGGGTATGGAGATGTGTTAGAAATGGGGGTCTCTAGTTGGCAGAGGTAGGTACCTTTGTCCAAGTAGGGACCCTTACTTCTAGTCAGAGTAAGGGGGTACACACCGTTGATAACCCCTGTTCACCCCCTAGGTAGCTTGGCACGAGCAGACAGGCTTATCCCGAGGCAATGTGTAAAGTATTTGCACCAACACTCACAGTAACACAGTGAAACACCAGAAATGTACACCACACAGATGATTATAAAAATAACAATATCTTTATATAGCTTAGGTCAGATCAAAACGGTAGAAAAATGCACATACATATAAATAAAGTTTGTCTGTCTTTGCAAATAGTTCCTGGTGATGTTTCTAGCAAAAACAAACTAGTAGGTTCTCTTAGAGGCTAAGGTTCACTTTGGGAATGATCTTTGTTGTCAACACAAGTCACGCTTCAATGGGGAAGAAATCCTCAGTATTACTCTTGCCAATGTGGAAAAAGAAAGAAAATACCACTTCCCAGTTCTTTGAAGAAATGACTCAACGTCCCTTCAGCAGTAACGGGACTTTGCGGGTTAATATCACTGGGGACTTGGTTTTAAAGGCAGGGAAGGGTACTATGGCAGGTGTCCCCCCGATCAGCAATGCCCCCGCTGCTGAACGATGCGATCTTAGCAAAAATGTCCCCACTGATGAACGATGCGTTCTTAGCATAAATGTCCCTGCTGCCTTTCGCAGCAACCACCACTCTCCTGGCCCAGCCCGTTACCTGTTACGGTACCCGCACAGTCTCAGGCTGCCCTCCACAGGCCCTCCACCCGCTCCTGGCCTCGCACAGGCAACAGCGCGGCCCGGAGCGTGTTACCTGGGGCTTCTCTCTCGTGTCGATGGCGCTCTTCGGCCGCTCCTCCGCAGAAGCGCTTCTCGTCCGGCGGCCTCCTCTGCTCGTAGCGGTGACGTCGACGCAGGCGTCCCCGTTGCCTAGGCGACCCTTCCGGCTTCACTCTCATGCAGACCCGGCCCCGGGCGGTGACTCCAGCAGAAGCTTCCTTGTGTTGCCGGGTAACCGCTACGGCTGGGCCAATCCCAGCGCGGCGGGTGATGACGTCAGCGGACTCCGGGTCCGCGGCGGTGACGGCTGATTCAGGGATTCTGTGTCTTCCAGGGCTGGCGGCGGTGATCGGGGCCGGACAAAGGAAACAGCACACAGGGGAGACAGGGGCCAGACCTTGAGTTCCCGCGTTTCCCGGGCCAGCGGCGGTGATCGCAGCCTCAATTACGATTGGCACGACAGCAAGGGCGAGGGCTGGTGGAAGCAAGCGCCGGCCCTCGTTCTTGGCACCTGGGGAACCAATTTACGGTGTCAGTCAGGCAGACTGCACGAGACAGAGCGAGTCCTTAGAGATCCTTAATAAACTTTTTGTTCCTGAGTTTCAACAGGAGGCCAGCTCTTCTCAGGCCCTTGGAGAAAGATACACTTCAGAGGGGGCAAAGCACACAGCACAGCTCCTCTTCAAGCAAGGGGGACACAGCACACAGCAGAGAGTCCCTTAGTCCTTCTCCTCAGCAGTAACAGCAACTGTAGGTCAGCTTCCAGACACTCAGCAATGGCAGCACTTTTCCTCAGTCTTCCTGGCTGTTCTTCTTTGGCAGGGATTCCTCCTTGATCACGAAGTTTCCTAATCTTGGGTAAACTTTTGTGTTCCTGAGTTTTAACAGGAGGCCAGCTCTTCTCAGGCCCTTGGAGACTCTTAGGACACAGCACACAGCAAAGTCCTTCCTTCAAGCAGGTGGGGGGAACACAGCATACAGCAAAGTCCCCTGTCCCCTTCCTCAGTAGTAACAGCAAACTGTAGGTCAGCCCCAGAACACACAGCAAGGGCAGACTTCCTTTCCAGTCTCTTCAGCTGATCTTCCTTGGCAGGGATTCCTCTTGTTGGCAAAAAGTAGTCTAATTTACAGGGGTTTCAGGTCTTACTTTTATACTCCAAAAGTCTTTGTTCTCAATGTGTGAGGGGTCCTGGACCCAGTCCAAACCAGTTCTGGGTGCACTCTGCCAGTGCATGTCTTCTTTCTTTCTGAGGGGAGGCCAGGGCCATCAGACGCACCGCAGGAGGTGGAGCCAGCATTGTGGAAGGCAGGCACAGCCCTATTCAGACCCAGGTGCGACTCCTCCCACCACTCAATGTGCAGATAGGTCTATTCAGCCTAGTGCTGACTCACCCCCTCTCCTGGAGCCACCCCCAGCCCCTGTCACTCACAAACCAGACAGGCAATCCACAAACAGGCAGAGGCACACAGACAGTTGAACAGGAAAATAGCCACTTTCTAAAAGTGCTATTTTCAAACACTGAATTTAAAAACCATCTTTCCTAAAAGATGCGTTATTAAATTCTGAGCTCAGGGATACCAGACTTCAAATTTCTATCTTGCCGCTATGGGAAGATATGCAGGTAAACATGTTACACAGCATTCCCCATGTTAACCTATGGGCAAGATAGCTTTTCAATAGTGAAAAACGGAATTGGCAGTATTTCACTATCAGGACATGTCACCCACACTAGTACATGTCCTACCTTTCACATACACTGCACCCTGCCCAGGGGGGTACCTTGGGCCTACCATAGGGGTGTCCAATGTGTAAGAAAAGGGACGGGTTAGGCCTGGCAAGTGTGTACACTGGCCAGGACAACATGGCAGTTCACAGCTGCGCGCAGGCACTGCGGTGGCAGGCCTGAGACATCTTTTCCGTGCTACTTATGTGGGTGGCACAACCAGTGCTGCGAGCCCACTAGTAGCATTTGATTTACCAGCCCTGGCACACTCAGTGCACTTTACTAGGGACCTACTGGTAAAACAAATAAGCCTATCATGGATAACCAATCATAATAACAATTTACAGAGAGAGCATATGCACTTTAGCACTGATCAGCAGTGGAAAAGTGCCCAGAGTCCTATAGCCAACGACCACAGGTCAGGAAAAACAAGGGAGGAAGAAGCAAAAGGTTTTGGGATAACCCTGCAAAAAGGGCCATTTACAACAAGATGCTACTAGCAAGGGTGGCTGGGCTTATTTTTAGAGACCAGGAAAAGAGCTGAAACAGATGAAGCGATGCCGTGCGCAGCTTTCCCATGACTCCTCTGCCCTTCCCTTGTGCAGCCCATTCATAGGATCAGCTGTGCATGGGTAATTTCCAATTATTTGGAGTTTTTCAACTCTGGTTGCAGGTCACATCATTGACAATTCGAACTTTACTAACATTACCTAGAATCAGTAAGCAATCCTTAGTTGAAAATACCCCTTTATTGACAGCTGCCCATCTATTACTCTTCATGTGTTAGTTACAACCCTACCCACTTTATCATATCTGAGAAGCTGGAACTTCTACATGCATGGACATCAATTCACCAAAATCTAGGGTTGGGGGGAGTGATACCATGCAGCCTTTCTCCTCATCAAAATACTGACTGCTTACCCCACCTTTAGCCCCTCAGCAGGCTGCTGAGGAGCAAAGGAAAGGTTAAGTAACCGCAACTTCCTTGAAAGCCCTGAGAATGGGGTACCTATAGCGTTGCCAGGGATACTACAGGGCAAGCCAGAGGAAGAGACTAGTATCAATGGCCTCCTGTAACTGATGTCCGTGCCAACAAGTTCCTAAAATAAGAAAAGCCTCAAGAGGATACATGGCGTTCGCCTTCCTTCTCGCAACACGCGGAACACACCACTGCTTGAAATTAGCACAATAAGTGGAAACCTTTTTGGGGGAAATTAGAAAGCGTGGCTGTTTACCAGTGCTAGCTAGCTCTTCTGTATTATCCGCCTTTGTGTTATCCTGTATAAAACATATTTTGTCCTCTTATTTATTCATCATTTTGTGGGTGGGGTGACAGATTTCTGGCGTTCAAACGTGAGTCATTTGTTTTGAAAGTTTGCTAAGTACGCAAATCAGTAGTTCAAGCGGAGACACACTTCTGCTGGAAATGTGCTTCTTTCTTTCATAATAGTTTGCTGTTTTTCTTGATCCAAAATATACCTTTGCAAGGTTTTTCATTTTCACGGTTCATCAAAACTCATTTTGCTGTCATAGTAAATGTAGAAGCATTTAAAAATCTTTGCGAGCCCTGAATAAGAAATATTCTTTTTGTTCACAACACTCACAATATATGCATTAACACTCTGTTCATCAAAATAAGGTTGCATATTTGTGGCTACATTGTGAATAAATTGTCGTGCATTTATCAAATGCCTAGAGGAAAGAGAGGGGAATAACTAGCATACGTTAATGATACAGGGCCAATGTACTAAGCATTTTAACAGTCTCAAACACCCCAATTCGGTTTTTATCTATGTATTAGTCTCATTTTAGGAGAGAAAAACAGTTTTGACTCCTAAAATGGAATTCTGAATGGATACCTATTTTGTATCTGGAAGGGGCATTGTAGGCGTCCCTTCCAAATACCGAATCAGTATCATATTCATCAATGTTTTGCATCTGAGATCCAGTTGCAGAACATTGACATTTTGATGACACGTCATAGGAGATGGTAATGGATTCGCAAAATGGAAGAGGTAAATGTAAAAAAAGAGTTTAATGAAGAGTAAGTAGTCGTCCAAAGGACTATGGCTCCGTTTCAATGTACAGAGATGACTTCTGGGCTGATGGTCATCTCTGAATCTGGTGGATGTTACCGTGGCAGAGGTTTTTATCTATGTATTAGTCTCATTTTAGGAGAGAAAAACAGTTTTGACTCCTAAAATGGAATTCTGAATGGATACCTATTTTGTATCTGGAAGGGGCATTGTAGGCGTCCCTTCCAAATACTGAATCAGTATCATATTCATCAATGTTTTGCATCTGAGATCCAGTTGCAGAACATTGACATTTTGATGATACGTCATAGGAGATGGTAATGGATTCGCAAAATGGAAGAGGTAAATGTAAAAAAGAGTTTAATGAAGAGTAAGTAGTCGTCCAAAGGACTATGGCGCCGTTCAATGTACAGAGATGACTTCTGGGCTGATGGTCATCTCTGAATCTGGTGGATGTTACCGTGGCAGAGGTAGTGTCCTCAGCCACCCTGATGGATGGAGTGCAAACCCTAAATTAGACCCTGTGGGCCTTATTTATGAGGCCTTGCGACAGTTTTGTCCTGCCTTGCGCCACTTTTTGTGACGCATTGGCGGCATAAAACATGCCCCCTGTTGCGCCCTATTTACAAAGTGACACATCTAAGCCGATGCATCATTTTGTAAACCCGTGCGCTACATTATACCTGCGTCAGGTATAATGTATGCAGGTGGGGCGTTCCCACACAAGTAAGCCTCGTAGAAGTGGTGCAGTGAAATCTCAAAGTAATGGCCCGTCCAGGTACACCTCAGCTCTCTATTGTGTGTGGCTGTCTAGGACAAATATAAAAAGCCCAAGTGTCAGCTACACCGAGTCATGTGACCCAGAGACAGGCTGCAGGCACTAAATGGCCAAGGCAGGAAAATGGCTAGTTTCTAAAGTGGCATTTTCAAAGTTGTAATTTAAAATCTGACTTTACCATCAGCGTGGATTTTTCATTACAACCTCAAAGACACCAGACATGACTTGCTTAACTGTTCCCATTTCAAAGAAGCAGCTAATTAACTGTAATAAGGCAAGTCATAGCTTAGGTTGTGAGCCCTCAGCCTTCTTTGCCTTACTGTCTTCAAAGTGATAACTCTTTTTATTGTTTGTTTAGTTCTTTCGAGGGGGGGCTGGGTGGCTTCTTTTTTATTGAAACAAGCTCATTCAACTGGTATTCTGCGATTAACTGGCTTTGGTCCATTTCCGTTGTGGTGATATTTGAAACGTACAATTTCCCTTGATTTATGAGCTGTGTCAGTTAAAGTACTAGCCTTGACTAAATCCAGTTACTTAACTGCTTTGGTGTTATCTGTGGTCAAATCTCTTCCTTCAGCATGATTTTAAAAGGCTGAATTTCTTCAGAGGGGTGTTGCTTAATGGCACACTTCCTTCTACCACTGGGGTCTCCATTAATGAGTTGAAGATGTCAGCGAAGTGTTTCATGTCTGGTGCTTCTTTTCTGGGGAATTTAATGATGGCCTGTACCTCTGCCTTCACCAATGATCAATGACTTTGGATTCTCCAATTTCGTCTTTGTCTTTGTAATGGTCTACTTTTTTCAGATGTTGTTCAAATTAGGCATGTTCTCTGTTTATCTTTACAATGACTGTGGCATACCTATAGCCTTAACTAAGAACCTTTCAGCTTTGCTTTTGAGAGAAGGGAAAATTAGCATTTTGTTTATATTTTTAAAATTTTGTTATACTATTCGTTTTTATTTTCATGGTAAGCCATATAAGCTCTTTGGGCAGTGTGGAAGAGTCCTGGGCGAATCAGTTGAGGTTTGATTTTATACTGCAGACAGGTTGATTGGTTCTGGATTGCGTAAAGTCGGATGGTAATCTGGAGTTTGCAGCAGCACCTCCTTTTCCTTCATTGCCCCTCCCCCCCCTTGTTATTTCCTGAAACTTGTTGGTGCTTGAAGCTTCTTTATGATACTGCCGTCCTACATCCCTTGGCACTTGGGTGTGTTCAGGATCGCTGGTACTCTAGTGCTCCTCCAAAGTTCCACAGAAGCTCTTCGTTGTATATCCGTGCTCCTCTGGTGCACTTCTGTGTTCCCCTGCTCATTACCTAATGTTGGCTCAGAGGGGATGAAATATACTTTAGCTGCTGCCGTTCCAGGGTATTGCAGGATATAAAAAATTAAAAGGTAAAGCTGTGAATCTTTATTAATTAATTAAAACTTAAATGTGAAACTTTATAGTGGTGACAGCAGATGCATTCTTATTCAGATAGATGGTGCATTTTTCTCTTGACAGGCACACATTTCAAACAGATTTTAACTTCAATATACTGCCATAGAGAGATGACCAATTGGATTACTCCTACTTTTTCCAGTCAGGCAAGACTAATAGCATGGGCATAACACATAGAACCAACATTCTACACATCTCAGTATCTCTCACATGCCCTCAAACAACAGTACACATATTCCAATTCATTCCCATTAATTCTGGCTGTGCTCTACTTCATGAACCACGCAGTAACAAACTACAGGAGGTTACCCGTAAACCCGGTAGAGACCAGGGTAAATATTGTATAACATATAACAGTGTCTCAAGGGGTATTATTTGATAGACAGTTTATAAAAACGCACAATGAATTGCCATGACCAGGGAAAGGGGAGGAGGGAGATAAAAGAACGGGAGACAAATGATTAGGGAATAGCTTTCCACATATATTTGGTTATACGGTCAAAATAAACAATCATAAATGCACTGCATTACATTGAATGTCATGTAACCTGTACTATATGTGCACAAGTGCTTGTGAGAAGGTGAACGGCGCTGGTGACACGTGGAGGGGTATATACAGCGGAAAAAAGGGCGCAAAAAAACAAGTGATATATATACAGTGTACTCTTAGTGATGCCCATACATTGGATACATGAAGAACAGATAAATTCTTCTGGGCAATCACGAGGGAAGCGCCGTCGCTGTAGAAGTCGACGGCGTTTCGGCCTTTATACAGTTTTAGGCCATCATCAGGACCAGGTTACACATTTAGGTTACATTGTAGAATAATGGCACATCCGCATCACGCTGAATAACGGAAAAATCAATCTGCCCACACCACCCTCTTGGGGGACCTTAACCTCACAGACAACACACCCTCCTCATCGACACACTCCATGTGGTACAACATGCCACACAACTAACACGCTCCAAAACGCCACCTCCTGGGCCTTGTCTTCTCAACGTCACCAACAATCTAAAGCAAACATCCATATTCATGACTGGACTGCACCATTCCTGTCTCCCTTTGCAGCTTCATATCAGCAAACCAAGGTCAACCCAAAAAAGAAGAACAAACATTCAGATCCTTCAAATACTTCCCCGTAGACAACCTGATGCTTGAACTCATGTCTTACACTATCAACTCCATGTTCAACAACAACTCCCTTCTAAACAACTTCAAAACCTTTTTGGAAAACTATATTAACATCCACACCCCAATTAAAATGGCACTCTGGGTCTCGAAAGACCTTGCTGACAATAAATGATCCATCCGCAGGCAGGAAGGAAGTGGAAGAAAAATTGAATTCCCAATGAATTCATGATACTGAAGTCCCACCATGCAACAAGCAGAAGGTTCATCATATCAGCCAAAGCAAAGTAATATACCAACACTTCCCATGACAATCAAGCACTGCATCAATCCTATGTCAGGCCCATGTATTCCTTAATCTACAGAAAAGTGAGGGCAATGCCATTAACCTCTTCATCAGTGAAAAAATAAACAAGATCTGTCAACTCATTAAAAAGACCAAGCCTGCTTTATCGGTTATGCTCACGCTTTCCCGTAGAATCCCACAATGGTCATGCTTCAAAGACCTATCTCTTGCAGTTCTCACCGACATACTGAAGTCCTCAAATCCACTTCTTATGAAGATAGGGCCTGATTCACAGAACTAACTTACGTCAAAAACGTAAACGTAAACGTAAAGTTAGTACTTTTTAGGTATTCACAGAATACACTTACTCATTTTGGTATTCACAGAATAGTACTAACTTTACGTTTACGTTTACGGTTACGTTTACGTTTTTGACGTAAGTTAGTTCTGTGAATCAGGCCCACTAACTTCTGTGAATACCGAAATGAGTAAGTTCATTCTGTGAATACCAAAATGAGTAAGTCTATTCTGTGAATACCTAAAAAGTACTAACTTTACGTTTACGTTTACGTTTTTGACGTAAGTTAGTTCTGTGAATCAGGCCCATAATGTCTTACTCACGCTCTTCATCAAAGCTCTCTCAAGGGACTTTCTCCCACCCCGACTAACCATTATCAAAGTCTCCCTCAGTCAAGGCATCTTCCCAGAAGCTGTCAAGACAGGTCACTCATGAAGAAACCTATAGAAGACCCTGATGACTTTGCCAACTACTGGCCCATCACTCACCTACCGTTCATCAAAAAGATAATTGAAAAAGTAGTCTATGTTATACTCCAAGATCACATTATTGCTAATCATCTCCTGCATTACTACCAATGTGATTTCTGATCATGCTGCTTCTGATCACACTGCAGCGTAGAGTACTCTACCTTGCATATTAGCGACAGTACCCACCTGACAACAGAGGGAAATGAATTCTGCCTGCTGATATTGCTGGACCTCTCAGCTGCCTTTGCTACAGTTGACCATTACACCATCATATACACCTTGGATTCTTGAATGGGATTCACTAGCAATATTCTTCATTGGTGCTCCTCCTACTTTTCCAGCCAATACAATTTTGCTCACACGGACACCTGCCGGTCCCAAAAGATCCCTATTGACTGTAAAGTGCCCCAGGATCCATATTTCTCCTGTCATCTTCAGCCTCTAAAGATAACAGCATCACGATTCACTAATATGCTGATGATACACAACTCTACTAGTAAGTTTCTACTACATTAGTCCCCTAATGAAGCCTGCATGCAACAGATACTAAAAGTCGCTTCTTCACTTGGGCCTAGTGATGGCACAGAGTGATATTGGTCAGCGTGGAAGAGGGGCAGCCCCTCCCCCAGATTCGATGGATGGTTGTGGACAATCAATATGCATGTTTATAAGGCATTTGCCTTTAGAAACATAGTAAGATTTGGAAGGCAGCTGTTGAGTTCTGCTTCTGTTTTGCATTATACTCATGAACTGTCTTAATTGTGTCTAGACCTGTTCAGTGTGATGGATGTTACATTGCCTGATGTTTTTTCCTATTTACTTCCTGTTATGGTTTAAATTCTTTATACAGAACAGTACCCGTGTGAATCCCCTTCATTGAGTTAAAAGCTGGAAGATTTACACTGTTCATATGGTAATCAAATTGCAAATGTGTGAGTTATGTAATCAGATATTCTGCTGCCTATCAATGATACTGCATTAATTTCCCTATTCTACTCAACCATAATCTGAAGACATTATTCAAAGTCTCCAGTTACAGTTTCCTTTTTCACTGGGACATGAGATTATTCACCACTCCAAGGCTACTAATGTAAGATGTTGAAATTTTTCAAGCAAAATTTCAACCAGAGGAAAAATGTTGTCAGTTATTTGTGTTTGCATGTGAAGACTTCACGTGCGAGTGTGAAAGTTCTGTTAACTGTGAAGTTGTGGCACCTACTAAATATTACCAGCCGAGTGACCAATATAAATGAGGTGAACACCCTCAGGCTTGTGACAATATGACTGTTCAAATAATTTTGCAAAAAATATTCCATACTTTCACTGCATCTGATTGAACATGGTATGTGAAAGTAAGAAGCGTGTAAAAGTGTGCAGAACCCAAACCTTTTAGGTCTGGCTTGAAAGAGCAGCGGGCACCAGACGTAATGTGATTAACCTAAAATTCACCTTTCAGGAGTACTACAGAGAGGGTATTTGGCTCAGCGCACATGTTGATAGCCAGGAGTATATGTCTTGATTGGGCAGAAGTTGTGTGGTTCCATTATAAAAAGTGTTTCCCCTCTACACAGCTGTTATAACATTGTTTACTTATCCAGCTGCCTGCGCCAGAAGCAACATAAATGCCAGAGCTTGAACTTTCAGGGACACACAAACTGCATTGCAATGCTGTTAAATTGTCTTAGATAGCTCGATAATTTTCAGTTTTGTTTTTCTCTGGAAGCAGCACAGATAGGAGGAGGGTAGTCACAAGCATTGCTGTCCCAGCCCCTCCCCTTCCAATATTAACTTTAGACTTCAGGGTGCATTTTCATGTTTGAGAGTGGTATGGGATGCCCAGGGCTACACTAATCCACTTGGATTTTTAGGTCTGGCTTGAAATGCAGCTGTCAAGCGACATTATGTGATCAACAAAACACAGCTTTTAAAGTACTAAGACAACGGCTTAGGATTCACCCACGTGTTGGTTCCCCTGAGTACATGATTTGATTGAGCCAAATTTGAGCGCTTCCACTAATTGTATTGTGCTTTTTCACTTCTGGCAAAGTTTGCACTAGATGCAGCAGGACTGACTTCGTTATGGTGGCAAAGCACTGATCTTGGCTATAGGCTTCATCTGTTCAATACGAAATGCTATGATAAAGGCAATAGAATTTGGCCTATTTATTGTGAAAAGCATATGTTTTAGAGGTCTTGAATTGTCTATTGTTTTAACTCTATATGAAAGCCTACAAGTAGGTGTTTTTACATGGAACCTCACATATTACCATAGTAGGCAAGGGTTTTGGTGTTGTTTATCCTGTTTAGCAAACAATGGCTATAGAAGGTTTGTTCTGTGAGAATCCCTGTTAGGTCATCTTAGGCAAGATAGTATTTTCCTTAGCCATCTCTAATTGTATAAACTTTTCAGATTTTAAGGCTCTGTTCCTGATGGTTGCCTTGTGGAAAGTTTAGGCTTAATACTGTAGGCCTGAGTTGGTCATAGTGACAAGATTTATGCATGATTGGTGCACTGGAAAACTTTATGTCCGATACCATGGGTCTGTTCTGCTTATTACAACACATTATGACAAAGGCTGTTGGTCTTGCTTATTTGTGCTCACATATTACCATAGTAGGCAAGGATGTTGGTGTTGGTTACCCCAATAAACAAACCATTGACATAGAAGATATAATCGGTAAGACTCCTTGTAAGGTCATCTTAGACAAGATAGTATTTTGCTTAGCCATATGTACTTTTGAAAACCTTCTAAATGTTATGATTGTGTGCCTGATGGGTGCCTTGTGGAAAGGTCTAGGCTTAAAACTGTAGGCCTTAGTTGGTTATAGTGAAAAGCTTTAGGCATGATTGGTGCACTGGGAAACTTTATGTCTGATGCCATAGGCCTACTTATTATAAAATGTTATGACAGAGGTTGTTGGTCTTGTGTTGTAAAAAGCATTTATTAAAACCAGTAAGCCTTTAATAATTGGGGGCTTATTTATGAGAGCCCTGCGTCACTTTTGCACCACGTAAAGTGGTACATGCGTGACGCAGGGCTCTCAATCAGATTTATGAAGCCATGCAAAGCCACCCAGCGTGGCTATGAGAGGCCTCATAAATCTTGAGTAAGGCATCGCAGCGCAAATCGCTGTGCCACGTTACTCTGCACCCCTGAGACATTCCATGAGAGTTGCAGTAGGTTTTCCCATGCAACAGCCATGGATTTTGCCGCTGGCCCAGATTTACAAAATCATGTAAACCTGGGGAAGTGCCAAATCCTTACGCCTCCCGAGGTGAGGCTTTACATAGAGAAATATCTTTATTTCTCCCTGTTTTTTTCTTTTTCTATGTGTTCTATGTGTGCTGCATTCAGTACACATAGAGAGAAGAAAATGTCTCTTAGGAAAAACAATCCTCCATGCAATGGAGTCACCCTTTTACCATGGTGCAAGGTTGCCTACATTGGTGCTAGGCTGTCGAAATGGCGACAGCGCAGGGAGGAATGACAGGAATGCACAAAATTGGATAAATACGGCGCATTCCTGCCAGCAAGATGCCTTGCTGCTCTCCCTAGGCCAAAATCCCGTAAATGAGAGCCATCGTTTTTATCACAGTACATCACAGGTGCCAGACACGTATTTTATTACATGCAATCAAACAGATTACTTTGGTAAGCAATGATTTTGGCATTGGCCACCCACTCTGACAAACCTTGTGGCTTTTCACTGTGATGATTATTGATAGCCCTTTTGAGAGGTTTATGTGTTGTTTTGCAAGTTATATTTTTCTACATATTTCTAAATTTATACCTGTGTGCATGAGGGTTATCTGTTTGTCTGCACTTCAAAAGGCTGGTGGTGGGGTAGGTGCAAAACCAATGGTAAACGGTATAGGGTTATTTGGTTCATTGGGAAAAGGCATGATAGATTGTATAGGTTTGATCTGTTTATTATGAAATGTTATGACAAAGCCAGTAGGCCTCGACTATGTAGTGTGAAAAGCATGTGTTAAAGACAATAGACTTTTAAATATGGATTGTTATCGCACTGTGATAAAGTCTGCAGGCAGGTATTTTGTTACATGGAATCTTGCAGATTACCATAGTAGGCAAGGGTTTTGGTGTTGCTGAGTCACCCGAACAAACAATGCTTATGGATGATTTCCACTATGGTAATCCTTATTAGGCTCTATTAGTAGGGATTTGTTAGACCTGGCACCATTGCCGTGGGTCTCCCCTGCATTTATTGCCTTTGCCTCCTGTGTTTTTGCTGTATGTTGGACTCCGCTTTGCTGGTCTAGATGCTTTGAGCACTTTGCCACTGCTGTTCAGTGCCAAAGTTCAAGTGCTCCCTTTGTAAATTACTGTTATGGATTGGTGTTTCCATGATTGGCTATTTGATTTACTTGTCAGACCCTAGTATAGTGCACTGTGTGTGCCCAGGGCCTGTAAATCAAATGCTGCTAGTGAGCTGCAGCACTGATTGTGCCACCCACAGAAGCAGCCTGTAAAATGTAACTCTGGCCTGCCATTGCAGAGCCTCTTTGCAGTCTGGGACTGCCATGTCGACTTGGCAAGTGCACACACTTGCCAGTCCCTAAACCTTCCCTTTTCTACATATTAGTCACCCCTAGGGTAGGTCCAAGGTACCCCTGTGGGCAGGGTGCATTGTATGTGAAAGGTAGGACATGCCCTGATGTGTGTGGCATGTCCTGATAGTGAAATACTGCCAATTTCGTTTTTCACTATTGCAAGGCTGCCTGTTCGAATAGGACAGAATGGGGAGTTTGTTTATAACATCTTATAAACATAACTGGCCCTGGGAACGAGGGAGGAAAATAAAGTTTAGTATGCCTGAACTCAGAATGTTAAAGTGCATCTTATAGTGAGGGCGATTTTTACATTCTGTGTTTGAAAATACCACTTTTAGAGAGTAGGTATTTTCTTGCCTAACCATCCGGTGTGCCTCTGCTAGGTTTGTGTATTGCATGTCTGGCTTTTGGATGACAGGGGCTAGAGAGGGGCAGTGGCTCCAGAAGCCTGATGAGTCAGGGCTCTGCTGAATAGACTTGGGCTGCATTTAGAGTAGGGGGAGGAGATTTCCTTTCACCTGAATGGGCCTGGTCTGCCTGCAACAATGCTGTCTCCACCTCCTGCCAGGAAGCTGCACCAGTGAGGACAGAACTGGTTATGGCTGGGTACAGACACTCTCTGCCTTCAGAGACCAAAGGATTTTTGTGTATAAAAAGAGGGGCCCAGACTCCAGACTTTTAGATCACTTCTGGGAATCAAAAGGAACCTTTGCCATGGAGAAGAGCCGGAGAAGCTGAGGAGGAATACTGCTCCTGTGCAGTTTGCTGTCTGGGGTTGGCCTGCAGTGGCTGCTTGCTGCCAAGGAAAGGAGATAATGACTTTGCTGTTTGCTTTGGCACCTGCTTGAAAGAAGATCTCCAAGGGCTTGAAACTGAGCCTTCCGCCTGTTCTGAAGTCTCAGGGACACAAAGACTTCACCACCAGCTCCCCTGAATTTCCTTGCTGGGTATTCCAATCTGCAAAGAGGTGCCTGCTGCTGTTCTGGACCTCTAGAGACGGTTTTCCGCTGGGAGCTGGAAAATCGACGCAACATCGAAGAAGCGAGACGCATCTGCACCTGTTTCCGATGCATTGCCGAAGAAACCATCGCAGAGCCGGCCGCGGCTTTAGAAATCGCCGCACGCCGCATCGTGTGCACCGATCTCCTAAGTCCGAGATCACCGCACCGAGTCTGACACAAGGCCTGCTGTGCAGCTGCACGAGTACACGCATCGTCACCGGATCGTCGCATCGCGGCGCCAAGTCTGTCGCATCGTTGGGGGACGCAGTAAGAAACCGACGCATCACCTCCCCACGCAGTAAGAAACAGACGTATCACCTCCTGTCCGGTAAGGAACTGATGCATCACCTCCCCTGCGCTGCAGTAAGGAACCGACGCACCACCTCCCCCGGAGCAAGGAACTGATGCATCACCCTCCCTGAGTGTAAGGACCCGACGCATCACCTTCCCTGCGGCCCATTTTGTTTGTTTGCGTGACGCATCCCAGGTTGTGAGAAAAGTGTTGCATCTGCAATTTGCTTTGAACTGAAGTATTTCTACCATCTGAAAGTCACATTTTTATTACTGTATTGTGGATTTTTTTGTCGAAAAAGATTACTTATTTTTCTATACTGGTGTGGTGTCCTTTTGTAGTGTTTTCACTGTGTTACTGTATGTGTTCACTAATGCTTTACAGACTGCCTCTGAGATAAGCTTATCTGCTCGTGCCAAGCTGCCAAGGGGGTGAGCAGGGGTTATTTTAGAAGTGTATCCCCCTTACCCTGACTAGAAGCAAGGGTCCCTATTTGGACAAAGGTACCTACCTCTGCCAACTAGAGACCCTCATTTCTAACAGGATTTTATATTGTTTGGATGACTGTATTTTTTTACACATTTGTAATTTTTTTATGGTGTGCCTGATGTGCCTTGTCGGAGGGCTTCTGATCAACACAGTAGGTCTGAGTTGGTTATGGTAACACGATAAAGCTTAGAGGCCTGATTGCTTAGACTAGAATGATATGATAAATGTAGTATGCCTGCCATATAGTTTGTGAAAAGCATATGTTAAAGTCAATATGCATTTAAGGGTAGATTGTTATTTCTGTATATTAAAGCCTCCAGATAGGTATTTTGTTACATGGAATCTCACAGATTACTATAGTAGTTAAGGGTTTTGGTGATGTTTACCCATTCTGACAAACAGTGGGTAAAGAAGGTTTCGATTTTTCAGTGTCAGAATCCTCATTAGGTCCTCTTAGGAGACATATTATTGTGCTTTGCCAACTCTAATATTGTATACTGTGTAATCTTATGACTGAATGCCTAATGGTTGCTTTGTGGCGAAAACTTAAGCTCAGTACAGGAGGCCTCAGTTGGTTATGGTGACAAGGCAATGATAAGAGCTAGAGGCCTGATTGGTTTAATAAGAACACATATTTTTGATGTCATTGGTCTCATCTGTTTACTGTGAAAGGGTGTGATAAATGCAGTAGACCTGACATATTGATTGTGAATTATTTAAAATATTGAGTGTGTCATATATTAAAGACATTAGGCATTTAAGGGTGGACTGTTATTTCTCTCTATTAAAGCCTACAGATAGTATTTAGTTACTTGAGATGCTGCAGACTACGTTTGTAGGGAAGGGTTTGGTGTTGGTTACTGCCTCTGACAAGCACTAGTGGTAGAAGATTTGCACTGTAATACTTCTTGAAAGAATCTTTTCTTAATTGTTTAGCAGGACCATCAAATAAAACATACATCCACATCTATAAATAAGTATCCACATAGCTACGTAGAGGTCCTTTGAGTCAGCTCTGTTCTGACATTTGTCTGTCTGAGTGTCATTTACACTCTGTGTCTATCCATGACAGGGTATTGCATGGGGTGATAGTTCAGTCCACATCTGTCAATGGCTCTCTTGTCACATGAATGGCACCATTTTCTGATCAAGTGGACATCCACCTGAAAATGAGTGTACTTCAGTGACAGGGCTGGTTGTCTAGTCCTTTCAGTTTCAGTTTTGTCCTTTTATAGTTCATCTTTCATTTCTTTGCTTCTCTTTTTTTTAATGCTTCTTAAGATAACACTAGAGCTCTCCAGGCAGTGCTAACGAGCCACTTGCTTGCTGCTTATTTCATCTGCACTGAGCAGCATCCCACCTGGCCACTACCTCCAAACCTGAAGACCATTCTGGAATGCTGTTGCCCATAGTATATCATTGTTTTAACATTCCAAAATGGCCAACAGATTGGGCCTGATCTAGAAAGGTAAACTTACACCTATGTTTAAGTTTACTCTTTTTTCGCTATTCACAAACAAATGATTTGGCTGGGGTATGAGCCCTGGTCAAGCAGCAACCACAATCCTAGTCAGGGTAAGAGGCAGGCACATGCTAAATTAACCTCTGCTCACCCTCTGAAAGCTTGGCACAGAGAAGTAGCGCTTAACTTTAGAGGCTCTGTGTATAGTTTTTGTGCAACACTTCAAACAGTAAATCAGTGAAAACACCACCTAAAAAGATTCCACACCAATTTAGAAAAATAAATCTGATTTTAATAAATAAAACAAGACCAAAGCAACAAAAATCCAATTAGTAGAACTAGAGATACTGAATTTAGGTTTGTGAGTAAAATAGGGCCAAGAAGAAAAAAGCACCATTGGGGATATCTGGTCACGCCGGACTGGGACAAAGTCACAAGTTCAGACTGACCGTGATGGAGCGCAGGCTGGCTACAGGGACCCAGCTAGGCATGCTGAACAAAGTACCTTAAATTCTGGTTGTGGAGTGTTGCATTGTGAAGTCCACTGTCAAGGATGGGAGGCGCAGCAGAGGTGATGCCACGATTCCAATGAGCAGTCAATCTGCAATGCGGAGTTTCAGCATCATCAGCTAGGCTGCCATCCACAGAGGGTTGCAAGAAGCTTGCACCGGGTAAAGTGTCACCCAGTGACGATTCCGAAGGTGATGCGTCGGTACCAAGATGCGTGAGGTGGCGGCAATACGAGTCTTTTGCGACATGTCCAATTCATGCAGCAGTGGCGCTGCATCGGTTCTGCGTGGGGACGTAAAGGTCAAAGATTTTAAACGTGCATTACTCAGGCCCTGGTGAGCTGATTCCCACAATCGTGGTCTCATTTTACTTCTGGTGGAGAGCTCCTGCCACCAGGATCAGTACGAAGAGGCCTCCTGGACTCCAAAGGGGCACACACTGAGGGGAGATGCTTTCACTGGCTCTATGCCCCAGCCTTCTCTGATTGTGTGCCCCCCACAGACCCCATGGCCTCCCGGCTATCTTCCAGGGCATCTGAGGGGGCCAGTGTAGTCCTAGTCCTCCCCAGCTGGTCCTCAGGAGGTGTAAACGGACCAGCAAACACTGGCCTTTGGAGAGACCCACTAGTCCTGGGGTCAGCTGTAGACAGAGTCCTCAGTCCATTAGGGCATCAGGGGGTTTGCATTTCCAGCTTTCCACAGTGTTGCCGAAGTTGCAGTTCATGTTCTTGGATGTCACTCTTATGCCAAGTCCAGCTTGTGGGTGGGGTATTCTCTCTTTGTCTAACCTTCTCCGCTTTGCTGGGCTTTGCTCTGGCCAGGCTAGAGAAACAAAAGGCTAATGTCAGGTCTATTTGTGTGTTCCGAGGGAAAGCCCCTTTGAAGTGTAATCAGGACAGGGCCCAACTTCTTTGCAGACAACTTGTCAGGAAGACCCACTCCCTCTACACCCATGCCCTTTTGTGCGCTGTCTGGCTCCAATACCCATTTCCCAGTGGGTCAGCCATGACCAGCCCAGGCAGCTAGAAACTCCCAAAAACTTTAGGCAGGAAAGGCCAACTTTCTAAAATTAGAAATTCTAAATTAATAAGTGAAAATCTGACCTCACCATTAAAGAGGACTTTAAAGTACAACTCAAAAGAGTGTAAGATTTATTAGCTGCTACCAATCCATATTTAGCATTGAATAAATATAACAATGTAAGTAGCCCAATGATTCCCTGTGGCAGCAGCCAGCTTGGCAACAGTGAAAATTGATTTTGGGGATATTTTACTGTGAGGACGTGTTCAACGTTAATTTTTACATGTCATACCTTTAAATATGTGCACCCTGTTTTTATGGGCAACAAAGATTAAATATTAGTGACTTATTATTATTTAAAGCGAAGGTTTAAACCTGCCAAAAGGTGTATTTTCACTTGTGTGCAGCTACCAGGCTATGCTCAAAGCTAGTCTCTAACATGCAGCCTCTACCTGTACGCACACGGATGTGCACATGTGTTCACGTGTAACCAGCCCAGTACCCCTTACCCTAGCTGCGTCACAGCAGCCTTATCTTAAAAAGTGGGCACTGGTGGTAAACCGGTGCAGTCCAATTCACCATTAAATTACAGGGTGTGAGGCTCGGGGGATGACACACCCTCTGGATCTCAGCATCTGACCTCACATAGAGTGCCCATATTAGGATTAGGTCTGATGTTCTTGCTCCTCCTCATCACAATAACTCAAACTGCTGAATGTTGTTCATAGTTAATTAACTGAATTTTAGCTGATTGCCAAACAGAGAAACAAAGATGTATTAGCTTGATTCGTAAAACATTTACCATTCAGAGGAGAGGATGTGGCCTAATGGGCTAGGGCGGTCGATCTCAAATGTGGGGAACCGGGTACGAGTCTTGGCAATGACGCTCACCATCCTGTGATTCTGGGGAAATCACTTAATCTCCTTGTGCCCAACAAAAATTAATGTGTCCTTGTGTAACGTAACTGGTGTTCATGTAAAGCGCTCCGATACCTGATACCTTCGGTTCAAGTTCGCGCTATATAAAACTCCACAAAGAAGAGACAAAAAATTATCAGCAGCCGGTCCGCCAACCTTCTCCCACTCAACAGCAAGCAAGTCTGTGCTGGACTGTCTCTGAACATATCAGATGCTTAATACCTCACTGGACATCTCAGATGGTTAGCCACTTCACAGTGACCAAGCTCCATAATGTTCATAATTGTATGGGGATCCTCAAGTTACGATTCCTGACCGGGAGTCTGTAGACTGTAGGGTCCTTCCACTGCTGTCTCAAACATGATGAGTCAAACTAGGACAACAGCAAATTGACAGATGCATCTAGCTGACAAATAAAAAATAAATCACCAAGATAGAGGAAGAAGATGGAGGGAATACAAAGGTAGAAACCGGATATGAATGACATGTTGATTGGAGTGTCAAATTTTCCAATTGCAGTCCTGGTTGTGGTTCTATAGCAGCTATCAGTTGGTACTATTTACAAGTGCCCATCCACACTCCAATCTTCCACCACAAGTGTAGTCAACAGGAGGTCCCACAGTCCCATCCAGCACATCCACCATCTTGAATTTTCTTCATCCTTTATGTATTGATGATCATACTGCATGGACTCAGCTCTGGAACAACATAGTAATGTACACTAATAGGGAATTAAGAGACAAACAGATCACCGAAATCAAATGTCGGTGTTTGGGTGATAAATACTGAAGAAAAATCAGCAGTCTTCATGAGAATAGGAAAGGAAAGTAACCGAAAGTGTATTTCATATGCGATCAGCATTGGGGACAATTACTCATGGGAAGGTATACTCTGAAACGTTTTTAACTGTCAGTGGAAGGATGTAAGGTGGCGGCTTGGTTTAAATTGCTCTTTAAAGAGTTCCAGAAGGAAGTAGCCATGCGTGGCCTGACTGATGTTGAGCATGTAATGTTTTGAAATGAGGTAAATTCAAGAGCAGTGTGATTTTACTGCACAGGGTTCTTAAACCACCAGAGATTTTAAGCAAGTCAGGGAGGAAGGATGAAGTGTAACGATGCAGACTTTTATACACGAGGCATCCCAACATGAACGTATTTCTCACCTCAATTTGGTACCAATTGAGAGCAGAAAGGATGGGTGTAAATGATTTCAGGTAACATGGATTGTTCATTGAGATTTCTGCTGCAAGTGCTGTCCTACAGAAGTCAACATTTTAGCAATAACCTCTCATTTTGTCGTTTTTCTTCTATTCATCATATCTTTCTGGTCAGAATTTCCTGTGGTGTTTTTTGTAACCACGATACCGTTTTCGATGGCCATTATTTCTTCTTGAATTATTTTTCTGAGGAGCACTGCATGAGCAGTAGGTCAGTGTTTGAGATGGACACAGTTTTACAATTAAACATGTGTGTGCAGAACATTCAATGTATGAAATGAGAACAAAATATTTCAGACGGCATAAAATGATTTTTGAGATACAGAAGGCTATTGCTTCTTTGCACTTCTGAAAATGTTGATGTATTACTTGTCAGTGCAAATTCTGCATTTAATACGTTTTGAAAACAGACCATCATAATTTGCAGTACACAATTAAGAACCTCCTGCCTATAATTGTTTTATTTGCACCTAGGACCCATTTATATGAACGATGCCCCTACCTGGCGCAATTGCACCTCACACCTGTCTTATTCTACTCACGTACCTAAGAATAAGTGCTTCAAGAATGACTGGTGGAGATTTCCGCATGTGATGGGGGGGGGGGGGTTGGGTGAGGGGGTGAGGGGAGATCATGACTCATTTGCTACATTCTTTCATTCAATTACCGATGATTTTCCCAGCCTGCATAGTTTCAGTGACCTGCCACAAATGATTTTCGTGACCTTTCATTAATGATCAGCGCCCCAATTCTGAAAACCCGTCTAGCTCCACTGCTTGAATCCTTTTCTCTTTTCCAGCTGGGGAGAAGAGAAATCCATCCTCACATGTACCAGGCCACACAGCAAGTTGTAGCATATTGTGAAAAGGTACCACAGTGCTCATCAGCAGCCGCAGCATCACTTCTGCGGCCTGGTTAGCAGTCATCCGCAGGTGTCACTGCGGTTCCGCTGAACCTCTCATTTCTCATTCCTCCCTCCACTCTTGTGCCACTTTCGGGCATCTGATATAAACTCAATTACAGAGATTTTCTTCCTATTTCTGTGCCTTCCACTGATTAAAATTGAGTCTGAATGGTGCTATTGAATGCGCATCTTGTTCAGGACATCAGTTACTTTCTCTGCATCAGGGCAATGGCTGGACTTAAAGCATATTTTTGTTCAAACGTAGGCATCAAAATAGGAGCACTACTGCAGATTTAAAATTTATAATAAAAAATAATGTGCCTATATTGTGATTTCGAAAGAGTATGTCAAAAGGTGAGTATAATTCAAAGTAATAGTCCTAATTTAACTCAGTAGTCACTGGGTCTGGCTAAAACGAAACTATAACAACTGCTTATTTTAAGGCTGTATATTTATGTATTTGAATTATTTTTTGGGTGGGGATGTAACTTAAGTTACTATTAGAGCGCTTTACAGAGAACATATAGGTGTGCTGTAATAAAAATTGTACTATTTACAAAAGTCCAGACAAGCAAAAAATAGATTCTTTCGGCTTTATAATAAGCATAATGTCGTCGGCGTATAATTTAACTTTACTCATGGTTGGAAGCGGAGGGCAAATATCCCCATTATTCCTAATTGCTATCGCGAGAGGCTCAATAAAAAAAGCGAATAGCACCGGGGATAGCGAGCATCCTTGTCTGGTCCCCCTTTTAACTTTTACTTGGCCGACCTGAGTGGCATTAATGATAATATTGGCCTCTGCATTCATATATAATTTCTCAACCAACCCTGTAATTTTGGAGGGTATGCCAAATTTCGTTAAAATACAAAACAAAGTCTCCCAAATAACCAAATCAAATGCCTTTTCGGCGTCTAAAAAAAGTACTAATGCTGGAATCTTCCGGGTCTCAAAGTAGTCCAGTGCCTCCACTAAGAAATGCGTATTGGTTCCAAGCTGCCTCCCGACTATAAAACCATTCTGATCAGGATGGATTAAATGCGAGGCGATCCCATTAAAACGATTGGCTAAGAGTTTAGTAATTAATTTGTAGTCAGAATTTAAAAGGGTTTTCGGGCGATATGAATTAGGGTCTTCACTATTTTTACCTTTTTTTTAAAACTGACTACGTTCCCTTTTCTAAAAGAGAGAGGTATGGATCCTCCGTCAAGAATTGAATTTGCCAATAAAAGGAGATAATCCACAATTACAGTCACAAATGTTTTAAAAAACTCGGCAGGGAGGCCATCAGGCCCGCAGGCTTTACCATTGGGGAGGTTTTTAATAACCTCCCCTAGCTCTTCCTTTGTGAATGGTCTCGTCATATTCCTTTTTTCTAAATCTGTTAATACAGGTAAATCATTTTCCTGGAGAAAACCCCTCAAAGATGACACATCGATGGATTGATGTTGACCATATATCCTCTCATAGTGTTGTACCATGATGTCTCCTACTGCAGCCAAGTCCTCCGAACGGGAACCTGAAGTGGGGCATCTCAGTGCGACTATTTGATTACTTACAGCCGTTCCCTTGCCTGCCATGCCAGAAATCTGCCTGTATAATTGCTTTCCTCATAAATCTTTTGCCTATCCTGCTGAAATAGGGATTCACTTTTAGCATAATATTTATCGGCCAGGTTCCGTTTAGCCTGATCCAACATATGATATTATCCCCTTCGCTGGTGGGCCTTTCCTCCCCTGTGCTAAGCCTTTTTTGGGCTATTTGGGGTAGTTCGCTCTTAGGCCCCTGTAACTTTTTAACCATATAAGGTATCCATGCCAAATTTGCGTCCTTTTCTTCCAACATCATGGAGATTTTAAAGGTACCCAGGGTTTGTTGATTGCCCTAGAGGGGACCCAGAAATTAGCCAAAATACAGCCAATTATTTTTCTGTTTTTGGAAAAATGGGAAAAAAGTGCTGCAGAAGAAAGCGTCTGGTGTTTTCCCTGCAAATGGTATCAACAAAGGGTTTGTGGTGCTGAAATCACCATCTTCCCAGCTTTCAGGGACTGACAGACTTTTGTCAGAAAACCAAAATTATTTACACAGTTTTGGCATTTTACTGGGACATAGCCTATTTTTGCTATTTTTTGTGCTTTCAATCTCCTTCCAGTTAGTGGTAGAAATTGGTATAAAAGCAATAATGGATCCTGGAGTGCTATACATTTTGGAAAAGTAGACAAAATTCTGAATTCAGCAAGGGGTCTTTTGTGTAGATCCATCAAGGTTTTTGTTTATAGAAACTAACATTTGAAAATAGGAAAAATTGAAAATGAGTTTGTGCCAACGTTTTCACCTGTAACTTCTTCTAAATATGACAGATTTTTAAAAGCAATATACCTTTACATCCGCTGAACCCTTCTGGTTGTGGGGATATATAGGGCTTGTAGGTTCATCAAGAATCTGAGGAACCCAGAGCCAATAACTGAGCAGCGTCTTCCAATTGTTTTTTATTGTGTACTGGGTATATAGCAATTCATTTGGGAAAATATAAACAGTGAAAAATCGATATGAAAGACACCTATGTATTTCTGAAATGGGAACAAAATATAGTACAGTAGCTATTTGCACAGCTCCGAAATTGTGGGTACCCATACTAGCATGTGAATTATAGGACATTTTTCAAAGTGACTTCTTTTTTACACATTGTCTTACATTTGGAAGGCAGAAATGCATCGAATGTCAATAGGTAATAACAGTTGCTCTACAATTCTGTATTCCCCTAAGTCTCCCGAAAAAAATGGTACCTCACTTGTGTGGATAGGCCTAGTGCCCACGACAGGAAACGGCCCAAAATGCAATGTGGACACACCACATTTTTACAGTGAAAACTGACCCTTTTTTTCCAAAGTGCCTAGCTGTAGATTTTGAATCCTAGCTCTGCCGGCACCTAGTGAAACCTAGCAAACCTATACATTTTTCAAAACTACCCACCCAGGGGAATCCAGGATGGGGTGACTTGTCTTGCTCTCACCAGGTTCTGTTACCCAGAATCCCTTTCAAACCTCAAACTTTGTGAAAAAAAACACATTTTCCTCACATTTCTGTGATGAAAGTTCTGGAATCTGCGTGGATCCATGAAATTCCACCCCGGAATCCCCAAAGTCTTCCGATAAAAATGGTACCGCACTTGTGTGGGTAGGCCTAGTGCCCGCGACAGAAAATGATCCAAAACATATTGTGGAGACATCAAAATTACCTATCACAAAACAACCTGATTTTGCAAGCGGGGTCGCCTGGGTTTTTGGCCCCGGACTCGGCAGTCATCTAGGGAAACCTACCAAACCCACACATTTCTGAAAACTAAATATTGTTCCTATTGAAGGTGGTGATGTTTCTTACATCATTCTGAATGCACTTTTTGGGTAGCAAATGTGAAGGCTCTTGCAGTACCGGCTTCACTTGGCTCTTTGGGGCATATTTACAAAGAAGTGACGGAGTGCGGTGTTAGTCTTCTTGGCTTAACGCCACACGCTGCCACTTCTGAAACACAGGGCTGCACCGCTTTCACCTGCGTTTCTCCTTGCCGTAGCTCTAATTTCAGCTGCCTAGCACAAGCGCAGGCACCCCTGCACCATTGTGCAAGGGTGCCTGCGTTGGGAAGAATGATTGTTAATGTGCAGGAAGGTGTCCCTTCCTTTACATAAACAATCTTAAATGGCGATTTGTAACTTCTATGTGTGCTGCTTTGTGCAGCACACATAGAAGTTGCAACTCATCATTTTAAAAATGATTGTTTATGTGCAGGAAGGGGCACCTTCCTGCACATAAATGATCATGCATGGTGTTTTGCCATTTATATGTGTGCTGAACAATGCAGCACACATAGAAACAGCAAAAATGAGGAGAAATAAAGCATTTAAGACCAAGTTTTTCCTGGGCTGAATTTTGGTGCTGCCTCCTATTTACGCCACCCTTGTAAATATGGGGCAGCGTCATAATCAATGGGTCCCTTTGATGCTTGGAGGCCTCTCCTACTACAGATTCCTACGGCAAAACTTTGGGGCTTATTTACAAGCCCCTTACACTGCCAGTATGTCACTTTTCCCATATAAAAAGTGATGCACCGGTGGCGCAAGGGGCTTGTAAAGGTAGGAACCCCACCAGAGGTGGGGGTTCCTGCATAGAGGCACTTTACCCCACTGCCCACTGTATAATACATGAAAAGTATGACATTTCCTAAATACTGCTTGGATGTCATATTGATGTTTGGTAGAAACCCCTTCAATAAAATAGTAGCTCGGCATTAAAACAATTTTATGTGAAACGATTTAATTCTGATGCCACCAAAGCAAAGTCGCCATAACAAGGTTAGTCCAACATAAATATTGAATGTTTAAAACCCAGAAAACAGAGCAAGATCATAAAGACATTGAGAGGTTAATGACACCTCAAAAGATGTGGAAACCCATTCGCAAATGGGAAAGGGTCCCAGAGGGATCCCTTCCCATTTGTGAATGTTGACAAAATAATCTTTTAGGCGTCAGTAGTGGTACCATCCTAAAAAAAATTTTGTGACAAGTTTCACTATTTGTTTAAAAAAAAATCAAATTTTCTTAAAGGAAAACATGCTGCAATTAAAAATTTACGATTGCATATATGACCGCAGCAGGCCACCATCCCTGTGATGGCAGCAAATTTTAGTGGGTCTCAATTTGCGAGATACCTCATTAATATTCATGCGGTAGGTTGAATTACGGCCCACTATGATTCAGTATTTTGGGAACAAACCTATTTGTACATAGCTATTGGGTAAGTATAAAACCCAAATTGTGATTGAGTAACATGTTACTGATTTGTTTCTGAATGCATTCCAAATCACAAATTGGAAGGGGCATTTAGGGCGTCCCTTCATTGATTCCCTAAGGTCTGTATAAAGAGCTGCAACCCCAATTTAGGTTGCAAACCATTGATAGGTTACTGACACCTCAAAGGAGGGACCCCTTCCTATTTGAGAATGCTGGAAAAAACATTTTATTGGAGTAGGCAGTGGTTCATTGAACCTTTGCTTAGTACTAAAAAAAAAGTTTGTGAAACTTTTCATTATTCTTTTAAATACATCTAATTTTCCTTTAAGGAAAATGGGCTGCATTCAAAAAAATATATGAGTGTTTTATTTAAAAGCAATCCCAGACATGGTGGTCTGCTGACCCTAGAAGGCCACCATACTTTCCATAGCAGCAAGTCATAGTGGGTAGCAATTTACAACTTACTTTATTAAGATTCATGAGATAGGTTGCATTGCGACCCACTATGATTCAGTATTTTGTAAACTGACCTAGTAGTACATAGATCAGTTCTCAAAATACTATTGCATCCCATTAAAGTTGGTGTGCAAATTGTGGCCACTTTCACCAAATGCATTCTTTATACAAAGGTCCCTAATTCCAGAGATTCTTTGAAGTCCATCAATCTTCGTTGATTGGGAGTCTGGATACCTGCTTAGTTGAGAGTTTACTCTCACTGATGTACAAAGTGTAATTCTCTACATCTTTGATGACAGGGCCTCAGCACTGACGATGTTCAATCCATTTAGAGTTTTTGACATACTGAGGACTTCCCTTACTGATATCCACAATCTAGGAGTGGGAAACGTGACAAGCCCATTCTTTACACAGCATCATAAGCTGGCAATCTGAATTATTCATCTTCTAATAGATGATGCTTGCAAGCTGACCTGCCCAGAATCCTTTTGTGGCAGATGAATAAGAGTAGGCATATATGCTTTAAGTCTACTGGCCCAAATTTTGAATAGATTTTACAATGTAAATTTGGTAGAGTGACCAGTCTGTAATTAGTCACATTTTTTTTATTTTTCTCTGGTTTAGGGATGACTACAAGAGTCGCCTCAGAAAACAAATTAAATTTTTCTCCAGTAGAACAAAATTGCTGAAATATAGTAGCTAGGAACCCATTTAAGTTCCTATTAAAGGAAAAAGAGATTAGAAAAGCCAGAAGGACCATGTACTTTGACCAGAAGTAGTGAGAGATCAACCATTGTGATCTTTTCTTGCGATATTGGGTATTTAAGT
This sequence comes from Calotriton arnoldi, assembly GCA_963921515.1. Taxonomy (NCBI): domain Eukaryota; kingdom Metazoa; phylum Chordata; class Amphibia; order Caudata; family Salamandridae; genus Calotriton; species Calotriton arnoldi. The sequence goes on along the minus strand of CAWUFW010004116.1, from coordinate 721,815 downwards.
CATTGCTACTGGAGATCATTTGCTTTAATGTATGCAAGTTCTACAAGAACGATTGTACAGAATTCATGTCTACTTCCATGTAAGGAATAATGCTTCTCAAGCAAAGATTAGAAATCCTCAATAATCTGCTGATCTTTTCTGGACATTGTGTTTTTCTAAAAAGAAGTGAAAAGATAGTCACACTCTGTGAATTATGCTTCTGGTAACTGCCCAGTCATTTCCCTGCTCTGTGTATTTTGCATACTTTGTTTGCTTTTGACTATTCAACCAGAAACCTGCTTACTGATTCACAATGTTATTGTGTTTGAATCGGAGTCATTTTATTCACATTAGGTATCTATTAAGTTTTTCTATACAAAACCCTCTTCAAGCGTGTCAATTTCTACCTCAATTTTAACCCATTTTTTTTATTTGGTGGTTCCTTTCATCATAATGCTGACAATCATCCCATTCACCGAATTTCTTAAGGCTTACCATATATTCAGTACAGAAAAGGGAGCACTCATTTTAATTTTATTAATTGAGAAATTGCATTATTGTTAGGAGCGAACATGATGAGATTATGTAAAATCTCTTCTTTCAACCTTCACAACTTGAAAATAGGGTAGGAGTTATTCAGTGTACGAGTTGAACACATGCATGGTTCAATATCTATACTGGGTCTGTCACTGTTAATGCAACATTTTTTAATCAATGGTTATGCTCTTAATTTACTTATTTCGGCCCAGAAAAAAGAGTTTTCAATAGATGCGTAGGAATCCCTCACATATAGGCTCACTGAACCCGTCTGTAGATAATATAATATAAAATGAATCTGCCCTTGCTACCACTGATCAAATACAAGTTACATGAAGTCACAATTCCATTCTTTTCCCCAATCGCCTCAGAAAATGCCATAATCTTTACCCGTATAGCATACAGTTTGTGGGTTTTCCGTTCATCAGTTCCGGTTTCTCATAAGTAGTGCTTTAAATGGGCTGGTACTTCCAGGTACTGAGTACCTGTACTTCTTTAATTTGAATGGGAGAGTACCTGCACTTCTCAGCAGGAGTTCAATACTTTTAATGGGAGAGTACCGGCACTTCTCAAGGGGTACTCGGGGACAGTGAATACCTACACTTCTATGATTCCATTTCAACCACTGCTTGTACGAGATTAATGCCCCCTTTAAACTTTTACATAATCTTCTTTTTCACCAGTTGATTCAATTGTTTAGATTAAGAAATATAATCTTGATCTCACTCTTGACAACTAAGCCTTTGCCTGTAATGGTAGCATGGTTGAAGCACAATAAATAGTCAAACAACCAGAACCTAACCTTTATCCAATTAACACCCTGCAACTATCACTGATACCCACCACCACTATCTGCTGGAAGTTCCAAGCACAGCCTTCCCCCGCATATGAAATGAATGTGATTACACATTTGTCACCAACAAGAAACAAAACTAAAAGGAGAGACAAGCGTTAGAAGATTCAACATTCAGAAAATGCACCGCTATAGTACATACACGGTGGCAAACTCAATACTAGTTGAAAGACGTGAGATGTAAGCAAGGAATTAGTTGCCATTGAGGAATTCAAAAGTTTGTCAACAATTGCTTCAAAAGGAAGAAACAATTTAAAACCCAAGAGAAACCCAAGGGAGTCATGTGAAAAGGATATGACACAGCTGAAAATGGCACATGATGTGATTGTTTTATTTGATGTCCTTTTCTCTAAAAACTGTTCCAGGTCACCTGTAAGATAGGATTCCTCCCTTTGTGTTATATTTGTTTTGGTAGTTGTCCCAAAATGAAAATGATATGTTCAAGGCAATCATATTCTGTCTTGTGCCAGAAAAGTATCGAATTGTGTTTTACCTTCCCATGACAAATCTGGTATTGTCCTCTCCGTCTGCAGGATGTGGCCAAGACTCTGGAAGCATGGGAGCTTTAAAATCATTGTCCTCAGGAATTTCAGTTTTTTTCTAGCTTATGAGGCATTAGTCATCAACATCAACAGAAAATAACTTTATTCGGTTTAAAACAAGTTAAAAGCATAAAAGTTCATCAATACATTTCATCAATCTAATAACATAGTATTCCTAAGTCTAACTGCACCATTTAAAAGCAAGCAACATTAAAACAAATATTAACATCATTTAAAATCTGCTAATACAACAGTGCTGGCCTGGCTTGCTTAAAATTCATGTCTATCAATACAGGTTTCAGAAAATGCTTCTGCAGATATTAATAGTAAGGACAAATCAAGACAAAATGCAGCGTATCCTGTCCGGATAAAAAGTCACACTTACAGGGAACACGCACCTCCTCTCTTGACCAACTCTTTGCCACACACAGCAAGTGGTGCAACATATTTAATCTAGAACGAGTCATGAGAAGTCAGTGAGTATTAGACATATGAAGTTGATGGGGCCGAGTTCCTTCCTACCAACTTACTGTGGAACTCTTGGCTGATGGACCTTTGTTACCTGCTGAGAAGTGTAGAGGGGAGAAATTACTCATTTAAACAGACTACAATTTATAAGACCATGACTCAGAAGAATAACTGACTTCGAATTCCAAGTTATTGGGTTTATTACAAAGCCAAAAACAACTGGATATACAAGCACCTCATTATGAGGTTGTAGACATACATGGGAACTAATACAAATCCAAATCTACAAGCCAATTTTATGTGATGGATCATAAACAGAATAACAATTTCCAGAAGCAGAATGCAGGCAATGATTGCCCCCACGTCCAGATCCTTCTTCATCTGTGGTGAATGAATAAAGAGCATTAGTCTGTCCCTACACTAACACTATCGTGACATCCCTACTTAGCATTTCCCCAGGCAAGATCAGGAAAAGGTGTCAGCAGGTGAAGACTTCCTAAGAAGTACACTCACGTTGTATGGGTCAAGTAGCCAAAGCTACAAGTCGCATTCTAAGATGTTCCTTCTCTCTCCCTCGATCTCATCACCTCATCTCCTGACTCCACCCCGGGGCACTGTCCCTAATAAAAAAACACAAAACATAAAACACACCCACAGATCACCTCATCCCACTGGACAGTTCTCATAGGTGATTTTCCATGCGGTGTCAGACTCCCAGCTCCTGGCTCGATGACCCTGATGCCCAGGCCTCCCTCAACGAGAAAGAACACCGTCTCCCAATTCTCAGCGTTCCTTACACATTTGTATCGCATCCTCCCCGATCCTAACTCTCCTAAACAAAAGACATTATTCTAACTAACAAAGACGACTTTCTCCACCTGCAACAGAAGCGTGAGAACAGAACAAATTCAGCATACACATGAATTTCACTAACAAGACTTACTAGAGAGTCTCCAGAGAAAATACATTTCAGGCCTACAGAAATCAGCTAACATAAGAGTGAGACACATAGGCCTTTCAAATACACACATAAGTGAACATTTCGTTTAGACCTTTCTACATCATAGCATTACAAGAGCACATCAAATTCATATTTCATTGCAAACAACTTATAAAATCCTATACTTTAAACACAATTAATCACATTTATGTGCAACTTTAATATGATGCAGTTTAAATCAAATGCGTTACATCACATGTGAGCAACTTCGTTAGGCAAATGACATCAAATACTATAAACTACGATATTAAAACACAAATGCCAGGTTGTTTATTGGCATGGCACGATACTTTTCCTACCATTACACTTCCACATGTTATTGCTAAACACAACCTAATGACAAATTGTTATGACAACAAATGAGTATATGTGGATGCGGACTATCCGTGATTATAATGCACCCCTACAATAGAAGAGCACCATCACGCTCCATCAGTCCCCCCCTCTGATGACAAGTGTCATCAAAACAAATCACAACTCCCTAGAGAAAGAAATGACCTAAACAGAAGTTGTAGCTAGTCTTTCCTGTCGGAACTTCTCTAGGCTTTTGAGATTCTCATAGTGACTGTCCAGCAGTCTCTCCATTCTCCTTTCTTGCCCCCCCCCTCAGCGCCTTGAGACCCTCACGGGTGAGTAGTGCGCTATACAAATGGATGATTGATTGAATAAGAGACCTCTCAGTCTGACCTGCCCTATGCCATTTGTAGGCTTTTACCAATCCCAACAAAATGATCACACAAACCACAACTATGATGATGGGCTTCAAAATGTAACCAAGTATTCCCTTTCCAATGTCCGCAAACCAACTTCCAACCTTTCCAAAGCCCTTTTCAACCTTGTCCCAAACACCCTCTGTGCCAAATCATGCACTTCATGATGAATCTCAGTGATGTTTCTTATATACTTCCTCAGATCTTTGCTGTTATCAGGTATATAAGTACATCACTGTTGAACCCTCAACATTTTACAGACTCTGCCCTCTTTTGCTAGCAAGACATCCAAAGCAAGGCGGTTCTGCATCACCATAGCTCTTATCGACACCATCTCTCCATCTAAAAGCAACAAAGACTGAGCTGTATTCGCTGACAACTTATCCACGATAGTTGATAACCTTCCTATCTTAATGTCAGTCAGAACTACTCCTAGACTCTGTATCATCGCTCCAAATACATCTCCAACTATCTCTCCTGCGCTTGTTCCTCGGCTCTATCTATGATGTTCTCCACCTTCCAAGGGTCCTAAATTCTCAACATGATATATTTTGGGAAACACCACAGCCACATAACATGTACCATACCAATTCAGTGGCAATCGCACATAGGCATTTTCCCCACACACAAAATACACATTTGGTACAACTTGCACCGTCTCCTGCAAGAACTTTTTCGCAGTTGCTTCGATCGTAAAAATGTGATCACATACACTCTGTCCTACATAGATTTTACCATTGTATGTCTGTACCTGTCTAATACAAAGCTTCCCTCTCTGTTCAAATTCTAAAGCTTTTGGACCAGAACTCCCTCTCGCCTTGTGTGCTAGTTCCTCCTTGGTCCAAGCAATTATTTCCTCTCTACTGTTCAGTTTTATTGATAACTGCCTATGTCTATCTTCTACTTGATCTACAAATTTCTTTTCTATCTCAGTTAACATACATGTCAAATTGTGACGATGTGCATAAGCTGTATCCAATGTGACGGTAGGTATGAAATATTTTCCCACTCTATCTTCCTGCTTGTAGTAATCATATTTATTCAGGTGCTTATAAGCTGGAACCTCTGAAAGCACCACATCATAGTTAGAGAAATAATTCTCGTAATGACCCTTACCGTAGAACATACTAAGCAACAGACTACACGTAATACCATCTGTCAAAGGAAGATGATGATAACGAAAACCTTCCTCCAAAGACGCAGGCTACTGCATACACACATAACAATCGCTCACATCCATCATGTTCACATATTCATATAACAGCTTGGCGTAAGCGTTAAGCATGTAATCACTTTTAGACAAATCTAAGTGTAGCATCCGACTAGTTTGATCTAGCATAGCCTTTTCAGCTCCTACGATACCCTCTTTTGTGCTAGAAGTAACAGGTGTGGTTGTTCCCTTCACTTCCACCCCTTCAACTTCTGCATCATGTGATATTTTTACAGACACATCAATAACTACCACTATTACTATTATCACACCTACTGTGAGTGTACCTATCACACACTTAGACCTACGATTCGAATTTCCAGACTCCATTTTCAATTGCTGGTTTAGCACAGCAAGAGGATTACCACAAAGTCTCTTTCTCTGCCTCTGATTGCTGTTATCCAATTCAAATGCAGTTCATTGAACTTCTGGAAATATTTTCACAGTTCGTTCCCTTTTTATTTACACAGTTCAAAAAGACTTCCTTAGCCCTCTTTCTTCTTCTACGGAAAGATCTCTAAATGTATTCTTCTTTCACTCGGGACTAGGTTATCTTCTTTAAAACAAGTTATTTACAGTTCACAGTTCAATCAACAGTCTCTTATAAGCTCAGAACCAATTTCATCTATGACGCGTTGCAAATTCTCTAGACGAACAGCTGCAACTTCCTGAGCTGGTGGCTGATATCCAAAAGTTGGAAAGGACTAATCTAGCAGAATCAAAACTTGCACTCTGCTCAAGATTGGAGGTCTTGGTACTGTCACCGTCAACACCCCCTCTATTTCCAAACCAGGAACTATTAGTTCAATATCAATTTTCAGTTCTGGGGTCCTGCTGACCACTCGTGAAGACCTTAGCCTCCCGGTCCCCACTGCTCCTGGCATTGGTAGCCAGATAAGTTAACTCTGGAGCAACGTATCTCTGATAAGGCACCCTTGCTTTTCTCGACCTTCTTGGACTCTCCTGGGCTTGTTCCGTGTCACATAGCTCCGATTCAGATGTTTCAGACATAGGAGCAAGATCTCTTTCAGGTGCCAATCTCAGATTTAATCTCCTTTGTCTCCCAAGCCAGAATTCCTCTGCGAGCTCTGTCCTTCTTCTCTGCACCCGACCACCGTGAGCACCAGTTCTTTCAGCTGAGTCTGACTCTATATCACTCGCAACGTTACCGCCTCCCTCAGAGTCAATACCTGGGCCTTGTGTAATGTGACCCCCCTCAGCTTGCTCTGGTGGGCAACCATCTTCGTCAGTAATCCTCACAGCTTGGCTTGTCCCCTCCTGTGGCCTCACAACCACAGCTGAATTTTCTTCTTGGAGAGGAGCTGTTTCTTCCGAGGGTCCTGAAACTCTACGGGTGTGTGAGGCATGTATCCAGTTCGGCAAGCCCCTGCACTTCACAGCTGTATTTGTCACTAAGATCACTTGATATGGAGCTTTCCAGCGGGCGTCAAGGCAACTCTCCCTCACATGCTTGCACACGAGCACCCAGTCACCCGGACACAAATCATGGCACAGGTCCTTCGAGGTCGGGGCAGTTGCAGCCTCAACCTGGTGAGACACAGAACGGACTACGTCAGCCAGTCCTTTGCAATAATCAAGGATCAAATCATCTGTGATGTTTATCAAGGCTGTAGACGGCACTGCAGGCAAGCGCATCGCCCTCCCGATCAAAATCTTGTGAGGCGAAAGAGCTGTCCTCCTGTCGGGAATACTACGGATACTCATCAACACCAGGGGGAATGCATCAGGCCATTTCAAAGACGTGGATGAACACACTTTTGCCATTCTCATCTTGAGATTTCCATTGATTTGCTCCACAATTCCAGATGCCTCTGGCCTGTAGCTGCAATGCAGTCTCTGATCAACTTGTAAGGCAGCACAAAGCATCCTCATGACCTCATTATGGAAGTGTGTTCCTCTATCCGACTCCAATGAGGTTGGAAATCCGAAACATGGTATAAGCTCCCTAAACAATAACTATGCTACTGTGAGAATATCACACCTCCTTGTCGGATAAGCTTCCACCAATCATGAGAAGACACACACCACAACCAAGATGTACCTCAATCCATTGCATCTAGGCATTTCAATGAAATCAAGCTGAATCCTATTAAAGGGTCCCCCTGATCTTCCAATGTGACTCAATGCAACCACAGTCTTTTTCCCAGCATTCATTTGTTGACACGTAACACATCTGTGACACACTGCTTCAGCAAACACACAAAACCGTGGATTAAACCACGTCTGCCTGAACACTCGCACCATGGCATCCCTTCCAATGTGAACTGCTCCATGAATGTGCCATGCCATAGGGTTCAGTAAATCATCTGGCAACACTGCTCAAACATCAGTTGAAACCCAAATGCCATCATCCCTTTTCTCACAACCTGCCTTGATCCAACCAGCCTCTTCCTGTCTGGACACTTTTCCCTGCAGGCGCTTGAGCTTGTCCCAAGTGTCTGCTATGGCTAACATCATGCTGAGCTCGGTTCTCTCTGAGCTCTCTCCAGTATATTCTCCCGTGAAAATGTACCCTTGTTCAGCACAGAAATGTGCAACTTCATCCGCATACCTGTTCCCAAGTCTGACAAAGTCTTCCCCCCTCCTGTGGGCGGCACATTTAACCACTGCAATTTCTTTTGGACGTTGCAAAGCTTCCAACAACTACCTCACATACCCCCATTTCTGATCAGAGATCCTGATGACCTTAAGAATCCCCTCTGTGACCATAGCTGTCCAAAGTCATGAATCACATTGAAACCGTACTGGCTATCAGTGAAGATGGTGACTCGGATTTGCTCAGCAACCAAGCAGGCACATCTCAATGCGATGATCTCAGCCACTTGTGCGTAGTATACTCCCTGTAGACAAGCAGCTTCCACAACTCCAGAAATGGTGCACACAGCAAATGCTGCTCTTAGATGGCCCACATTGTCTCTTAAACATGAACCGTCTACAAAGAAGATCTCATCAGATTGGGGTAGAGGTTCATCGACAATGCCAGGTCTCGCTTTGGTGCGAAGTTCAGTCACATCAAGACTGTCATGGTCCTCGCATTCTTCGTCATCAACATTTGGCAAAGGCATCAAATTAGCAGGATTCAATACAGAACATCTTTTCAGAGTCACATTCTCTGATGCAAGTATGACCTGCTCATAGCGTGTGAGTCTGTTATTTGTCAAATGCTGCGTCTTGGTTCTCGTCATCAGAAGCTCAACTGAATGTGGAACGTAAACAGTAAGTGGGTGACCCATCACAATGCTGTCACACCTTTCGATGCTGACACCTGTTGCAGCAACTGATTTGAGACATCTGGGCAACGCTAAAGCTACCGGGTCTAAGGTAACTGAGAAGTAGGCAACTGGTCTACGGATACCTCCATGAGTCTGTGTTAGTACTGACAGTGCTCAACCCGCTCTCTCACAGCAAAATAGCGAGAAGGACTTATTGTAATCAGGCATTCCCAGACCAGTAGCGCGACAAAGACTCTCCCTCAGCTCCAAGAAGGCGATCAAACAATTGTTATCCCATGGTACCGGATCACTTACATCCTTGTTAATCTCTGCAAAGGCTTCGTCTTCAATGAGAAGTTGGGAATCCACTGATGGCAATACCCAACCATTCCCAGAAACATCCTGATTTCTTTTGGTGTTGTAGGCGCTGTCATGTTCATGATTGCCACAACTCGGTCTGGTGACACATTCCTCTTGCCTTTCTCAATTCGGTGACCCAAATACTGAACCTCAGTCAAACAATACTATAGCTTGCTCGGGGACACCTTGTGTCCATTCTCTGCTAAGTGATTTAACGAGGCAACAGTCTCGAACCTGCAAGCAGCCTCTGTTTCAGACGCGATCAAGAGGTCGTCAATACACTGCACAAGAACGGAATTCTGTGGCAGTACGCGACTCTCAAGATTCTTCTTCAAAATCTTATTGAAAATCGATGGACTCTCTGTATACCTTTGTGGGATACGACACCACGTTAACACACGATTTTCCAGACGGAAAGCGAAAACAAATTGGCTTTTCTCATGCAAAGGGATAGAAAAAAATACTTGGCATAAATCAATCACTGTTAACCACTCAGCCTCACATGGTATTTGAAATAGGATCACTGATGGATTCGGTACCACAGGACTACATAGAACTACAATCGTGTTGATCTTTCACAGATCCTGCATGATTCTAAACTTCCCACTCGGCTTCTGCAATCCCATTATAAGGAAATTACATGAACTCTTCATTATCTCTTTCAAAATTCCCTGCTCGATCATGGACTCAATTACAGGCTTGATTCCTGCCACCGTTTCCGGCGTCAGATTGTACTAAGACACAACAATAACTACCACTATTACTATTATCACGACTACTGTGAGTGTATCTATCACACACTTAGACCTACGATTCGAATTTCCAGACTCCATTTTCAATTGCTGGTTTGGCACAGTAAGAGGATTAGCACAAAGTCTCTTTCTCTGCCTCTGATTGCTGTTATCCAATTAAAATGCAGTTCATTGAACTTCTGGAAATATTTTCACAGTTCGTTCCCCTGTTTAATTTACACAGTTCAAAAAGACTTCCTTAGCCCTCTTTCTTCTTCTACGGAAAGATCCCTAAATGTATTCTTCTTTCACTCGGGACTAGGTTATCTTCTTTAAAACAAGTTATTTACAGTTCACAGTTCAATCAACAGTCTCTTATAAGCTCAGAACCAATTTCATCTACGACGCGTTGCAAATTCTCTAGACGAACAGCTGCAACTTCCTGAGCTGATGGCTGATATCCAAAAGTTGGAAAGGACTAATCTAGCAGAATCAAAACTTGCACTCTGCTCAAGATTGGAGGTCTTGGTACTGTCACCATCAACACCCCCTCTATTTCCAAACCAGGAACTATTAGTTCAATATCAATTTTCAGTTCTGGGGTCCTGCTGACCACTCGTGGAGACCTAAGACTCCCGGTCCCCACTGCTCCTGGCATTGGTAGCCGGATAAGTTAACTCTGGGGCAGAGTATCTCTGATAAGGCACCCTTGCTCTTCTCAACCTTCTTGTAAATAAAAAAAAAATGTAAATCCGTATTTTTAAAGCGCAAACTACTCACCCTTACGGGTCTCAAGGCACTGGGGGCTATCGTGGAAATTAAGTGAGCTATTGCCCAGAGTCACATGGTGCTGAGCTGAGCTGCCGCCGGAGCCGGGGATCGAACCGTGAGCCCTGTGCTCCAAAGTCAGCTGCCCTGGCCACTGCACCACACCTCTCCTTGGACCCTCCTGGGCTTGTTCCGTGTCACTTAGCTCCGATTCAGATGTTTCAGACACAAGAGCAAGATCTCTTTCAGGTGCCAATCTCAGATTTAATCTCCTTTGTCTCCCAAGCCCCAATTCCTCTGCGAGCTCTGCCCTTCTTCTCTGCACTCGACCACCGTGAGCACCAGTTCTTTCAGCTGAGTCTGACTCTATATCACTTGCAACGTTACCGCCTCCCTCAGAGTCAATACCTGGGCCTTGTGTAACGTGACCCCCCTCAGCTTGCTCTGGTGGGCAACCATCTTCGTCAGTAATCCTCACAGCTTGGCTTGTCCCCTCCTGTGTCCTCACAACCACAGCTGGATTTTCTTCTTGGAGAGGAGCTGTTTCTTCCGAGGGTCCTGAAACTCTAGGGGTGTGTGAGGCGTGTATCCAGTTCGGCAAGCCCCTGCACTTCACAGCTGTATTTGTCACTAAGATCACTTGATATGGAGCTTTCCAGCGGGCGTCAAGGCAACTCTTCCTCACATGCTTGCAGACGAGCACCCAGTCACCTGGACTCGAATCATGGCACAGGTCCTTTGAGGTCGGGGCAGTTGCAGCTTCAACCTGGTGAGACACAGAACGGACTACGTCAGCCAGTCCTTTGCAATAATCAAGGATCAAATCATCTGTGATGTTTATCAAGGCTGTAGACGGCACTTCAGGCAAGCTCATCGCCCTCCCGATCAAAATCTTGTGAGGTGAAAGAGCTGTCCTCCTGTCGGGAATACTACGGATACTCATCAACACTAGTGGCAATGCATCAGGCCATTTCAAAGACGTGGATGAACACACTTTTGTCATTCTCATCTTGAGATTTCCATTGATTTGCTCCACAATTCCAGGTGCCTCTGGCCTGTAGCTGCAATGCAGTCTCTGATCAACTTGTAAGGCAGCAAAAAGCATCCTCATGACCTCACTATGGAAGTGTGTTCCTCTATCCGACTCCAATGAGGTTGTAAATCCGAAACGTGGTATAAGCTCCCTAAACAATAACTTTGCTACTGTGAGACTATCACACCTCCTTGTCGGATAAGCTTCCACCAACCATGAGAAGACACACACCACAACCAAGATGTACCTCAATCCATTGCATCTAGGCATTTCAATGAAATCAAGCTGAATGCTATTAAAGGGTCCCCCTGATCTTCCAATGTGACTCAATGCAAGCACAGTCTTTTTCCCAGCATTCATTTGCTGAAAAGTAACACATCTGTGACACACTGCTTCAGCAAACGCACAAAACCGTGGATTAAACCACGTCTGCCTGAACACTCGCACCATGGCATCCCTTCCAATGTGAACAGCTCCATGATTGTGCCTTGCCATAGGGTTCAGTAAATCATCTGGCAACAGTGCTCAACCATCAGTTGAAACCCAAATGCCATCATCCCTTTTCTCACAACCTGCCTTGATCCAACCGGCCTCTTCCTGTCTGGACACTTTTCTCTGCAGGCGCTTGAGCTCGTCCCAAGTGTCTGCTATGGCTAACATCATGCTGAGCTCGGTTCTCTCTTGGCTCTCTCCAGTATATTCTCCCTTGAAAATGTACCCTTGTTCAGCACAGAAACGTGCAACTTCATCCGCATACCTGTTCCCAAGTGTGACAAAGTCTTCCCCCCTCCCGTGGGCGGCACATTTAACCACTGCAATTTCTTTTGGATGTTGCAAAGCTTCCAACAACTACCTCACATACCCCCATTTCTGATCGGAGATCCTGATGACGTTAAGAATCCCCTCTGTGACCATAGCTGTCCAAAGTCATAAACCACATCGAAACCGTACTGGCTATCAGTGTAGATGGTTACTCGGATTTGCTCAGTAACCAAGCAGGCACATCTCAATGTGATGATCTTAGCCACTTGTGCAGAGTATACTCCCTGTAGACAAGCAGCTTCCACAACTCCAGAAATGGTGCACACAGCAAATGCTGCTCTTAGATGGCTCACATTGTCTCTTAAACATGAACCGTCTACAAAGAAGATCTCATCAGATTGGGGTAGAGGTTCATCGACAATGCCAGGTCTCGCTTTGGTGCGAAGTTCAGTCACATCAAGACATTCATGGTCCTCGCATTCTTCGTCATCAACATTTGGCAAAGGCATCAAATTAGCAGGATTCAATACAGAACATCTTTTCAGAGTCACATTCTCTGAGGCAAGTATGACCTGCTCATTGCGTGTGAGTCTGTTATTTGTCAAATGCTGCGTCTTGGTTCTCGTCATCAGAAGCTCAAGTGTATGTGGAATGTAAACAGTAAGTGGGTGACCCATCACAATGCTGTCACACCTTTCGATGCTGACACCTGTTGCAGCAACTGATTTGAGACATCTGGGCAACGCTAAAGCTACCGGGTCTAAGGTAACTGAGAAGTATGCAACTGGTCTATGGACACCTCCATGAGTCTGTGTTAGTACTGACAGTGCGCAACCCGCTCTCTCACAGCAAAATAGCGAGAAGGACTTATTGTAATCAGGCATTCCCAGACCAGTAGCGCGACAAAGACTCTCCCTCAGCTCCAAGAAGGCGATCAAACAATTGTTATCCCATGGTACCGGATCACTTACATCCTTGTCAATCTCTGCAAAGGCTTTGTCTTCAATGAGAAGTTGGGAATCCACTGATGGCAATACCCAACCATTCACAGAAACATCCTGACTTCTTTTGGTGTTGTAGGCGGTGTCATGTTCATGATTGCCACAACTCGGTCTGGTGACACCTTCCTCTTGCCTTTCTCAATTCGGTGACCCAAATACTGAACCTCAGTCAAACAATACTAAAGCTTGCTCGGGGACACCTTGTGTCCATTCTCTGCTAAGTGATTTAACGAGGCAACAGTCTCGAACCTGCAAGCAGCCTCTGTTTCAGACGCGATCAAGAGGTCGTCAATATACTGCACAAGAACGGAATTCTGTGGCAGTACGAGACTCTCAAGATTCTTCTTCAAAATCTGATTGAAAATCGATGAACTCTCTGTATACCTTTGTGGGATACGACACCATGTTAACACACGATTTTCCAGACGGAAAGCGAAAACAAATTGGCTTTCCTCATGCAAAGGGATCGAGAAAAATACTTGGCATAAATCAATCACTGTTAACCACCCAGCCTCACATTATTTGAAATAGGATCACTGATGGATTCGGTACCACAGGACTACATAGAACTACAATCGTGTTGATCTTTCACAGATCTTGCATGATTCTAAACTTCCCACTCGGCTTCTGCAATCCCATTATAAGGAAATTACATGAACTCTTCATTATCTCTTTCAAAATTCCCTGCTCGATCATGGACTCAATTACAGGCTTGATTCCTGCCACCGTTTCCGGCGTCAGATTGTACTAAGACACAACAATAACTACCACTATTACTATTATCACGACTACTGTGAGTGTACCTATCACACACTTAGACCTACGATTCGAATGTCCAGACTCCATTTTCAATTGCCGGTTTGGCACAGCAAGAGGATTAGCACAAAGTCTCTTTCTCTGCCTCTGATTGCTGTTATCCAATTCAAATGCAGTTCATTGAACTTCTGGAAATATTTTCACAGTTCGTTCCCCTGTTTAATTTACACAGTTCAAAAAGACTTCCTTAGCCCTCTTTCTTCTTCTACGGAAAGATCCCTACATTTATTCTTCTGTCACTCGGGCCTAGGTTATCTTCTTTAAAACAAGTTATTTACAGTTCTCAGTTCAATCAACAGTCTCTTATAAGCTCAGAACCAATTTTATCTACGACGCGTTGCAAATTCTTCAGACGAACAGCTGCAACTTCCTGAGCTGGTGGCTGATATCCAAAAGTTGGAAAGGACTAATCTAGCAGAATCAAAACTTGCACTCTGCTCAAGATTGGAGGTCTTGGTACTGTCACCGTCAACACCCCCTCTATTTCTAAACCAGGAACTTTTAGTTCAATATCAATTTTCAGTTCTGGGGTCCTGCTGACCACTCATGAAGACCTAAGCCCCCCGGTCCCCACTGCTCCTGGCATTGGTAGCCAGATAAGTTAACTCTGGGGCAGTGTATCTCTGATAAGGCACCCTTGCTCTTCTCGACCTTCTTGTAAATAAAAAAAAAATGTAAATCCGTATTTGTATACACAAACTACTCACCCTTACGGGTCTCAATGCGCTGGGGGCCATAGTGGAAATTAAGTGAGCTATTGCCCAGAGTCACATGATGCTGAGCTGAGCTGCCGCCGGAGCCGGGGATCGAACCGTGAGCCCTGTGCTCTGAAGTCAGCTGCTCTGGCCACTGCACCACACCTCTCCTTGGACTCTCCTGGACTTGTTCCGTGTCACTTAGCTCCGATTCAGATGTTTCAAACACAAGAGCAAGATCTCTTTCAGGTGCCAATCTCAGATTTAATCTCCTTTGTCTCCCAAGCCACAATTCCTCTGCGAGCTCTGCCCTTCTTCTCTGCACTCGACCACCGTGAGCACCAGTTCTTTCAGCTGAGTCTGACTCTATATCACTCGCAACGTTACCGCCTCCCTCAGAGTCAATACCTGGGTTTTGTGTAACGTGACCCCCCTCAGCTTGCTCTGGTGGGCAACCATCTTAGTCAGTAATCCTCACAGCTTGGCTTGTCCCCTTCCTGTGGCCTCACAACCACAGCTGGATTTTATTCTTGGAGAGGAGCTGTTTCTTCCGAGGGTCCTGAAACTCTAGGGGTGTGTGAGGCGTGTATCCAGTTTGGCAAGCCCCTGCACTTCACAGCTGTATTTGTCACTAAGATCACTTGATATGGAGCTTTCCAGCGGGAGTCAAGGCAACTCTTCCTCACATGCTTGCAGACGAGCACCCAGTCACCTGGACTTGAATCATGGCACAGGTCCTTCGAGGTCGGGGCAGTTGCAGCTTCAACCTGGTGAGACACAGAACGGACTACGTCAGCCAGTCCTTTGCAATAATCAAGGATCAAATCATCTGTGATGTTTATCAAGGCTGTAGACGGCACTGCAGGCAAGCTCATCGCCCTCCCGATCAAAATCTTGTGAGGCGAAAGAGCTGTCCTCCTGTCGGGAATACTACGGATACTCATCAACACTAGGGGCAATGCATCAGGCCATTTCAAAGACGTGGATGAACACACTTTTGCCATTCTCATCTTGAGATTTCCATTGATTTGCTCCACAATTCCAGGTGCCTCTGGCCTGTAGCTGTAATGCAGTCTCTGATCAACTTGTAAGGCAGCAAAAAGCATCCTCATGACCTCACTATGGAAGTGTGTTCCTCTATCCGACTCCAATGAGGTTGTAAATCCGAAACGTGGTATAAGCTCCTAAACAATAACTTTGCTACTGTGAGACTATCACACCTCCTTGTCGGATAAGCTTCCACCAACCATGAGAAGACACACACCACAACCAAGATGTACCTCAATCCATTGCATCTAGGCATTTCAATGAAATCAAGCTGAATGCTATTAAAGGGTCCCCTGATCTTCCAATGTGACTCAATGCAAGCACAGTCTTTTTCCCAGCATTCATTTGCTGAAAAGTAACACATCTGTGACACACTGCTTCAGCAAACGCACAAAACCGTGGATTAAACCACGTCTGCCTGAACACTCGCACCATGGCATCCCTTCCAATGTGAACAGCTCCATGATTGTGCCTTGCCATAGGGTTCAGTAAATCATCTGGCAACAGTGCTCAACCATCAGTTGAAACCCAAATGCCATCATCCCTTTTCTCACAACCTGCCTTGATCCAACCGGCCTCTTCCTGTCTGGACACTTTTCTCTGCAGGCGCTTGAGCTCGTCCCAAGTGTCTGCTATGGCTAACATCATGCTGAGCTTGGTTCTCTCTTGGCTCTCTCCAGTATATTCTCCCGTGAAAATGTACCCTTGTTCAGCACAGAAACGTGCAACTTCATCCGCATACCTGTTCCCAAGTGTGACAAAGTCTTCCCCCCTCCCGTGGGCGGCACATTTAACCACTGCAATTTCTTTTGGATGTTGCAAAGCTTCCAACAACTACCTCACATACCCCCATTTCTGATCGGAGATCCTGATGACGTTAAGAATCTCCTCTGTGACCATAGCTGTCCAAAGTCATGACCCACATCGAAACCGTACTGGCTATCAGTGTAGATGGTGACTCGGATTTGCTCAGTAACCAAGCAGGCACATCTCAATGCGATGATCTTAGCCACTTGTGCAGAGTATACTCCCTGTAGACAAGCAGCTTCCACAACTCCAGAAATGGTGCACACAGCAAATGCTGCTCTCGACTCTACCCTCTCCATGACTAAACAGGTCCACGCCGTCTCCTCCGCCTGCTTCAACACCCTCTGCATGCTCCGCAGGATCTACAAGTGGATCCCCACTGAAACGAGAAGAACGGTCACCCAGGCCCTCGTAAGCAGCAGGTTGGACTACGGAAACGCCCTCTACGCAGGAGCCTCAGCCAAACTCCTGAGACGGCTCCAACGCATCCAGAACGCCTCTGCACGCCTGATCCTCAACATCCCTCGCCACAGCCACATCACACCCCACCTGAGAGACCTGCACTGGCTCCCGGTCAACAAGAGGATAACCTTCAAACTCCTCACCCACGCACACAAGGCACTCCACAACACCGGACCAACGTACCTCAACAGACGACTCAGCTTCTACACCCCACCCGCCAGCTCCGCTCCGCCGACCTTGCCCTCGCCACTGTCCCCCGCTTCCGAAGAGCGACCTCCGGTGGCAGATCATTCTCCCACCTCGCCGCCAAGACCTGGAACACCCTCCCCATCCACCTACGGCAGACCCAAGACCTGCTGACCTTCAGAAAACTCCTCGAGACCTGGCTTGTCGAGCAGTAGCAGCATTCCCCACCCCAGCGCCTTGAGACCCTCACGGGTGAGTAGTGCACTTTACAAATGACATAATTGATTGATTGATTGATTGCTCTTAGATGGCCCACATTGTCTCTTAAACATGAACCGTCTACAAAGAAGATCCCATCAGATTGGGGTAGAGGTTCATCGACAATGCCAGGTCTCGCTTTGGTGCGAAGTTCAGTCACATCAAGACAGTCATGGTCCTCGCATTCTTCGTCATCAACATTTGGCAAAGGCATCAAATTAGCAGGATTCAATACAGAACATCTTTTCAGAGTCACATTCTCTGAGGCAAGTATGACCTGCTCATAGCGTGTGAGTCTGTTATTTGTCTAATGCTGCGTCTTGGTTCTCGTCATCAGAAGCTCAACTGAATGTGGAACGTAGACAGTAAGTGGGTGACCCATCACAATGCTGTCACACCTTTCGATGCTGACACCTGTTACAGCAACTGATTTGAGACATCTGGGCAACACTGAAGCTACCGGGTCTAAGGTAACTGAGAAGTAGGCAACTGGTCTACGGACACCTCCATGAGTCTGTGTTAGTACTGACAGTGCGCAACCCGCTCTCTCACAGCAAAATAGCGAGAAGGACTTATTGTAATCAGGCATTCCCAGACCAGTAGCGCGACAAAGACTCTCCCTCAGCTCCAAGAAGGCGATCAAACAATTGTTTCCCATGGTACCGGATCACTTACACCCTTGTCAATCTCTGCAAAGGCTTCGTCTTCAATGAGAAGTTGGGAATCCACTGATGGCAATACCCAACCATTCCCAGAAACATCCTGACTTCTTTTTGTGTTATAGGCGCTGTCATGTTCATGATTGCCACAACTCGGTCTGGTGACACCTTCCTCTTGCCTTTCTCAATTCGGTGACCCAAATACTGAACCTCAGTCATACAATACTGTAGCTTGCTCGGGGACTCCTTGTGTCCATTCTCTGCTAAGTGATTTAATGAGGCAACAGTATCGAACCTGCACATGGTATCTGAAATAGGATCACTGATGGATTCGGTACCACAGGACAACATAGAACTACAATTGTGTTGATCTTTCACAGATCCTGCACGATTCTAAACTTCCCACTCGGCTTCTGCAATCCTATTATAAGGAAATTACATGAACTCTTCATTATCTCTTTCAAAATTCCCTGCTCGATCATGGACTCAATTACAGGCTTGATTCCTGCCACCGTTTCCGGCGTCAGATTGTACTGAGGCGTTCTAGGGAATTCAGCGTTTGGCCTGACCTGAATCTTAACTGGATCAATGCTATCTCTTCCCCTGTGAAATCCCATACTTCCAAAGTGGTAAGTCCTCAACTGTCAACACAGGGAACATCTCTATGCAGAGATTCTGGTTCGCCAATTTGAATGCAATGTCATCATCATTAGTCTGCAACTCCACTCCTTTGGGCGTGCAATAGATGGTGCAGTTCAATTTACACAAAAGATCATGACCCAAGAAACAGACCGGACTTGAATCGCACAACACAATTTGGTGCCGATCGTGGAAAGTTCCTATTCTCACAGGTATCTCATCTGTCAATGGATTGGTCATTCTCTTATTTGCAACTCCTACAACGTGATTGATTGTCCCGAGAGGGGTAGGTTTGGGACTACTGCGGATCTTGCAGTAGAACGGGTAGCACCAGTATCAATCAAGAAGGTGATGGGGTGACCGTCAACATCTGCCTCTACATACGGTCCTCTCTGGTCTACCTTCAAGACTGCTCCAAGGGTACAGTCTTCCTTCCCCCTCGGGCACCGTCATTGTTATGGGTCTGAAGCAAACTCATCGAAAGTCTCAATGAGCGGCATCTGCTAATACGTGCGGTTTGCTTGTGGGATTCTCGGTGGTTGGGGGACTTGCACTTGTGGTCCCAAACTCCCCCCTTGTACAGACCTGGGCCGTACTGCTGTATTTACCATCTCAGGTACCTGCACTATCTCCTCATCTTGGGTCAGATTAGCGGGATTTACCCTGCACTCGCGCTTCCAATGCCCGATTTTGTGACAATAATGGCATGCAGTAGTCTTCTTCAGAGTACCAACATCCACTCCTGTCTTGGGGTCTACAGGTTTCCCCCTCCCTTGACCTGACGAGTTTTGGGCCCCCCTTTGACCGTTCCCCTGACTTTATTCCAATGTTCCTCCGCTCAGCTATGCATGGTCCACCCTTTCTGCATTCCTCATCTGAACCAGCATCAACTTATCCTTGAGCTTCTTATGCTTTGAGTCTACTTCATCACTACAGTCCCTAGCATACTGTAGAATCTCATCCACAGATTTGTTCTGCCGACAAATAAAATCCTGTTGGATCATGAAGCTAATCTATGGTCTCAACCCTAAGACGAATTTGGAGACGAACTGTCCCATGTCTTTGGAATCTAGGGTGTCTAATCAACTGTACTGCTTGAAGGCTTGTAAGAGCCTTCCATAGTAAGCATGAACTGATTCCTTGGGCTCTTGGGTAGTTCGATCTAGCTTAACCCAATCAATATCTTGTGGTGAAAGTTTAGACTGTAACCATGTGATTACCTGCTCGAACATTTTCATCACCACAGGTGAAGGACCATGCGTAACAGGGTCTCGTTCTTGTTCTGACGTTGGCCATTCAACTGCAATGTTACAAGCTGACCACAAATCACTTGGTACTACAATGTCAAAAAATGTATTCAAATCAATCCACAATACCTTTGAAATCTTGACAAAGTGGTTGACTTGCTTGTACCGCTCAACAGGTTTTTCCCTCAGCCGAGGAAAATCATTTGTGAATGCTGCCAAATCACCCCTGCTCCAAGGCACATGCACATACCCTCCACTTGGTACCTCTCCCAATGGGTAAGCCTCTACTCCTACTGGTCCTCCTCCCGGAGGCGGCGTATCGCCTATACCCTTCTTGACCCTCTTCTTCTTGGACTACCTCTCTTCCCATTAATCAAGCATACTCCATGCACGTATTCCTACAATCCTCAAATCAACTCTTTTCTCTTACAATTCCTGATCAATGTAATTTAGCCTATGACTTCCCTGCAACATCTTCGTTTTGGACAAATCTACATCATACCTCCGTGCTAATTCTGTCAGTTTCTCATGACATGAGCTTTCCTTGCCTTACGAGTCACTTCCTTCACCACAAACAACAGCTCATCTTGTTCATAAAGTTTCATCCTTTCCAAAGGTAAATTTCCTCTTATGATTTCGTCCACTTCTGCCTTCTACCTCACCACATCTAGCACTTTGGCCCTTATAGCAGCCTTAATCATTCCCTGACTCGATGTACTGTTTAGCTCTCCACTGCCTTCAACTATAGCCCGTGAGACATTTTGACTCTCCGAAATTCCTTGATCCATTCCTCCTCCTGCCACTCTCCCCATGGGACCTCTAACTGGAGGTTCCCACATCCTCAAATCAGAGCGAGAGTCTGCTAACGACACTGATCTTATCACCCTAAACTCAGTGTGCCCCCTAGAAGAGTCTGCAGTGACTAGTAATGGAGTAATAGCCTCTATAGGTCGCAAAAGAGAACCAATTCCGCTCAATGTACCATTTTCTCCAGAACTGACACTTTCTCCTGCTGCTGGTAACTGTCTTTGACTATTGTTTTCTGCTTGACCTGAATTGTACACTGACACTATGGGACCAATGGTGACCGGCACTGTAAGGGCATCCGGTAACAGGGTAACAACATTAACTCCGCTCGTCTCTGCACTCCTAGATTGTTGCATTCCGATTCCCTCCGTTCCTGGTGAAATCTTTCCCACTACTCTCGCACTAGAACTCATCTGCAACTCTCCTGTCCCTCCCGTAAGCGCTTGTCTTCCCTCCTCTGACGTTGGGTTATACGGAGGCAGACGCTCTGCTAGCAACCTATCCAGCAAGCTATCATCTGTGTCACTATCATTTTATTCTTCCTTCCTCTTCTGGGCGTCTCCTACCTTCACTAACATTGGGAATAGCCTCTCTCCCTCAATGGTTTCTACCCTCCATCTCTTCGCAATGCATCCCATCGTGCATCTTGAAACACCCTTATCGACTTTTTCACTCTTTCCGGACTTCGGTCCCTTTTCCTCGCATGTGCTGCTCTTATCCATGCATCCAATGCCTCAAACTGTGTTGGTCTGGGTGGAGGTCTCAAGGAAGCCATCACTGCCCTCAACTGATACAATACGTCTAATCTAAACGAACCATAACATGGAAAAGGCAAATCTCCCTCCTTCTCAGTAACTTTATGCCAATTTTGAAGCCAAACTATGGTATGGAGTCCTACATTCGTGGCCATATAATGTGCTGGTGTGTCCTCGGGTGGTGCCTCTTCACCCGCTTGAGTTACTACTCCTCTATCTCCCCTACAAAGGTTGCGTAACACCCTAAAGCACCGCATGTTTGAACCAACTCCTTTCCCCCCACAAGATGTTTTTGTTCTTACTTCCTGATGACAATTCACCTATCCCAGCGCAGCTTTAACACCAACCAACCTATCGTAGCGTGGCACTCCAACATCACTCTTCCTCCTCACTCAGCTCAGCAGTTCACCCTCCTTTACAATCTCTTCCTTACACATTCACGCACCTCATTCATAAAACAAGTAACTGTCTGTCCACCAAACGACCGGACAGTCACATAACCACCTGTCTGTTCACGAAACGACCGGACAGTCTCACAAGTAATTGTCTGCCTCACTTCTGGCAACCGTCTGTCCACGAAATGACTGGACAGTCACCTCAGACCATCTGCCCACGAATGGCCAGACAGTCATACAACTAATCGATAGGATCCAATAGATCAAAGTCATTCACACATACAGTGACCCACGACCTGCATCAGCCACTCGAATCGCTGTGGTCCACCCTTGTGCCCTAGCTTCCCACATGACTCTCTCAAGATTTCTCACACACGTTCCCTATCTCCCGTGGGTTTGTCGATTATGCCTCATGAATCCCACAATCACTGGTCAGACAATTACAGCTCTGGTGTCTTCTACACCACAAATCTATCCCGGGATCTTAGGCTACTCATCGAGCCTGACATCAAACAAAACAAATCGTATCACTTGGACCAAGCGTGTTCGGCCCGAAACTACAATCACTCGACTCTCAACCCAAGTCTGCAAGATATCACACAATCAAATCATCACCGCAATCTAGCACATGAATCCCTAGTCATACTCACTCCACCATGAACTGCTGTTCCTGCCGCCCTGTCACTCTCCGTCTGTTTCTGCCAAAGTTCGTCGTCCTCCTCCTTCAATCCTCCGGGCTTTCATCCTCTGGGCTTTTTGGGGCTCTATGGCTAAATTTTCCCTAATATTCCTAGCTTCTCCCCTCACTGCTGAGGTAACCGTCCTTCTGCTACCAACTGATGAAGCCGAGTTTCTTCCTACCAATTTACTGTGGAACTCTTGGCCGATGGACCTTTGTTACCTGCGGAGAAGTGTAGAGGGGAGAAATTACTCATTTAAGCAGACTACTCTTCGGGTGGCAAGATGGCGGCTGTGTAAACACTGCAGAAAGTCACTCATCTATTGCTCCATGGCTAATTCATAAACCCGCCTGAAAGCACTTCAATGATCTCCCCTATTATCGTGGATGTCAGAAGGCGGTCGCAAGGAAGGAGAACACAGGGGAAAATTGCCGGATTTTCCGGATTTACACACCTGCTGGTCCGCGCTGTGCTGAAGGCGCTGCTCGGCTGCTGCAACGTGGGACACCGGCTCCGGTTTCGGCTATACAGCATGCCTCCAAAGCAGTTGAAACCTCCACGAGACCGCGCGGAGAGCAGCGCGATGGGAATGGGTGTGGCAGGGAACCTTCGTGGACCTCTTGCTCTGCGGAAGACCCCGATTGGGAGAAAGGCAGGGGACGCTACTCCTGCAGCAGGAAGTAAGGAGATGGAGGCGGGGAAAACAAAAGTCAAGGATCAGCACGCTGGCGAGGAGGCGGGTCTCGCCAAGCAACGGATGATTCCAGGGATGTTTGCTGGTCGGGGAAAGCTGGAAGAGAATGTAGAATCTGCAGCTACTGATGGCGAGATCCCGCTGGTGCTGGCTGAATGGAACACCAACTCCCCTCCGGTGGACAAAGTGAGTACGAGACTGGCAGCTTTGGGATCTGGCGATTCTGTACAGGGTGGTGCAGAGGGATTTGATTACATTATGGCAGATAAACAAAGAAGCGTGGAGAAGGTTTTTAATGGCGGCTTATCAAAGGACTCTAAGCTTTTATGTATTCAGGGCAAGGCTGGGGGGAGCCCGGAATGCGGCGAAAAATTCTTCTCCCTTAATGAAGATTCAGAGCTACCCAATCCCAGTGAAGGTGAGGTATCGGAGCTGGATGACTCAGAGATGGAATCAGACAGCTCATCTTCCTACCCCAGTACTCAAAAGCACCTGTCCTCCCAAACTAGAAGAAGAAAGAGAAATAAAAGCGGTAGGGAGCTCGAGGCTAGACAATCAGAATCAGATTTTAGCCGCTCTAGCCAATTAAAATGGGACTACTCAACTACTCATTTTCTTACTGAGGATGGCGGGCACGATGGAGACAATATCACAAAGGGGGTAAAGAAATTGTCTGATGAGCCCAAGACTGCAGTGGAATCCTCCCCTTCAATGAGCTTGATATACTCAACACTTAAACAGATGCAGGGGGAAGCTAGACAGGAGCACAAACGGGCCCAGCTTGCAACGAAGAAGCTTCAAGGTGCTATCAAGAAAGTGGACAAGTCATGTACTGAGATTGCGGAGAGAACTATGGCTCTCGAAGGGCGAGTGGGAGAACTGGAGGCTGGAACTGAGAGCCTGACTTGGCAAGCCACAGCAAACGATTCTCATATGACGGACGTTATGTGGAAACTAGAAGACTTTAGAATCGCCAACGGCGTAACAATCTAAGACTTCTGGGTATACCGGAAAAGGCAGAGGGAGAGGACATTAGAGGATTTGTGTTGCGCTTGCTGAAAGGTGGTTTCCCCAAATTACCACACTGGGATTGGGATACAGAGGTTCAGCGCGTACATCGTTTCCCACTTATGCTTAGGAAAAAGCAGGGGCAGATTGGTATGAATGAAAAGCCTAGAGCCATCCTAATATTCTTTGGGAACTTTCTCCTGCGACAAGCAGTTTTTGACAAGGCCCGGCCAGAAGCACGACGCTCGGCCGAGGGGCATACTTTCTTTGTCAGGCCGGATTTCTGCCACATTACGGTGGAAAGAAGGTGGAGGCTCCGTCAACTAATCACACCTCTTCAAAAGATGCTGTGGAGGTCTATTTACTTAGCCCGGCTCGACTTAAAATTATACATAGGGGAACCACTAGAGTATTTTCCTCAGAGATACAGGCACAGGATTTCCTTCGGGAAATTTCGGAGACCAGGAACCAGAAGGAACCTGAGGGGTGATGAGGGTTAATTGTGATGAATATGAATGACTAAGCGGGGTTTTATTCCACAAGTTTGTTTTCTCGTTTTTGGGTGGAGCTAGATGGGTGGTGGCGGGGAGCAGCATTGTGCAGGAGGCATCACAAGGATCTTCGGACATTTTTTGCCTAGGGATGGGGGAGAGGGAAGGGGCGATGAGGTGGGGTCTTGGGTGGTTGGGGCTGGGGGTTGGGGTGGGAGGGGAACTGATCCAGCAGGCCGAATTTGATGAGACAGTATTATTAGGGAATAGGAACAGACTAGATTCACTACGTATCACAAATAGGAAGAGATAAATGGAGAATTGCATCAATCAATATCTGTGGCCTGAATAACCCTCTTAAAAAACACAGGGTTAATGAGGATATTCAATATTTGAAGGCAGACATAATATGTCTGCAAGAGACACATATGGAACCCGGCAGGCAGAAAATGGCAGAACTAGCAGGATATCAGTTGGTTGCTGTCACACCTCAGGGAACACGTACAAGAGGAGTCGCGGTTATGGCTCATAAAAAGGCATTTAGGTTCCCACGCTCTAAATCAGATCAACTCGGCAGATGGGTCATTACGCAATGTTTTGCAGATAACTATTCTTTTACACTATGTTCTGTGTACGGTTGTCAGGGTCTAAATCCCTTTTGCTGTCTGAACCACACAGGAGCAGAATGACGCTAGGTCCCAATACCCTTCTCAGAACCAACCCTGCTAGGTCTTTTAGTATTCCATTGCAGGTAAGTTCTAAGGGGGGAAAAGGGGTTGGGGACAGAGAAGAGACTGCTCCAATATTCTGCCTGTTCAGCTACGTCTTCTTCTTCTTACTGGACTGCAACATTAACATGTAAAAACCTTTATTTATTGTGCCTTTTAACTTACTGTTTTTTCTATGGTGTATAAATAACTTATCTTACCAGAATGTTTACTGAAGCTTACTTCTCTTCTACTTCTCATGTATTGTTTGCTAGGTTGTATGAGAAGTCTTCACTCAGATCTCTTTCCTTTTCGTTCTCAGGTACAATCTGCACTTGATCCTGCTATTCCTTAATGTAAGAAAGATAAGGTAAGTATTTATTTCTGTATTCCTAATTTATGTATTATTTGGGTTTCTCTTTCTTTCTATTAACTCACTGTTAAGAGACTGGAGTGGGCCTTGAACTGGGGTTTCTGTAGTAGGATGACTGGTTTTCTGTCTTTAATTAGTTTTTTAAACAATGCTTCAGAACTTAGGTTAAATGTTAAAAGGAAGCGTTCCTTTTATTCAGGCCTTTGGTTTTAATGTTTGCTGGAAGCACTGCCATACGTGAGGAGAACATTACTGGAGTTCTTTAACACATGGCATGAGAAAGAAACATGCCGGGCCTTTGACCCTGACTTCACCTTTTAATTAATTCTCAGAAGAGTGAACAAGTTTCAGTCTAAGAAGACACTGCGTGTTGAAAGGTCACGCCTGCGTCTGACAGATTCTGGAACAGCTGAAAAAGACAGCTGATTCAAAAAGCTTTTTATTTAATCTTCTCAGCTAAGGAAAGCAATTACTGAAAAAAGTATTTCCAGTTTTCAAACGAAGGAAAATATATTCTGACTTGTTTCCTTTTTTCTCTTTAAATAGAAATTTACCTCTGACACAATAACCTTTTCTCACAGAATGTTTTATATTAGCTACAAGTTTAACACTAACCTGATTAGTGAGGGAATGTAGTTCCGACGAAGCTAACCCCGATTTTATCGCAACTACCCTAACTGACTTCCACGACGCTGGGAAAACAGGTGCTCTTCAAATTATTTCTTCAGTGAAGTGCACAGTGGAATGTTGAAGCACACTTCACCTGATGTCATGAAGCCTAAAAGACTAGACTGCTAACAGTGGTGTGCTGTCGCAGTATGTGCATGTTGGCAGCCATCTTGGAGTTCCATCGGTGCCAACAAGCACTCCAGCTTGAGGGATTATCTGACTTTTGGTAAGTTTGTAGGGGGAAAATGGTAGCCAGCATACAGTTAGAAGGAGGAAACCTCCCGTGAGTCCTGACAGTACCCCCTCCCAACGGGGTTTCCTCCGGTCGTGGTTTGGCAGGGAATTTGGCATGAAAGGCTCTAATTAAACGGGGGGCATGGACATTAGTACTCTTTTCCCAGGAACGTTCATCAGGTCCATAACCTTGCCAATCAATGAGGTAGAAAATTTCATTGCGGATGAGTTTTGAATCCAAAATTCGTTTAACTTCGTACTCCGCCTCACCATTAACCATCAGAGGATCAGGAGGGGAAACCCTACGCAACCCCGGTTGAATTGGTTTAAGGAGAGAAACATGAAATACTGGATGAATTTTGGTAGAACCAGGAAGAGATAGTTGATAAGTGACTGGATTTATGACCTTCTCAATTGGATAAGGACCCATAAAACGAGGCTGAAATTTACGGGGACCTTTGAGTCTGAGATTTTTTGTACTCAACCAGACTAAGTCTCCTACATGAAGCTCAGGTTCTTTTTTACGTTTTCGGTCAGCTTAAGTGTTTGTAACGATCCTTCGCGATCGACAAATTCTGGGTTACTGAGTGATGAATTTTAGTTAACTGTCGGGCAATATCTTGAACAGCAGGAACATTAATATCATCAAAATTAGCATGAGAATTGGGATGTCTGCCTGAGTTTATAAAGAAAGGGGAGTGGCCAGTGGATACATTTAGAGCATTATTGTGAGCATACTCCGCAGTCCATAAGTGGTCAGGCCAGTCACCCTCCTCATCTAACAAATAAAGTCTGAGGTGTTGTTCTAGGTCTTGGTTAATGCGTTCAGTCTGACCATCAGTTTCTGGGTGAAAACTGGTGGAATAACGATGGTCAATATTAAGGCCTTTGATGTAAGCCTTCCAAAATCGTGATAGGAACTGAGAGCCCCTGTCTGAAACGAGGACCCTAGGAATCCCATGAAGGCGAATAACATGTTGATTGAAAAGTTGGGACAATTGTTTAGCAGTGGGTGTACCTTTGAAGGGTATATAATGTGCCATCTTACTAAAAGTGTCGACAACTACAAGAATGGTATCATACCCATGGGAAGAAGGTAGATCAACAATCAAATCTAAGGAGACTGTGTGCCAAGGATATGGGGGTTGGCATGGGTTGTAGGAGACCTTTAGGAGCTTGTCTGTCCGATTTTCCCCGTGCACAAATTTCACAGCCTAACACATATTGACGGACGTCTCGGCACATGTATGGCCACCAGAAACGACGTTTGAGTAATTCTTCGGTTTTCACAACACCTTTGTGGCCAGCCAGAGGGTTGTCGTGACATTCCTGCATTGCCTTCAGCTGAAGCTCCTTGGTGGGTAAATACAGGGTGGTACCTAAATAGGGAGGCCATTGCGAATGAAACGTTGTGGATCTTCTGTGGCCCAGTTCTCCATTTCAAGGTCGGTCATCAAATTTCGAACGTGATGTTCAAAAGGTTCTAAGGAGATAGTTCCAATGAATTTTCCATCAGGTATGATTTGCTGGTTTTCAATGACTGAAGTTTGATTTTCTGTGTCGAGTCTAGAGAGGACATCAGCCTTTCCATTCTTGGATCCGGGACGAAAAGTGATAACAAAATCAAAGTCCGCGAAGTAAAGAGACCAACGCAGCTGACGTGGTGTGAGAGTTCGAGCAGATCGCAAAAATTTTAGGTTGCGGTGGTCCGTAAACACCGTTACAGTGTGTTTTGCCCCCATTAAGTAATGCCTCCAATCTTTGAAGGCATCTTTGATTGCCAAGAGTTCTTTTTCTGTAATCGTATAGTTGCATTCCGCAGGGTTGAGTTTGCGGGACCGATATGCCACCGGGTGTAACTGTCCCGTGTCCTTGTGCCTCTGAGAAAGTATTCCCCCGATGGCTAGGTCCGATGCGTCTGTCTCCAAATAAAAAGGCTCAGAGGGATCTGCATGAAGCAGCACCGGTGCTGTGGTGAAACTGTCCTTCATCAACTGAAAAGCTTCTTCTGCTTCTTCTGACCATTGGAACGGAACTCCTTTCTTCAGAAGACGAGTCAGCGGAAGTATCTTATTGGAGAATCCATTAATGAATCGTCTGTAAAAATTAGAGAATCCGATAAAGCTTTGAACCTCTTTGATACTGGTAGGAGATTTCCAGTCTGTTATCGCCTTCACTTTTTGCTCATCCATTCGAACTCCTGCAGGTGATAACACAAAACCTAGGAATTCTACTGTATTTGTGTTGAAGAGGCATTTCTCCAATTTAACGTATAGAGAGTTCTCTCGTAGACGTTGTAAAACTGCTCTGACCTGGTTGTGATGTTCTTCAACCGTGTTGGAATAAATCAGGATGTCATCTATGTATACTATAGCGCATCGGTCAATGAATTCACTTAAAACATCATTGATAAAGTACTGGAAGGCCGCTGGTGCGTTACAGAGACCATATGGCATCACAAGATACTCATAAAGGCCAAATTTGGTCCTGAACGCAGTCTTCCACTCGTCGCCTTCCCGGAGTCTAATCAAGTGGTACGCTCCTCGTAGGTCTAGGCGAGTGTATATCTTTGCTTCCTTCACTTGATCAATTAGTACTGAAATGAGAGGCAATGGATAACGATTCTTCACAGTTATCCTGTTAATCGCTCTAAAGTCAATACAAGTCCTGAGATCTCCCCTTTTTTCGGCACGAAAAAAAGTGGGGAAGAGACAGGGGACTGCGACGGTCGGATAAATCCGTTCTCCAGATTCTTAGCTAGGTATTCCTTCAAATGGATGTTTTCCTTCTCCGTTAATGCGTAAACTCTGCTGCATGGTAGATTAGCCCCTGGTTCTAGATCAATTTTGCAGTCATAGGACCTGTGGGGGGTAACGTCTCTGCCTTTTTCTCATCAAAGACGTCTGCAAAGTCTTGGTATTCATCTGGTATCATGGTAGTTTGGATCGCACATACCGAACCTCCACCTTCACACAATTGGGTGGCAGCGCAGATTACAGAAGAATGTGTCTGGTCGTCGAAACAATTTTTGGTGCAGTAGTCTGAATTTAATTGAATAGTTCGGGCTCCCCAATCAATTAACGGGTTGTGTTCCGTTAGCCATGGTAGACCTAGAATCAGTTGAAATTGGGGGCGTCTATTAAATTAAATTGCAAGGTCTCTTGGTGTCCTTCGACAGTAGTCATGTGTACCAATTCAGTATGACTGGTTATGGGCCCTGAAGTTAAATCCGTACCATCCACCGCTCTGACCTTCTCACTTTTCTCCTTCTTGATAGCTTGTAAACCGATCAGGCTAGCGAATTTGTGGTCGGAGAAATTACCTGTTGCCCCAGAATCTACCATGACGATGATTCCTGTCAAAACCACATCTCTAAACCTTAAGGTCACAGTCATAACCAAATGGGGAGAGGAGACTTGTAGTGTGTTTGCCAATTGGTGATTTGTTGGAGTCGTTTTTCCATTCGCATCCACAGGTCCAACTCCCCTTACCTGTGGTGCCTCTAGTTTTCCTTCTCCTTAGCAGGCAACTTTGGTCTTTTTAAGCAATTCTTGACAAAATGTCCACTTCTTCCACAATATAGGCACAGTTTGTTCAGCCTTCTCTTTTCTTTTTCTTCTTTAGAGAGTGGACCTCTGACTACACCGATTTGCATGGGTTCAATTCCCGAAGAACTCTCTACTGTCCGTGTGGATTCTGTTTTGACACGGTCAAAACGAGGAACACTTGGTCTAAGCTCCTTCCGCCGTTCTCCTTTCCGCTCACTTTGCCGATAATCGATCTCTAAGGTTAAATCCACTAAGGCAGAGATGTCGGTGGGTCGATTAGGGATTTGAGATAGAGCGTCCTTCAATTCCTCTCGCAATCCTCTATAGAATACTGCTGCTCTTTTATCCTCGGGCCAGTTGGTCTCGACCACTAGTTTATTAAATTGGGCTAGGTAAGACACGAGTTCTCGGTTTCCTTGCTTTAATTCCAACAGTTCGTTGTCTGAAGCTTGAGATGCTGTTCTTCTATCAAAAATTCGGAGAAATTCCTTCTTGAAGTCATCTAAACTGTACAAAATTGGGTCATCCTTGGTTACTAGTGGCATGGACCATGAGGCGGCGTCCCCACTAAGGTAGGACAAGATAAACGCCACTCGGGATTGAGCATCGGGAAGATCGTTGGACGGCACATAAAATGCAGAGAGCATTGGGTCAAAAAATTTGCGCTTTCTGCGGGTCTCCATTAAATCGCTCTGGAGGGGCAAGAGGAATTACTGGGGATAATGAGTGGATTACTTGTGTGGGGGCAAAGGATGAAGTGCTGATGTTAGGACTCTGGGTTTCAAAGGATGCGGTGCTTGGCCTAGATCCCAAAGCTGGTGTTCCCGTTTTAAAGGTTATTATCTCCTGTCTTAGTATTTTATTTTCCTCTCTGACTGCCTCCAAGTCCCTTTGTATATTACTCAAAATCTCGCCCAAATTTTTTAAATCAAGTCCTTCTGCCATTCTGCTCAGGTGCTTGTACCAACGTGGGCACTTCACTCTGTCAGGGTCTAAATCCCTTTTGCTGTCTGAACCACACAGGAGCAGAATGACGCTAGGTCCCAATACCCTTCTCAGAACCAACCCTGCTAGGTCTTTTAGTATTCCATTGCAGGTAAGTTCTAAGGGGGAAAAGGGGTTGGGGACAGAGAAGAGACTGCTCCAATATTCTGCCTGTTCAGCTACGTCTTCTTCTTCTTACTGGACTGCAACATTAACATGTAAAAACCTTTATTTATTGTGCCTTTTAACTTACTGTTTTTTCTATGGTGTATAAATAACTTATCTTACCAGAATGTTTACTGAAGCTTACTTCTCTTCTACTTCTCATGTATTGTTTGCTAGGTTGTATGAGAAGTCTTCACTCAGATCTCTTTCCTTTTCGTTCTCAGGTACAATCTGCACTTGATCCTGCTATTCCTTAATGTAAGAAAGATAAGGTAAGTATTTATTTCTGTATTCCTAATTTATGTATTATTTGGGTTTCTCTTTCTTTCTATTAACTCA
The DNA here is from genome assembly GCA_963921515.1 of Calotriton arnoldi. Classification (NCBI taxonomy): domain Eukaryota; kingdom Metazoa; phylum Chordata; class Amphibia; order Caudata; family Salamandridae; genus Calotriton; species Calotriton arnoldi. The sequence continues at coordinate 689,963 of CAWUFW010004116.1, read as the reverse complement.
CTGTTAAGAGACTGGAGTGGGCCTTGAACTGGGGTTTCTGTAGTAGGATGACTGGTTTTCTGTCTTTAATTAGTTTTTTAAACAATGCTTCAGAACTTAGGTTAAATGTTAAAAGGAAGCGTTCCTTTTATTCAGGCCTTTGGTTTTAATGTTTGCTGGAAGCACTGCCATACGTGAGGAGAACATTACTGGAGTTCTTTAACACATGGCATGAGAAAGAAACATGCCGGGCCTTTGACCCTGACTTCACCTTTTAATTAATTCTCAGAAGAGTGAACAAGTTTCAGTCTAAGAAGACACTGCGTGTTGAAAGGTCACGCCTGCGTCTGACAGATTCTGGAACAGCTGAAAAAGACAGCTGATTCAAAAAGCTTTTTATTTAATCTTCTCAGCTAAGGAAAGCAATTACTGAAAAAAGTATTTCCAGTTTTCAAACGAAGGAAAATATATTCTGACTTGTTTCCTTTTTTCTCTTTAAATAGAAATTTACCTCTGACACAATAACCTTTTCTCACAGAATGTTTTATATTAGCTACAAGTTTAACACTAACCTGATTAGTGAGGGAATGTAGTTCCGACGAAGCTAACCCCGATTTTATCGCAACTACCCTAACTGACTTCCACGACGCTGGGAAAACAGGTGCTCTTCAAATTATTTCTTCAGTGAAGTGCACAGTGGAATGTTGAAGCACACTTCACCTGATGTCATGAAGCCTAAAAGACTAGACTGCTAACAGTGGTGTGCTGTCGCAGTATGTGCATGTTGGCAGCCATCTTGGAGTTCCATCGGTGCCAACAAGCACTCCAGCTTGAGGGATTATCTGACTTTTGGTAAGTTTGTAGGGGGAAAATGGTAGCCAGCATACAGTTAGAAGGAGGAAACCTCCCGTGAGTCCTGACAACGGTTCAGTATTTGATGACCCTGCCTTGCTCAATTGGCTGAATACGGAACTGGTTGGGTGGCCACTACCCCTAACAGTATGTGGGGACTTTAATATTAATATGAGCACTAACAAGATCAAGCTTGGAGAAAAGTCATATCATGGACAGAAGCCCAAAGTCTTCAAGGCACTAACCAATCTATGTATGACACATGGGCTTTCAGATGTCTGGGCCACGCAGGAACCTCAAGACGTAGGATATACTTTTTTTTCTTATCCACATCAATCTCACGCCAGATTAGACAATTTTTTTGTGTCCCACGAGGTGCTGTTAAGATGTCAGATTGCTTAATTTCCGCGTGTGATGTCCGATCACAATCCATTTGTCCTAGAAATCTCTTTGCATACATCAAAGCCCTCCATGTCGCGCTGGACTTCCGATAGGGCACTCCTTTATGATGAAGAGTACATCGAACACATGAGGAAGTGGATTCACAGGTTTATAATCGAGAATAGGGGTAGCACGTGGTTAGAGGTTGTATGGGATGCGCTAAAAGCTGGGATAAGAGGGGAAACATCAAGGTATGGGTGGACATCGCAGAGGAAGGAAAAACATCATTTGTAGGAGCTTTATAGAAAGCTGCTTGAAGCATAAACTCAGCTGGTAGAGGCACTCACAAATAGCGCTGAAGTAGAGCAGGCACAAATAAAAGTGGCTCTTGCAAAATCTACAATATTAGATGTGTCGGCAAAGAAAGCAGCAGGGAAATATTGCGCTTGGCGGTCTAAAATGTGTGAATGTAGCAAGGGAGTGCGACACTTGTTAGCGGTACGCACTAGACAACGGGTAACACAGGGGGGAATACAGGAAATTGAAGATCCTGTGGTTGGCTTAGTCTCTGATACTGTGGATATACGGGTTGCTTTTCAACGATTTTATCAGAAGCTTTATATGGAAGAAGTCAGTGGTGGGGAAAAAGCAATACAAAATTACTTAGCTGGGATATCATATGAGAAGTTATCATTAGAAGAAAGAGAGGCGCTGGAGGCACCCATTACAGCAGATGAGATTGGGGGCACAATCAGATCCCTGGTAAACGGGAAAGCGGTAGGAACAGATTCTATTCCGGGGGAATTTTATAAAAGTTTTGCTCCCTTCCTACTGGAATTGATGAAGGATGTTTTTTTGGAGGTTCAATCTGGCCAGGGAGTTCCTGATTCTTGGAGATCAGCTAATATTGTGGTATTTCCCAAAAAAGGTAAACCAATTAAGGAGATGGGGTCCTATCGCCCTATCACGTTAATAAATAGCGACGTTAAAATATATGCCAAGATCTTGGCTAACCGACTGTCGATGGTCATAAAGAAATTGGTTTCTCCAACTCAACATGGGTTTGTCCCCGGCCGCAGCACCATAGACAACATTCAGCGGGTTATCGCTCTTTTTGATGTCGCGAGTATTGCCGGAGACCCTGTCGGGCTGATCTTGCTGGATGCAGAGAAAGCCTTCGATAGGGTCTCCTGGCCCTTTTTATGGGCAACTCTAAAGAGCAGAGGGCTGGGTGAAAATTTTATCAAGGCTATTGCAAAAATGTACAACAATCCTGTGGCCAAAGTAGCAATAAAGGGGGAGATATCGGATCCAGTTTTGATCAGCAGAGGGACTCGTCAGGGATGTCCATGCTCCCCTTTGTTGTTAGCATTGTATATTGATCAGTTAATTAGAAAAATCAAATGTAATAACCGGATTCCAGCAATACACAGTATCGGGGGAGCACTAAGATATTGGCTTATGCCGACGATCTAGCAATTGTCACCTCGAATCCCCTGGATGCACTAGACGAAGTTGAAAATGAAGCAGATATCTTTGGAAATATTTCAGGCTATCGTCTCAATCAAAATAAGATCCAAGTTGTGGCCAGTAAAGGGCTACAGTTGAATGATTCGCGTGTAGTACAGAAGGCAACGTATCTAGGGGTGGAATTAATGGCAGACGTGTCTAAGATTGCTGAAGTTAACTTAAACCCACTATTCCCAAAATTTAAAACCGATTTTAACCGACTCGAGAATCTTAAACTTACATTGGTTGGGAGATGCAATGTTATTAAGATGCTTTTCTTACCGAAAATTTTATATCTCTTTAGGGCTATTCCTTTGACCATTGATAGCTCCTGGTTCAACTCCATGGGCCTGATTCACAGAACTAACTTACGTCAAAAACGTAAACGTAAACGTAAAGTTAGTACTTTTTAGGTATTCACAGAATACACTTACTCATTTTGGTATTCACAGAATGAACTTACTCATTTCGTTATTCACAGAAGTTAGGAGTCCTAAAGTTAGGACTACTAACTTCTGTGAATACCGAAATGAGTAAGTTCATTCTGTGAATACCAAAATGAGTAAGTGTATTCTAGTGAAAATACCTAAAAAGTACTAACTTTACGTTTACGTTTATGTTTACGTTTACGTTTTTGACGTAAGTTAGTTCTGTGAATCAGGCCCCATGAATCAGATGTTTTCTAGGTTTATCTGGGCTAACTGCCGCCCTCGAAGAGCGCTAAACTTTTTAGCGCTGCCAAGAGATAGAGGTAGGTGGGCTGTACCCAATCTCCAGCTATACCATTGGGCCTCAATATTACACAAAATGGGTGTTTTACTCAATGTGGAAATGGATACGATACAAACAGTCGCCCCAGCATCAATTTTTGAGTTGATATTAGGGAAAAAGGCCAGGGGGTGTCTTTTTCGCCATACGGAATTTAATTATTACAAAAGGGTCAAGTTTAAAATCCTAACCTGTGCATTCAAAGTCTGGACCTCAGTCCAGAAAAGGCTCGGTCTGGGACGCATCAACGCCTATACCCCAATATATAGCAATGAATCCCTCCCTAGCATTTTCAATGATGGGTATATGAAAAACTGGTATACCAAAGGTGTGAAAATAATAGGAGATGCTATGGATGAGACAGGGGTATTACCTTTTGACATGATCAGGGATAGATTTGGGGTGGAGAACAGACAGTTTTTCAAATATCCTCAGATAAGAGATTTGCTAGCCAGAAAGAGAGGAGGTAGATGTGGCTTTTCTAGGGTGAATTTGGTTGAGGTGCTGCTCGATGGGGCAATTACACTGGGCGGAATCTATAAAATATTAGTCGAGACGATAGCGGATGATTTAACCAAACATTGTGATCGCTGGCAGAAATTATTACTGGTGGGATTAGGCGAAGTTGAAGATTCGCTATATCTGGCCCAAACATCATTTATTGCCGCTAACCTTCAACTTCAGTGCTTTCAAACATGGTTTAATCTTTATATCACACCGGCTAAGATCGCTCAATGGGGTAGAGAGGCAGGTTCATCCTGCCCGCGATGCGGCTATCAAGCTGCTGACAGTGTCCATATGTTTGCTTCCTGCCCCGATTTGGATACCCTGAAAAGAGATGTTGATACCACTCTGGAATCCCTACTGGGGCAGAAAATAGATCTGTCATTACAACTGATTGTACTGGGTGTGGGCAGATCTCCACTTTCAAGGCAGACACAGGTATTCCTATATATTGCTATGACAGTATTCAGACTCTGCCTGGCCACCCATTGGCTCGACCCAGTCCCTCCAACCTGTCAACAGTGGCAAGGGAGATTCTTGGCGGTATATAGAATGGAAACTGCAGTCTACTCTAGAAGGGGATGCAAAGCTAAGGTTAAAGGGATGGAAATATGGGCTCCTTTAAGAAGATGGTCTCGTGAGAGCAACGAGACGGGTAATATCTAACACTGATTTGTAAGTTTGTCTGGGATAGTAGAGGGCTTTTTCTTTTTTTGGCAACCAGGTCAGACTTCTATTCTTTCTACCTCTTCCTTTTTTCTGTTTCCTCACAATCTATTAGTCTCTGATATATAAGGCTTGGCAATGAGGATATAACTAGGGGCAGTGAATCTGCTCAAGGTTTCTTATCTTTTCTTTTTATTTATTTATTATTATTTTTTTTTCCATGTGCAATGTTCCTTTTATGTTCAATTGACGAACTGGTCTTTTTGTAAATATGCTGGACCAGCGATGGGGGGTGGAGGGTGGGGGGAGCAACTCCTTAGTATTGTGTATATATATATATATTTTTTCTGTAACGTATTCTGAAAAAACATGATAATAAAGAATTTGTTAAAAAAAAAAAAAAAACAGACTACAATTTATAAGACCATGACACAGAAGAATCACTGACTCCGAATTTCAAGTTAGTGGGTTTATTACAAAGCCAAAAACAACTGGATATACAAGCACCTCATTACGAGGTTGTAGACATACATGGGAACTAATACAAATCCAAACCTATGAGCCAATTTTATGCGATGGATCATAAACAGAATAACAATTTCCAGAAGCAGAACGCAGGCAATGATTGCCCCCACATCCAGATCCTTCTTACTCTGCGGTGAATGAATAAAGAGAATTAGTCTATCCCTACACTAACACTATCGTAACATCCCTACTTAGCATTTCCCCAGGCAGGATCAGGAAAAGGTGTCAGCACGTGAAGACTTCCTAAGAAGTACACTCACGTTGTATGGGTCAAGTAGCCAAAGCTACAAAGCTCATTCTAAGACGTTCCTTCTCTCTCCCTCAATCTCCTCACCTCATCTCCTGACTCCACCCCGGGGCACTGTCCCTAATACAAAAACACAAAACGTAAAACACGCCCACAGATCACCTTATCCCGCTGGACAATTCTCATAGGTGATTTTCCATGCAGTGTCGTACTCCCAGCTCCTGGCTCGATGACCTTGATTCCCAGGCCTCCCTCAGTGAGAAAGAACACCGTCTCCCAATTCTCAGCTTTGCTTACACATTTGTATTGCATCCTCCCCGATCCTAACTCTCCTAAACAAAATAGATTATTCTAACTAACAAAGACGACTTTCTCCACCTGCAACAGAATCGTGAGACAGAACAAATTCAACATACACATGAATTTCACTAACAAGACTTACTAGAGAGTCTCCAGAGAAAATACATTTCAGGCCTACAGAAATCGGCTAACATAAGAGTGAGACACATAGGCCTTTCAAATACACACATAAGTGAACATTTCATTTAGGTCTTTCTACATCATAGCATTACAAGAGCACATCAAATTCATATTTCATTGCAAACAACTTATAAAATCCTACACGTTAAACACAATTAATCACATCTATGTGCAGCTTTAATATGGTGCAGTTTAAATCAAATGCGTTACATCACATGTGAGCAACTTTGTTAGGCAAATGACATCAAATACTATAAACTACGATATTAAAACACAAATGCCACGTTGTTTCTTGGCATGGCACGATACTTTTCCTACCATTACACTTTCACATGTTATTGCTAAACACAACCTAATGACAAATTGTTATGACAACAAATGAGTATATGTGGATGCGGACTATCCGTGATTATAATGCACTCCTACAATAGAAGAGCACCATCGCGCTCCATCAAAGTAATAAGCATGGTTCAATTGATGATGACACATGACCTGACAGACCCTGCATACATTATATCCGACGCATGTGTAAAGTGCTTTAGAAGGCTTTGTAAATATGGCACAATGTGGCACATTGTATACACCACACCTGCAACGGCGGCGCAAAAGTGTTGCAAGGCCTTCATAAATAAGGCCTGTTAGAAATGGGATTTCTGGTTGGCTAGGGCATGCACCTAAGCCAGGCAGAAACCACCACTCTAGTCAGGGCAAGGGAGTTACACACCAAAGATAACCCCTGCTCACCCCCTTGGTAGCTTGGCACGAGCAGTCATGCTTATCCCAGAGGCAATGTGTAAAGCGTTTGCGGTGAGGATAGGACTTGTGTTTGCGCAATACCACAGTGATGCATGGTTGCACTACAAACTCTGCACGTAGACAATCACATGTTTGGGGATTTCTCCTGATTTGTTTACATTCTCCTCAAAGTGTCATTTTTTGAATTGTGTATTCCTGTTGCAGCTCTGACACCTAGGTCTCCCGTGTTGCACTTGTGTCTTAGTGCCTTGCCAAAAATGGAATCTGCCTTTAATGTAATGGAGTTGCTCAAATACAGTATGTTGGAGTTGAGGGGGTTCTGTGAAGAGAGAGACCTAGTAGTGAAGGGGTCAGACACCCAGCTAGATCTTCAGGAGACCCTACTCCAGTGGCAAGAGAATATATGGGAATGGGACGACCATGAGGGGGAGGGTTCCCAGTCTGCATACCAAGAGAGTAGTGGGTCTGGGGGAGACCCTGAAGAGTCTGCGCAGGAGGGAGAAAATGACAGGGCAGGGACACCAGTAGATAGTGAGGACCCCGTAGAGAGGGAGTCCCTTGCTGGGTCCAGTGCCGAGGGCAGTGCCCCATCCCTTTCCCTGTCCCCAGAGGAGTGGGTGGATCGGAGGGAAGAAAGGGAGCACCAGCTGGAGCTAGAGAAGCTCAAATTGGAGCATGCCAAGTTGGGTGCAGAGCTAGCGCGGCTAGCGGTGGAGGAGAAAAAACTAGAGACTGAAAGGGTCCTAGCGCAGGAGAGTATAGCGGAGGCAGAGAGGGCCTTCGCCAGAGAGAAGCTAGCTCGGGAGGATAGGTTATCTCCTGAGTGTAGTTCTAGTGGTCTGGATTCACCAGTGAGGGTGAGGTCCAGTGGTGGCAGCAACATAGTGTCCAGTGTGGAAGCGTCCACTCCCAGATCCCAGAGCATGGTACCTAGTTCCCAGGAAGAGGGTGTCACACCTGAAGGGTAATGGGTTAAGGTTCAGAGGCAGTAGGAAACTGTCTCACCAGTCTTGGGGGGAGTTTGTGGATGAATGTTGTGATGCTCTGGAAGGTTGGGTGATGGGTAGCACGGCAAACAATTTTGAAGGGCTGTTCAATCTGATTGTCAGAGAGCACAAGTTCCGTTGTTGTTTTCCAGGGTTACACCAGCACCTGTTGGAGTGTGATCCCAGGGAGCTTGCACGGGAGACAGACCTCTGGGTGAGTGCCAGAGGGTCTGAGGAGGCATTGGCGGGTGACCCTAAGAGGAGTGGCTCAGGTATTTCCCAACCAAGACTGGTGGGAAAGGTTCTTAGTAGCCCAGATAGGTCCCGGTGTATTTGGAGGGGTGTAGGGACTCAAGTCCTGTCTCCGCGGAGAAGGAGTGAGAATGGGATGCGTCCCAAGGTGCCCGAAACCCAGTGCCTGGAGGGTTCCCTTGGGGAACACCAGGTGGGGAGCCAAGGCTGTACTGGTAGGCCGTCCGTTGAGGGGGATCTCCTAGTGTCAGGAGAACTTGGAGCGTCTGTAACCAGAGCTCCACCAGTTCTGGTGTCTGGCAGTGCCACTCCTAAGTGGAGGGTGCAGAAGTCCAGATGGAGGGGTGAGAAGGGGATGCGGTCCCCAGTGGGAGAACCAGTGGGTCAGGGGCCAGCCATAAGGGCTGAGCCTCCTAGGAGTGACCATGGTGACACCACTTCTGTTTTGGGGGGTCTTCGCGCACTGTCAGATGGACAGGGGTCGGGTGATCAGCGCCAGGCAGACTGTCATGCAACACATGAATTATGTGTTACCCTTGGGGGGCATGAGTGCTCCCCAGGAAGTCCTGGTGTACCAGGCAGGTGCTCAACCGCAGGGTTTAGTCCCTGGGTTGGGAGGCCAGGTTCAGATTCTGCCTGACCTGGAGGGAAGGACATCTGTAACCAGTGTCCCTACCGTTTTGTCTTCTGGGGGTGCCACTCCAGGTGGGAGGTGCAGAACTCTGGAAGGGGGTGCAGAGGGAGGGAGTCCTCGCCTCTGACCCCGGTTCAACCTGAGGGTTTAGATCCTAGGTTGGGAGACCAGTTGCAGGAGAGAGGTCCTGAACTGGTGGGAGAGTTGTGTTCTGAGGGTGCCTCTCCTAGGAGGAGAGTACGGAACCCGAGAAGGAGAGGTAAGGGGAGGAGAGCCTCGCCCGTGACCTCTGGTCAGCCTGAGGGTGCAGACCCTGTGTTGGAGGATCAGTGGCAGTTTAGAAGTTGAGAGGTAGAGTGGAGAATGGATACTATGTAGCTGGGGTTACCGACCCCCACTTTGGGAGATGTCAAGGACCAGAGACATCTGGATGGCCTAGGGCCTGGTCCTGGCCACGGACAACTAGGGAGTCCCAGTGGGGTTGCTAAGTTGGTCCTGGGAGCGTTGACAGAAGGAACCACCTGGGTTCAGATTGTCGTAGAACTGGAGTGTGCCCCTGCAGTTGCGGGCCCGCGTTCGTGTTCTATCGCCCCAAGCAGGGAAGCCCATCAAGGTATTGATTGGTCTACCCTGACTTTAGGCTGCAAGGGGGTTGTGTTGGACTCGGCCCTTTTTGCAGGGTCATCCCTGAACTTTTTGCCTTCCTCCTGGTATTTTTTCTGACCTGGTGTTGGTGGTTTTAGGAATCTGGGAACTTTATCACTGCTCTCCAGTGTAAAGTGCATGTGCTCTCTATGGTAAAACGTGGTAAGATTGGTCTACACCTGTTTGGCGTATTTAATTTACCTATCAGTCCCTTGTAAAGTGATATCTCAGATACCCAGGGCCAGTAAATTAAATGCTACTGTTGGGCTTGCAGCGCTGCTTGTGCCACAACCAAAGTAGCCTTTCAAACCTGTCTCAGGCCTCTGCCATTGCAGGGCCTGCGCGCGCAGTTTACTGCCGCTGTGACGTGGCACATTAAGTGGTTGCCACGTCTGTGACTCCCCTTTTACTACATATCAGTCACCCCTAAGGTAGGCCCTAGCTAGCCCTATGGGCAGGGTGCGGGTAGGTAAAAGGTAGGACATGTGCCTTGACTGTGTGGCATGTCCTGGTAGTGACAAACAGCCAATTTGGTTTCTCACTACTGTGAGGCTGCCCTCTCATAGGAATGTAGAAATAAAAACCTTCTTAGGGGTTCACTGATACATCTGGTCCTTAAGACCAACAAGGAAGAGATTGGCACAGAAGCTGTAATATCAAAAAAACATGTTTTATTAACCTCAGATGAGGGAGATTGCATCTTACGGTACCCGCAGGCCACTGTAGGAGGCATTCTAATGAGTGCAGAGAACAGGGTCCTTATATATGTATTTGTTACATAGTCAGCATAAAATCAAGGGGAGGTCCTAGCACATACAAGCATGCTTATTGACTAATATGGGTATACAATATTTGCTTGCTCCACAAAGTGGGAGGGGAGACTAAACTGCTTACATGAGTAAGAATAGCCTGGCAGTTCTATACTAGGAGAAGGTGCATTCTACCAGCTAGGCCTCTCTGAGCATGTGCAAGACTCTGGAAGAGGGGAGAAAGCACATGGCGAGCACATGGCTAACTAAAATGGCTGCCAAGTACAAAATGGCTTTCAGCTCATGCTAACAGCGATTCCTGCAATCTTTAACAGATGATCCTTTTAGCATGAGCCAAAGACATTCCCATGATCTAGTAGAGACATAGAAAATATTTTGCACATTTTCTTCTCATAAATTCATCAATATCCTATGCTAGGTGGGCATTTATATTCTAAACATTTCATTAAGCAGGTATATACAAGGTATAAGCAGGAGTACAAAGTGAACAGAGCATTGGGTCATACAGGTAGCAAGAGAGAATAATGACTATTATCTCAAACAGAAATCTCAATATTTTCCAATCCTAAGCAGAAAGCAAATACCAAAACCATCTAGTCTAATTTTAAGTTTCAGGGCTCTGATGTATTTCAATGACTATTTATGTCAATTTCAAAATAGCCAACAGCACATACCTAATAAAAACATTTTCAATAGACTTTCTCAGTATTTTTTATGAGGGCTAAATTATCAATTAATATACTTAAGGAAAGAGTAAAGTAACATGCTCAGATGAACTTTTCTCGTGCAGAATAAACATTACTCTTAAAAAATATTAAAGCAATCAGACATATTATTACAAAAACAATCCTGGCTCCGGGGGACCAGGAGGACCACACAGGGCCATAGGAATTAGGACAAGGAGCCGCAAAGGGCTGCTCCTCCAAAAAAAATGGGACGACCAAAGGGGTACATTACTAACAAAAAAAGAGTCCTTGGGAATTTCTAGAACCACCAGCCAGAGGGGAGTCTTCTCCCTGTGTCCGTTTGAGCCTCACAGGCAGGCTCTTGTTGTTCCCACGGTGGAGCTGCACAACTCGCAACTCAAGAATCACGGAGAAGGAAAAGTCTTTCTTTCAGGATAGGGCAATCACCCCCCAGGGCAAATACCCTCAATGATCCTGTCCAGTGTCTCAGGCAGTGCACCAGTTTTCTTCACTTTAATCTAACAGGCACCAAGGGCACAGCACCTGTACCCTAAACTCAAGTCCTTCCCTAACTCCTGTATTGCACCTCTGGCGCACTGCTCTTTTGTTAGGGCCACAAATTGTACCCAGTGTGCTCGGGCATCTCTTGATCAACAAACAAAGGCGTAGACTTGCATTCACTTGGGACCAGGACTCAAAGGCCTGAAGCAACCCTTGTTTCAAAGGGAGTCACCTCAAGCAAAAGCCTCCTTGCCGTCCTTGTCGTTCTGTGACTCTCTCAGCTGGGCATCAAAAACTGGATCCACACAAAGATTTCTCCATCCTGATTTGTAACCCCGTCTTTCGCCCAAGACAGTGGCAGGGGTACACACTTCACGTCCCAGTGCTTCCGCCTTCACTGAGGTCCTAGTTGCCAGCAAGGCCTATGCTGGTTCCTTTCACTTTGACTGTAGGCTGGACTGGTGCTGACTCCCAGGCTGGATCTGATGTCCGGGCCCCTCTGGCAAAGGTTGTAAGGCAGCAAATATCTATTGGTGGACAGAACAAGAGGTCTTTAGACAAGGCACAGAAATAAACTAACAACAGAGAGGATAGTCTCAGAATACTCTCTTAGTCCTGGGGCGCCCCATACATTAGCAAGGCACCCAAGAGCCACTTCATCTATCTGAGAGTAGAAAACCCTGGACCTATTGGCAAGTATAAAAGGAACGTTTTGGTGAACTGACAAGAGTAATACATCACCCAATCCCAAACAGCCAAGGAAGTCTGTGTTCATTTACTAAATTCTGAGAAAAAGAGAAAACAATACAGACATACTCCAAATACTTACATTGGTGTATTCCTATATTACCAATCTGAAGAACCCTCAAGAAAAAGGAAATGTTCTACACTTTTACTCATAGATTTTACATTACTTGTACAGGACTGCAGACACTTGTAAAATAATTTCTCTTACATGTTATGCTTAGGACCATGCTCTCATGTTATAGGTGCAGCAGGAAAATCTAAAACTGCTAATTTAACAGGGATTCTTATTGCAAAAAGAACTAAACTTCAACATAGTGAGTACATTTTCTCCAGCAGAACATGTTATGACAAACAAATTCCTATAAAACAATATATTCCTTCAAAATGTTTGCTAAGGATCACATGAGCGTCTTTCCTGCATTGTACTTTTCACGATCTAGACTATGCAACATCATTTTCAAAAGGAAAAAAACCCTATCTCCAGCTCTAATAAGGGCTGTCAGCTTATTGACAGAGACTAGCTAATAAAAAACTAGCAATGCCCTTGCAAAACTGTATAGAACATGAGAATAACATAAACAATAATAGTGTTGCCACCTGAGATTTTTGAACAGAAACCGCCACTATACAGTTCCCCTTAAAGATCAAATAAGGGAACATCAATCTGTTCTACTCATTCTTTCATACAGGATGGGCAGTAACATAGCTTATGTGTTTCATCTTTTTATTAATTCTAACAATTTTAAAACAGTATTACAGAATAGCCAATAACTATCACATGGCCATTTCCTAGACAGCTTAGACAGACTAAAAAAAAAGTGAGAAAAAGAAGAGAGAAAACATAATTTTGCCTACCCTTAATTTGTAGAGGAGCTAGCCTCCTTCCCCCATTTTGACAGTAGGAAAACCTGAAACAGGTTTTACTTCTGTCAACACTTTCAACCCCTATTTGTAGCAACTGGGCACAAACAAACCAATGTATCAATTTCTTGAGCAATTGTACTAGATTAACATGAGGGCGCATGAATGCAAACTAAAATCCATTTCCTCCTTATCGTAGCCCCTACACAGTATTCTTTAAACTAAAACCATTATTTTGATATACATGGCAGATCAATGCTCAACTGAGGGTTGTCTTCCTTCGTTTCATATGACTGCGCTAAACGTGTGTTTGCCAAAAATAGGAAGCAAAGCTTCTCTTTCTCTCTTTGCGCTATCATCTCGTCTTTCAAAAACTCTTTCGAAGGTCGAAGTGTCCCAGCAAACATTACCCTTCACCCTGCTAAGTTGCTAAATGCAGAACTCCGACCTTTGACCCGTTCAGCAGCTGCTCATTTTGTTTGTGCAAGGCTTGCCATGCGGTTTTCGTAATGCAAAGCAACTCTGGAGAATCACAGCTAAAAGGCAGTCCTGTCCGATCCGTTTGCCAGTAATTTAAAGGTAGGATAATAACGTCTGCTGGTTTCTGTATACTTATTTTCATTTATGTACAGTGTGTTGGGTGCAGTAGGTCAGCTGTTTATTCTATACTTGCATATACTTTATTGAAGCCTGAGAGCACGTTAAAACTGCCTTGAGTGGTAGAACTGCTTGTAAAATTGTGAATTTAGCTCAATTTCGACTTTGGTGGTAGGGGCACTTAAAAATGAATATCCTACAATATTTTTGCATAATAGGAACCCCCAGAGTGTTCTCTAGATAGCCCAGGAATGGGAAATCAGAAATGTATAAGATATACCCTTATAAAAATGAGTTTTGTACGGCTGGGTAAAGTGACATTTCACATTTAAGTTCCCTTCTTATTGCGGTACAGCACTGCTTAAATTCAACTTTGATACTAGGAATTCACAGTATGATGATTAGGCTTTATAAAGATGAAAAAACGAATTTAAAGCATTTATGTTTAACAATATATTTTTTTTCATATAATTAATTAATTTATTTTTTAATCAAAACCAACCATTTTGATGATTCCACATTGGAAAAGCAAGCTTCATTCGTAGCCTATCATATTTAAACGCATTCATTCATAACCCTAAGCACAGAAGCCTTTACTTGAAACAGGAAAAGTCTGCGCCACTTTTTAAAAGGACAGTTATCATTTAACATCAGAACCACAGATGTACTTATGTAAAAAAGGCATTAAGAAAGGAAATCCCTACTTTCAATTTTGTTCTCTGTTATCCAAAATAATGAAACTGGTTTTTTGAAACTTTTAAAATAATGCAGGCCCTTATACCAGTTTTACACTGACTTCAAATTTCGCTGACTCAGCATTCCTGTCTGTGGCCGTGATCAGGAATAGCCATATGCTATTTATGCAGCTGTTGTTTGTCAGCAGGCGTCGAATTTTCACGCCTTTCTCAGGAAAAAACCCCTTTATTATTTGAAAAACCCTGACAGAGTTAAATCCCCATTTGCTGTGTCAAACAGTTTCTTTTCAGTTAGTCAGTTTAAACACAGCTGTTGGAAAGCTTTTTCTCGGGTGCTGAAAGAAAAGCATGTCACAGTCTATTTAAAAACTGAGGCATTTCAATGCAGTCAAATCTATCTTTCTATAATGTGTATTTAGTTCAGCAACGACCAAATTCACTCATATGATGTGCATGCCTTTTAATGTCTAATACAATGTATTTAAGGAAAATGCTGTAACGTATATTTTAGTCTATTGATTACAAAACACACAATTTCGTTTTTATTCCTCTGTATGAGGCCTATTTTAATCCTATTGAATATGAATTCTAATTTTATCTTTAGCATTGTGGCAATTTGCACACATGTACAGTGTCGTACTCTGTCAATTTAAATAGTAACATGCAGCTGTTTAGCATATGTCATATAATTCATTTCTGGATTTTTATTTAATATGTAAGTAACTAAATGACATTTTGCATAACAGAATGATGACAGCAAAAAACATAAACAAACTCATTGAGCTCATTCAGATATTTACAGAAGGGGGTCATATACGCAGAGCACACAACACAGCGCGTTAAAGCTAGACATTCTTACAAAAAGAGCGCAATTGCTATTTACTCACACAAGTATTACCAATGTCAAACCACAAACCCCACATAGACATTTAAACACACATTTAACCCACAAATCAACACTTAGGACTGCTTACAAAGTGTACGCAAGACCAACCTATTTGTAAATACTAATTGTAAGTCATATTTACAAGAAGAGCTCTCAAAAGTAGCCCAAAAAACTGTTCCATGGTCAAGAAGCCAAAATACACCAAATTCGCCAGTTTTGGCTGGTAGAACACTCAAAAAGCGCTCTGCATATCACCACTTATGAATGTTACTAAGTGCGCAGATCCGGATCCGTTTTATGTACATATTTAGTTCCATGGGGTACTTAGTCACCAAGGAAGAAATATCTTTTTACTATACGTAAACCTATTTAGGTATCCCCTCTGAGGGAGTCAACTAAGTACTTACTAAATCCATATCGGTACCTCCAAAACAGCAACACTTTCTACGAAGTGTGCTAGAAGCAGGCATGTCAAGAATATTATAGCATATATAATATTATACTCCAAGTGACACTTAACACAATGTGTGCCGTTCAAGTTTTCAAAGTTAGAGAAAAATCTCCTCATTACCTGCCTATATGAATTGCAATGCATATATAACTTACAAAACAAATTCCAAAATTGGCCAATCATACAAACAAAGCCACAGTAAGTGTTACTAAAACTACCTTACCAATCAAAGGCATCAAACCAACAGCAAGTGCCGCAAAACGGCTCTTACCAATCAAATGGTGTCCAGATTCCAACTGCCAAGTTCTGAGTGACCTAACGGTCGTTTTAAAATACTCACGCCAAAGAAGTTCTCAGTCGGGAGCGGCAAACACTTGGAGGATCAGATCAGGAAGACCAGAAATATACTGGGCTGGAAGACAAACAATCTCCGTGCGCAGGGTACCTCCTCAGTAGATTCCTGTCCTGTACGCCTCAGTAGATTCCTGTCTCCCTTCAAGACGACTCCCTTGGATAGCCGCTGCACCGATGAGGTCCACTTTCGGGCGCCATTTGTAGAAATATAAACCTTCTTAGGGGTTCACTGATACATCTGGTCCTTAAGACCAACAAGGAAGAGATTGGCACAGAAGCTGTAATATCAAAAAAACATGTTTTATTAACCTCAGATGAGGGAGATTGCATCTTACGGTACCCGCAGGCCACTGTAGGAGGCATTCTAATGAGTGCAGAGAACAGGGTCCTTATATATGTATTTGTTACATAGTCAGCATAAAATCAAGGGGAGGTCCTAGCACATACAAGCATGCTTATTGACTAATATGGGTATACAAAATTTGCTTGCTCCACAAAGTGGGAGGGGAGACTAAACTGCTTACATGAGTAAGAATAGCCTGACAGTTCTATACTAGGAGCAGGTGCATTCTACCAGCTAGGCCTCTCTGAGCATGTGCAAGACTCTGGAAGAGGGAGAAAGCACATGGCGAGCACATGGCTAACTAAAATGGCTGCCAAGTACAAAATGGCTTTCAGCTCATGCTAACAGCGATTCCTGCAATCTTTAACAGGAATACATTGGGTATTCCCTGATATGTGCTTCAGTGGTAATTCCTGACCTGAGAGGAGTAGAGTGGTCAAGTTTGGTATGTATGGAAGAGTGGTAATAAATGCTGCGTAATGGTTTTCGCAGATATATTATCACTGTTTTAGAAATGCCACTTTTAGAAGTTGGCAATTCTGTGTGCTATGTGTCTTTGTGCCTGCCTGTTGTGTATTGCTAGTCTGGCTCTGCAGTGACAGAGACTGGGGAGGTGCAGTGGCTCTAGAGGGGCTGGGTGAGTCAGCGCTAGGCTGAATGGGCCTGACTGCATTTGGAGTAGTGGGAGGAGTAGCCCCTGACCCTGAATAGGTCTATGCCTGCCTTGTACATTGCTGGCTCCGCCCCCCTGTGGTGTGTCTGGGGCCAGGACCTACACAGTCAATGGGGACTGTGGTGCACTTGTTAAGTGCCCCCCAGATCTGGTTTGAACTGTGTCCCAAGCCCTGTGTCAGGGCAGAACAAAGAAGACATGTGGTATAAGTATTGGGGCTGTGGCTTGGAGCTGTGAAGGAGAGGACGGCTGGGCACCAGGAGGAACTGCCACAAAGGACTTCCCTCCTGCTGGAGGGCCTGTGAGCTGGCCTGCCTGGGCCCAGCTCAGCCCCTCATGACTTTGGGGGCTCAGCGTGTGGTGGGCGCTTGATCCACTTCCCTCAGGGCTTGGGGGGATCCTGCCCTGCAGTATTCAGCAGACTTGGCGCTAAGAGAGCGCAGGATTCCTTGGAGGTGCCCCTCCTTGCTGTGGGGAGCGTTGCATTTTTGTACTCCTACAAAGAGGGGGTCCTGCTCGCTAGGAGCGCATGGTGGGCGATGTGCGCGTCATTCCCGAGACGTGGGCTCTTTCCCGGTCCACAGAGAAGAGCATTCCGTGAACCGGAAGTCAGGCAAGGTGAGCCAGACCGTGGGCAGGGCCGACTGGAGGAAGCTGTGGCTGTGCAGGAAGCCAGGCGACTCGGCCTCACTGTGGGCAGGACCCTGATCCGGGAAGAGGAGAGCCCGTGTGTTGTAGGAGCATGAGGGCTCCACCCGAGGACACGGAGATTGCAGGACCTCAGTAGAGGCCGGCCGACACAGTGGGGAGAATCTCCAGGCCCCCAGAGTGAGGGTGAGTCCGGAGGCGCTGATCGGAGGGGGAATCAACCCCTCCCCTTGTCTACACGGAGGCAGCCGCACCGCGGAGTAGTGGGCGGCCGCTTTTTGGCCATATCTTTCCTTTCCTCATGGGGGGACCAAGTGAGGTTCTCCCACCCTAAGGGGCATCGCACTGCCCTTTTGGAAGTATTGCGGGGCGAGCCCAGGACGGGGCTCGAAGAAACATACTGTTAGTGCCTGCCTATTTCCCCTGCTCAAGAGAAGCCCCGGTGAGTGGGACTTGGGGGGCACACGGTTGGTGCCTATTTTATTTATACAGCTGCACCACCAGATCGCGGGCAGCTGCAACGTGGGGGGCATTTTTGTGTCGCTGAGAGACACGTGT
The DNA here is from genome assembly GCA_963921515.1 of Calotriton arnoldi. Classification (NCBI taxonomy): domain Eukaryota; kingdom Metazoa; phylum Chordata; class Amphibia; order Caudata; family Salamandridae; genus Calotriton; species Calotriton arnoldi. The sequence continues at coordinate 672,009 of CAWUFW010004116.1, read as the reverse complement.
GAGTTGTGCCCTTGCCCCCATTTGTGTACCGGCCCATTGGGGCCACTACTCTGCTGTATCGGCAGCCTGGTGGCTAATACAAGGCCACGTGCTAATAGAGCCCTAAGTTTGGGACAGAGGGCATTACGGGACAGCCCAAGACGGGCCCCTGAGGAAGGCCAGTTGGCCTGGAAGTCACCTTGTGTTCTGGTGGGGCGTAAGGCCCTAAGGTGAGGTGTGCACCTCCTGAGTGTTACTTTGGTGCACTGGTAATTTAGGATGTATGCCTAAGATGTGATGCATAATGTGTTTATGTTACCTGCAATGTTACCAGTAGTTACTGGTTGTGATTTTCACTACTCGTGTAATGTATATAATCCCCTGTAAAGTACTACCTAGTGCCAGGTGGCACAGTGTATATATGTGATTATGCTCTGATGTGTTTAATGGATAATACAAAGGCTATTTTTATATAACCTTGTGTGTATTTTCTTTTGTGGTGTGCCTAGTGGTTCGCTTCTGTGTGTGTGCAAATGCTTTACACATTGCCTCTGGGATAAGCCTGACTACTCGTGCCAAGCAACCATGGGGGTGAGCAGGGGTTCTCTTCGGTGTGTAACTCCCTTGCCCTGACTAGAGTGGTGGTTTCTGCCTGGCTTAGGCGCATGCCCTAGCCCACCAGAAATTCCATTTCTAACAAGGCCCATAGCTTCCACACCTTTACCCCCAGTGGAGAGGTGTGGTGTAGCGGCCAGGGCAGCTGACTTCGGAGCACAGGGTTCACGGTTCGATCCCCGGCTCCGGCGGCAGCTCAGCTCAGCACCATGTGACTCCGGGCAATAGCTCACTTAATTTCCACTCCGGCCCCCAGCGCCTTGAGACCCGTAAGGGTGAGTAGCTGCGCTATATAAAAACGGACTTACTTACCCCCCAATCTTGTAGCAAAACCAAACACTGAAGCAATACTTCTAGCAAAAGCATCTCTTTGAGCTCAAACCAAGGGTGAGCAATTAAGGGATAAATCAGAAAAGACACCTAAATACAGGAAGTTATTTACCCTACTAAGAACACTACCCTTAACCCAGTGTGTTTGACTTCTAGTAGATCTGATGCTTATTACTGTAGTGTGCGACTTATTAATGTTGATGCTCAGATCCAAACTGTTCATATAATTGATAAACTTATCTATTAGTCGCTGCACACCCTGAAATGTTTTCTAAACCAGAGCAGCATCGTTTACATAGAGGAGTACCAGCACAGGTCATCCTCCAAAAATGGGCATGCCATGTCCCCCATCTGCCAAAACCTGTCCCAACTTGGTAACAATATAAAGTGAACAAGAAGGGGGCAGGGATACAGCCCTGTCAGTCCCCCTCTTTAAGGAAAAATGCTTGGTACATTTACCTCTTAGGCCATATCTTATAAAGACTGAAAAATCTGAATGTAGATTCCTCAAGAACAAAACAATATTATTATCCATTCCCATTTCCAACATAAGGGACCACAACGTGTCCCTATTTATCCTGCTGAATGCAGAGATTAAGTCCATGAAGGAAGGATGTATTGCCCCTTCTTTTGCCACTGTGTGTTTGTTAATTAAAAAATACAGGTTTAAACATTGGTCCACCATCCCTCTACCACTTCGAAACCTGTAATGTGCATCTGACAAAACCCGGTGTTCACTAACCCACAATCTCAGCCTTTCAAAGATCACACTCCCTAAACCTTCACAAAAGAGTTTATGAGAGACATAGGGTGAAAGCAACGGGGATCATCTTGAGAACCTTTTTTATAGACCGTAATGATGACTGAATTAGCCCACTCTGCTGGGAATCTATGTCTAATGGCTGCATTTATATAATTAGTAACAACGGGGGCCCATTACAAAGTATTAGACTTGAACAAGTCCAGCAGAACCCCATCAGTGCCCGAGGCTTTATTTTTAGAGAGCCTGTCTATATCATCACAAATCTCCTTCCAATAAAAATTGAAAATATAATCACAAGAAGACGCCATGGAGAGAGAGCTACCACATTCTGAGGAATCTTTACCCGGAGCTTAATATATAGGCTAACGCAGACATCTGTCAGAATATGCTGCATTAACAAGGAACACAGATTAGGCTTAAAACGTGGGTGATTAACTTTCTCTGAAACTTTGGTGTTGTCACTACTCGGATTTGCAACTTATAGATAGTCCAGAAGGATGCTACTCTTGCCCTGTCTCCTGGGATCTCTCGCAGCACCATTATAAGTTCACAATTGGCACTCATGCAAGGATGATCAAACCACGTATGTGGTACAGATCATGGCTAGAACTGGGCGGAAAACTACGCTACGCTCGCGTAGTTTGCGCAACTACGCGCTACGCGAATTGCACGTAGCACAGTGCAAAAACACGTAGCGGGCATTTTTTGCTTGCTCGCGGTCCTCAACGTCAAGTTGGCGACCGCAAGCGAGCAAAATGACATCCCGGCCAGACTTTTTCCTCGTTTGCGATCAGCAACATCAAGTTGCCGATCGCGAGCGTGGAAAATAAACCTCCCGGCGAGATTCTCAACGCGGGGAGGTCAGGTTTCTCATTGCGAGTGGTCGCGTATGCTAGCGACCGCTCGCGATGAGAAACTACCAGTCCGCGTTGAGAAAACTGCCGCTTGAGTACAAATCTACTCGAGCGGCAGAAAACGACCGCTTGCACTGTGCAAGATGCCGTTTGCAATGATTGCACAGTGCGAACAAGCATCCGGCACTGTGCAATCATTGCGAACAGCATTTCCTACCGCACTACGCAGTTCGCGTAGTGCTACGCGTAGCTCGCGTAGTGCGAAGTGCACTTCGCGTAGCTACGCGTAGCGCTACTACGCGAACTACGCCCAGGGTTAATCATGGCATCCCCTTAGTTGTTTATAATTTCCACCTTTATTCGTAATATCCAAAAAGGAGCTATTTATATTCCCATCTACTAGCTGGTGTCAAGACAAATCAAGTTGGCATCAAAACAAATATGAATCAACTTTGTGTGGAAAATTTTAGGGCAAATGTTCTTCCATTTAAGTCTTCGACCCTGATCACATGTGGTCTCCAGTACTCTAATCAAATACACCACAGGTGTCAATTTATATTTCCAAGAAAATGAAGCAATGAATGGATTATGGTCATACCTAAAATCCCAGAGAACTTCGTACTTCTGAAGTAGTGGGACCAAGACAGATGATACAAATATATAATCAATTACTGTGAACTGCCACCTGCCTGTAAAGGTAGGTGGGCCCCTTTTAATGGAAACCCACAAAGGATACATCCCCTTTGAAAAAGAGGGTCATGTATGAAAGAAGTCAGCTGGAGAAAAAGTGATCCTTTTTAAGGACGAGAACCCTCACTCACCCGAGGGTGACATGCTTCATCATTGGGTTCCCTCCTCACATCGGGACCGCAAGGTCCCAGATGTGGGATACAACTTCCCACCAGAAAAGAGTGGGTGGAGAGGAGCTGAGGTGTTTTAAGTAGTAAATACCAGTGAGCAAAAAAGTGAGTGAGGGGCAGAGTGCAAAAAACCCAAAATAGTGAGTGATTAAAACTATCTCAGGGGCTCAATAACTTTATTTGGTGGTACCCTTGGATAGGATTAAAAACCAAGAGGACTGGGGGTTTAAAACAAATATACCCCCTCAATGGTCAACATTTTTGTGCCTTTGTTTAGACTCAAACCGAGTTCTCTATGCCTTCATCAGGATCAAAAAATCATTCAAGTCACTCTGCAACAATAAAATCAAAAAACAATCAGATGGCTATACTGGCCATGTTCAATTGTAGTCACAGAGATGATGGGTAATTAATATGCTATCTCCATCTTATAGAGGAATTGCATTGTACCTCTCTATAGCCACGAGGTACCCCTCAGCCAAACTCGGCTATCAGTACGCAGTGACCGCACTAGACATCTGCGTAAACGGGGGCCCCTTTTAATACCATAGTCCAATGGGGTAGGATTAAAATGACAAATAATCATATTCATCAATTCGCCCTGTAAAGAATAAGAAAAGTGAGGTATGATGCAGGTAGAAGCTGGATTCAAATCCTCATCTGAATGTAAAGTGAAATCACCCAACAGAATTACCGGGATATATCCCAATTTAGTGTTGATATTACTTTCTAATAATCCTTTTAAGCAGTGAACATGGTCTGCAGTATTTATTAGACTTTTCGCATTATAAAAATTAACAATCAAAAGCCTGCATGAATTTGAGAAAATCTGACAAACTGCAAGTAATTTGGACAACCCAGTTTCTAACTGTTGTTACAATCAATGCTTAGAGAAATTGGTACTAACAAACCTCCTTATAGCTTCTACTAGATGTTCTAATTGGTGGAACAGAAAAACTACAATAGCTATCCAGAAATAAACTGCTGCTGGCCTCCCATGTTTCCTGAAAATTATAATATTGTAATTTTGTAGTAAAGTCAACCAGTTAAGAGTCTCCTTTTTGCTCCCTAGACCTGCTATCTTCTAACACAGAATCTCTAGGAGTAAGGATAGAATGACCCCTCTTATAGTGGTAACTCTAACGTTGATGTCAACCTGGGCAGTCATTCATTGACATCTAAATTGTTCAATGCCTCACAATTACTTATTGGAATGTTGAAAACCATGTTATTGTATTGTGTAGCTGGCACATGAGATGTAACAGAAGTACTTGGTAGAAGGTGTTTATAAAAGAAACCCAATGGTAAGAGTGTAATTCCAGAAACAATTCAATTTTTACCATTAAATTCACCTTACAAATGACCATCATTATGAGAATTAGTAAAATTTACCAATACAAAGTCACCTTTTGTAGTTTTGGGAGCCCTGCCCACCCATCAAACTCTTCTCACCATAAAAATATAGTTAAACAAAATAAGGCATGTGACCCAATCTCCCTTCGATCAATCCAGTGAACAACTTGACCCAGATCTCCAGAAAACAAGAACATAAGAAGATGCAGCAGGTGGCACATCAAGGGAATCTCTCTGTAAGATTTTATTTTCCCCCAGTCCATAATGCCATGCCCCTCTATCTTCCTTTCAGGCTCCAGTTTGCAAAACTGGTGAACCATTATTTTGTAAATTTGTAAGATATGATGTGGGCCATGTCCCTTCTCTGTGTGCCTCCTTATGCATCCTCCTAAATAATCCTTAATATATTCCTTTTTAAGGTTCATAGACCGGCCAGTATGTGTGGAGTCCAAAGGTAAACATTGGGCTTAAGAATCCAGAGGACCTTTTGCTATTTGTTCTTCTGGGGGCATTATCATCACCACTTGGGAGTAACAAGAAGAGGTTAATTTGGACAAAAATGTTCTATTTTGGCAATCCTCTCATTGCATGTAGCAAAATATTTAGCAACAAAAGTTTCTAAGTTCCCAGAAGCTTACTGATTTTAATATCCAGTTCTTTATTTGACACACCATCTCTACCTCATCCTCTGACAGTCATTGCACCCGACCCAGGGCCCTCTGCTTTCATTTGCTTTGTTTTTCCCACACTATATGTTATGTGGGGCTCCTTATTCCAGGGGTGGTGTACAATGGTCTGTATGATTTGAGGATTACGGTCTAATGTTGCGGCTGTACTAAGAACAATAGGATTGGAAACAGGTGATGACATGGGACCCACAGATTCCCCATTCTTAGTAGCATTTGACACTAAACCCAATTCCTCTTCCGCTATTATATTCTCATGGATAATAGCTCCCATTGCAGATACCAGAAAGGACAATATATAGGGCAGCTTAAATGGGTGCTTATGGTTACTTCGAGGAAGTGAGATTTTGTGCTTACCCATCTTATTGACCTTCAGAGCACGACCAAGAGAGCTGGCCCCGTCCAGTCTTGATCGGGTGCAGCCGGACACAGACAGGCCCACTTTTAGCCTAGTCTTCACCCAGTCATGTGCCCAGGCATGTCTGCATGCGTCCCACGCTCCAGCAGGACCAGAGCGCCTTTATAGCATGGTGTGTGATGTCAGGCCCTCCTTCCTGGGCTGATGCTTTCTGTCTGTGTAGTCCCCAATGTCCCCTCTCACAGCAAGCGCATCCCACACTGCTGGAGGACCAGAGCACCCTTATAGCATGGTGTTTGGTGCTAGATCCTCTTTCCTGGGATGATGCTTTCTGGTCCTGAAGTCCTCAATGTACCTTTTGACAGCAAGCATGTTCCGTGCTGTGGTAGGACCAGAGCACCTTTATAGCACGGTATATGGTGTCAACCCCTCCTTCCTGATCTGATGCTTTCTGGGCCGTAAAGTCCTCAATGCCCCCTCTGACAGCAAGCACAGCAGTAGTGTATCAGCCCTTTCAATTTCAAAGTCACTGTTAAATACTTTCTGCAGATCTGAGTAAATCCAAGTTTCTAAGGCAATACAGACAGCTATTAGTGCTATATTAGCCTTCTTCAGGAAGACCAGAAATATGAAGATTTCCCCGTCTAATTCTATTATCCTAAGCAATCTTGTCAGCATTTATCGGATTAGGGTTAATTTCCGCACTCATTTTTCATCAGCACTTCCATACTGATGTTAACCCCAGCTTTGCCTTTGATAGGAGAACATGTCACAGATGGGTCCATCTTCATTTATTCATTGTTTCAATGTTGCTGGATTTTACCCTTTTGAGGTGATGTTTTCAGAAGCGATTTCAATGGGGGATAAGCAATGCAGAAACTGTCCTTTTCAGAGAGTATTCACTATCACAATAAAAATGACTGCTCATAATTGACCTGGCACATGCACCTTCTGAAGAGCTTCAGAGATACAGAACATAGTACACTAAAAACTGTACTGAAAACAGTACAATTGTTGCTATAATAACAACTCTGCACCAGACCAAGTGTGAATGCTGGCAAACACATGTTCATCACTGTAACCGGTCTTAAAGAGGCCACTTAGACTTATGGTGTGACTGGGGTTCACAAAGTGTAAGGCATAGATAGATTTTTAAGTCATCTCCTGCTAAAAGTAGATTGTAAACAAGGTGGTACATGATTTATTTAAAATCTTCATTGTATCTAGTTAAGATATCTATTTTTGATTTCTAATATAATGATATTAAGATGCACACCATGGTGATTTCCATGATGACTTGGGAGTACCATCAAGCCAGACTGTGAAAGTCCCTAGTAAAGTGCACTACCTGTGCCAAAGGTCTGTAAATTAAATGCTACTAGAGGGTCTGCAGCACTGATTGTGCCACCCAAACAAATAGCCCTTTAAACATGTCTTAGGCCTGCCATTGCAGAGCCTGTGTGTACAGTTTACACTGCCATGTGGACTTGGCATTTAAAATCCTTTGCCAAGCCTTAAGCTCACCCCTAAGGTAGATCCTAGGTAGCCCATAGTGCAGGGTGCTGTGTAAGTAAAAGATAGCACATGTACTTTTAGGTTTTACATGTCCCGGTAGTGAAAAACACCTAAATCAGTTTTCCACTACTATGAGGCCTACCCCTCTCATAGGTTAACATTGGGAATTCCTTATTACACTTTTAAGCCGTAATTCCTTATTGAGAAGGAGTAGCTCTGTAATACCATTGGAATGGTAATGAGAAATCCATCTTGATGGCAAAGTTGGATTTAACATTACTATTTTAGAAATGCCACTTTTGGAAAGATGCAAAAACAACAAATGTGACGGAATGCTGAACAATGTCAAACACTCACCCCCAGTACAGATATCTGGGCCTAAATCCATCTTTATTTTGCTCACCACGCCATTCCAGTTTGGACCCACCCATATGCAAATCAGTCTTGACCCTGCTCTCCATGGGAGCAGTCTAGCCTGAACTGCCAGGCCAGACCCTCCCCAGACTAGAAACAAGCATCCTAGGACCGGTTTCGGGGCATCACCCCTCATCAGCCAGATAGCGCAACCAGATTACCCCCATAGTGCTTACTGCTTCTAAGCACTATGTTTACATTTAATCTTTAAAAATTAATATCTCGACTTGTACTTATTGGATTTTTGTATTGTTGGTCTTATTTCATTTATAAAATAATGATCTATTTTTCTAAACTGGTGTGGAGTCTTTTTGTGGTTTTTCACTGTGTTACTGTTTGAAGTGTTGCACAAATACTTTACACATTGACTCTTGAGTTAAGCCTGCCTGCTCTGTGCCAAGCTACCAGAGGGTGAGCACAGGTTAATTTACGTTGTGAACAAGACTTACTCTGACGAGGATTGTGGTTCCTGCTTGGACAGGGTGCATACCTCTGCTAACCAGAAACCCTTTTTCTAACAACCTTTATTAAGGTTTGTGCCTGCTAATTCAGTTTTTCTTACCTACTTTCAAGTGTGTTTAGGACTAGCCAAGGTCTAGACCATGGGTTCTCACAAACATTTCCCTGGGGACCGCAAAGTACTGTCTGTGGCATGCCCGACGGCCGCACCAATGCCAACAATGGGGGGGGTCGGGTGCTGAAAGGTGACCGTAGGGGGACACAAAGCAGATGCATGGTGTGGACAACAAAACGTGCCTTCACGTGACTTCTGTCTGCCACCTATGCTCTATTCTCATGCATCAAGAATTAAAGGCAAAGCATTAACTTATAATGTAAAGCATGAGAGGGAAAGAGATACTCACCTGGTGGCTGAATTGCAAAATGTGAAACCAGAAAACCTGGTATCAGTCCTGGCTTCCCCACTTGACGAAATGGTGTGATCCAAGGCAATTTGTTAATTTCACTTTGCCTCCTATTATTTCATTAACAATAAGGAGAGCCCCTTAAAATACATGAGTGCAGGAATAGGATACGTACGGTACAAAACCTTCTCGTGTTTTATTTAATAAACTATAATGGTATTCCAATTATATAACAACCAAGGCTATACACAAAGGGGTATATTCACAAGAACGTGTGATAACTACCGCAAGAGTAGCATAACGCAACTTTCAATAACGCAGCCTATCACTGGAAAATAACCCCGTGTCAACGTGGAATTCACAACAAGACGGTACCATGCGATAGCCTGCCGAAACCGCCGACAAAGTCCGCGATACAACCACCACGATGGAGATAAAAACACAAACCACAACACCAAAAAACACGCGATGGGCCAAAGCGCGATGAGGAAACCAGCGACAAGCAGCGCCAGGCCTGCAACACACACCTGGCAGGCATCACAAACCTCCATAAAAGCAGAAAAAAAAACCCACACAGAAACTGACCAACACACAAGCACCATGGAGGCAGCCAGAGCAGGCGCAGAGGACCAGCGCAACCCCACAAACACCCCGGACGAACAGCCTTGGACCTCGGGGACAGGGAAGGGCAAGGACAAGAAGCCCAGGAAGACCAAGTTCAGTCCGCAGGCGAACAGGATCATAGTCACGGAGGTGACGGAACACCATCAACAACTCTTCGTCACCTCCAACGTTCATTGGGCACCAAAACTGGAATATGGCGGGACATCGACGACAAGGTGAATGCCGTCGGAGAGCACAAGAGGTCAATGGACGAGGTCAAGAGGCAATGGAATGACATCAAGCGGAAGACCAAGGAGAAACTCTCCGCCAACCTGAAGGCAGCAACGCAGACCGGAGGTGGGGGCCCAGCTGGAGCTGGATGACATGGAGGAGCTGGTGTCAACAGTCATCAGTGTGGAGACTGTGGCCGGAGTCGGGGGACCGGACACTGCTCGACAGGACACAACACAACCGCAACAGGGTGAGTGACTGCCAGGTACTGGGGGGATGGGTGATATGGCCACAACGGCACACATGCACAAGCAAGCAGGGCACAGTGCACACCCACAATCACTCTGGGTCCTCGCCCAGACCCACACACTGTCACAATGTACAATGCCATGCTGTCTGAATGTCAACCTGTACCATGCGGCTACATACATGTGGACACATTGTAATACACCATCTCCCCTTCACATCGCAGGGGCATCGTCAACACCTCCTGCAGAGCAGTCACAGCCACTCTTCATGATGACAAGGAGGAGGACAACACCAGCATCGACACCCAAACCATCCAAGACCTCATTGACCACCTCCGCAACTCACCTCCAGGATCAGGGCAGCCCAGCTACATCCATGAGCCCCCACCCACCAGCCAAACCACCCAGCAGGAGGCACCCACAGCCCCGGCACCCTCCCAAGACCCCCAGGAACAACAAATTGCCTTCCAACGCCGTGTGCTGGAGGGCCAGAGGGAGACGGCCGAGCAGGTGCGGATGGGGTTCGAGCTCATGGCTAACAAACTGGACGCCATCCTTGGGTGTCTATGTCCGCCCCATGGTATCCAGCAAGCCCTGACTGACATCTCTGGAGTTATGACGCGGAGGGAAGAATACCTGTCCGCTCACAGTGGCCCCAGCAATGCCAGCCTTGAGATGGCACACATGCGGAGGCTCATGGAGGACATGGTGCGGATGGGGGCGGAAAGGATGGCAGCCGCCGCTGCACATCAGCGAAATGTAGCTGGGATCTACCGTGCCCTGCATGTCCTCGTCATGGCATTGCTGCCACAAGGCGTGGAGATGATGAATGCTGCTGCCCCCACACCATCCACATCTCCGCCCCCTGGTGTGTCAGTGCCTCCCAGTGCGGCAGGCGTATCCACTCCGGTACCTAATGTGTCACTGCCACACAGTGCGGCCGACAATCCTCCTCCGGCCCCTGATGAGTCAGTGGCACACAGTGCCGCAGCCAGCACTGCAACACCCACAGGTGGGGCAGGGCACACACTCGGGGATGAGGACGTGGATGGGACTGTGGTCAGGAGGACCAGGCAGTAGCATCCATTACCGCCACCTTGCCTGTTTCTGCTTGGTGCCGCACATGGCCTCAAGACCTACCACTGACCCCCAATACACTCCGAGGCACTCACCTTGGACAGCGACATGGACTGCCACATCCTGTTTGACGACCAATGACACGGCGGACAGACTGCGGACTGTACCCTTCCTCTTCCGCAGTACAGGTCATCCCGGGATGGACACTGGCTGGCCCTCCACAGACCCATATTTTGTGGTGTGCTCGGCATTGCCCTGTACCTCTCCAGCTGCATGACTGCACTGGATGTGCAAATAAACATCCAGTGACGCACTGCTGTGTAATGTCTTACGTCATTCCTGTGTGGAAGTGTGGATGAATGTGGGGACAGTGCCTTCCCTTGCGTCAATGATGTTCATCCTGTGGGATGCCAGTAAGGGGGTGTGACATTGCATCTTGTGTAGCGGGTTCTGTGAACACTGCAGCAGGGACACACGCATCAGTCACTTCCTTGTCCGGACATGGACTGAACCACGCCCAGAGCCCACGAGTCATTGTTGCAAGCCCTGCGCTGGTCCATCGTACGGCACGCCAGTCCACTCCGCTTACGCCCCGAGGGTGGGCCCTCATTGCTACCCGTCGCAGCCGTACTCGCTGGTGGTGTGCAGGTCACTGGTCTAGTCGTCAGCATGTCACAGCCACTCCCTGAGGGCAGGTTTTCACACACACCACACCCATCCGGCACAGGCGTCAGAGGCCATGTGACTCTGCCAACATAAGGGTCAGACGACGTCACATTCCCCTCTTCTGGTGGTGACTGGATGACGGACGCCCCACGGTTCGCACTCATATAGGGCCCATGAGTTGCTGCGCACAGGGTTAGTGGCATCCGAGGCCTTGAGTACGGCACGGGCCTACCACCACGTGGCCCAGACTGGGGTTGCACAGGGTTAGTGGCATCCGAGGCCTTGAGTATGGCACGGGCCTACCACCACGTGGCCCAGACTGGGGTTGCACAGGGTTAGTGGCACCAGAGGCCTTGCGGACGGCACAGGCACCCCGCCACGGGACGGTGACTTTGGGTGCACTGAGTCAGTGGCACCTTGAGCTGCTGAGTGGGTGTGCAGCCTGCGATGATGCCCCGTCCCGGCGGTCCGGACTGCTCAGGTCTTGTGCGCCCTGCTGGACCGCAGTGTAGGCCAGAGCCAGCGGGCAGCGCGGGCCTACCGCCCGTGGCGTCGCTTCCGGGATGCCAGAGTTGGTGGCACCCATTGGGCTGAGCAGGTGTGCAGCCTGCGATGGTGCCGGGTGCACTGGTATGTCCTCTGCCATGGAGTAATCAAGAACCCAGCACCAAACGTGAGACCTGGTGGCCTGCGGAGCGGGGCTGCATGATGTGGAGGGTGCCATGACCGCGGGCCCCGGGCTTGTGGCGTGCAGCGGGACGTGGTGGGACCTCCTGTCTACACGCCGGTGGCGGAAGGTGAGCATTGAGGCCTGGGTGTGCATGGGCGGGCATGCTCCGATGGGCGGCGGGAGAGGTTGGGGTGCCTCTGCCTGGGTGTGCATGGGCGGGCAGGCGATGTTGTCTTGTGCAAGTGTGTGTACTGTGCCAGTCATGTATCTGGGTTCTGTTTCAGCTGACGGCTCTGAATCAGATGTGTGACCTGGTGAACTGCCCTACATACCGGCACGTGGTTGGAGACACACCGGTGGCAGCAGGTGAGCAGTGTGGCCTGGGTGCGCAGGGCCGGCACTCTCTCTCTCTCTCCCTCTCTTCCTCTCTCTCTCTCTCTCTCCTCTCTCTCTCTCCCTCCCTCTGTTCCTCTCTCTCTCTCTTCTTCTCTCTCTCTCTCTCTCCCTCTCTTCCTCTCTCTCTCTCTCTCTCTCTCCCTCTCTTCCTCTCTCTCTCCTTCGCTATCTCTCTGTCCTCTGATGTGCGCAGGATGCCCCTTCTCATCATGTTTTTTGTCTTACATGCTGTGACCTACGTATTGTCCGGAGGGGAGAGGCCATGTGTCTTCATTTTATTTCGTTGTTCATTTTAATAAAGTTTCATTTGTTGCTTCGAAAGTGAATGTGTGCTGGTCATTTCTGTGACGGCACATCCATGTCACCAGTTGTGATTGTGCGGCATCAAGCGGAATATTTTGTACATGTTTAGGTGTGGCTGATGTGGCATGTCTTTGGTCGGGGTCGGTGCCAGGGAGGGGTGGTCCTGGGGTGGTGTCGGTGGGTGTTGTGGCCCTCTTGGGTGTCCGGGCCGCATGATGTGTGGCTCCATGGCATCTGTTGCCCTTCGGATGTGGCCCTGGGCTGTGCTCCCTTTTGTGGTGCTGGCTGCCATCCGAGTTTACACCAGGTCAGAGCAGGTGTAGATTTCCTGGTGCTAACGTGTCTTATCGCCTGTTTTGTGTTTTTATCACGGATGTGGCTGGTCGTTGTGAATGTTGAGGTGTGCTGTTGTCTCGGCTTTAGTCACGGGAACGTCTACTCTGCATCTCATTTGCGATATTTGCGAGGGTCCTCTGTGGCGATGTTTTTTGCGGCTGCTATCGCGGGTAAACTGGTGCTGTGGGCTGTTAACACCGGCTTGTGAATGGGGGGGGAAATTTATCACAACTTTGGCTGCGATAAAGTGCCGTTAATTCGGCGATAGCTCCTTGTGAATATGCCCCAAAGTGCACCTGACAAATGACTTCCCTCTTGGTTCACTAATGGCATTGTTTTCAGAATGGGGGCAGCATGAAAGTTTCCAAGATCTTGTTTGAAAACTATCTCTGCTAATAAATGCCTCTCAATGCAGTGTCAATCTGATCTACTAGGGTAAAACTCTCATGCATGTTGATAAAATACATTTGTTTGCAGAGAGTTTAAAACTAAAGGTGTCTTTAAAACTAAAGGTGTTCCTAAAGATAAGTTGTCTAGGGCACTTTCTTTTCTTTCTTATGGTTACTTCAGCTAATGTGTAAAGCGTGTAAATAAAGTATGCCTGTTTGTTTTGCAGCTTTCTGAATTTTCCTGCTCTGTCAAGTGAACAGCAGCTCAGTGCTGCTGTTCACCAGCGGGCTGCAATTAAAGATCAGGAGGGCCTCATGCGGCCCCGGGCTGTACTTTGAGTATCCCTGGTCTAGACGGACCAACACAGGATGAGAGGGAAGGATGTCCTAACCCTATCACTTGATCAAGCGTCAGCAGTTTAGGAAGTACAGTTCTTTGCATGAGCAGCAAGGACAGAGATTGTGAAACAGCTGACATGTCAGAAGCAAGTGAACAGGGCCGTACAAATCTGCACATGTAACCTTTTGGGCCGGTTCAGATGCTGAGTGGGTATGGGAGCACAGCAGGCTGTCTGTTTGGCTGACAGATGCTCACAACAGTCTAGTGAGTGTTTTTTGCCTGAATGTTGAAACTGATAGTAGTTAGACAACCTGTTTGGAAGCTGTAGAATCCAGAGGAAGATGTTAACATGGCAATCAATCAATAAGCTTTATTTCGAGAAATTCTGACATAAAAGTAAACAGATTAATAAAAATACAAGATAAATGAATTTCATATAATAAATACAAATTCATTTAGTATGAGAGCCATAGCATTGCAGCATACTTGCAGCATACTAAAATAAGATGTTTAAATACACTTGTACAAATAGTATCATCTTTCTCCATAAATTGATTTTCTTACTTATTGTTGCATCTTAAAAACCATGAAAAACAATTAGTTACAATAAACTAATACAACATAAATTAAAAAAGAGATGTTTGGGCAAGCTCATCTATCTGGGATGATGATACAGTCAAGTGTGAATACCTAGCCATCTCAACAATAGATAATACAATTATTAACCAAATGTTATCCAGTAGATGACCAATAAACTATTGCTTTCTGATGAGAACACAATTTGACAAACAATTTCCCCCAACATGGCCGTGCTATCAGTACACTCAAACGATTCAGTTTTGATTCTACGAGAGAGACACGTCTATAGGCCCTGTAGCTTCACAGTGGAAATCCAAACCTGCTTTGTTCAAACTCAGGTCAATTGTTATTATTTATGTGAGCTATGATTTCCATTATTATTCTACTGCAGCAAGGGTCCTAGCTCTTATTACCCACATCTGTCCCAGAAACTTAGCAAAAGCACATGCATAGGCTAATCTTGGATCTGATCTAAGAATTAAAAGAGCAGTACAACTGCTTCGAGTACCCATTTGCCTGCAGATCGATTTGATCCATTTCTGGGCGGGACCAGTGTATACCTTGCAGGCAAACAAGAAATGACCAATAGATTCTCCAGAGCTGTGACAGGTGGGGCACAACACATCGTTATTAAGAGCCCAACAGGACAACGTGCCAACCCTAAATTGAAAATATAGGGGCATATTTACAAGCCCCTATCGCCACCACAACGTCACTTTTACAGCCTTAAGCCACTTAATGAGGCTTAAGGCTGCCCTGTAAATAAGGCCCCCATTCACATTACACTTACGTGAAAGAGGAGGGCGAAGGGTGTTGTGGTGGGGGTTCCACCTCAACACCCATTGATTTTGACGCTGCCCCCTATTTACAAGGGTGGCGTAAATAGGAGGCAGCGCCAAAATTAAGACCAGGGAAAGCCTGATCTTAAACAGATCAAACAAGGAGAGATGCTGTATTTCCCCTCATTTTTGCTGTTTCAATGTGTGCTGCATTGTGCAGCATACATAGATACAGTAAAATGCCATTGATTGTTTATGTGCAGGAAGGTGTCACTTCCTGCACATAAACAATCACTGAAAAAAACGATGTTTTGCAGCTTCTATATATGCTTCATTAAACAGCACACACAGAAGTTACAAAGTGCCATTACAAAGGAACACCTTCCTGCACATAAACAATCATTTCCCTGCAACGCAGACACCCTTGCACTATGGTACAAGGGTGCTTGCGTTGGTGCTAGGCAGCTAAATTAGCACCAGTGCAGGGGGAAACGCAGGGCTGTACCGTATTCTTGTAAATACAGTGCAGCCCTGCGTTTCAGAAATGGCGGAGCATGGCGTTAAGCCAAGGAGGCTAACGCCACGCTCTGACACTTCTCTCGTAAATATGCCCCATAGTTTTCTTTCTAGTGGCACAGTAATAGCTTCCCAATATGGTTCCAGGGAGCTACTGCACTTAAAGTCTAAAAATCTCCCCGTCAGTGAGGAGCTAACAATAGATTTAACCTCACTTGGTCTAACCTATAGCCAGTAATGTTTTATTAGCATCTCAGCTGTCAGATTCAGTTTGGAAGATGGATTTTCCCAAAACATTCTCAGGTCTATGGCTCTTAATTGCCTTTCAATTTGCCAAAGCCAATACATTTTATGGAACCCATCAGCTTCCATCACATCCTTTAAGGCCATGGCATACTGAGCAAGTTCTGGTTAATGCCATGGCCTTCTCCAAAATAACAACAGACGGAGTCTTGCTTTGTCAGCTAATGTATTCCTACCCATGTCAAGCATCAAAGGTTTCAGTGCTAAATGGTAAACATTGTAGATTTATATAGTGTAAACTCGACCCGAAGGTAATGGAGCGCTTTACATGAGCACGACTTACATTACACAACAAAACATTCATTTTTGGTAGGCATAGGGAAATTGAGTGATTTGCCCAGAATCATAGGATGTTGAGCCAATCTGAGACTCAAACCTGATTCCCAGCTTCAAAGTCGGCAGCTCTGGATTTTACACCACACGCTAAGCTTCTCAGAAACCTATTCTCAGATCTTGTTAGGAAGGATTTATTAGATAAGCCCCACTGTTCAGATCCATATAGGACTGAGTTCGCTGCTTTGGCATCATAAATCTGCAGCGCTGGAGAAATAAGTTTACTAAAAGAGCTGATATGCTCTTTTACTATGGCACCAGTGATCTCCCTATGTTTGAGGGACATTAGGTCCACCTGGAGTTTCCATGAAAGAGTCGAAGATAAAGTGACACCCAAACAATTAAAAATATCTACTCTCTCAAGTGGCACGTCCCCCAACTCTAATCTGCCCTTAATCAACTTGTGTTTCTTAAGGGACAAAACTTTTTTCCTAGCGGAGTTGATCTGCAGCCCACATTCTCAACAGAATTCCTCAAAGCAGAATACCCGCTAGGTATCTTGGAGTTCAGTAAGGTGTCATCCGCAAATAACAGTGTAGGTGTTTTTATACCAGCCAGAGTGGGATCATCAGCTGGGAAACTATAAAGAAAACAAGCAAAATCATTTCAGAATAAAGAAAACAGGCTGGGAACCAAGAAACAGCCTTGGCGGACACCTTTATTGATGGGAAACCGATCGGTTAACTTACTTTGGCTGCCCCATCAAACCTGCACATAGTTTCCCACATGTATACGGATTAATAGAGTGAGAAGATTCATGAGCACGTCCATATCACTGAGCACCTGCTATAACTTCCTAAAAGCAACCAAATCAAAGGGCGATTTGAGATTGACAAAGGCAACATACATGCTGACCCCACCGATCTCCACAGTCCTCCAATATAGAAGGAGAAAACGAAAAACCTGGTCCATTGTAGATGTTTTTTGTGGCAGACAGCCTGAAAGGCTGATATGATATCGTTGTCAGTGATCCACTCCTGTATTTTGCCCAAAACAAGATGTGCAAATATTTTTAAGATGTAGTCAATGAAGCTGATTGGCTTGTAGTTGCATGGCAAGGATCTGTCACCTTTTGTATATATGGGGATGACTTTGGCTCCCTTCCAAGAGTTCGGTATTGGAGCACCAAATACAAAAGCATTTGTCAGGATAAGAATATACCTGGACCAGTTGACTCTGTCCTGCAGAAATATGTTTGCTGGCATGCCATCTGGTCCTGGTGCTCTACCCCTGGCAATTGCATCCAGGGCAAGAGAGACATCAGCTAGATCAAATGAGAGCTCAGATGAAACAAGAGAATCATCTGAATAGGGACCACTTGGCTCATCATCCGCTTTAATTGAGGAAGGACTTGGGGAGTAAAGATTTGAAAAATGGTCGACCCAGACCAAAGGGGCATGTAATTGTGTGGGGTTGTTGCTCGGCTATCCCTTCCCAATTTAACTAGTGCTCAGAATCTAATAGAATCCTCAGTGGTACAGGCCAATTTCAGATCCTGCCACCTCCCATCATTCAATTCCCTTTTAGCCCGAATCTGTGCTAATTTATATGACCTCCTTACCAAGTGGACTTGCTGCATGTCCTTCATTCTTAATGCCTTCTCCAACTGCCCACGTAATAATCTGCACTCCCTGTTAAACCAAGTTTTGGCTCTGGGTGATCACCTTCTTGCACTAGTTGTTGGAATAATAAAATAGGATAGAATTTTCTTTAAAATGTTTTGTGGATGTCAGTGATTATGTCTTTGAGTGATGCACAAGAGGAGCTATCGGACAATTCCACTAGACAGGCTTGCAGATATTAATTTATTGTGAACAGAAGATCAGGGAACTCTACTTCCTGGGACAATTTGATTTGTCAAGTATCATTTGCGGGGTATATACCCCTAGCACAAACTGTGGTGTGGAATTTATTTTCCAGCTTACAGTAAAAAGATTCCATAATGAGACACAGCAGATTGTGGTCGCTCTCAATCCTATCTGTACCATCATATGTTTGAGAAGTGGCCATAATTGTAGATCAGTTAGGATGTAGTCTATGCGACTACAATGATAGGAATTGTTATATGTAGTGGCCCCCTTCCTGTCAGATTTAGTTCTACCATGTGTTGATCTGAGCCCAAATTCTAGTGAAAGTGCCTTAAGCTGTATAGCAGAATCTGTCCATCTTTGTATGGGGGGTAGAATTTAACATGGCAATCCAGGGAAGGGCCAGAAAAAGCATGGTAGGAAATATAGGAGAGATCAGAAAGAACCTTCATCTCAGAATATAGGATAATCTTAACAAATAGGATAAGATTCTCCTTTCTACAAGTGGGTCGGTCCAGTCAAGTGGGTTCTTCAGACTATCTCTGAGATGCTACATTACTGGGCAAGATAAAAAGGAAATATATTTGTCTCCTGGAACCGGTAGGCAATAGGTGTCTTTATAACCCATTCATGACAGGTGTTAGGGTGGACTTTGAAAAAGGGGAACTTGAAGCAGGAACAGGGATATTACTACAACTAAAGTGATCCCTAACCCAGCCTTTAAATGGGCCTTAATTAATGCTTCATCTTTAAATGTTCATAGTATTGAAGTTGGCTACACTACAATAAATAAAACATTGTGTAATTTGCGAATAACCAGGAGGAGGTCTCTCAGTCTAACCTCTCACAAACAACACACATACTATCACACATGTTAGTGAGAGTGAATAGCCCAGTGGCCTAGGATGAAGGATAACAATCAAATATGAAAAAATAAAACTGCACGAATGCCTCTCCACTCCAATGACTGCATTTGAACATATGACATTGAAGGTTAATATATCATCTTTAGAAACAGTTAGTTTCATATTGCTTTGTCTGAAAAACATTGAAGCAGTCTTGCCTTCAGGGGAAGCTTTGAATAACCACTTGTTGTATTTATGCCTGAGTGAAATTTTGTTATGCTAGAGTAGTCTCACGTAATTCCAGAACATCTGTTACAAAAAATGTGCAAAGTTTTGCAAAATTCAGTGTGATTTTCCATGAAGAGTGGATAGTCCACATAGAAATTGTCTTAACAAGAGACACTTTCTCCTTGAACTAAAGTCCTGCTGGTATCTATCACAAAATTCTTGTGAGAGTTATCCCGTAAGAGAGAAACGTTACTGGATGTACTGGTAAAATGTATTTTGCATAATATGTAATTTCACAAAGTTTGCACTCTCCTTTGCACTTGTATTTTTATTTATTAAACAAACGATTACCAAAGGGAGTTGTGACTGCTGAGTTTTAGTGAGGTGCATGAGCCAGAGACAATAAAATGAGTTTACAAACAGAATAACCAATTTGTAAGCTATGTCCAAAACTTTATAAAGGTAAATCAAGAAGAAGGTAGTTCTACTTGATAACTAGTAGGTATGTAAAGAACCTACCTTTTTTCCTGCTTTTCATTTTGATGTTTTCTGAGCATTCAAGACTGAATGTCCTTCACTTAGGTCTGAAATAGACCAACAAGTCAGAAGTCTTTAAATACTGATGAATACACAGGATAAAGAGTTCTCAACATATTCAACTGATTATTTTCAAGATTATCAGGCTTAGTCTCAACAGTCCATCTACAGAAAGTAAGTACATAGTCAAGCTGCATGGAAACCACTCTATGGAATGATACGTCTAAAAGTCTGTACAAGACTCAAGGTTTTTGTAGATCATTACAGACAGAATTTCGATTGGACAAAGGATGGGCTAAAATAAGAGTGAAGAATTTACTGAACAGAGTGTTTTAAAATAGTTATTTCCTGGACCAGTAGCCAATTAAGTGGATGAATTACAATAGAAACACTGTCAAGTAGTTTGAGTTCCAGCTGCAAATGTGCTGCAGCATCTTATATTCACAGCAAGCCAGGGTTGTTGGAAAGGGCCCTTTTTGCAGGGTTATCCCCAAGCGTTTTTTGCTTCACTTTTTGCTTCTTCCTCCTATTTTTCTGACCTGTTTGGTTGGCTCTAGAACTCTGGGCACTTTACCACTGCTAATCAGTGCTAAA
Organism: Calotriton arnoldi; assembly: GCA_963921515.1. Classification (NCBI taxonomy): domain Eukaryota; kingdom Metazoa; phylum Chordata; class Amphibia; order Caudata; family Salamandridae; genus Calotriton; species Calotriton arnoldi. The sequence goes on along the minus strand of CAWUFW010004116.1, from coordinate 651,638 downwards.
GTGCATTTGCTCTCCATGTAAATTATGATTATAATTGATTATCTATGGTTGGCATATTTGATTTACTGGTCAGTCCCTAGTACAGTGCACTGTGTGTGTCCAGGGCCTGTAAATAAAATTCTACTAGTGGGCCTGCAGCACTGATGTTGCCACCCAGACCTGTAAAAGTATCTCAGACCTGCCACCGCAGTGTCTGCATGTGCAGTTTGCACTGTCATGTTGACCTGGCAAGTGCAACCACTTGCCAGCCCCTATCTTCCCTTTTCTTAGATGTAAGTCACCCCTCAGGTAGGCCCAAAGTGCCCCCATGGAAGGGTGCAGTGTATGTAAAAGGTAGGACATGTACTGGTGTGTTTTACATTGTCCTGATAGTGAAATACTGCCAATTTCGTTTTTCACTATTGAAAGCTATCTGCCCCATGGGCTAACATAGGAGTTGCTTTGTAACATCTTACAAGTATAACTTTCCATTGGGACAGGGTAGAGAAATAACGTTTAAGCTCTCTGAACTCAGAATTTAATAACACATCTTTTTAGGAAGATGGTTTTTAAATTGTGTGTTTGGAAATGCCACTTTTAGAAAGTAGCATGTGTCTGGAGCGTCGTCACGCTCCAGCTTCATGTTGCACTGCTTTATTCAAATCAAACAAGAAACTTGATTCCAATGTTCATCCAAGTAATCCATGTTTATTTAAAAGTTTTTTCAATCCATTGCGAACAAAGGCAGAAGAATTCTGAGCTTCAAATGCCAAAGAAATGCCCATCCAGGCATTAATCCAAAGCACGTCAGAATTCCCTTCCCATCCTGGGTGGTCATGCTGTCGTGAAACCCAATGCATTTCGGGCCGGAGGCCCTTCTTCAGGGGTAACTGTAACATAAGAAATCCCCATTAGCGACGTAGAGAATCTAGAGTATCAAGAACAAGCCTACAACAACCATCATGCATTAACCCAAATCCCACCAAATCAAAACGTGCTCAATATATAAATGAAACTGTGCATTGTGTGTGAGTCAAAAAAAATATATACCAGAGAAACCAAAGGGACAAATGTCACACTCTTAGATACACCCCTAGTGCAACCTTAAGCTCCCAACGACCAACGAATTCTCTATCTGAACGTGCTAACGTGCTCCATGCTTTATATTGAAAAACAATATGAGTGGCAAAATACACAACCTCCCGCAAATGAGTAAAACAAAAACATAAAAGGAAAAGAATCTGTGCCTCCATGTTGAAATGTAGAAACTTAATAATAGACTCACGTGATCACCGTAGTAAAAACACTCATCACGGTGACCCGACGTTGTAATCTGCCATTTTTCCGTGAGTGAAACCAGTAGAGTCATGCGACACATAAACCACTACTTTTTATCCCGTGACGACCCCAGGTGTAGCCCATTACAACTGAGTGATTCTCTAAACTAACAAGTCGCAAATAATAAATAAAAAAAGTGCCTGTGAAAAAAGTCCCTGTGAAAAGACTACTCAATCCCTATACCCCTCCCCCATTGAAAAACGTTATCGATACATGTAGTGTAAACAGAACAATGAAAAGCGACGTTTCTGAAAAAACAGTGAAGTGTACATATATGAGTGATTTTAGAAAGTAAGCATTTTCTTGTTTAACCATTCTATGTGCCTCTTCTGTTTTGTGTATTGAATGTCTGGTTTTGAAGTGAAAGGGGCTGGGGATGTGTATTCACTGTAGACAGATACAAGAGGGGTTGTGGTGTGTCCTGCCTTTCCTGCGTGACTCATAGCTGGGCTGAATAGACCTTGGCTGCATTTAAAGTGGTTGGAGGTGTTTCACTGGCACCAGATTAGGCAGTGTTTCCTCTGCACAATGCTGTCTCCACCTCCTTTAGTGAAGCTAGGCCAGAGAGGGCAGAATTAGTTTGGACTGGGCTCAGAGTCCCTTGCCACAAAGAGAACAAAGTGAAAATGAGGTGTAAGTATTGGACCTTAAACTCCAGAGAATTGGACACTTGTGGACTCAAGAGGAACCTCTACCAAGGAGAGCTGTAAGGAGGAGTACTGCCTTTTGTGTGTGTGCTTTGCTGGGTTGGCCTGCAGTTGTTGTTTCTGCCAAAGAGAGGACAAAGACTGGAACCTCGATGTGAACCTGTTTGAAGAAGAGTCTCCAAGGGCCTGTGTGTGCCGTCCTCCTGTTCTGAAGTCTCAGGGACATACAGACTTCACCTGCAACCTATTGACCAGCACCTGGACTCCTCTGTGGATTCCTGCATTCAAAAGGGTGCCAATTCCAGTTCCTGTGCCGTGAGAATTGTGTGGTTGGTGCTGCAAAGAAAGAAAAACAACTCTGACACAATCAGCGCCAGTGACCGCGCAACCTGCCCCGAGGCTGGGGGCACCGCTCGTGAATTGCAAGATGCACCACAGCTCTGACACCCTTCGGTGCCCGCAGTTATTGGCCTTCCCAATGAACGCCAGCACTCACACCGACGCTGTCAACACCAGTGCCAGCATCCATTTATCGCGGAGCCAATAACCGACGAGGGTGACTTTACCAACTCTTCGAAGTTGCATCGCCTCACTGGAACTGATGCCTCACTGCCGACACGCCTAACTTCCCCTGTCCTGGACTCGGTGCCTAGCCTCACCTGTGGCAGAAAGGAACCAGCTTCGCCTTGGCACTGACGCCTCACCTCCATGACGCCGTGCATCATCTGTTGACTTTGTTTCCAAGGTACTGTTGTTTGGAGGTCCATGTGACCTCATGCCCAGCTCTGCACATATCATGGTCAGTGCCATACTTTGGATTTATGCCTGTGACAACGTCGTTATAGCCCCAGGTGGAACTATTTGTTTCCAGAAGTGCTATTTTTGAAGTAACTGTTCTAATAGTGATATTTTGATACATGTATGTTGGATTTTTGTCGTTTTGGTCTTGTTTAGTTTAGATAAAGATACTTTATTTTCCTAAACTGGTGTGTTGTCCATTTGTGGTGTTTTCACTGTGTTATTTTATGTTTGGGTACAAATACTTTACACATTGCTTTTGGGATAAGCTTGTCTGCTCATGCCAATCTACCAAGGGGGTGAGCAGGGGTTATCTAAAGTGTTTAATCCCCATACCCTGACTAGAAGCAAGGGTACCTACTTGAACAAAGGTGCATAGCTCTGCCAACTAGAGACCCCCATTTCTAACAAGGGTCTACAAGCTTAGGAATACCAAGTAGCTGATATTATTCAAGTCAATCAGTTGTGGTGCAGCTCATGCTAGGTCAACATTTTCCCAAGCAGGCATATTTCACCATCCTGATCTCATGCAGTTCCACATCATCAAATGTCACTCCAGTGGTTCTGCCCAGACCTTATTAGACATAGGCCAGAGGTGGTGCTTCCTCAGTCAACATATTTATTTTGATGTGGTTCATCTTCATACAGTTTTTGTAAAGTCAACACACAGGAAACATGGAATTTGTCAAATTTATGGCAATACATTCTTAGACTTTTGCATTTGTTTTTGTATTTTTTCACTAGTTTTCAGCTTTATAGTTTATGTAATGTTGACTATGTTCATATACTGGTGACCTCGGTATTGCTGATTTGATACAGTTCATGTGATAGAAAGGACAAAAACAAAATGGCACTATTACACATGCTAGTAAGCAAGGCTTTGAAAGGTGAGTGCAGTCCAATCAAAGAAGTATTTGATTAACCAAGTAAACTAACTTGATTGACAAAAGAACAGAGAAAAAACAGTAAAGCTTTAAAAAAGGGTGAAGCAGGCCCTTTCCTCTTTGAGCTGCAGTCGCGTTGGAATGTGTTCTCTTAATGTTTTGGAAAGACACATATTAAACATGGTGAGAAAGGTGATGAGGAGGAATACATGTAATTCTCTTCAGGTAACAATTAAAGAGAGGTATATTTTGTTTAACTGTGTGTGTTTGGATCTATTTCAAAGGTGCTGCAAATAAGACAAATCAAAAAGACTCAAGTCCAGGGGGCTGTTAAATAAAAGGTGCAAGCCTTGATGTACAGGTCTCGCTCCAGTAACGCCACATAAAGTGAGTGTCACAAGTAATTGGTGTGGAAACAAGACTAAATAGTTGATAGAAAGGTGCGTAAAGACGGTTTTATTGATAATTACTGTGTTGCACTTGTCCCCAAAGGAAAAAAAGCCTGATGATCCTTGAAACCCTTCAGGAGCCCACAAATTAGTCCAAGAGAGTACAGATTATTTCTTAAAGTGAGTGGTGATCAAAAGAGGCAAGTCTCTCTCTCTATTTTCAAACCCCTTCTTAGAGAGGCCGATCCCCTTCCTACTCTGTAATATAATACATGTGGGGCTTATCAGCTTCTGGAGGCACTGGTGGATAAAACTTAGCTTCTGCACATTCTTAGACTTTAGGTGAGTGGAGTTGGCCTTGAAAGAGGCCAGTTTGAATTAACTCTGCAGCAGCTGCCCAGCCTACACTTAGCATGTAATGAGGTGTGACATTCCTTCCATGAGCCATACAATAGACCACGTTGATTGACAAGTTGACCTGAATGGGCAGGATTCACACCTCTGAGTTCAGCTAAACACTCATATTGGGAGGTGCTGCCCCTCCTGTTATCACAACAGTTTCCTGCCTCAAAAGCCTGCATTAGGCATCTGTAAAACATGTGCACCCTTCAAAGGGATAAAACAGGACCATATCACAATTCTTGTGTATCACCTGTCTGCATTTTCCAACCAGACGTTTTGGCTCCCGGTGCCCCTAATGACAACGGTAATAGTTTGAAATTGAAGATCAAAAGAAAAAGATACTTTTAGTGATTCTAGATTCACTTTACTATAATCACTGTGCTATTCACCACCCTAGGTCCTCATATTGGACCCCTCTAAATCCATAGTGTTGGAAAGTGGTTTATTAGTAGTGATAAGTAGGGACCTACCACTAGTAATAAGGCCACAAACACAATAAATGGTTCAGTCAAGGTCTCAATTAATTATTCCCTTGCTTAACCATTGGTAGCTGGCAACGAGCACTCAGGCTTAGGTTGGGAGACAGGTGTGCAAAGCATTTAAAACGCCAATACCTTAAATAAGTAAGATACAACACACAATAAAAATCCAACACCAAAATCCAACACCAATTTATAACAATAGGAAATATTTTAGGATTAGAATGACACCAAAACGACTAAAATCCAAGGTAGAGAATCAGAGGTATGAATTTGTAAAGATTAAAAGTAAAACTAATGCTTAAAAGCAAATAGCACTCAAAGGGTCAGAAAAGGTTGCGCGGACTGGGACAAAGTCCAGCGTTTAGGCCACCCATGTCAAAACACTTTTACACTTACCTCCAGAAGTGTTTCTTATAGCAGGAAAGTGGTCCATAGCACCAACAAAGGATTCAGATGCTCTGGCTTGCCTCTTGAGGTCTGGAACTACAACTCCCACAATGGACCTGGTCTGCTTATGGAGCTTTTTACGAAAGTTGCTCCACACTTCTCCAAACTTCTGGAACTTCATTCTAAAGTTCCTCTTGTGGGTTCACAGTATCCAAAGCACCAATCCAAGGGTCTAGAAGCACTGAGATTGTCCTTGGGATGCTGGGACTATGTTTCCCACAATGCACCTGGCCAAATTCTTACAAGTCCACTGGATGCACTCCAGATGGGTTCTTCTTGATGGCGATGATGCAGGGGGAGTTATTTTAACCTGTTGCTGTCAGGAAGTTCACTTATTCCACTTTTGAAGCAAGGCAAAGTCCTGAGGGCTGAAGTTCCAAGTGTGCAGCAGGTGCAGTCATCCAGAGTGCAATACTTTGGGTGCCGGCCAGGGTTCCAACAGGGCAGTCCTTCTTCTTCTTTAGTGTTGGGCAGGGATCTCTTGTAGCTCTTTTGTACCTGTTGCTTTCAGAGACTTCTTCCTTAATCCTTTTTAAGCATGGCAAAGTCCTCAGGGCTATAGTTCCAAAATGTGCAGCAGGTGCAGTACTTATAAGTTCAGTCCTATTGGGTGCAGACCAGAGGTTCCAGCAGGGCAGTCCTTCTTCTCTTGATTATTCCGGGCAGATAACTGAGTTGCTAGGCAGCTCTTCCATTTTTATCCATTGTTCCTGGCTGTCAAGCAGGGGCGCACCCCTGACCAATGGGTGCAGGGTGTCACCCTCAGGTATGACCACTTCCTCCAAAGTGTGGCCTACTCTTGACCAGAAAGCACTATTCATCCAAAATCCAAAATGGAGAAACTATCTCCTGAAGGATAAGCTTCCAGCCCCTCTGCTAATCTAATTGCAGAGGCTCCTGTCTGGCTGGGGGGAGCAGGATGTGGGTGTGAACCTGTGCTGTCCTAAACTGTCATTCCCTCTTTGATGACCAGTTTGGCAACTCCACCCCTATCCTGCCTTTTGCTCTGCACCTACATCTCCGCCCACAGGATGTCTTTTTTCTCTGTGCAGGCCACTTCTCAACTCATTAAGACAGCTTGGCTCAGCCTGGCAGAGGCTGGCCAATCAGAGAAGGGCTGCTGGAAGGCTGGATTTTTGTTCACAGAAAAGAAAGTTCTATAACTTATTTTCTGTGATAGGCATAATAAATCTAACAGTGGCAAGCTGGATTTATCTGAACTACCATTTTGATGCTTTGAAGTATATTTTTTGCTCCCTTCTTTCAATAGTTATATTAAAATAAAGTATTCCCATTTTAGCCTATGGAGCTATTGTGCTACAATAGGGGAAAACGAAATTGACAGTTTTTTCCTCACAAGGGCATATAAAACATCTTTCATAATATCCCTGCTTATAGTTACAAGGCACCCTACCCCTGGGGCACATAGGGGAGACATTAGAGGTAATTTAAATGCAAAACTAAGATAGTTTCAGACTTTGGAAGTACCTTTAATACCAAAGTCGAATTTGCAAAGCAGGGCTGCCTTTAAAATGACAGCAGGCAACACAGCAGCGCACACTTAAGTGCATTAACTCACCTGGGCCTCTAAATCTAAAAGCCCTAACATATATTAAGGACTTACAGGTAGGTTGTCAGTACCAATTGTAATTATACCTAAGTACCATGTACAGATCACAGGCCCTGGGTCTGGTTAGCAGAGCCCAGGGCACAATCAGAATCAGAAAACCAGCTTCTAGTGGTCAAAATGGGGGCAAAAAAGTTGGGGGACACTGCAAACAAGTCCTGGTTTCTCACACATAGGATAATTTCAATGTTTTGCGATACATAGTTCAATAGTCAAACTCAGTGGTACTGGAACTAGGGGTGTAGCACCCCCATAAAGCCTTAAAGAGTTTAGATAGGTAATAAACAATAAAGGAGCCATTCAAATGTTTTTCACATAGCAGCATTTAATGTGTTTTCAAGGGCAGACTACCATATATCGCCTATGCCTTTAGTGAGGTAACATCAGTTGCACTGGACAAACTGAACAGAAGTAAAATGATATCTGAGCTCCCTAGACAAGCTCTTCCTGGCAAAGTGTTGGAGACCATAAAAACAGTCTTTTCTTGGTAGCCTTGTTGCTAATAAAGGTAAAGTGCCTGAGAAAAGGATTCAGATGGATCTCAAAAGCTGTCAAGATAAATTCAGACATTTTCGAAGATTTGATTTAAATGATGGATTTGATGAAGGAGGAAAATGTATTTAGGATACCAGGGAATCTCTCTATGCTGACCGTTTGGAATCAAAAGGATTTTTGCCTGCCTGACAATACAAACATGGCTTTATCCTCAAAATTAACCCCGGGCGTAGTGGGCGTAGTGGGGCTATGCGGAGTCCACGGAGTTGCAAACAAACTCCGTGGAACTCCACTCCGCTCCACTCCGCTCCGCTACGCCACCCGCCTCCACCCCCCCCCTATATTATCAAGTAAATCTACATCACGTAATAGTAAATGAAAACCACTTACCTGGCATGCAATGTCCCCGGGCTGCCCTCCTCCACTTCCTCGCAGTATCGGTAATCCTTGAGAAAACTGCGCATGCACGCGTGCCCGCACATGCGCATTTCTTGCGAGAAATTTTAGGACCAGGCTTGAAGTTTGACAGAAAGTACTCTGTCTGTCAGCGCAGCAGAAGACATTAGGTCCACCACCCTGAAGGACCATGCACCAAACTTAGAGATCACTGCTGAGCCAGTTGTGATATCTGCACCTTGATAAGAACTGTTGTCACGACGTTTCCTGTCAAGGTACAAAATTTGATGGATGGCCACCTTCGGTTTGACGGCTATCCAACAAACTGTAGTAACAAATAAGAAAACAAAACCATCAGATTGTCCATTGTAAATAGATGGTGTGATGACTTTACTCCAATATTCTCTACTCTGCTGGGACATCAGTGATAGCTTTCTGTCAACAGAGCATTCAGAGGATCCATCTATGGAACCTGATGGTCCATCCGTCTCTCGGTGAGGCAGGCAGATCGTCAGTTTTGTGAACAGGAAATTCTGCTGCATTTTCGATGGAGTACTAAGTCTGCAAAATTCTAAATCAGCCCCTTAGCATCTGAAATGTAAGTCAAAATCACTTAGTAGGACAAGGTTCAAGGCTGAGGCCAGGGGGGTCTCTCGAAGTAGAATATATTTCTACTGAGTTCCCACTAAAGGGGTTGATTTTGGCACCTGAAACTCCTAACCAGAAAAGCTGGATTTCATAGCTGTTGAGATTACTTCAATATGTGAATGTATTTTCTGCCTCACCCTAGTTTAAGGTTTTACCTTAGGACCTTTTCGATTCTCAAGATCTTCCCGTTGGGCAAGGCTGGAAGCTGTTGTAGGTCACTACTCCACAAGGCTGGATACCTTCACTAAGAGGTCCAGCTGAACTCATTTACAGCGCAACAAGAAGCTCAGAGTGACATGAACCTGTTTTCTTACCCACCTAGGGGTGTAGCCTCCCTATGCAAACCTTTGTACATAGTTCCTAGGGCTTCTGCAGGGTTTTGAATTCTGTGGATAGGTGGGTTTTGTTGTAGTTAGAAGTCCTTCTATTTTTTTTTCTCCTTGGATTAGGGAAACAGGAGGTCACCCATCTGATACTTTGAGAGCATTTCCAGTCATTGGGCACCAGGAAGAAATCAGAAATCTTTTTTCTTCCAGCATAGCAGGGCCTTCTTCATCAGATATAATTTTTCCAGGTCCATGAGCGTTCTAAGCAGTGAATGGAGATTTTTCCTTATCCAATCCTGCCTTATGGCAACATTCTTGTATAGCACAGCCGTTTAACCTTACAGTAAAAATTCTCTGAACACATTTAAAAAAAGGCTGAACCCTTCTTCCACCATGAGTTGATCCTTGACATCCACTTACAAGATATCTGGCGTCTTTCACATCATGATGCGCACAAAGTAACAAGCCTCTCCTCACATCATAACAAAGTCTAGAATTTACTTTTGGTTAACATCCAAAGATGCGCAGACTTGGACCAGATCAATAACTCACCTGCCACATACTCTTTCCGATCATGCACCGGTAAAGCTCATTCTACAGGTTCCCCAAACTCTGCCCTGAGCATTCACTTGGTGTTTGCAACCGGGCCCACTGCAAGACACCATATTCAGGGAAGAAATACGGACAGCCATTATCGAATATTTTGAACATAATGCAGGCTCCGTGCAATCTACCTCCACATTATGGGAGGATTTCAAGGAAGTCATTTGGGGTGTCTCCATTGCCAAGACTCTGGAGTCCTTAAAGCTATACGCAGGTCACTCTCCAGACTAGAAGCTGACCATCATACACTTGAATCTGACTTCTTTCATTCCCAGGACACCTCCATATTTGCCAATATCTGAAACAAAATGTCAGAATACCAAGATGAGGCGACTCGCGAAACACACCATTCAAGTAAAGAGGGCCAAGCTCGTCGATATGGTGAAGAAGACCTCCCCGGGAAAACGCTACAATTCAAGTAAAGAGGGCCAAGCTTGTCAATATAGTGAAGGAGACCTCCCTGGGAAAACGCTGGCAGGGCTACTTCATAAACCACATGCCTCGACTTATGTGGCGGAGCTCCGTAACACAGAAGGCCAAACCATTTCCTCCCCAGCTGAACTCAAGAGCGTTATGTCCTCATTTTATGCCCAACTTTACACCGCTACCCCGATAGCTGACTCTGAAGAGCTTAATGCCTATCTGGATACTATTCAATTATTATGGCTAGACAACACCCACAGAAAATATCTTGATTCACCCATAACAGCAGAGGAAATCTCCCAAGTGATAGCAAGCCTACCTGGTGATAAGGCCCCAGGCCTTGATGGCCTAACAACAGCCTTTTATAAAGAATATGCCACTATCCATTTTCCTCACATCCTGGAAATGTACCGGGATTCCATGGTTGTGAGTTAAATCACCCGTAGGGCTGTCTTTGCTATGTCTAGGCTAAACCTTCACTGTGAAAATAACTTTTGGGCATTAAGGGGCTGATTATGATGGAATCGGAAATCGGGACCGCCCGACAGACTGTCGGCGGTCCCGACATAGGCATTATGATGCGACCGCCACCACGGCGGTCACAATGCCTATCTTTTGTATTGCAGCGGGTGCTGCTGGCTGCAGCACATGCCTCAATACAAAAAGGGGTCACTTGACATATCCCTGCATTATGTGGCAGGCACCATGCGATGCCTGCCATATGGTGCAGGGACATGTAGGGGGGCACCATTGGTGCCCCCCAGTGCCCACATCGGAGGGCAAGGGGGGAAAGGGGGCCTGCTACGGGCCCCCAATGTCCCTTTCCGCCAGCCTTTCCATGGTGGGTGAACCACCATGGAAAGGCTGGCGGGGAGGGACACCGTAATCCCTACGGCGGTGCCTGGTAGGCACCACCACCATTGTAGGGATTACGAGGCCCTCTGCCGCACCGGCGGGCTCAAGGAGCCCATCTGATGTGTGGCAGTCAGTGTTTCTGACCGCCATCACACCGCCCGCCATCCTAATGTGGCTGGCGGTGAAGGTGGTTCCGATGGCGGTGAGGCAGACACTGACAGCCTGTCGGTGGCGGTCTCGCCACCATCGTAATCAGCCCCTTAGTCACAGGAGGCCACACAGATATGCATTGTGCTAATTTTTACCTATTAAGCACCCAGCCTTGTGGGCTAATAAGGCACATTTAAGCTATAATTTATTAATGTATAAAAGTACATTTTCTTACCCGGTAAAGGCACTTTCTTTGTCATGTGTTACTGCAGAGCTTTTAAAATGCAGCCCAGCCAGAGCACAGAAGCGTTCCTGACAATCATATATTTTTGTCATATATGTGGTTGCTGTAAATAAACACTACATTCTCAAATATGATATTTAACTTCTGTGCAATTGGCGCATTTTCTGCAATATCTACTACGCACTCATAGGCCAACTGGATGAAATCAGTTTTACCAATACCATTTTAGGGCGAGAACACAGTGGTCAAATAGCAGTGCCACAAGGCACAGACTCATATTAGGCAAAAATAGGGTCCGAAAAAGGCGAAAAATCATTATTGGCCATAAAGAAGAGGCAGGGTTCCTCCACATTACTACAATAAAACTTTCACAGACCAACATGGCTAATCTCATATCGATAGTGAAACTCATCTAAAAAGAGTTGGAGTTTGGAAATGAATTGATAAAGGATTAACAAGCCACATAAGCTAATAAAGAATGACACCCCTTTCCTGGCCGAGAGAGACTATAAAAATGCTGTACCTCATTGAAAGTTGTGCCTTTTAAGAGCTTCTCCTCCCCTCTCCTTCAATCAGCAAAGGAAATAAATAAACCCAACAGAAGTTGCTGAGTGTCCTGGGAATAGCAATCTTTGAAGTCTTGAAGTCCTTAAATTGTCCTATTTGTAAGTAACTTTGACAAGAATTGAAAGAGAAAATAATAATTGCAAGAAAGAAATGAAAAATCACCTTTTGGTAGATTCCTTTGAGAAAGGTTGGCATTTACTGTCAAGTAGCGTAATATAATTGTCGAAAATCACAGGAGAAAAAAAATATTCTGCCAGAAATGATATAATTATATTTTGCTCTCTGCATCTCTATAAAGTATTCTATCTAGGGCAACAGAAAGCTTTCCACACATTGAGAAATTAAGTGCTGTCATTCCTTAAATAGAACAGATGGCATTGTTTATAACTGAAAACATCCAATTTCTAAACTGCTTTTCCTTCTCATTGTGTCTGGGAGATTAGGAAGAAACCTCTATTACCATGTCTTGGAAGGGATAATGTTTTGGTGATCATAAAACAAAATCAGTGCCAGCTGTCAAACTACCTTGTAAAGTATCCTTTATTGTGGCTTCAAGGGGCCAGCTTTGAAAGCATCTCCGCGCGAGTTTAAATGTGCTTCAGAGATGACATTATTGCTTTATATTCACCTTATCTGTTCGAGACGAAGTGGAATTGTAGAAAAGTATATTTAACCGATGGTCATTTGCATTTTGCCCATTGGCACCGTATGTTTTGTAATTCAAATCTTAGCTGGAGAATAGCAGGAGGTGCTGCTCTCATGCATACAAATGTCCGCATCTTTAAATGGCGGAGGAGGACTGCAGTGCATGTCGTGAACGCTGCTGCATTGTTCTGCTTGTCTGAAAAATCAGTCTCGTGATAGTGCCTACAGTTGATGTAGAGGCATTCACCAGCACACATGTGATAGCACCTTTGAAAACAAAATGTACAGTTTGAACCGTTCTCCGTCACACCTGATTAGATATGAACCTCTTTTATGAAAAGGTAAAAGCGCGTTAGTGTCCATGGCCAAAGAGTTGTCCCTGCCTTATCTTTCTGAGTAATTGATTTGATTGAAACCTAAAAGTGAACAGGTTCTGTGTATTCGACACCACAAAACTCGGGCCTGTGTTATGAACTCTTTGTTCATCTACTGTAAACGTGCATTGTGAAAGGTCCGTCGCGACTGGTTATATCCCCTGACTCTGAGTTTTATGCATAAGAAGTTCTCTGTCCAGTGGTGGCTGCCTCTTGCCATTCCTCAATCATGTATACCACTGTGTCCAACAAAATTAAGAATATCACCATAAATGCATATCACTCTTTACCACTGAGCACTTTTTGGTCGTTGCCACACCCTTGTGGGATACCTAGGGTCCAATTCAGAAACTGCATTTTGTAGTCCGTAACGTAATACTACAGTAGTACAACTTACATGCTACTAAATACATTCACAAACCTAGTGGTGAAAATGTCCACCTCTGCTATATTTTCTATGGGGAGATTTCCACACATGTAAATTTACTACTAAGGCCCTCATTACAATGTCAGGCGGACTTGCATCCGCCGACACAGTTTGGGTGAGGGAACAGCCCGACCATAGGTCAAAAACTTCAATTTTTCAATGGGAGCTTGTGCTGCGGGCGAAACCGCCTACAGCACAAGCTCTCATTGAAAAATGGAAGTTTTGGCACATCCCTGCACCATGTGGCAGGCACCTCGTGGTGCCACACGGTGCAGGAATGTGAAGGGAGGCACCATAGGTTTTCCCCAGAGCCACAACTGGAGGGCTAGGGGGGAAGGGGACCCTGCTAGGGCCCCCCAAAGGCAATTTCTGACAGCAGTTCTTTGTCGGAAAGGCCGACATGGAACCGCTGTCGGAAAGTGCCGTCATAATCCCGACAGCGGAAACGCTGTCCGTTAGGGATTGTGAGGCCCTTCCAACTGGCCGACGGGCTCCTTGAGCCCGTCGGAACCCAGTCGGATTAACCGGCCAGTTTAAACTCCGACCACCGTGTTTGTAAAATGGTGATCGGAGTTTAAATCTTAGATGTCGGTTGGAAAGCTTTCCGACCAAAATCAAAATACGGCCCTAAATAGTAAAAGTGGGAGGGACCAGGTAGAGTGGATATAAATGGGGAATATCTACTACTGAATGGGAGGTGTTTAGAGTGGAATAAGGATGGGGTTTAGGTAGAGATAAGGTGATGTTTAGAGAGGGACAGATACACACCCAAAAAGAGTAGGCCCATTGCTATTCACACACTGCTCTTCTAATGTTATTAGAGTCAAAGTGGACAAAAAACCCCTCCTTACTTGCCTTCAGAAAGGCTTTGAAGACCTGGCTTTTTTCACAAGACTAAGAGGCACTCGATTCCCTGCAAGAAACCTTTCTCTCCAACAGTTCTCCACCTATACCCTCTCCCTAAAGCACCAAGACGCCCTCGAGCATGAGTTTTGCGCTTTATAAATTACATTCAAATTGAAATTCAAATCAAAACAGTAGTAAATGCACTCCAGATCCGACCGGGAGTAAGTACAGCACCAAGCATGGCTATCTAAAGGTGCTGTAACACCCTCCCTCAGAAAATAATGGAGGCAGGGAATTAAAAAGAAATCCCATAGGAAATATTATTAAAATAAACTAATTTATTTGGTTGTTCAAAAATATATCTAAATGTAACTATGTTAAAAAAAATATGTAAAGATTATTTTATTGTAGTATACTCCAATACCCTTTTTAAATGTAAAAATAAATTTAACTTCTCTTTTAAATAATAACATTAATATAAATAAATCCCATATATAATGCTTTATAATTTTAAATGCATAATAAATAGATGCAAACATTTCATTATAGGTGTTATTTTTTTAAATAAATCTTTAAATACATTATTTTAGTTGAATATATTATATTTAATGTAACTAGATATTTAAATAAAAATAAGTTATTTTGTTTTACAATTAAAATAAACATATACAATTAATTTACACTACGATGTATCATAAAACTATTTTTACAATTATTTTTTTTTAAACTAACTCTGAATTCAGGTGATGAAGACATGTAATCCTACACTTTGTAGTAACTGTGCACTCAGAAATAGTGAATATTTAAAAGAAGTAATGGTACTACAAAGTGCAAGAGTAAATTTACACATGCATATTTACTCAAGTGTACATTTTCTTTTGTGAATAGTCCCTCCAATGTTTGTCATATATGTTTCCTAAGAAATCCAACTGTGCGAAACTAGAACTTGGCAAATTAGACATCACACTATCAAATATTTAACAGATGCACTTACCCTTGTTCCTTAAATATGATGGGATGATCACCAGAATGATTAGGAAAAAAAACACTGTAAAATTGTATCACTATGAAATGGTAAGTTGATAACTGCGCTAGTCAAACATTACATAACATTACGTCCAGGGCCGAACTGGCTACTGGGCGTTTTTTGCTGGGGTGGCAGGGTGGGATCCAGATTCACTGCTGAGGGGCTGATTTTGTTGCTGGGGAGCTGCCGGCGCTTCAAAATAAACAATGCAAAACAAATAGCTTTAAAGCATACTTTTTTAAACATTTGTTTTGCATTGTTTATTAAGGAAAGCCCGGTAGCCAGTCCGGCCCTGATTACGTCCTATCCCTGAACAACTGTATGCGTAATCCTAGAGCATTTTCATGAAAAAGATAGCAAACAAGAACTCCTATTTATGATTAATTAAATGTTTTTATTTATTTAAGGACAACCCTATATATTAAATAAAGAGGTTGAATAGTATCTATTTAAAGGTTAGATGTTAAATCTATTGTTGAGACATCATAGCATCCCTAATGGTAGTGCATACATAAATGTATATAAGGATACCCCTTGTCTGGTCAAGTCCTGTGTTGTTGCAACTCTGAGAAACGTGTTTTTGTTACGTATACCAGTCTCAGGAAGATGGACAAAGTGGGTCACTCGACCATTTATCAAAGAAATAATTATGTACAATAGTTTGAAATCTTAATTTTCACAGTCATACCTTGCACCAATAGCCATCTCTACTCCACTAATTACATAAACCTTTATGCTCATTCTAGCACTCTCTATGAAAGAATTAGGTGAAAGAGAATTAGAAGTAATTGAGAAATGTAATGACAGAATGAAAATACCTTTCAAACTAACAACAAATGACTTCCAGCCTCATCATTACTATATATGTCTCTATGGGGCCCTTTGAATGCTCCAGACCTGGTCATCTAATAATACATTATCATAGAAAAATGTTCTATTACCCACTGATGTTTTAGAAACTACACAAATAAAGGTTATATGAGTTACAGGTTCCAAAATCTTGATTTAAATAGCTCTTAATATCATGAATGCCAACTCTCCAAAATGCCTGGGGTAGCGGAAGTGACATAACACTCAATTTAAACGTTGGTTTCACTCAAACACGCATGCTTACACGTACGCACACATTCAGACACTCAGTCTCACAAAACACACTCTAACCCTCAAGCACTACACAACATACATTTAAAATCGTGTTTTACTTACATCACTGCCAGGGAGAGTCACACCAGCTAATTGTAATCCATTCTTTATTACACTGATAGTGAATAGTTAACTGCTGGTCACTATTAATGTAATACAAAATTGACAGAAAACAAGGAAAGTGGATCCTCAACTGACATCCATAAGGAGGAGCTGCCCTTGAGTTCCTAGCATTGATTTGGCACCTCTGAGGCCAGGGGACGCCAAGTCAGTGCCAGGGGTCACAGGGCGCAACAGAGGGGTCGCAGCTGCGACCCCTGGTGACCTCTAAATGACATCCATGCTTACTATAGCCACAAGTAGTTTGATAATGAAACGGTTCCCTTTTCCATCAATTTTGGTATTCTGTGCCTTCAGTACCTTAGAGTTAAACTCTCCTAATATGTTCAAAAGTCTATGATTTGTTGTGGGTACACAATTTATACTGGCCATCATGGATAGTAACACCCAAATCAAGAGCCCATCAGATGGGTGCCCTCATGATCTGGTTAGGGTAAAAAAAGGTTTAAAAATAACCTTTGTTCAACCCTAGGTAACAGTGGCACAAGCAGCAGGAGAATCACCATAGATATGCATGTTAAGAACAAAATAAAATATACCAAACATTTTAAGAAAATCAAGACAAATTTAATAGACAAAAATACACCAAAATGATTACAATTGTGTGAGGGGAACCATAGATATGGGTTTTATGGCAATAGTTGACAATCAGAATTCCTAGTTGGTGGTTGATTAGGACCTAGGTCTGATTTCAGGTGGACTACAATGGAGTAGAGTGTGAGAAACGAAGCGGGTCGGACTGGTCATATTTTCACAATATGACTTTATTTTCTGAGGCATCAAGTCCTTCTGCAGGACAAAGCACGAAACTAAAGCAGATGAGGATCTATCAAGTGACCCACCAAAGTCACTTCACCATTGAGGTAGATTTGCTTCCTTATCCCAATACAATGGTTTTTCAAAATGAACCAGCAGGGCAAAGTTGGATGCTGCAAATGGAAATAGCTCCACAAGCATGACATGTTTCCCTGAGGTACTGCTGAAGCCTTTTTCTTTGTTGTTAAGTGCGATGAAATTGGACAAGTTGGCCGCTGATGGACTGGCCTCACTGGAGAAGCCTCAGGACCTTGTCTCAGGCTTCCAGTGGTGCAAATGCATCTAATTTGCAGTCAGTTCTCTGTGGTTTAAAAAGCACTCTTGGTCCCATATTCCCCATTGCAGGCTTGCATTAACCACGTTTCTCTCCAATCGAAGCTCCTGTAGTGTTGCATCAACAGAAGTTAACTGAACGTCTTGGAGTTAGGAGTTTTTCTGCTTTTTGTGTACCTGTAGAAGGAAAAAATAGACCACCCACTTGACCGTTGGAAAACAGCTACAGTCCTTGGGAGACATCAAGAGTCCCTGAGCCTTCTTTCTTCCAGCCTTCAGGCAGTTGTCTTAATGCAATACGTTTCTGGGAGGTCTAGGAATGTTCTAGGGAACTCGTGACAAGCTAAAAGTCTTATCCTGTGTACTATCAATGCTTGGAGAGATCCACAACTCTGCCTGTTTTCCTATAGAATCCCTACTTTCATTTCTATCACTTTCTTTGTCTCCTTTCTCAGTTTACTGGAGACTGTCCCAGAATCCTTCCCCAAAGATTGTTCCAACATTTCCCACCTGGAGGAG
The DNA here is from genome assembly GCA_963921515.1 of Calotriton arnoldi. Classification (NCBI taxonomy): domain Eukaryota; kingdom Metazoa; phylum Chordata; class Amphibia; order Caudata; family Salamandridae; genus Calotriton; species Calotriton arnoldi. The sequence goes on along the minus strand of CAWUFW010004116.1, from coordinate 633,748 downwards.
CCTTATCCTTGTTTATGGCCATTATGGAAAAGAGGTGTCCTTCCCTTCTCTAGTGCTATAATTGTTTTCATCTACAGCAGGGAACACAGACAGACAGTCTAAAGGTGATTTTGGGAATCAGTGGTTACAGTTCCTTTTAGAAATCTACTACAAAGGCAAAGCTGTGAAAGCGTCTGTTTGTGATGGCAATTGTTTCTGTTGCCCTCCCAGGTGGCTAATCTCTGCTAAGTGGCCACTGTTAAGATCACTCCTGTCTTCCTGCTGCCAAAGGCCAAGGTCTTTCTTCTAGGAAGAGGGCTGTTAGCAAAACGTCTCTAAACCATTTCACTATCAGGCAGCACAGAGAGCATTTTTCTCAAGTTATGTTCACACTAGAAGGTCCTAACTCCTACTTTCCTCGATTGAATTATATTATTAAAACTAAGTGGGAAAACATTTATTGACCACTCTCACATTTCCCCAAGCCGATATAGGATAGCATGATTTTTACTCTTAATACAGCTGTTCAAAGTAAATGCTGTGTTACCTACACAGCAATAAATAACATTTTGTAACTGTTCACAATGGGCATACATTCTTAATATCAATAGCATGCCCCACAGCTATATTTTAAGAACTCAGCCCTGTGGGCGTACAAGGCACACTTTATGGGAGACCTAGTTCACCTATAAAAGTCGGTGTTCCTACTTGGTAAATGCACTTCACCTTGCCACGCATCACTACAATACTTTTAAACGGCTGTGCAGCCAGAGCATAATGGTGCTCTGTGGTGCCTTTATGTGTGCATGATCTAAATACACACTGCAGCCCACTAGTCCTATTTAACTTCTAAAACACAGGTGCATCTTCTCTGCCATTTGCCAGAGCCTTACTGGAAAGGTAAATAAGCCAATTAGGTGAAACCGATGCACAGTACATATTTTAGGGGAAAATCACATGCACTGTGGCACTATTTAGTAGTGATATAGATCACAGCGTTCCAAAGCAAGCACAGCCAGACAGGAAAAAGTGGGGGATCACAATAAATATTATTCTCTCATACAATTGATATAAGCTATACACCAAAATCTAAAAAATGGTGCTGAAAACGGGGTAACATAATTATATAACATTTCATACTGATTTCATTGTATACAAATTTCATCAAAACTGGTGAAAAAAACACAATGAGAATGGAGTCACATCTAACAATGCTAAATAACAGGAATTATGTCAGACTAAAAAACAAGAAAAGTGAAAAACACTGTATAAGATAAAAGTAGCATATACAAAACCAAATATAGCTTAATAAACCTATAAATTAGCTTCTAAGCACACCAGTCGGTAATTGTTGATGTTTCAGCCATTCAATACACAAGGCTACCAGACCATCATTGGGGCAATGAATGTGTCCTCCCATTCATGTACTTCACTTAAATCAATCAATGGACATACGAACAGCAAGAGCAGAAAAAAACGTTTAAAAGCAATGCAATGAATTGAAAGCACGTGCTGAAGTCGCACAAACACTGAAGTTGGTCCTAAATGTCAGCTTGGCACCTCTTATATCAAGTTAGGACTCCTAACTTTACTACTCCTAAACTGAGAAAAATCCTAACTTTAAGACTTTCGGTATTCACAGAAGGCATTTAGGAGTCCTAAAGTTAGGACTCCTAACTTTACTACTCCTAAACTGAGAAAAATCCTAACTTTAAGACTTTCGGTATTCACAGAAGGCATTTAGGAGTCCTAAAGTTAGGACTCCTAACTTCTGTGAATACCGAAATGAGTAAGTGCCTTCTTTGAATACCAAAATGAGTAAGTGCCTTCTGTGAATACCAAAATGGTAGTAAGTTTAGGATTTTGTCTTAAGTTAGTTCTGTGAATCGGGCCCTTAGATTGGCCAGTAACCGTTGGAGTCTGATATTTGTCTGACTGAGGAGCACCAGATCATCTGCGTATAACAGGTGTGTCATTCTTTGGCCTCCTAGTTTCGGTGGATGGCAGTTTGGTTCGTCAAGGTGTTTTGACATGTTACCTATGTATAAGTTAAAAAGCAGTGGGGCCAGCATGCAGCCTTGCTTCAGCCTGGAGTTTGTGGGGATCCTCCTTGAGATGCAAAGGCCTTCTCCTAGTTTGAGCTGCACCCAAGTGTTGGTGTACAGCTGTACTATTGCTCTCAACAAGGCATCTGGCAGGCCCCAGTCCCGCAATTTGCACCACAGAGGCCTTCTTGGTATGTTGTTGAATGCGGCTTTAAAGTCCTCAAAGCAAGAGTAAACTGCCCTTTTGCCTCTGATTGCTTTGTCATACATAAAGTCCAGAGCTATCAGGTTCGAGGAGGTGCCGCATTTGCCCCTAAAGCTGCATTGATTCTTAGGTATGGTCTGTTGTTCTTCTGCCCAGACTCTAAGGTCATCAAATAAAATGCTGGCATACATTTTGGCATCATTGTCAATTAGGGCAATGAGCCAGTAGTGGCGAGGGGCTGATTTCGAGCCTCCTTTGAAGATTGATTGAATGATGGATCCTCTCCAAGAGTCTGGGATGGAATTGGCTAGTAAACAATTTTTAAACAGTGGTGTTAGTACCTCGGACCAGAGAGCAGGGCCGGAAGCAAAGAAGGCAGTGGGTAGCCCATTGGAGCCTGGGGCATCGTCTTTTTGCAGCCTTGCCAGTTTCCGTGCGCAACATTCTTCAGTTTTGCTGCATGTGTTGGAAGGGTTTGAGGCACTGGGTGTGTCGCTAGCCTTCTGAAGCGCAGGCAGATCTCTTGCCAAGTTGCCATAGATGGTGGAGCATTCAGCTTGTGATGAAAGATGGGCCATCAAGAATGATTTGGAGATGTTTGCGTTAGTGCCTCTCCTGCTGCTACTGTAGCTTGGTTGATCAATGACCAGAATTTTTTTGTGTTCGTTCCCTTGCTTGCGACTAGCAGTTGGAGACAGAAGTCCTTGTTTTTTCTCTTTTGGCTCGCCAGATTGCTCTCATGAATTGGGATCTTGATATGCTCAGACTGTGTCTTGCGGTTATAGAGGAGGGTTGCTTGATGAGAACTCACATTTTGCGGTTGATGTCTCTTTTTAGCGACTTCAAGTCTTCTGTCAATTTGAATTTTGCGGGAAGCAGGTCGCGAGGCTTAGCACATGATATTAATGTAATTTGGAATTCCTGCAGAATTTGTTTGACAAAGCATGTCCATTGTCTGATGGGGGAGTTGCTTTGGGCGGTGACTGCGTTGAGTTGGGCTCTTATCCGTTACATAGCTTCGTGGCTGTTTTTCTTGTCCCATTTCAGCCATTTTAAGTTTTCCAGCCACACGCCGAGGCTGGTGGATGGGGCTGTCTCCATTTTTAAAGGGCTAACAGTGAGGGTGATGTGCTGCGGCCTGTGATTGCTGTGCACCTAAGGAGAAGTCTCTGATATGTTTGAAGAGTCCCACTGTACCGAGACTGAAATCATGTAGGAAATGGACTTGCCCGCGGTTCTTGTCCAGCCGGGAGGTGTGTCACCACTGAAGCATCTATTAATGAGCCTGAGGCCTAGGGAGTCACACTCATTTAAAAGAATTCTGCTAGAGTGTTGTAGCGAGTAGCTGGAGGGAGATTTTGCACTTGGAGATCATACTCAAGGTACAGACTTTTGACCTTGCGGCCCATTGTTCCCCGAAAAAGATTGGTGTTGAATAGCAGAATATTTGCAGAAAGATATTTTAGTTTGAGGTTAGTTAATATTGACACGAGAAATATAGATGTTAATAATCAGAAGCGAGTGGACTTTACTGTGTTGGAGGATGTTAAGGTGAGTTGCTTGGGCTCAAGGTGCTTTCAGTGCAACCTCTTCTGCTGTATGGTGCAGTGATGTAGAAACATAGATGGAGAGGCCACCCATTGGTCAACTGTACCTGTTGACTTTTATGGCTGGTTTCTGGAACTCAATGAAGCGTGTTAAAGGCACAGTTGATTGGGCCCAGGTCTCTTGTAGCATAAAAAGGTCAAAGTCCTTCCAAAACGGTGCGGGTTAGTCATTTTTTAGCTTTTGCAGGATCGTGTGTGTATTCCAAAAGCATAGGCTGTAGTTGTCCGTGCACAGGCGGTGTCCATCTTGAGTTGGGTTGCTTTGTCATAGGGTGCTTTTTGCTTGGAGAGAGGTTGACAATCAACCCCAGTTGGGAGGATTTGGCTCAGTCTTGCTGGAGTCATGTCATCCTTGTTGTTTTTCATTTCTAGCCAGCTGTTTTTACCTTGGGAAATTGTACGGGTGAGCATGGTGGATATTTTTGAGCCTCGGGGACCTTTGCACTTTTTAATTTAGATTGAGTTGGGGAGTTGTGTTGGTGCAGAAGCACTGTTGGATATCCTTTGTCCTTCGCTCACTCGATTTTTATGCCTCAACTTTCAAAGACTGTGGAGTTTGCCAAGATTGTTGGCACCCTTGTGGAAGAGAGGAATGAGGCCTGAGTGGATTCTGGTTTATGCTTTCTTCTTGGCTCTAAAAATATGATGGCCAGGATGTCAGCTGATCTTATGTGCTGTAGGTCAAGGATTGATTGTAGAAGAAGAAGAATGTTGCCCCTGTTTAGGATGTTGTGGGCCCCCTTTGATTGGTATTCAGGAGTAAAGACCAGCTGATTGGGCCCGGCAGGACCTGGCAGTCTTTTGTTAGAGCCCTGAGTTCTCGAAGTTTGAGTCAGAGAGTCGTACGGTAGGTTGATGTTGTGATGCTTTTCGCTGTGAGGTGCTCTGTTGGGTGATTCGGAGCACAGACTTGTATGGGTATTTTGCTGTAGAATGCATTTTCCTCAGTCAACTTTTTTGACCAGCTGTTTGGATTGCTCAGGCAGACGGTAGGTGCTGGTACACTTGAGGGAGAGTAAGGTGGCTCTTCTTGTGTCGTTGAGGGGTCTTGTCTCTGGCACTGTCTATTGCCTGCCTTTAGGGGCCATTTATTGCAGGTGCTTGCTGCTACTTCTGGGCAGGCTTGGCCTGTTTGTTGATTCATTGGTGCCGGGTCGGCAGATGTAATATTTAGCAACAATTCTGGGAGCGTCACTGTTTAATCCAAAGAGAGAGAGAAGTTTTATTGAATTTTGTTTTAGTGAAGATAGGATAAAACAGCTCCTGCTTTATTTTAGTGGGTGCTTTAAGGAGTTTGTTCCTTTGTTTCCTTAATCATTTGCAGGAACACTTGCTTAATCTTGCCAGCAGTGTGGCACTGGAGTGTGCAGAGGGACCAGTAGACTGATGAGGCGGCTGTGTGGATGTCGCCTGAGCAGGAGAGCAGGGAGCATTTCCGAGTTGTTGAATGGTGCTTGTTCTGGAGTCTGAGCATAAGTTCGAAGAAAGGCATTTTGGGGGCTTTGTGTCTTTTCTGTTTCCTTGGGAGGAGACTGTAAGGCATGCTCCCTTGATGGGAGATTGGGAGGGGGGAGCTGTGACTTAAGATCCAGCATCAGGATTCCATAGCTTGTGGCAAGGTGGCCAGCTTGTTTAGGATTGGGGAGCACAGGCAGGTGCCTCCCGGATTATTAGGGGGGTCAGTCAATTCAGCTGCAGCTTGCGCACTCTTGATCAGATTTTTCAGGGTGTCTAGTTTGCTGTCGATGCCCATGATATGGGTCGCTAGAGTGCCAAGGATGTCTACTTGGGAGTCTAGATTGCCTGAATGATAGGGTAGAACGGCAGCCATTGCGTGAATTGTACTCAGCAGGGAGGGCCACACCTCAGTTAAGTGTGTGATTAAAGTAGATGAGTTGTTGGGCTGAGGAGTCTGGCTTGCGAGAAGGAGCGTTGGAACTCGGCATGCACTGGTCTCGGCTTTCGGGTCCTATTTCAGGCACTGCTTCCTCAAAGAGGCTTGATGTAGATAAAAGGGGTCCGGTTCAGAATGAAGATAGAGTTGAGTTAAGAACCCCAGAGCAAGTTGAAGCACAGGGCCCCTTCTGGCCCTCTTTTGAGCCTGTCATTGGTGAGACCGGATGGCTCAACCACTCTGAACTCAGCTTGCCATCGGCAAGTTTGAGCAGGGTGTTTCCAATATAAATGTTATCCGCGTCGTCGGGGTTCGAAGTCAGCTTGAAAAAGTGAGCTGTCTAGCTGGGTTTGCGCTGTGTTCTCGAACTTTCAGGTCAAAACCCGAGTGAAACGGGTCTGAATACCCCAAGAGGGCTCTGAACCCTGAGGAAATAGAGGGAAACGGGGATTGACTTCTGCCCAAGTCAGCTTTGGCTGCAACAGGAGCTATAGCTGGCGGCGACTCCTCATGTCGATCAGCGAGACTGTGGGCATCGTCCACGGAGCAGTCTGCTCCAGGCTGAGTTCTTTCACCATGGGACAAGTTTGTGTGGTGCTCGGTGAGTTTATTGTGCCATCTGCTGTGGTGTCTGAAGTTGAATGAATTGGTGCTGGGATGGCAGCTTACAAGGGATCTAGGGTTTCAGCCTCTGTGCCAGCAGTCCAGTTGGGAGAAGTCTGTAATCAGGGTTCTGGAGACAGGCAGGGGCTCTTCTACCGTATCGCCTCTGGGGGTTGCCTGAGAAGCCGGGGATGCTAGGAGACTAGAGGCTGTTGGTTGATCTGGAGGTGCCTCCTCATCCATATCTGTGTCATTCTGAATCCTCTGATGCTTGGGGTCCCTGGAGTCCGTTGTGTGGGCCCTTGTCCTTCTCGGTCTTAAAGTAGTCTTCCCCGCCATTCTGCCTGCAGCCTGGCCGGAGAGATTATAGCAACTCATATGACTAGTGCAAAGACCGATGGCCGACTTCTGGGTATTGCCAATTACAGCTGGTTGTTGACTGTGGGCAGCTGCCAATGTATTGTGTTACTGTTGCGCAGCTGATCCTTTGCTGCTGCTGGGCTTTTTGCAAGCTGATTCCACCTGGTTAGCCTGAATTTGTCTGGATAGGTCACCTCTGGAGGCCAAGGAGGCCTCCCATATCGTAATCATGGTCGTAGGAAAGCCCCAGAAGTCAGGAAGGCAGAGGGGCGGGGGTGGAATTAGAACAGAACGGAAGACCAGGAAGGCAGAGTGGCTGCAGGAGGGCACATGGTTGGTAGAAGGCGGTAGATGCAACAGTAGGTACTAGGCTGTGGCAGAGACCATGGCACTTGTGGTACCTAATACCTCCTTGCACAGGACTCTCTCCTGGTGTCCAGGCTTTTATTTCTGGAGGGGTTGTGGGGATTGCAGGGCTCAGTGTTGCCCTGCCCTCCAACATCACAGGTCCAAAGGTCCCTTAAGTGCAGGATACCAGCCCCCATGCCCCCGCTGCTGCTCCTATCTCCCTGCTCCTTCTCCTCCTGCTGAAGAGACAAGGCTGTCCCTAAAGCCCTCCTGCAGCCTGAGGTCTGGAGGCCTGCACTAGCAGTGATGGTGGCACACCGGGCATGCCCACAAGCCGCACTCGGATCTAACTGGGCTGCGTCCGCTGACCGCGGGGCTCGCTCTGCGTGGCAGCCGCCTATGGCCGCTGTACTTGCAGATGCCTTGAGAGAAGCTGCATGGGCTACAGTCTGCGGGCCGTGGAGACACCTGTGGAGAGCCTCAAACAGAGGGTCGGGAGCCTGGGAGCTCAGCATGTCCCAGCTCCCTCAGCTCAGCTCATCGGCATGTGACGTCAGATCCGCTTACGGGTTCAGGGCGTATGCAAAATATCATAAACACATTAATGCCCAGGCATGAACAGTTAAATTCTATTACTAATGTAAATCAGAAATTGCGAGAGAGTGTATATAATTAAATCAGGTTGAGCATCCATATGGGACAAAAACTCTTTTAGATGTCAACATGTTCAGAAGTGAGATAAGTAACCAGCTTTTGTCCTTTCAGCCAGGTAGGCACCAAACCCAGTGGGTGGAAATCTGCCCACAGATTTGTTTTCAAGTTACCACAGAAGAGGGACTGCTCAATAATCTGGCCACACATCTCGTTGACCATTTAGGCTGTGCAGAAAGGGAGAAGGGATTCCCCATCTCCAATTTGGGGAGTGAGGGGCATTTTGGGATTGTTTTCAGAATGGCAAAAAAGAATTGCTGCAAATGTGGGTAGGGAAATGTTGGACCTGGCTCTCTCTGCAGGGTCACCCCCACACTTGTTTGCTTTTTTACCTCCACTATTTTGCAGAATTAATTTTTGTTGGCCTAGGAACACTGCACTTTACCACCGCTAATCAGTGCTAAAGTGCTTGTGCTCTCTCCCCAAAACATGGTTAAATTGGCTTATATCCAATCGCCATATTTAATTTAGCTGTTAGCCCCTCATAGAGTGGTATACCATTTACGCACAGCCTGTAATTTAGATGCTACTACTTGGCCTGAAGCACTTATTGTGCCACCCACTTAAGAAGCACCTTAAAACATGTTCCTGGCCAGCCATTGCAGTGTGGATGCAGTGTTAAAGTGCCATGTCAACTGGGCATTTAAGCACCTCTTTTTTACATATGTCACCCCTAAGGTAGGTCCTAGGTGCCCCTAGGGAAGGGTGAAGTGCAATTAAAAGCTTGGACATGTACTTTTAAGTTTTACATGTCCTGGTAGTGAAAAACTCATGGGGATTCCTTTCAATAAGGTTTACTCTCCAATTGGAGGCAGATAGCTATATCATGTTTGGTGTCCATGGAATTGTAATGATGCACCCTCTTAATAGTAGTAAGGCATATTTTGCATTACTATTTTGAAAATCCCACTTTTAGAAAGGTGGAATTTTCCTGCCCTTAACACCTTTGTGCCTGTGGCCCATCTTGGGTCACTTGATGGGGTGTAACTGACATTTAGATGTTTTGAGATTCCTCACAGAAAGTCACACAATAGAGGGATTAGGTGTGCCTCAATGGGCCATCTGCTGACAGGATGGGGAGGCAGAGCTGAGCACAGCTCCACTTGCAACTGAATATTCTGTGCTCTGCCTTCAGATAAAGGGCCTAACAACCTCACATTGTCACTGCAGCAAGCTTGGAGCCAGGACAGAGGAGTCAGGAAATTCCATGCACTTCAAGGCCACTGTCTGAAGCTTCTCCCACCTTCCAGAACCAAGGTATAAAAAAGGGACCTCAGACACCAAATCTTCAGTACACTTCTGTACCTGGGGATACTCTACCAGGAAAAAGGACTGCTGTGCTGCTGAAAGTACTGCCACTTTGCTGGACAGTTGACCTGCTGCTGCCTTGCTGAATTGCTGCCTTTCTACCTTGCTGCCCTCTTGCCTGGGGAGGAGAACAAAACCTGAAACTTCATCTTGAAACTTCATCTTGAACCCAGGCCTACCAGAGTCACTCCAAAGGCTTGTAAGCTGGCCTCCTGATTTGAGTCTCAGGGACATAAAAGTTTTCCCAACATCCAGTACCAGCACCTGGACCTAGCTTAAGTGTATTCCTGACCCCAAGTAATGCCCCTCAGGACCTTTACCCTTGGTGTTGCTTAGAGAACTATATTCAAGCTTTTGGGCTCTTTGCGACCACGAACGGGCCCATTGGCACCGAGACCTCACTGCTTCCACCACAATTCAATGCAAAGCTCTGTCAGCCCAACACTTTGCGCCACAGCATCAACCGCTCACGGGGACCGCCAATGCTAAGCTCTGGTAATGCCTGACAGCGACGCCTGGCCTGCTCTTCGCGCAACACCTGCAGCCTCCTGTCATGCTCTCCCTGCTCCTCGTGGTCCGCTCCACCACGAATGGGTCTCTTGACACAGATTTGAGAAGGTAAAACTTCAGCAGGCTTAACCTGATGACTGAAGCTGACCTGCGCTCCATCAAGATCAACCTAAATTTGTAACTTTGTCTTGGTCCGGCGCGACCAGATATCCATAGTTGCCGCTTTGTGCTTTTTGACGCTATTTTTACTAAAATCTTTAACAATTCATAACTCTAGTTCTACTGATTGGATTTTTGTCAGTTTGGTGTCAAATAAGTTATTCAAATGTACTATATTTCTTTAAATTGGTTTAGGATTGTTACACCTTGCCTCTAAGTTAAGCCTCACTGCTTTTTGTGCCAAGCTACCCAGGGTTAAGCACAGGTTAATTTAGTGACTTTTGTTGTTCATCCTGCAAGGGATTGTGGCTGCTGCTTGACCTGAGCTCACACCTCAGTCAACCAACAACCCCATTTCTAACAGGTAACAGCTGGGAACTTTTAGTAAGGGACCAGCCAGGAGTCATCCCTAACCACTAGCTAGTGCCAGACATAAATGGGGAATCTCCAGGCATCCTCGTCAGGGCACTTTCCAAACCTGAGAAAGAACAAAAGAGGACTGGACCTGCTATCTGTGACCTGAGAGGAACCCTGAAGGACTGAACCTGCTCCCTCTTGTACCCAGAACAAAGATGTGGCTCCACAGGTCCATTGGCTACAGTGCTACAAAAATGTAAAAGAGGTGTTTTTTCCTGGAGTTCCCAGCTGACCAGTACTAACTTTACCTGACCTGCACCCTGCTGGTGGCCTCTGCTGGCGAGAGTCATAATCCCCAAGTGCTGTTTCCTAAATCATGGAACCCCTGGCTGCATCTAATTGGCCATCTCCTACCACCCCTGAAAACCTGGTACTTAGAAAATATTTGGACTTCCAGACTTCCGGAGGACCCGGCAAAGCACTCCAGCCTATCCGACCAAAGTGCAACCTTTCTGGGCTATGAAATCAAGCTCCTCCCACTCGGAGTTTCTCTGCAGAAGCAAAATCCAGTTCAGCAGACCCTTGTCGAGAAGGCATCCTACCTTGTGGAACTTTGGATGCAGCTGCTGGCATATGCCTTCTGGCTAGAGAACTTCCCTGGGCACGGAATTAGAATTTTTTATGTTTGGAACTTTTGTCACCAAACCAACAGCTTCAATGGTACCTCGCCGAATGCCTATCTGACATCATGAAGACTTTCTTGGATACAGCCTGCTGCCTTCCCTAAAAATGTCCCAAGGTAAAACCTCTTAATCGGTCCAACCTGGTTATTGTTTCCAACCAAGTCTCCATCGCGGTCCTCTACAAATCGCACATAGTTCCCAGTTTACCATGAACATTGACTACCAGTGGTGCTTTGTGCTTTTTGGCGCTATTTTTATTTAAAACTTTATTATACTAATATCTCTGGTTCCCATTATAGGATTTTTGTTGTTATTGTGATATTTTACTCATTACATTTGAACCTATTTTCCTATTCCAATCTGCTTGGCGTTTTGACTTTATTACTGTCCTAGTACTGCATAAATAATTTACACATTGCCTTAATGTCTCCTCTGTGCCATCACTTCCAAGGGGTTGAGCCAGGATAGTTTAGCGGCTTTGAGGGTTTACACTGACACAAGCTGTGATTATTCCTTCAGGTGGGTAGTCACTAACCCCAAACTATAATCTAATTTCTTCCAATATGCCTTTCATACACTCCTAGAAGTAGGTAAGCAATATCTTGATAAACAATGTTTTGTTCCACAAGTGAAAGAAAAGGCCTATGTAATTTGTTTCTCTTTCCAAGGGGTAAAATTTATATCCCACCATTCTAGAACTCAGGAAAAGTAGTGTTTAAGAGACTCACATTCACCATGAATTGAAAAGTTGATTATGATTTAGCAATAGTAAGTGCACAGAGAGAATGAATCCCAGTATATCATGTGGATAGTGAGTATCAGGTTAAAATTTGTTTTAAAGAGACCCTAGACCAGTCACTTGGAATCAGCAAAACTCAAAAATTAGTCTAACCCAGCTGATTAATAAACATCTACATTCATTATAATAGTTTAGTGTTTGCGATATTTTGAATATACGTGTTTTAGTGTCTAGTTCATTTGAAATAAATGTTAATTCAAATTAATTTGATCATTATCATTGAGTTATGATAGATGGTCATGAAATCCTGTCACACATGAATGAGTGATAGTAAATACAAGATAAAGAGGCATAAATTATCTGCCTGATGGTACTGTAAAGATTCCTTTTGGTTGAGCACCCACCTCTGATTTGTCACTTGTCATCTGATGACACATTTGTTGTAAAGAGGTTTCTGGCTGTGGAACAGAAGTAGGCTTTCACACTGTGGTAGTTGTGCAGGGCCTATTATCTGGTGAAAGTTGATGTATTGAATTAGTGTGTGTGCTTGGGTCAAATATGACTGCCTGATATGCAAAGCTGATAAGGAATGTCGAACGTTTCGTAGGATCTGTGCACCCTGCTTTTGAATTATATCATGAGTGGGGTTGTATTAGCTAACTCAAAGTTTGATCCAGTCACTTTGTTGTGGTGTGGGGGGAAAATTAGGATTATCAAGGAAGTGCAGATGAGGACCAAAATTTTCTCTGGTGCATGTGAGTGATAATGGTGATAGCCAGAAGGTTGAGGAAGGTATCCTTCCTGGACTTTGTGGATAATTTCATCAAAGGTTCAAGTTGCTCGGTCAGATGTTGTTGGCATGACCTGTGGATAGGGCTTTGATGGAGGCAGATATCTTAGACTTCAATATTGCATTAGCATGGGTTGGTAAAAAGATGAGTTGAAAGAAGATGTCTCTAAGGCAGATAGAGTCAAGTGGCTAGAGAGAAGTTTGAAGTCATTAAATGTTTGTTGAACCTGAATCTGCATGGCCATGAAAGTCGTGGTTAATCACAACTACTCATCTTGTTTGGTCTGGCTGCTCAATCTGCTGGGTGCAGTAAACATGGTTTTGAGAATTCAAGTATAGGGCTGGTGGGTAAGACAAAACATGCTCTGTAATAGAGATGGATTCGAGAAAATTAGTAGTGCTAAGAGTGCTAAAGTGTGCTGCATGTATGCCTCCAAAGTAAAATTGGGTAGCAGAAAGTTCAATGTGGGTTAATTTTGTCTTTAGTGAGAGGTGATAAGTGATTTGTGGATGAAGTTGTTTATGTTGGCTTTGCATGGGTGGAGTCAGTGTGAGCATGTAGGACATGCCCCTTTATTATTAGAGGTAGTGCACAATGCACAGGAAGAACGAGACACTTAGTGAAGCTGGAGAAAGGGTTTACTCACTTGAGAAACCTGATAAGTGCTAGACTGAGTCAGTGTTACCCTTTGCTCTGGATATCCAGTTGAGGGGTGACCTAGGAGTTCGTCCGGGGAGTGGGAGGGAAGGCTAGATAGGCTTGACTAATAGGTGGGGCAACAGCTTGGTCACATGATCAAACTGTGCAGGTGTACTCTCTGAAATGGGGAGCTGAATATTTTGCAATTGCTGGTAGATGGGGTAGAGACTGGATTGTGATTGGCTGTTGAGCGGGTTTATCACTGGGTCCTGGACCTCCATCACATGGGTGTTGCTAAGTACTTCCTTTGATCTTCCCTTCAAGGACAATTTTGTACTATTTAAAAAGCTCCTGAAGATCCACCTGCTCAGACAAACCTTTGAACTGTAACCAAGCTGATATTCCAGACTCAATCAATTTGCAGCCCCTATTCCTATCCTCCTACACCTGGTAATTGTGTCACTTTGTCTTCATGTCATGCCCTCTCCACTGGCATAGATTCTCTTAAGAGAATCTGGGATGAATTAGCTTTGTATAAAAGCAAGAAAATAGCATAAAATACATTGAGAAAAAAGCCTATCTCAAGGCAATATAAGGATGTGGAGGATTCCATGAGCTTTTATTTCCTTAATGCTGCCATTGGATTTCACCGCATGGAATCGGATTATCTACCCTCACTTCACTACTGGTTTGTTTTGTTTCTGGTTTATTATATTTCTCTAGATTACTTTGTAGTGTGCTCTCCAACCTATCTGGTGAGGATCACATTATAAAATTCATAAAAAAAAAAAAAAAATTACTATATATATATATATATATATATATATATATATATATATTCACTGAAAAAACCATAGGTTTCAGACACGTTATAGTTAGAAATTTGCATTTAAAAACCTTACAAATTCACTGAAAAAACCATAGGTTTTAGGGACAGTTATAGTTAGTTGGACATTGCACTCGTACAAAACCTGTGAAATTCCCCCGTTATAGTTGGTCCAGCAAACTATAACTTGCGCCCCCGCAATGCACTGCTGATGACGTCACATATTACATCACTCATGACATGGTCAGTGACATCACTGATGACATCACTGATGACATCTCAAATGACATCACTGATGACATCATCCAGTGACTGTGTGTTTCTGTAAAGTTTAAATATGTTTAATATATATAGGTAAAGGCGTATTGAAGAATGAGTGGGTGTATAATTGTCTGAATGGATGTTTTAGTAGGTGCGTGACTGACTCTATAAGTCAGTGGTTAAACATATATTAGTGAATGCATGGGTTAGTGACTAAACTGTGTGAATCTCTGTATTCGTCTGTCTGTTGGTGTGTAAGTGACTGCATGGGTTTGTGAATAACTACATAAGTGTCTATATGAGTTATTGATTGGTTGGTGTGAGTATCTGTATGGGTGCCTGAGTGTTTGTGTGGGTGGGGTGTGTGTGACTCTGTGCATAGATGTGTGAGTGGGTGATTCACTGGGTGCATGGTTTCACGAGTGCATCTGTGATGGACTGTATGGGTGGGTAAGTGTGTGTAAGAGTGTATTAGTGAGTGAATGTATGTCCCAGTGGTACATGTGTGAGTAACTACATATGTGAAAGGCAGTATATATGTGTGTTGGAGTATATAAATGGCTATAAGCGAGAGTGTGTGATTGTGAGAGTGACTGTATGGATGAGTGTGTGCTTGCATCAGTGATTGTATAAGAGCGTAAGAATGTGCTAGTATTTGTATGAGTAAGTGAGCTGGTGTGTGTATAACTGTATAGGTGAGTAAATGGCAGTGTGTTTAATTATTTGCATGACCGACTAGGTGTGTGAGTACCTCTATGGATGAGTGGCGGTGTTTGAGTGTCTATATAGGAGTATGAGTGCATATGATAGTCCTGTACTGAGTGACCATAAGTATGAGTGACTGTACAGGTGAGTGAGTGGATGTGTGTGTAGACCTAAGAATCAATGAGTGGGTATGTAGTTATTGGTGTTGGAGTGTCTATGGTTTTGCAAATGGCAGTCTGTAATTTAGAGTGGGTGTATCAAAGGTTATATTAGGGTGTGAGGAGGTGCATCAGATTATCACGTGGATGATGTCATCAGTGATGTCATCAGTGATGTCATTTGAGCTGTCATCAGTGATGTCATCAGTGATGTCACTGACCATGTCATGAGTGATGTAATATGTGACGTCATCAGCAGTGCATTGCGGGCGCGAGTTATAGTTAGCTGAACTAACTATAACGGGGGAATTTCACGGGTTTTGTACGGGTGCAATGTCCAACTAACTATAACTGTCCCTAAAACCTATGGTTTTTTCAGTGAATTTGAAAGGTTTTTAAATGCAAATTTCTAACTATAACGTGTCTGAAACCTATGGTTTTTTCAGTGAATTTCAAAGGTTTTTTAAATGCTAATTTCTAACTATAACGTGTCTGAAACCTATGGTTTTTTCAGTGAATTTCAAAGGTTTTTTAAATGCTAATTTCTAACTATAACGTGCCTGAAACCTATGGTTTTTTAAGTGAATTTCAAAGGTTTTTTAAATGCTAATTTCTAACTATAACGTGCCTGAAACCTATGGTTTTTTCAGTGAATTTCAAAGGTTTTTTAAATTCTAATTCCTAACTATAACATGTCTGAAACCTATGGGTTTTTTCAGTGAATTTCAAAGGTTTTGTAAATGACAATTTTTAAATGTATTAATTGTTATATTTATTTTTTTATACTGATTTACTACATTTTTTTAAACTATTTATTTTTAGATATTTTATTTTTTAAATTACATTGTAATTACATTATACATTACATTACAAAATATACTTTCTCAGAATGAATTACTTTAGTTTAAATACTTTGCAAATAGGCAATAGACTTTTAAGTACAGTAGTTACAGTTGTTGCAATGGGCAACACAATTTCAAACACAATGCAACATTGAGCTCAATGTGAATTTCTAGTTAAATGCAATTAGTTACTTTATGGATTACTTTTCTAACCACAGGACTGGATCCTAGATTCAGTCCTGGGACATCTCCTGTAAACAGTTGAGTAAAAGTGTTTTGGTTACAGTAGTGATTTTTAAGGAATATTATTGTATTTTAAAACTTGACACTTCGAAACTTTTTCACATAGAATCACCAATGTTATCCTATGGGAGGAAATTCACTTAGCAGGTAAGTAGTGTTATCATTACTTTTTCTTACTCAGTGGTGGATCCTGGATCCAGCACTGGTGCATCTCCTGTAAACAGTTGAAAGAATGCGTTTAAGTCATACAGGTGATTTTTAAGGAATATTTGTAGTTTGTGAAAAACGACACTTTGAAACTTTTCTGTGGAAAACCAGACAATGGATTCCAATGGAAGGAAATACAAGTTACTGGTAAGTACGGTAAAAATTACTTTTCAGGATTAGTACTGGGCTCAAAGATGCAGCACTGTGGTCTCTCCTGATAACAGGTGAGTAAATCGGAATTCGTAGTTCGGCTGATTTTAGAGGAATATTATAAAGTTCCAAAACTCCACACACAGAAGAATTTTCAAGTGAAACCAGTCAATGTTAGCCTATGGAAGGAAATTCAAGTTACTGGTAAGTACGGTTAAAATTACTTTTCAGGATCAGTACTGGGCTCAAAGATGCAGCACTGAGGTCTCTCCTGATAACAGGTGAGTAAATCGGAATTCGTAGTTCTGCTGATTTTAGAGGAATATTTGTATGTTTCAAAAATCGACACAGAAACTTTTTCAGCAAAAAGCAGGCAATGATATCCTATGGAAGGAAATTCAATTACTGGTAAGTACGGTTAAAATTACTTTTCAGGATCAGTACTGGGCTCAAAGATGCAGCACTGAGGTCTCTCCTGATAACAGGTGAGTAAATCGGAATTCGTAGTTCGGCTGATTTTAGAGGAATATTTGCACAATGGTGAAGGAAGGGGGTGAGGCCTGAGGTGACATGTCTGCAAACACGCCCTGTGGCGCGTTTTAAGTTGGAGAATTAATTCCTCCTCAATCCCGAGGGTCCCTAGGGGCCAACTGACACACCAGATACCTCCAGTATGCGCCAGAGAGCTGCGTTGCAGAGAGGTGTTCAGAGGCCACGCCCCTTTTTACAACACTCTGCAACGCAGCTCCGTGGCGCTTACTGGAGGTACCTGGTGGGCTAGTTGGCCCCCAGGGACCCTCAGGATTGAAGGGGATATAATTCCCCATCTTTGAGTTCAAAATATTTTATTTAATTTTGTTCATAAACAACTAATAAAGACATTACATAAAATGTTATTATTTAGCAACAAAATACCTAATAACAATTCGCAAATTGACCAAAATTATTTAAAAATTGCAATAGGTATTGAGATATTACATATTGAAAAGATACATAAAAGGGGAAGGAAGGAAAGGAGGGAGGGGACAAATATAACAACTAATGCATAAGATTTACACAGAGCTACTATATTTTATCATACGTATAGCCTATTTGAGTGAAAATCAAAATTGGAGATATAAATACAACATTAAGAGGATAGATATACATCAACAGGTAACCAAAAAGATTGATAAGCGAGCGAATTATGTGAAATCCCATTCATGGATAATTGAGCACCTCTTCTAGTAAAGATAACCCACGACCACCAAGCATTAACAGATAATATAGAAACATCTTTCCAGCAAAAAGTGATGGATTTTATAGCTGCTAAGATTAGGAAATTAAAAAGTTTACTTTCTAAATCATGTAAGTTTTGTAAAATAATAGCAGATTTACATATTATTAATTGATAAGAAACATCAATATGGAGTTTAAAAATCTTTTTTATGATAACCCAAACTTCAGACCAAAATTTAAAAACCAGAGGACAGTCAAAAAGCATATGTTGTAACGTACCAGGATGTAATTTACAATGCCAACAATCTGCAGAGGGAAGAAGTTTAGCCTTAAATAAACGTGATGGAGTCCATAAACAATTGTATAGGATATATGAATTGGTTTGGTAGATTGAAACAGGTAGCCAACCAGATATGCTACCAAGCCAAATATCCTTCCATGTGTCAATAGATAAAGAAAGCGAAAGTTCATTGTTCCAAAAAGATGAAATCATCTCTAAATTGCTACCTAGAGTATCTGATAATTTTTTATATAGAATGGAAACCCCATGAGACGATCTAGAGACTGTTTGAATGTAAATTGATAAATCTGCTGTAACATTGGACGGAATAGCATTGGGAAAGGAGTCTAAGATTGAATTGCACAAATATTGATACTTAATAAGGTCAGACTTAAGTAGACCAAATCTTGCTTGTAACGTTTCAAAAGCAATAAAGGTATTATTGGAATAAACATCTTTAAGATAAAAAATACCAGCTCTAATCCATGAAAACCAAAAACTAATATTCCTGTTTAATTTAATGACATTACTATACCACAGTGATAACTCATCAGTATTATTCATGGGAAAAAGAAAAATTAAGTCAACATCATTAAATAACATTTTAGTAGATTTAATAATAACTGATTTATGAAAAAATGTGGTATTATTATGCATAGAAATTAAAGTAGGTAATGGAAATGGACTTACTATAGATTTCTCAATAGATAGCCAAGCAGGAGGAATATTTAAAAGGAGTGGTTAAACCATAATGAACTTTGTTTTAAAATAAAAGCTTTATGATAAAGAAAGAAATCTGGGATACCAAAACCAGCATTACGTTTAGACACTTTTAACTTTTATAACTAATACGAGGAGATTTGTTGTTCCATAAAAACTTTGACAAAAATTTATCAACCTCTTTATAAAACTTTAATGGAAATTGAGAAGGGGTCATGGCAAGGGTATAAAAGATTTTGGGAGCAATAGTCATTTTGATAGAGTCCATTCTGCCCCACCATGAAAGATGTAATGACGCCCATTTAGACGTTTTATTTTTAATGTAATCTAGGATGAAATCACAGTTTAAATTTATTGTTGATTTTATGGATGAGGAAAATAAAATTCCAAGATATTTTAACTTATTCTTTTGCCAAATGATTTCACGCATGGGAAGCATATCATGAGTGCAATAAACATTAAGGGAAAAAATTCAGTTTTGTTGGTATTTAAAGTGTAGCCCGAAACTGTAGAGTATTTTGTTATAATATCCATTAATGAGGGGAACGAAGATATAGGGTCACTAACAAATAAAAGCACATCATCCGCATAAGCAAGAGTTTTAACAATAACATCCTTAATATTAATTCCTTTAATATTGTCACATTTTCTTATAGAGGTAAGAAAAGGTTCAATGCCAATTAAAAATAAAAGAGGGGAAAGAGGACATCCTTGCCTTGTACCTCTAAAAAGCAAAAATTGATTTGAGACTTGTCCATTAATAAATAAACAAGCAGTAGGGGCGAAATATAGAGCTGAAATCATGCGTATAAAAGTATCTCCAAAATTAAATGAGGACAACGTATGAAATAAAAATTGCCAATGGATTTTATCGAATGCTTTCTCAGCATCTAAGGCTAAAATTCCAGATGGCAACGTTAAAGTAGGACTTTGTTCAATAATATGTAGCAAGGTTCTTGTATTATGAGCAGAATATCTATTCTTCATAAAACCAGATTGATCCGGGTGTATAATAGAATCTAATATGGGGCCCAATCTAGTAGCAAGTATTTTAGCATATAATTTACAATCTTGATTAATTAAGGATATAGGGCGATAATTAGACACAAGAGTGGGATCCTTATCTGGTTTTGGAAGTACTATAATTAACGCTTCTGTAAAAGAACCAGAGGTAGATCCTGTGGATCCGAAAAACATAAATAGTTGGTGTAAAAAGGTAAAAGGTATGACTGAAATTCTTTGTAGAATTCCGCTGGAATCCCATCAGGACCAAGAGATTTGTTCTTTTTAAGGGATTTTATAGCTGATAAGATTTCATCTTTGGTAAAAGGTGCATCAAGTCCAATTTTATCTGATTGTGGAATCTTGGGTAACTCACAGGAATTTAAAAAGGAGTCGATTAAAGAAGCATCCTGAAAATCGGGTTTATTATATAATTTAGAATAGAAATTCAAAAATTCATTAACGATTTCATTGTGAGAGAGAGCAATTTTACCATGGGCACCATGAATTGAATTGATTTGAGATTTATCCTTTTTTATACGTAAATAATTAGCTAATAGCCTTCCAGATCTATTGGTATTAAAACTAAATCTGGCTTTAGCATTAGAGATTTGGATACCTGCTCTTTTACTTAGGATTGAATTAAATTCATAACGCAATTATTGTAGTTTAAATTTATATTGAGGATTGTTGGATGTAATAAAAAGTCGCTCAAATTTTGCAATCTGTTTTTGAAGATTTTTAGCATTTGCATGAAAGGTTTTATTTTCGTGGGCCATAATAGATATAGTTACACCCCTAATATAAGCTTTAAAAGCATCCCATCTATTAATCATAGAAGTAGAACCTTCAGGGTTGAGTATAAAATATTCTTGAATGGCAGATAAAAGTTTAGGCTTGTTAAACTCATTTAAAATTATACCAGTGTTCATACGCCATCTAGATTGTTTAGTAAAAGATGAATCTAAATTCAAAACCAAAGAAATCATAGCATGATCTGAGATGTCAATGTTACCAATAGTAGGAGCAGTTATTGAACCAATTAGATGCCTAGAAACCAATAAACAATCAATTCTAGAGTGGGAATTGTGAGGATTTGAGAAGAATGTGAAACATTTTTCTGTAGGAAAATGTAATCTCCAAATATCAACTAACTTAGTGGCTTGAATAAATGATTTGAAAGCAAAATAAACTTTAGAAGGGTGAAACTTAGTAAGAGATAATCTATCCAATAAAGGGTCCGAGATAACATTAAAATCACCTCCAACAATTAAAGGGGCATTACCGACCTTTAGAACCTCGGTTGTAAGCTTAGTCCAAAAACTGGGTCATCTGCAGTAGGACCATAAACATTTAATAAAAATAGAACTGAGTCATGAACTTTAATTTTAACTAGAATGTATCTACCATCCTTATCAGAAATTTTACTCAAAATTTGACAGTGAAGTTTTTTGCAAACAAAATAGCTACACCATTTTTTTACCATTAGCAGGGAAGAAGCAATCACATCCACCCATTTCTTCTTCATATAATCTAAAATGTTATCATCTATATGAGTTTCTTGCATAAAACAAACATCCGCTTTGCAACTACTTAGATAATCTAAACTTTTTGTACGTTTAACTGGATGGCGCAATCCTTTAACATTTAATGAAACTATTTTAAAATTATGTGTATTAGCCATAATAGAAGAAAGGAGAAAAGGAGATCAAAAAGAGGAAGATAAAGAAGATCAAGAGAATGAGAAAAAGGTAGCACCAAATAAGGAAAAGGGAAAGGAAAAATGAAAAAGGATGGAAAAAACGACAAACAAAAGACATAAATGTGAAATAGATATCGAAATTTTTATTTTGGATTTTCTCAGCAACTACTGAACGGATTTACACCATTTTTAAAAGGGTGCTTTCTGAACCAAGCACTACCTTTTTGCCAAATTTGGTGTAATTCCGTTCAGCAGTTTTGCTGTAGCCTTGCATAAAGTTTCCTATGGGAAATTGATTTTTTCACTCTTATTTTTGAATTACTCCGCAACTACTGAATGGATTTACACCATTTAAAAAAAGGTCGCTTTCTGAACCAAGCGCCACCTTTTTGAAAAATTTGGTGTAATTCCATTCAGCAGTTCGGGCTGTAGCCGTGGCTAAAATTTCCTATGGGAATTAACATGGAGAAAACACGTTTTGGGACCCCCTTTTTCTCGGCCCCGCTTGATGAATCACCCCGAAACTTTCAAGACAGGAGCGGACCGGAGCGCCCCACTAGTTTTGAAAATTTCGCGATGATTCGTCAAACGACGCCAAACTTATTGGGAATAGAATGTTGCGGATTTCATATGGATAATAGGTCCTAACTGTAACTATCTACTGGCGACCGCCAGTAGATTATATATATATATATATATATATATATATATATATATATATATATATATATATATATATATATATATATATATGTACACATGTATTATTGTGATTGTTTTCAATAGATTTAATTGATATCATTTGAGCTACATCAAAGATCAGTTGTCAAGGTTTTATAACTTGATTCATAAATGACTAAAAGGGACAAAATACACAGGCATACACTCACTACTGGCCTTCATCAATATTCACAATTTAGTGTCATAACTGCAAACACAGAGGTAAAAAAGGCAACACATCATATGGTGGTGAGGTGAAGAGATAAATAGATAAATGCATGCTGATGGCATACTAATAGCACTAGCAGAAGGCCTAGGTCCAAGAGTCATATGAAATCAATCCAAATCTCTGGCTATATAATTATACTTGGGAAATTTGAACTTCATGTTGTCACACTATATCCACCATCAAACACTCAATAAATTGGGAATTACAAATGGCTGAAAATGAAAGTACCTATTGTCCAGAAATGCCTAGAACATTTAGAGCATGAAAACTGTAAACAACACTGGTACAAATAATTCTATACATGAATGGAAAGCTGAATATGCAATGCTCTGCAAGGTGGAGCACAACAATTTAAATGATGACCAACCCTGCCAATTACTATGGGTCTGATTTAGTTTGCGGCGGACAGGTTACTCCATCACAATGAAATATATATTTTTTTTCGCCATACAGGAAATCCATCATCGTTGTGACGGAGTAACTCGTCCTCCGAGATCTAAATCAGGCCTTATGTCTTTTCATTAGGTTTGGTGGTCCAGGGCACACAAGTATTATTGGGACCTACTCAAGGGAGTTTGGGCCTTTAACTGCTACGTCTGAGGGCTTGGCCTAATATGGACACTGATAACTGAGCACAAGGTGTACACCATTAACACTTGACTCTCAAGATAGAGATGCAAGCAGTCCAAGGCTTATTCAGGAAGGTGGTATAGGATAGAGGGTCAGATTAGCATAGTGCTGCTCAATAAAACTAAGTACTGTTAGTGTTTTCACTTTATAAAAAGATGAAGTACTTTATTACACTAGCTACTTAATACAACACCAAAATATGGTTCGGGGGACACAAGGTCTACTAATATGATTCTACTGCTAACTGGACAAAGTGCTGGCTCACAGTGTTGGGATTTAACAGTGCCCTGTTTCTTTCTGGGACACATTGGTAAGTCTTTAGTGTGAATTGTCCTGATTTAGTGGATTTCTCTGGCTAATAATAAAGTCTGCACAAGCATTCAGACTCATAGGAGGTTAGTTGCACTGTTTTACCTGGAGCTCTGCAGCAGGACTCCAGATGAGGTATCCTCCTTACTCTCATGCGAGCAGCTGTTTCAGAGAAGCAAACGGTAATACAGAGGAGCAGTCATAGTTCACTATGTGATTCGGGCAAAAAGCAAATGTTGCGGGGATTCTGCACATACACAGAACTATGCGCAGGAAAACAGGACCTCGGTGTGTAGGGGCTGAGCCTTCCTACCGCCTCAGTACCCAAAATCCCAAAACCGACTAGCTATAGTGTCTCATTCACTCTCCTACAAAATCACGAAGCTACAAATGATTATACAACCCAGAACACAACACTCCCAACTCTCTCTGGAATCGCAGTAGCAAGACATACCCAGGGGCGTAGCTAGGCCTTAGGCTGCCCGTGGCGGCCCCAGCGTTTGCCGACCTCGGCAAAATGATTGAAGAGCCGGGGGGGTGGTGGTAGCGGCCGATTCTTGCGGCCGCAACGGCTGCAGGTAAGAGCGGGGGGAAAGGGGGCCGGCTGCCGCCCCCATCGCCCCCCCTAGCTACGCCACTGGACATACCCTTTCGCTCACTCACTCGTACTTGTCCACAATAAGAATTGACAGAGTCACTGTAATAGCTCAAAACATTTATTTTAACTATAGTGCTCTATGATGCAGTATACGAGCCACTACCAGCAGCAAAACGCATAAACCTACTTAGCATTGTTGCCATTCCGTAGATTATAAAGGGGAACATCATCGTATACAGACAGTGGATAAAGGACTATAAGGCCTAACCACCCTCCCCTTGACTAGAAGAAGTTTTATTATATAAAAGAAGAGCTCTGAGCTTTGTCAGCAGACCCCATACCTTAGTGACTAGATGGTATTTTTACATCATAGGAACGGCATAGCTCTTCTCCCTGGAAAGGTCCCTCTCCAAGTGTGTTTTAGAACAACATGCATCCCCATAATATCAAAGCACGAGTTTCCAGCAGAAGCAGCTGTGTTAGCATGTTTTGTCTAGATGCTAGGGACTGACCAGAACAGAATAACAAGGGGCATTGTTTATCGACCTTGCACATCGTGTTCAGACGAAACTCCAGGAACAGGCAGAGAACGTAGAAAGCAGACGTTCCTCATGTGAAAGGCACAAACAGAGTCTTACAAAATAAAGTCATGTAGTAACGTGCACAAAAGCAGCATCATGGCAGCAGAGCTCATGCTAACTTAGCAATGTCGACAATGACACTAGCGGCCATATGACGCAAACCCAACCCCCAAACAAAGATGAACAACTCACTCACAGATCTTGAAGCGAGTTTGCAGGTTGTCTGAGAGTTGATACCAAAAGCCACGTTCCAGGATCACCGGCACATGATAGAATGGGGGTTCAAGGTCAGCATGGGCAGGCACACTTGGGTCACAGTGACAATTGTGGACACTTCAGTCATACTAGTGTTATCTCCAGTAGTCAGCCCTCACTGGCCTAATCCATTCACTTCCATGTCATGGATGGAGATGAGAAACATCTCAAGGCCCAATGAGGATAGCAGGGGACACACTGCAGAAGCAGAGATCACATCACAGCTCTGGGAAGCAGCGGCCATGATCTTGATGTGAGCTGACAATTTCTTAATTTGTCAGTTCACTCTTTTGGGCACTTCCTTCACCAGGCTTCTGGGCTTCTTTCTCTGGATAGATTCTTCCTGCTGGAATACCTTTAGGTCTTGGCTGGCAAGACAGGCTCCTTTACCAAGGCAGACCTGCAGCTACCTTGAGTAGACGTTTGCAGACTTCTTCAGGTGGTGTTTCCTCACCTCTGGGAGGCTGAGTGTTAAGAACATCAGTGCTGGATTGTAGACGTTTCCCACAAACCTTCATGCTGTCACCTCCACTAGTCAGTTAGAAGTCCTGTCAGTTTAAGTCCTTCTCACTGACAGTTTAAGTCCTTCTCATATATTTCTTTCTCAGAGATAATTTGTGTATTTCACATGTGCTGTTCTTGAGTCAGTTCAAAGATGTTCCTTCACTTTCTGAATCCCTCTTCTTCCAGAGTCGACACACCTTTTCCCCTGTTGATGGCAGGCAGCAGACGGTGATAATGGGAATCTCCAATGGGAGAACTCCACAACAGGAGCACAAAGACATAAACCGTCACACTTGACACAAATCAGCCTTTTGGGAGCAGCAAACACTAGGGGAACAACGAGGGCAGACCCTTCCATAGGCTATGCCTGCACTTAGAGGAGAACACAGCCTCCAGACTCCCAGTACCCTTCATCTAAACTAATGAGAGCATTCCTGAAAGGAATAAAAGGCATGACACAGCAAACGTCACTTCTGCTCATCAAAAGAGATCACTGTCTTATTCCTGAGACACTTTTATACTAAAAAGGATCCCTTGAAAAACTGCTATTTGGCGAGCAACAGGAGAAAATACAAATTACATTTGAAAAAAGAGTCCGCCAACCCTGCCATCTAAAGTATTCACTTAATATAGAGAGCAACTAATGCAAAGCAGAGCACGATAAAGATTTACACAAGGAATTTACACAAATAATTGTATAAATGTATTTCAGTATTCAACCTTAAATAACAATTTTATCATAATCAGTAATTATCTTGCAATTTACATGCATAATTTCATCAAGGTGATTTACAAATAAGTAAACAACATCAGGAAACAGAAACTATTAAAAAATCACAAACCCCTCACCCCTTAGTCATAACACATCATGTCATTCATACAACAAATTAACATTCACATCCAACAGTTACTCACCATCTAAAATCGATAATAGGCCAACGTTCAATGTATGGCCCAATGTGGGACTGATACAAGGGCAAGAGAACACAATTCCTGAAAAACGATTCGCTAATACAAAAAGCGTATTTTTGTCTTCTAAACAGCTATCTGCTGTCGACTTGCATAATGGTCCTCTAACCGTTCACCTTCCCCAGTATGACACAATAGAAGAAATATTTGGAGAACAGCAAAAGGAAAGGGGCACCACCTAAAATGATATACAGCTAAGGAATAAAATGTTTATTGGCATGTGTGTAAACATTAATTACATGGTTTGCAAACATAATGATGAAATGTTCCATGTCACCTCTGCCTTGATAACCTTAATAATACAAAGTTACAGACCTCCTCAACCAAGCACATCAAAAAATGCATGCAAGGACATTGACTTATGATTGATTTTGTAGTGTTAATGAGTGTTGGATATGGCTTCTTAGTTGTTGTATGAGTGACACGATGAGTTGTGACTAAAGGGTGGGGGATTGTGAATTTTTAGTAGTATATTATTCTTGATGTTATTTACTTATTTGTAAATTACCATGATGAAATTATGCATGTAAACTGTGAGATGAGTTATTGACCAAGACAAAATTGTTATCTAAGGTTGATTGTTGAAATAAATATATAAAAATATTTGTATACAGTCCTTGTGTAGTTTATCCTTTCTGTGAAACGTCAGAATCTATTTCCATACAAAAACCTCAGGAATGCTAGCAATACACAATGTTATTCTGGGAGGCTATACTAATCCCCATCTTGTACATTATGTGGTGGCAGTCTAAGATGGATTCCACTGACTATCTGTCATACAGTGTATACACTCCACTGGCATATACTATCATCTACCGGTAGCACATAAATGCGTTACACAAAGGATGTAGGGAGGTACCTGCCCATGTAAAACGTAGGCAAAACTTAAAGGGGTTTAGGTCGGTAGACCACTCATCAAATGCAGAGAACAGGGGAAAAGGCATGTTCTGTGACTTTGACTAAGACATACACTGCCACAACTGCCAAACTCCTGTTACTTGATAAGTGGACAGTAATCACTCTTGCTAAAGGAGGTATACATGGTTGGCCCCTTCCGATCAAAGACCCCTCACTCTCATATGCCAATTACACTAATCAGACCTCAGGGTGCACAGATGCTCACCATGCAAGAAGTAACCAGATAAAACTAATGCACAGAAGATACTTTCTTTAGGGTAACATGATAGGTGTGCAAGTTGCAAAACCATACTGAGGAAATTCCTATCCTACTAGATACCCCTTCCAAATCTTAGAACTGAGATCTTTACTGTGCCTTTGGAGAATACCTGTTGTTTAATTGGCAATCCCATCGGGAGAGTCCATCTGCATTCCCATTCTGCAGCCTGCCTTTGTGATCCACAATGAAGCCAAATCCTTTTAAAGAGATTTACTAACCGAGCAACCGGGAGTTCTTTACTTCTCACCCTTAATTGCCATCAAACTGAGTGGCTGCCTGATTCAAAAGGGAGTTGCAACTCGTAAAGTTATGAGTGGGGAGTCTCCGCACTCGGGCTGAATCTCCGCACTGAGCACTGCAGTGCAGAGATTCTGTCCCGAGTGTGGAGACTCCGCACTTGTAACTTGCGAGACATAAGTACCTTTGTGAATAAGATCCATGGTGTCAAACAAGTAGAGAACAACCTACAAATGGTCCAAACTTTTGCAGAGCATTCCTTCTCAATGGCAGCCCAGTCTCAACTGATGAAGGCAACTAGACGCTCACCTTTTCTTGTTATCAAGTTGAACGAGAACTGCTTCAATAACATTGTCCAAAGCATCAGTCTGCACCAAGAAGGACTGATCGTAGTCAGGTAATTTCAACACAGTAGCATTGCATAGTGAGGCCTTCAGGTCCTCAAAAGCAATCTGGCATTCTGCAGACATATCAATTTCCTAATCTGATCCTTGGAGGTCAGAGCTGTCAGTTGAGAAACTATAGATATATAGTTGTCCACAAAATTCTTGTAGTACGCCGTAAGATCTGGAAAGGCTCACACCATAGTTTGTCTTGTGAGTACCCCAATCTGACACTGCTTGAATTTAGGCTTATAATGATCTGACCTTCCCTTTGCCAACACAGTGTCCAAGATAGGTTACACAGTACAGACGTTCTTGGCACTTGGTAGCCTTAACCCCTTCGGTGCGTCGGACGGCCCGGGGCCGTCTGACGTACCAGTGCTCATGTGCGTCAGACGGCCCCTGGCCGTCCTCGCACTTGGCACAGGGAATCCTTCTGGTGCGGGCACCAGAGGGATTTCCTTTCCCCCCCAACAGCCTTGGGAGCTGGGGAAGAGCTTCATTTTACTCGGTAGACCAAGGGGAACGTTACGTGGTAGGACATTTGTGCCGGCACAATGATCCCACTCAAAAATGTGTGGCAAAGTGCTTTTTTCAGCTAAATTTGAGGTTTGCAGGGGATTCTGGGTAGGAAAACGTTGCGGGATCCACGCAAGCCATACCTCAATGGACTCCCCAGGGTGTCTAGTTTTCAGAAATGTGTGGGTTTGTTAAGTTTTCCTAGATGGCTGCTGGGCCCGGGGCCAAAAACCCAGGTGCCCACCTTGCAAAACCAGGTCGTTTTGTGATAGGTAATTTTGATGTCTCCACAATACGTTTTGGGCCCTTGCCTGTCGCGGGTACTTGACCCACCCACACAAGTGAGGTACCATTTTTATCGGGAGACTTTGGAGAATGCAGGGTGGGTGGATGTTTGTGGTCCCACGCAGATTCTAGAACTTTCCATCACAGAAATGTGGGGAAAATGTTTGTTTTTTTACAAAGTTTGAGGTTTGCAAGGGATTCTGGGTAACAGAACCTGGTGAGAGCCAGAAAAATCACCCCATCCTGGATTCCCCTGGGTGTCTAGTTTTAAAAAATGTAAAGGTTTTCTAGGTTTCCCTAGTTGCCTGCAGAGCTAGGGTTCAAAATCTACAGCTAGGCACTTTGCCAAGAAAGGGTCAGTTTTCACTGTAAAAATGTGGTGTGTCCACGTTGCGTTTTGGGTCGTTTCCTGTCGCGGGCACTAGGCCTACCCACACAAGTGAGGTATCATTTTTATTGGACGACTTTGGGGAATGCGGGGTGGGTGGAATTTTGTGGATCCACGCGGATTCCAAAACTTTTCATCACAGAAATGTTAGGAATTTTCTTTTAATTTTTTTTTACAAAGTTTGAGGTTTGCAAGGGATTCTGGATAAGAGAACCTGGTGAGAGCCAGATAAATCATCCCATCCTAGATTCCCCTGGGTGTCTAGTTTTTAAAAATGTATAGGTTTGCTAGGTTTCCCTAGGTGCCGGCAGAGCTAGGGTTCAAAATCTACAGCTAGGCCCTTTGCAAAAAAAGGGTCAGTTTTTGCTGTAAAAATGTGGTGTGTCCATGTTGCATTTTGCGCCGTTTCCAGTCGCGGGCACCAGGCCTACCCACACAAGTGAGGTATTATTTTTATTGGAAGACGTTGGGGAATGCAGCGTGGGTTGAATTTTGTGGATCTACGCAGATTCCAGAACTTTCCATCACAGAAATGTGAGGAAAATGTGTTTTTTTTTACAAAGTTTGAGGTTTGCAAGGGATTCTGGGTAACAGAACCTGGTGAGAGCCAGACAAATCACCCCATCCTGGATTCCCCTGTGTGTCTAGTTTTCAATAATGTATAGGTTTGCTAGGTTTCCCTAGGTGCCGGCAGAGCTAGGGTTCAAAATCTACAGCTAGGCACTTTGGAAAAAAAGGTCAGTTTTCACTGTAAAAATGTGTGTGTCCACGTTGCGTTTTGGGCCATTTCCTGTTGCGGGCACTAGGCCTGCTCAGACAAGTGAGGTACATTTTTCTCGGAAGACTTTTGGGAATGCGGGGTGGGTGGAATTTTGTGGATCCATGCAGATTCCAGAACTTTCCATCACAGAAATGTGAGGAAAATGTGTTTTTTTTTACAACGTTTGAGGTTTGCAAGGTATTCTGGGTAAAAGAACCTGGTGAGAGCCAGACAAATCACCCCATCCTGGATTCCCCTGCGTGTATAGTTTTCAATAATGTATAGGTTTGCTAGGTTTCCCTAGGTGCCGGCAAAGCTAGGGTTCAAAATCTACAGCTAGGCCAGTTTTCACTGTAAAAATGTGGTGTGTACACGTTGGATTTTGGGCCATTTCCTGTCGTGGGCACTAGGCCCACCCACAAAAGTGAGTTACCATTTTTATCAGGAGACTTAGGGAAACAAAGAATTGTAGAGCAATTCTTATTACCTATTGACTCTCGATGCATTTCTGCCTTCCAAATGTAGGACATTGTGTAAAAAAGAAATCATTTTGAAAAATGTCCTATAATTCACATGCTAGTATGGGTACCCGCAATTTCGGAGATGTGCAAATAGCTACTGTTTCTAAACTCTATATTTTGTTCCCATTTCAGAAACACATAGGTGTCTTTCATACCGATTTTTCACTGTTTATATTTTCCCAAATGAATTGCTATATACCCGGTACACAATAAAAAGCCATTGCTAGACGCTGCTCAGTTATTGGCTCCGGGTTCGTTGGGTTCTTGGTGAACCTACAAGTCCTATATATGACCACAACCAGAAGGGTCCAAATGATGTAACGGTATATTGCTTTTAAAAATCTGTCATACTTAGAAGAAGTTACAGGTAAAAACATTGGCACAAATGGCAGTTTTTTCAACTCATTTTCAACTGTTAATTTCTATAAAAATACCTTGACGGATCTACACAAATGACCCCTTACTGAATTCAGAATTTTGTCTACTTTTTTTTAAATGTATAGCTTTTTAAGATCCATTATTGCTTTCATACCCATTTCTACCATTAACTGGAAGGAGGTTGAAAGCAGAAAAAACAGCAAAAATAGGCTCTGTCCCAGTAAAATGCCAAAACTGTGTATAAAATTTTGGTTTTCTGACAAAAGTCAGTCTGTCCCTGAAAGCTGCGAAGATGGTGATTTCAGCACCACAAACCCTTTGTTGATACCAGTTGCAGGCAAGAAAACAGACGCTTTCATCTTCAGCACTTTTTTCCAATTTTTCCCGAAAAAACCAAACTTTGGCTGTATTTTGGCTAATTTCAGGGTCCCCTCCAAGGGAATCAACAAACCGTGGGTTCACCTTTAAAATCCCCATGATGTCGGAAGAAAAGGACGCAAATTTGGCGTGGATACCTTATGTGGTCAAAAAGTTACAGGGGCCTATGCGTGAACTACCCCAAATCGCCCAAAAAAGGCTTAGCACAGGGAGGGAAAAGGCCTAGCAGCGAAAGAGTTAATGGTCAGTTTGAGCTCCTAAAGCCTGCTCAACTCCAGTTCATGGAATTTTAGGTGGTCCATCGTTGAGTTACTGAACACAGGAATATTGTTAAGTTGACTATGCCCACCTGACAACATGTAGTTGGACAAGAACTGAAAAGTGGTGGGGCATTCCTCAGCCGGACATGGATCATCCTACTCTAGTATGATCACTCTAGCATTCATTTGGTACTAGGCAGCAGGGCTAGGCAGCAGGGCAGTATACCAGAAACCACTGAATAGACCAAAGGTAATACATTACTTAGCATCTCCCAACCTATGCATTAGCTCATCATTTAGGGGAACAGGTGTACATAAGCTTTGGTCACACTGAGAGGCTGACAACCCATGCATAGGTGTAGATCTGCTCATCCTTGCTTTAGAACCAACACTACTGGGTTAGTCCAAGTACTACAGGTGTACTCAATAACTCCCATGTCCAGCATCTTTGAAACCTCTGCCCTAACGTATTCCTAGACCTGGTCTAACATCCTATATATTTTGCTTTCTACAGGCAGGCAAACTATCCCCTGTGCCTAGGTCTTGAACAAAAAAGGGTGTGCGCCCTGTGGACAGAGAGGTAGAGAAATCATCCCCAAACCACCTACACTCTACTTGATGTTCAGGAGTTAGGTCAGCTTCACACTTTACCCCTTCCTCAGAGGCCTCTTTGTCATCTCTGCAGCCAATCAGAAATTGGCTCATTGTACTCCTCAACCTCCTATGCCATTGCTAGGGTGTTCACCGTGTACACCTCGAGCCTGTTCACAGGGTTAACCCTCCTGAATTTCTGTGTGGCATATATGTCAAATAGGTAGTTAACTTCAGACACATTCCGGACAACTTTGTTAAACCTCACCATTTGCCCTCTGAGGTTCAGGGGATAATGGGCTTCAGAACCAGTAACTCTTAAACCTCTTGATTCCCAGTCAGCATTGCTTTCTGGTAATGACGTTAATAGGCCCCATGCACAAATGCTCCCCTTCTTACATGTTCATGTTTAAAGTTGACATGCTTTTGTATGATGACTTTTAGCACATTTTGTTTGCATCGTTGTATGTGATACTGTACTCAGAAAGTGTTTTGCTTACAAATACATTTTTACATAGGCATATTATCATACCATCGTACATTTTGTCCAAGAACCAAGTACACTGTGCAAACTACTCTTGCATATTATTGTATGTTAGGAGACAGCTCTGAATTGGTAGAATCAACAATGACAGCCGGATCTGAACTCACGCACAGCTTGAATGGGTCAAGTTTTTATTATATAAACTGCCCTAAGCCTTTGTTTGGCAGAGGAGCATTTCCATTGATTGTCATGGCCGTCCCATGCCTGAATTCTAGCCCATCTGAATCTCATCACTTTCCTGAGAGGGATGGCAGTCTGTTCTACACCAGACTGGCTTCCGGATAAAACACACACACAGGTAAATGGGGAGATAGAAAACTCCAGGTATCTGGCAGAACCGCATTCACCCTAAGCTCTCTAGGATAAGTAGTGCTAGTTAGGGGTACAATTATATGTTTTCATATAATCAATGCAATGATTATAATGGTTACATTATTTATCTCTTTCACCATTCATGTATTTCTGGTGACAATGCTCTGCTTCCTTCTACTGATCATTGCAACACACGTATTTTACACAACAATCCAATTGCTTCAATAAATGTTTAAAATGCCAATTTGTGTATATCTTGTGACTCACTTTGGGCATGCATGAGATAACAACAAAAGAGTAGATCTTTTTCCACAATTTCCTTGGAGGAATTAGTGTTGTCATGTTCTGAGATTGCGGACATCATCAGGTACCCTTATAGGTTTACGTGTCCAGATGGCGCACTGCGATCTAGCCAGGAACCAGGTCAACATATTCTAATGGAATGAGTGGACGTAGTCCCCATAGTTTTGATGCTTATGTTGCCCAAATGAATAATCTTACTGAATTAGTGGGAACAGTACAACAATATCACCTCTTCATCAGCTCTTGGCTAGCCTGAAGACCTTTCTTTGAGTTGTCAGTGTATCATGTCATCATATTTCTAAGGCCAATCATATACTCAGAAGTTCATTTCCAACTGTTTCAGTAGGCTGCAGAAAGGAAATCCAAATAGTAGTTCAAAGGGGCTAAATCATACACACTTCCTTGGAATCCACTTGTAGATAAGGAAGAGACATGGTAGAAAAAGATCCCCACTCGTCATGCGGTTTTCAGGTAAAATATACTTTATATTTGTAGGTATCTTGTTAAAAAACTCCACCATTCAATTGGTCTGTGA
Source organism: Calotriton arnoldi (assembly GCA_963921515.1). NCBI lineage: Eukaryota > Metazoa > Chordata > Amphibia > Caudata > Salamandridae > Calotriton > Calotriton arnoldi. The sequence goes on along the minus strand of CAWUFW010004116.1, from coordinate 600,130 downwards.
CTTGTGCTCTGTGGGGGAGGGGTATGTCAAAGGCACTTGCTCCCAAATCTCTCTTATGTTAGAGGAGATGAATTTAGGGGCATATTTACTATTATTTCATGCAACGCAGCATGGCAAAGAAACTTGCTGCACTGCATTGCATGAAAGGGAAGGAGCAGAAATGCTCCGTATTACATGAGGGCCTGAGTTATGGGCAAAATTGTTCCTGTGTAGGAAGAGGTACCTTCCTGCACAAAAACAATCCTTAGAGGTAATTTCCTTTTTCTATGTGTGCTGCACACATGGAAAGAGGTAATAACTAGGAAAAAATTAAGATATTTGTTACGCCTCCATGTAGTAGGCACACTATTTTGGTGCAATCACAAGATTACAAGAGATATAAATCTGTAAATCTGAGTTTGCGTCAAATTCCATGGGTGGATGCACACAGAGTCAGACTGGGACAAAAAATAGACCTGGGCACCAAAATACAAGTGGCTCCCCTCAGCGAACCAGATGGATAAAACAGTGGCCCACATTTCTAAATAAGGAGAGTTTAGAATTTTTAAAGACACACTGTGTCGGTTTTCTTCAGGGTATGGAAGACTGCATGTATTTATGTTTGCTGCAGGCAATGCTACAATAATATCAGGGAAATCAACAGTAAGAAACGGTGCACAACTCAACCTTCTTGCATGTAAATGTAATTGTGAGGTGTTGCCAGTGGTCAATGACATGAAGGCTACCTTGGAAACTTAAATACATACAATAGCAATTTACCTCAATGTAGTCCGAGGAGATCTTAAGAACATTTTTTTAAAGGTCACAAATGTTGAGGTCTCTATAAGGACCAACATGGATAACGTTGCAAATTTTGAAGCAGCAGTCATGGATCTACAAAAGAAAGAAAAGCAAGTTGAGGATGCAGAGGGTTGGTCTCAGAGAAGCAATATAAAGATGGTGGGCCTAGCCAGAAAGTCTGAGGAGAGAGAGGAAGCATGGAATTCTTCTTGAAGCACTGAATCATGCCGGTGCTGTGGCCGAAAGACATGTCGTCTGTTTTCTCGGTCGAAAAAAACACACGTTACTCACATTTAAACAAATGACTGTATTTTCCTGTTATAAATATGGCACCATGTCTACAGGCCACTGGGAACAATATGTCTGCTGTTTGTAAAGACAATTTGGCATGTGGGAAAATTAAAATGATGAGTTTTATGTAATGCATATAAACATAAAGTTAACTCTTCACTTGAACTTTCACCCATTTCAAAGTTTTGCATTTAGACACAGCAAGCCTCTTGCTCCCAGTGGCTGGTAGACATGCTGCCATATTTATAAATGAACAATATAGCAATTTTTTTAAATAGGAGAAATTTAAAGTGCAGAAAAATGTTCCATCAAGTACAGAAAAATGTTCCTTATTAGGAAAATTTTTGCAGAACAGTTTTTGCACTTCAAATTTCTCACATATAAGAAAAAATTGGTTGTGTGTTTGTGTTGTACATGTAACGGTACCACATATGGTGAAAGGTTTGCCCTGTGCCACAAATATATTTGACACAGGCTCTCAGTCACCCATACACATATCCCATTCATTCCCACACATGTTCTTACATCCCCACAGACCATGCACTTACAGATGCACATGGCAGCCCTATCATTGTACCCCTAGTCACAGTATTTTGTTCAAACCATAGTATCGGTCTCCATGGACATTTGGTTTAAAGTCAATGAAGCTGGGCGTGGGGGTGTTTGGTGACAATGCACAAGTTACGTGGCCTTCAGTAGCTCATGATGATTTTCACTGATCAGAAGTAGCTCTCATTACAGAAAAGGACGAAGACCACTGATATAATACTTTTGAAATGTACAAACTAAATATGCAATTAACATTTATTAAAAATGATCACATTACTTCTATTTAATTTTATAATGCACCTTTAATAATGTTTATACATCATAAAAATATGTTTTTTTCACTTAAGGTTGGATGTTTTTAATTTAAACGTCATCATTTTTAAAATTTTATACATGCAAAATAATTAAATTGTTAATTTAAATTTAAGTTATTAATGCTGTAACTTTTTTATATTGGTCAATTATTAAAATAATTATACAATTAATTAGCATTAGTATTTAACATACAAATATTTTAGTAATTTTTTAACAAGTTGAATCAATCAATCAATCAATCATGTCACTTATAAAGCGCACTACATACCCGCGAGGGTCTCAAGGCGCTGGGGGAAGAGGGGGGTGGTGCTGCTACTGATCGAAGAGCCAGGTCTTGAGGAGTCTTCTGAAGGCCAGTAGGTCTTGGGTCTGTCGGAGGTTGGTGGGGAGGGTGTTCCAGGTCTTGGTGGCGAGGTGGGAGAAGGATCTGCCGCCGGCGGTCGTTTTCCGGATGCGGGGGCTGTGGCGAGGGCGAGGCTGGTCGAGCGGAGCTGGCGGGTGGGGGTGTAGAAGCTGAGTCGTCTGTTGAGGTAGGCTGGTCCGGAGTTGTGGAGTGCTTTGTGTGCGTGGGTGAGGAGCTTGAAGGTTATCCTCTTGTTGACAGGGAGCCAGTGCAGGTCTCTCAGGTGGGGTGTGATGTGGCTGCGTCGGGGGATGTCGAGGATAAGACATGCAGAGGCGTTCTCGATGCGTTGCAGCCGTCTCAGGAGCTTAGCCGTCGTTCCTGCGTAGAGGGCGTTTCCGTAGTCCAGCCTGCTGGTGACGAGGGCCTGGGTGACTGTTTTTCTTGTTTCGGTGGGGATCCACTTGAAGATCCTGCGGAGCATTCGGAGGATGTTGAAGCAGGATGAGGAAACGGCGTTGACCTGCTTAGTCATGGAGAGAGGGTGGGGTCGAGGATGACCCCTAGGTTGCGTACGTGGTCGGTGGGTGGCGGGGCTGTTCCCAGTGATGTTGGCCACCAGGAGTCGTCCCAGGCTGAAGGGTTGGAACCAAGGATGAGGACCTCCGTCTTGTCCGAGTTCAGCTTCAGGCGGCTGGTCCTCATCCATTCGGCGACGGCCTTCATTCCTTCGTGGAGGTGGGCTTTGGCGGTGTGAGGGTCTTTGGTGAGGGAGAGGATCAGCTGGGTGTCGTTGGCGTAGGAGATGATGTTGAGGTTGTGGTGTCGGGCGACATGGGCGAGGGGTGCCATGTAGATGTTGAACAGCGTTGGGCTGAGGGAGGAGCCTTGGGGTACGCCGCAGATGATCTTGGTGGCCTTGGATCGGAAGGGGGCGAGGCGGACGCTTTGTGTTCTGCCGGAAAGGAAGGATGTGGTCCAGTCCAGGGCCTTCTCTTGGATCCCGGCGTCGTGAAGGCGTGTTCGTAGTGTGTGGTGGCAGTCCGTGTCGAAGGCGGCTGATAGGTCCAGGAGGATGAGGGCTGCTGTTTCTCCGTTGTCTAGCAGGGTTCTGATGTCATCGGTGGCGGCGATGAGGGCGGTTTCGGTGTTGTGGTTGCTGCGGAAGCCGGACTGGGAAGGGTCCAGGATGTTGTTCTCCTCGAGGTAGCGGGTCAGTTGTTTATTGACGATTTTCTCGGTGACCTTCGCGGGGAACGGGAGCAGAGAGATGGGTCGGAAGTTCTTGAGGTCCTTGGGGTCTGCCTTGGGTTTCTTGAGTAAGGCGGTGATCTCGGCGTGCTTCCAGCTTTCCGGGAAGGTTGCTGTCTCGAAGGAGATGTTGATTATTTTCCGGAGATGGGCGCGATGGCTGTACTGGCTTTGTTGAAGATGTGGTGAGGGCACGGGTCTAGCGGTGAACCGGAGTGGATGGTGTTTCATGATCTCGCTGGTGTCCTCGTCGTTGATGTTGGTCCAGGAGAGCAGGAGGTTGGTGGTTGTGGGGGCAGTGGTCTCGGTGGTTGCCGGGGCGGTTGTGGTGTTGAAGCTGTCGTGGATGTCGGCGAATTTGCGGTGGAAGAAGGTGGCCAGTGAGTCGCACAGGACTCGCGATGGCTGGATGTCGTTGGTGTTGGAGCTGGGGTTGGAGAGTTCCTTCACGATGTTGAAGAGCTCTTTGCTGTTTTGTGCGTTGTTGTCTAGGCGGTCTTTGAGTGAGGCCCTTTTGGCGGATCTGATGAGGTAATGGTGACTGCGGGTGGCGCTCTTGTGGGCGGCGTAGCTGTCCGCTGTCCGTTCGTGGAGCCAGATCTTCTCCAGTTTTCGGCATGTTCGTTTGGAGGCCTGGAGGTCTTTGGTGAACCAGGTGGCTTTCTTGCTGGTGTGGCTGTTGGGCGGATTCTTGAGCGGGGCGAGGGTGTTGGCGCAGTCGTCGATCCACTGTCTGAGGTTGCGGGCGGCGGTGTCGGGGTCGGAGGGTTCGGCGGGTGGGCTCAGGGCGAGGGTTGTGGTTAGCTGGTCTTCCGTGACTCTGCTCCAGCAGCGGCGAGGCATTTGTTCGGTGCGGTGGTGCGTGGTGGGCTTCCTGTAGGTGAAGTGGATGCAGTGGTGGTCAGTCCAGTGGGGTTCGGAGGTGTGGTTGAAGGAGACGTGTGGGCTTGCGGAAAAGATGGAGTCGAGCGTGTGGCCGGCGGCGTGGGTGGGTGTAGTCACGAGCTGTCTGAGTCCGAGGGTGGCGAGGTTGTCGATCAGGGTGGTGGAGTTGGTGTCCTTGTTGTTCTCGAGGTGGAAGTTCAGGTCCCCGAGGAGGATGTAGTCCGTGGAGGCGATGGCGTGTGTGCTGACGAAGTCAGCGATGGAATCGCTGAACTGTGGTCGGGGTCCGGGGGTCTGTAGATGAGGGTTCCTCTGAGGGTGGTGTTGGGATCGGTGTGGATTTGGAAGTGCATGTGTTCGGCGGTGCTGAGGGTGTCGTCGGTGTTGGTTGAGACTCTGAGGGTGTTCCTGTGGACGATGGCGATGCCTCCTCCGACTCCGTTGGTGCGGTCCCTGCGGGTGATCTTGTATCCGTCCGGGATGGCAATGGCGATGTCGGGGGCTGAAGCGGGATTCAGCCAGGTCTCCGTCAGGAATGCGACGTCTGGGGAGGTTGAGTCGAGAAGGTCCCAGAGTTCGATGGCGTGTTTGCGGGCGGAGCGGGTGTTGAGGAGGATGCATCTGAGGTAGTTGGGTTCTTTCCTGGGCGGTGGTCTGGCGGGGCGGGTGCTGGCGAAGCTGCAGTTCCGGCAGGTGAAGGGCCCTTGGGTGCGCTTCAGGGTGGCCTGGTAGCAGGCGTGATCTTTTCCGGGGTTGAGTGCGTGGAGGGTGCTGGCGTCGTATCGGCGTCTGTTGATGTGGCGGGCGCGGGGGATGCCCGGACCAGGGGGTCTGGCGCTGGGCGCGGTCACGGTGCGGACGGGCGCAGACGGGCTTGCCTTAGGCGCGCCTTCGGCGTGCCAGCGGCGCGCCCGCTGCGCACGTCCGCTGCGCGGCCGCACAGCGGCCGCCATAAATGGGGAGGTGGGAGGGAGGAGCAGGGAATGGGGCAGCGAATGGGCAGGGAGGGGCGGGGCCGCAGGGCGCAGCGGCGGAAACAGGCACAGAAGGGAAAACGAGCACAATCAGGGCATCAAGGGGGCACAGAAAGGAAAAAACGAGCACAATGAGGGGCAGCAAGGGGGCACAGAAAGGAAAAAACTAGCACAATGAGGGGCAGCAAGGGGGCACAGAAAGGAAAAACGAGCACAATCAGGGGCAGCAAGGGGGCACAGAAAGGGAAAAAAACGAGCACAATCAGGGGCAGCAAGGGGGCACAGAAAGGAAAAAACTAGCACAATGAGGGGCAGCAAGGGGGCACAGAAAGGGAAAACGAGCACAATCAGGGGCAGCAAGGGGGGCACAGAAAGGAAAAACGAGGCACAATCAGGGGCAGCAAGGGGGCACAGAAAGGAAAAACGAGCACAATCAGGGGCAGCAAGGGGGCACAGAAAGGAAAAAACGAGCACAATCAGGGGCAGCAAGGGGGCACAGAAAGGAAAAAACGAGCACAATCAGGGGCAGCAAGGGGGCACAGAAGGAAAAAACGAGCACAATCAGGGGCAGCAAGGGGGCACAGAAAGGAAAAACGAACACAATCAGGGGCAGCAAGGGGGGCACAGAAGGAAAAAACGAGCACAATCAGGGGCAGCAAGGGGGCACATAAAGTAAAAACGAGCACAATCAGGGGCAGCAAGGGGGGCACAGAAAGGAAAAAACGAGCACAATCAGGGGCAGCAAGGGGGGCACAGAAAGGAAAAGAACGAGCACAATCAGGGGCAGCAAGGGGGGCACAGAAAGGAAAAAACGAGCACAATCAGGGGCAGCAAGGGGGCACAGAAAGGAAAAACGAGCACAATCAGGGGCAGCAGCAGGGCACACAGACGGAGCTGTGTGGTGGGGGAGCGACCTACCAGTCAAGGTCAGGGGTTGAATAAACCTTTAACCAACTTTACCATAGGGAGATCTACGCCCAATAGTGGCGATCTACGCCAATTGTACAGAACTTCAAATACAGTTCTAAAGTCACTACTAGTACTAACGTTACAGTTATGTATGCCATTTTTAATGATTCCACCCTCTACTTTCGAGAGTGGCTTAGTGAGCATTCCCTACCAGATATTGCCACCTCTTTGGGCTATAAGATATTAAAATGTGACAGAGTAGGACGCCAAGGTGGGGGCACGGCCATCATTTTTAAAGATTTGTATACATGTTTCACAGAATGCAGCTCATCTTCAGCCAATGGGACATTGTAAGCATTTCAATTGCCCAATAAGGAAAAAAATTCTGATGGCCGGTACTGTTGTCTATAGACTGCCGGGCTACAATTCTCAGTGGGCAGCCAATGTGTTTATGACCTGCCCCACTCATTTGAAAACATGATTTGTATATCATAATAAGTCATTCCAAAACTACATTTTGAAAATTTAGAAGATCCACTTTGCAAACAATTAGAAAATGATATGCTAACTCTAAAACTAACTCAAAAAATTAGTGATCCCACACACTGCGGACCATACCTTAGATTTGCTGTTTTCTAATTCTAATAGCATAAAAAATATTGAAATCTCTCTCCTCACGTGGTCTGATCACTTCAGTACAAGCTTCTAAATCAGTCAATCAATCAGGGTTCTTTTATATATATATATATATATATATATATGCAAAACAAATCTCCTTCCGTAAAAGTAGACAAGGGGACACGGCGGGGCTCTGAAGACTCCGTTTATTTAAAAAATCCGGCATGACGCGTTTCGGCGACTGCCTTTTTCAAATGCCTCGGGTGATCTGGGGTTTCAATTCACTCTGTGTGAGTCCATTCTCCTAAAGTAGTGTGGGGCACACCTGACTCACATTACATCAAGGACACTCACGCTGTTCAGTGTTCAGAGCCTGCAAGTCCCAGCATGCAGTTAGTCCGTGGTGCTAAGGAGTGTCTTTGTCAACCTTGTTGTTGCATACTCCAAGTGAGAGGCTGAATAATGTGGTTCAGGCTGAAACCTTGACACAGTGCTGGACAATAGACGGTTTCTCCTCCCTCACTTCCAACCGTCCTCTTCCCCGCTGGCAGTGTGCCTGGAGGCGCTGGTTCAAGTAACTGCGTTCTCTCCATACGTTATGGTCTGTCATTGACAACAGGTTCACTGCTTCCTGGGGACGGGCGGCGATCCAGGTGAGTTGCCATTGATACCTTGGATGCTTGCGGAAGGGTCCCCTTTGCGTGTCAGTGGCAGCATGCCAAATATGCAAAACAAATCTCCTTCCGTAAAAGTAGACAAGGGGACACGGCGGGGTTCTGAAGACTCCGTTTATTTCAAAAACCCGGCATGACGCGTTTTGGCGACTGCCTTTTTCAAATGCCTCAGGTGATCTGGGGTTTCAATTCACTCTGTGTGAGTCCATTCTCCTAAAGTAGTGTGGGACACACCTGACTCACATTACATCAAGGACACTCACGCTGTTCAGTGTTCAGAGACTGCAAGTCCCAGCATGCAGTTAGTCCGTGGTGCTAAGGAGTGTCTTTGTCAACCTTGTTGTTGCATACTCCAAGTGAGAGGCTGAATAATGTGGTTCAGGCTGAAACCTTGACACAGTGCTGGACAATAGACGGTTTCTCCGCCCTCACTTCCAACCGTCCTCTTCCCCGCTGGCAGTGTGGCTGGAGGCGCTGGTTCAAGTAGCTGCGTTCTCTCCATACGTTATGGTCTGTCATTGACAACAGGTTCACTGCTTCCTGGGGATGGGCGGCGATCCAGGTGAGTTGCCATTGATACCTTGGATGCTTGCGGAAGGGTCCCCTTTGCGTGTCAGTGGCAGCACGCCAAATATGCAAAACAAATCTCCTTCCGTAAAAGTAGACAAGGGGACACGGCGGGGCTCTGAAGACTCCGTTTATTTCAAAAACCCGGCATGACGCGTTTCGGCGACTGCCTTTTTCAAATGCCTCGGGTGATCTGGGGTTTCAATTCACTCTGTGTGAGTCCATTCTCCTAAATATATATGCTTTGCGGTGAACTGCAGAAAAAAGCCATGAAAGCAGTTGAAGTTCAATAAACTGCCTATCCAAGGATTCTTGTGTGCCGTCCATCTGTTTCGCCTTGGATTAAAGCAATTGGTATAAGCAGGGCGTTCTACAGGAGTTTTGCCGATATATATATATATAGATAAATATATATATATATATCTATTTCACAGAAAAAAAATATAGGTTTCAGGGACGTTATAGTTAGAAATTAGCATTTAAAAAACCTTTGAAATTCACTGAAAAAACCACAGGTTTCAGGGACGTTATAGTTAGAAATTAGCATTTACAAAACCTTTGAAATTCACTGAAAAAACCATAGTTGGACATTTCACTCGTACAAACCAGTGAAATTCGGCTGTTATAGTTAGTTCAGCTAACTATAACTCGTGCCCCATAATGCACTGCTGATGACGTCACATATTACATCATTCATAACATGGTCAGTGACATCACTGATGACATCACTGATGACATCTCAAATGACATCACTGATTACATCACTGATTACATCATCCAAGTGATAATCTGATGCAATTCCTCACACCCTAATATAACCTTTGATACACCCACTCTAAAATACAGACAACCATTTTCGAAACCATAGACACACCAATACCAGTTACTACATACCCACTCACTGATTCCTAGGTCTACACACATATCCACTTATTCACCCATACAGCTACTCATACATGCAGTCACTCATCAATACAGCACTATCATATGCACTCATACACCTATACAGACACTCACACACCGCCATTCACCCATAGAGTTACTCACACACCTAGTCAGTCATGCAAAGAATCAATCACAATCAACCACTCAGCCAATCAGAATTGAGCTCGTGCTCAGGAGGGTTCGCAAACCCTCCTCGGTGCTCAGATATCGGTATTTTTATTTTTTTAATTTCTCAGCAACTACTGCATGGATTTATACCATTTAAAAAAAGGGCGCTTTCTGAACCAAGAGCTACCTTTTTGCCAAATTTGGTGTAATTCTGTTCAGCAGTTCGGGCTGTAGCCATGTCTAAAGTTTCCTATGGAAATTAACATGGAGAAAATGCATTTTGGGACCCCCCTTTTTTCTCGGCCCCCGCTTGACGAATCACCCCAAAACTTTCAAGACAGGACCTGACCTGAGTGAACCTTTTTTTGGGAAATTTCACGAAGATTTGTCAAACGGCGCCAAAGATATTAGCAAATCAAAAAACGCTTTTCCTATGGAAACTAGATCCTAACTATAACTACCTACTGGCGACCGCCAGTAGGTAATAAATATATATATATATATATATATGTATATATATATTCAGCTCGGTGGGGGTGGTCCAACAAGTAAACCGCACTCAAACAACGAGAAGCTTCCCCAAACAGCTTTATTTCAAGGTAAAAGCAGTCACGCTTCCCAGCACGATGTGCATTGGACACAACCCTGACGCGTTTCGAGTGTCCTCTTTTTCAAAGGGTAATCCGGTCCAAAAAGCGCTTTGACGTCTTCAGCTTCCTTTAAAGTCAATATCGCCTGCCTTGATTGGTCATCTCTGAATGGGTTGGGCGTTGCTTTATGGGAGTTGAAGTCTGTGTTTTAATCCCAAGATGGAAGCGCTTTATAATTTATGCAAATTAGGAGCTCCGCATGAGCCCCGGGAATTGTGGCTGCTATTAATCCAATTTGTTGCCCCACATCCAGAGCCCTTTGAATAATGAGCTCCGTGGCCCCAACCATCTTGGGTAGTGCAGGTTCAGCGGCAGGACGGCCGCTACTACATTCAGCTCGGTGGGGTGGTCCAACAAGTAAACCGCACTCGAACAACGAGAAGCTTCCCCAAACAGCTTTATTTCAAGGTAAAAGCAGTCACGCTTCCCAGCACGATGTGCATTGGACGCAACCCTGACGCGTTTCGAGTGTCCTCTTTTTCAAAGGGTAATCCGATCCAAAAAGCGCTTTGACGTCTTCAGCTTCCTTTAAAGTCAATATCGCCTGCCTTGATTGGTCATCTCTGAATGAGTTGGGCGTTGCTTTATGGGAGTTGAAGTCCGTGTTTTAATCCCCAGATGGAAGCGCTTTATAAAGTTTTTTTGGGGAAAGCTTTTCGTTGCTCAAGTGCAGCTCATTGAATGGACAATCCCCACCGAGCAGAATGTATATATATATATATATATATATATTTAGCACCAACTCCGGTTACGGGATCTGCCTGGCAAATTCACGGGCGGTCCGAGTTGGGGCTACCGGAAGCCCAATAAATATATTCCCTCGGTTCTGCTACTCCAACAGACGTGCTCGGACTCCACACGTATGCTTGTGAAATAATTTATTTGCAGGAAACAACGCGTTTCGGCTTGATCACGTGATCAAGGCGGAAGCCGAAATGCGTTGTTTCCTGCAAATAAATTATTTCACAAGCATACGTGTGGAGTCCGAGTACGTCTGTTGGAGTAGCAGAACCGAGGGAATATATATATATATATTCACTGAAAAACCATAGGTTTCAGGGCGTTATAGTTAGTTGGACATTTCACTTGTACAAAACCATAGAAATTCCCCGTTATAGTTAGTTCAGCTAACTATAACTCGCAGCGCCCGTAATGCACTGCTGATGACGTCACATATTACATCACTCATGACATGGTCAGTGACATCACTCATGACATCACTGATGACATCTCAAATGACATCACTGATGACATCACTGATGACATCATCCTTGTGATAGAGTGGCAGACCTCCTCTCACCCTAATATAACCTTTGATACACACACTCAAAAATACAAACTAACATTTTCAAAACAATGGACATACCAATACCAGTTACAACACACCTATTCAGTAATTCCAAGATCTACACACACATCCACTCATTCACCAACAGTCCCTATACAGTCACTCATACATGTACTCACTCATCATATGTACTCATACACCTATACATCCTGTTACACACCGCCACTCATCCATAGAGTTACTCACACACATAGTCACACATGCAAACAAAGTATCAAACATCCATTTACTTGCATATACAGTTATACACACACTACCACACTTACTTCTACAGAAACTTACACATACTTACTCTCTTAAACAATCACTTATAGAAACACCTACTTATTTGTACAGGAACTCTTCCAATCTCTCACTCTCACATATACTCACTTATATACACCAATACTCACATATACTAGTTTAAAACATATGTAGTTACTCATAAAGACACTATTGAGACAGTCATTCACTCACTAACACACCCATACACATACTCATCCACCTATACAGTCCTGCACACATGCTGTCTTCAACACATACAAACAGTGAGTCACTCATTCATGCATCTATGCACTAAGTAATACCCCCACCGAACCATACAGACAGTCAGACACTCATACTGATACTCAAAAAACCAACTAATAACCCATATAGACACTCATGTAGCTACTCACCAACCCATGCAGCCACTTATACACAAAGTGAGAGACTGATACAGATAGTTTCATATTTAAACATTACTCACTAACCCATGTATTCACTAAGATACACTTAGTCAGTTATACAATCAATTTTACAAAAAAAAATCATCCATTTAGACACTTATATACCCATTTATTCTTCCATCGACCTTGAGATATACATATATAAAACATATTTAATTTTCAGAAAAACACACATTCACTGGATGATGTCATCAGTGATGTCATCAGTGATGTCATTTGAGATGTCATCAGTGATGCCATGAGTGATGTCACTGACCATGTCATGAGTGATGTAATATGTGACGTCATCAGCAGTGCATTGCGGTGCATGCGAGTTATAGTTAGCTAAACTAACTATAACGGGGAATTTCTATGGTTTTCTATGAGTGAAATGTCCAACTAACTATAACGCCCCTGAAACCTATGGTTTTTCAGTGAATTTCTAAGGTTTTTAAATGCTAATTTCTAACTATAACGTGCCTGAAACCTATGGTTTTTTCAGTGAATATCTAAGGTTTTTAAAATGCTAATTTCTAACTATAACGTGCCTGAAACCTACGGTTTTTTCAGTGAATATATATATATTTATTATACTATGTATTCATGTGAAAATGTCTCGGTCCCCTGTTTGCCTCGGTGGCACGGAAAAAATGGGTGGAACTGACGTCAGCACGCCGACGAGGTCCTCTTATGGCTCCGATGACGTCATACGGTGTTGCGAGCGGAGCCGTGCTCGTTGACGTGGGAGAGCTAGGAAAGAATTTCCGTGGAATGCTGGTGCAGGGGATATTCACCTAAGTGTTCAGGCTAGTCCTTTGGGAGCAACTGTTTATGGTGCCACTCCAGAAACCGAAACCAGTGATCCGAGGGCAGAGGCCCTGCAGATGGCACACGAGGTGGGGTGCCCAGTCATCTGCACCGGCGGGGCAGCGAGTGACAAGCACCACAACCCACAAAAAGGTAACAAGGGCACTGAATAACACAGGATCTTCTCTTTGTATCTGGCAGGAACAACGAAGTTAAAATGCCCTAGTACCAAAATGTAGAATTAGTGCTACAATGGTCTTCAAGAGGACCTGCGATGCCGCTTATGCCTCCTGTACCCTGGAGGCGGCACATGGGTCACGCGGTGCGGTCATACTGCGGTGGGACGCACACTCGTTGACCTCTCATGGCACTGCTCCACACTTCAGGGAGGACGCTTTCCATTAGCTATGTTTTCTGATGACATGTCGCGCCGGCCCCGTCCAACAACAGAACTCCTTTAGATCCAAACAGACTCTTCCACTCTCTCACCGGAAGTGAAACCAGGCCACGCGGACACTTTCACAATACAACAGCCGGGAATGCACTTTTCGGTAAAAAAACCACATTCCTTCCTCCTAATTAATTAAATAAACGTCTCACTGAAGAACAGGGGCCAGCTTCTATCGGTAAACAGCCGTTACAATGACTTTTTTACTTTGCGATACCATTACAACGCATGCATTACCACGCATGCGTTGTACATCACGAAGTCATTACTACGCATTTTTAGAACGCATGGTCATTTACCACGCATGCCTTTACAACGAATTTTGTTGTAAAGGTATGTATGGTAAATGACCATGCGTTCTAAAAGCTATGTAGACGATCCATGTCGTTGCAAGGAAACAGAGGCTGTTCCGTTTGCTCACAACGACGTGCACCGCCCCTCAGAGATGACGTGAAGCAGGAACCACGAGGAGAGAGGAACCATGAGGAGTGAGAGGTAAGGGGGATTGGGCATGGGGTGGGGGTTTCTTTTCTAGGGTTTAGGGTAGTGCAGTGGTGTTTGGGTGGTGTAGGGGGTCGTGCTGGGGGTAGTGTTTTAGGGTTTAGGGTAGTGCAGTGGTGTTTGGGTAGTGTAGGGGGTCGTGCTGGGGGTAGTGTTTTAGGGTTTAGGGTAGTGCAGTAGTGTAGGGGGTCATGCTGGGGGTAGTGTTTTAGGGTTTAGGGTAGTGCAGTGGTGTATGGGTAGTGTAGGGGTCGTGCTGGGGTAGTGTTTTAGGGTTTAGGGTAGTGCAGTGGTGTTTGAGTAGTGTAGGGGTCATGCTGGTGGTAGTGTTTTAGGGTTTAGGGTAGTGCAGTGGTGTTTGTGTAGTGTAGGGGGTCATGCTGGGGGTAGTGTTTTATGGTTTAGGGTAGTGAAGTGGTGTTTGGGTAGTGTAGGGGGTCGTGCTGGGGGTAGATTTAGGGTTTAGGGTAATGCAGTGGTGTTTGGGTAGTGTAGGGAGTCGTGCTGGGGGTAGTGTTTTAGGGTTTAGGGTAGTGCAGTGGTGTTTGTGTAGTGTAGAGGGTTGTGTTGGGGGTAGTGTTTTAGGGTTTATGTTAGTGCAGTGGTGTTTGGGTAGTGTAGGGGGTAGTGCTGGGGTAGTGTTTTAGGGTTTAGGGCAGTGCAGTGGTGTTTGTGTAGTGAAGGGGGTCATGCTGTGGGTAGTGTTTTAGGGTTTAGAGTAGTGCAGTCGTATTTGTGTAGTGTAGGGGGTCGTGTTTTAGGGTATAGGGTAGTGCAGTGGTGTTTGGGTAGTGTAGGGGCCATGCTGGGGTTAGTGTTTTAGGGTTTAGGGTAGTGCAGTGGTGTTTGGGTAATGTAGGGGTCGTGCTGGGGGTAGTGTTTTAGGGTTTAGGGTAGTGCAGTGGTGTTTGTGTAGTGTGGGAGGTCATGCTGGGGGTATATTTAGGGTTTAGTATAGTGCAGTGGTGTTTGGGTAGTGTAGGGTGTCGTGCTGGGGGTAGTGTTTTAGGGTTTAGGGTAGTGCAGTGGTGTTTGGGTAGTGTAGGGAGTCGTGCTGGTGGTAGTGTTTTAGGGTTTAGGGTAGTGCAGTTATGTTTGGGTAGTGTAGGGTGTCGTGCTGGGGTAATGTTTTAGGGTTTAGGGTAGTGCAGTGGTGTTTGGGTAGTGGAGGGGGTAGTGTTTTAGGGTTTAGGGTAGTGCACCCAACCAGCCACAATATCCATGGACAAAGGGGATCCTGACTCTTTGGAATGGTCCGTCAATTGAATAATTTGGTTCAAGGGCCCTACCACGTCCAAGACCTATCAATTCCTTTCTTGGGATCCCTCATATACTTGGAGAAAAAGGTACATAGTTTCTCATCAATTTCAGGCGTGTGTGCCACCTTCCCCTTCAGTGAGGGCCTGGGGCATTCGCCCCTCATCCTATTCCTGACCTCCCTTTCAAGGGGTTGATGGATATTCCCCACCACATACTCTGCCACTTTGGCGTCAGGTGTCCACTCTGCCGACCTAGGATGGTAAATTTGGGTAGGCTCGAACATGTCCGAGTGGACCCCGTCCCCAACCGGGGACTGAGAGGAGTGGGACTCTGGACGCCAGGGACGCCCCGAGTCCTTATCCTCATCGGAGGAGAAATCGTCCTCCGATACACCCTCTCCCTCTAAGGGAAACCTGCCGTCGGGGTCTACAATAGTGGTGACAGTGTCGCAATTTTCTCAGGGCCCCTCCTCTTCCCTGCAGAGTGCATGTTTTAGCGTTCGCGCACTCTTGAGGAAGGTCTCCGTAAGTTTATCAAATCCTTCCAAGTGCCCCGCGTTATGCTTAACGGCCCTTTTATTCCCCATCTGGGAGTTACTTGGACCCGCCACCACCAGATCTGGGTCACTGAACACCCCAGGGATGCTTTTCGCCAGCTTATCAACCTGATCCCTAAGAGGAGCCAGCGCCCTAGGAATAGCCAGAGAGAGGGCTTGGTCCACTGCTGGAGGGAGAAGTTGGGGGGCCATTCCTCCTCCACTTCCTGGTAGGAGGAGTAAAAATGGTCTTCTGGAGAAGACATGATAGCAGAGGGTGTGAGCACAGAACAAATGCCCATAAAATCCTTAAGACAGCCCCCTCGCCGGTGCTCCAACAGCTGGGCTTTCCCCGAAGCTGTTATAAGAATAGACTGAGGCGCAATACCAATTACCACCACCAGGTGGCGCTGGTCACTAACGTGGCCGTGTGGGAAATCACCGCGTAGCGGTGTCAAAATTAGGCGAGGTTGGTCGGGAATCAAGCGGACACTAAAGGAGTGACTGAATTCCCAAACGAGCGTAAAGACCAGCGGGAGCGGTCGACGGAGCTGCCTCGCTCGGACCAGACGCGCCTGACAGGATCTCACCGCGCGCAGAGCACACAGCGGGAGAAACTGCGAGGGGGAGAACGCGCTCGAGCAAGAGCCTGCTGCGCAGGGAATATGAAACAATACCAAGGCAATAATGCTAATAACGTGCACAAGAAACCGCTATACAAACAGCAACAACGTCAGATTCAGCCAAGAATGTAAGGAATGCACTTAACTGACGAGCAGTGAAGAAAGAGGAAGCGGAAGGGACGTCACGATATTATATACGATGGACTGTGATATGATTGGAATATAGTTGCCTTGGAGACTACCCCCTAATGGTTCATGGGTTGTGTAGTCTTTTGTTTAATGATTGTTGTGTTACATTTTCTTTGAACTGCTATGCAAATAAAGTGAGGAAAGATATGCATAATCCTCGCCTCCGTCCTGCCATAGAATTCATTAAACTTTATTTGATCTGATTTAGAAACATAGATCATAAATGTGTACATAAAAACAGTAAATCCTCTTTCCTAATACAATACAGTGAGAATTAATTAAAACCAGTAGGTAAAAGCGGGTGTTACAAAGCCCGGTTCAGAGCAACTTCAGGTTAACAGAATCATCAATCTCATGTACTTCGTGCAAAATACGCAATAAGGGGTCCAAGTAAGATGTAACACTCCAATACCTGACCAGTTTGCACTATATAAAACTGCAGAAAAACTAAAAATAAAAAGTGTTTTGCACACTTCTGTCATTGGGCTATATGTGGGCTACATCTGGGTGATATTTGTGCTACATTTGGGCTCTTTTTTCTCTGGTGGCCATCTTGGGAGACTTATTTGTTATGAAGTTGTCTAATTTCGTCATTTACTGCAGTCTCCTCAGTAGGAAATGCTTTCAGTTTTTTACTTTGATTCCATCAAGAAGGCATTCAGATGTGTCACACATTTGCCATAAATTCAGAATGTTAGCACTCTTATTGTTCATTAGATCACTGTAGTAAAGCTACTGCTCACCAGGGAGTTAACTGGAAGTCTACTGCTGGTATTGAAAGTGATTGTTTCAGTCTGCATGTCAGAATGTTCTAATGAAATAGAAGAGGATTTGAGATCTCACTTAAAACATGCCCTAAATTTTCTTTCTGCAGCACTAACCATAATTTCTATGACAAAATGAACCCCCTCATTTTGTTCCTTTTTAAATTAAATGTTTTAAGTGTTACCAGTTTATTCCAATCAAGATGGCTTCAGGTGTGCCATAATTTTGTCATAAGTAAGACTGTTAGTGCTCTAGTTGTTCTTTAGAACACTCTGGGAAGCTGCAGTAGAACACAAAGGCATCAACTGACAGGCTGCTCCTGTTGAAATATAACAGGAAGATATTTGAGATCACACTTGAAACATGTCCTAATTTTTCTTTCTACAGCACTAACCATAATTTCTATGACAGAATGAACCCCATCATTTTGTTCCTTTTTAAATTAAATGTTTTAAGTGTTACCAGTTTATTCCAATCAAGATGGCTTCAGGTGTGCCATACTTTTGTCATAAGTAAGGCTGTTAGCACTCTAGTTGTTCTTTAGAACACTCTGGGAAGCTGCAGTAGAACACAAAGGCATCAACTGACAGGCTGCTCCTGTTGAAATATAACAGGAAGATATTTGAGATCTCACTTAAAACATGTCCTAATTTTTCTTTCTACAGCACTAACCATAATTTCTATGGCAAATGAACCCCTCATTTTGTTCCTTTTTAAATTAAATGTTTTAAGTGTTACCAGTTTATTCCAATCAAGATGGCTTCAGGTGTGCCATACTTTTGTCATAAGTAAGACTGTTAGCTCTCTAGTTGTTCTTTAGAACACTCTGGGAAGCTGCAGTAGAACACAAAGGCATCAACTGACAGGCTGCTCCTGTTGAAATACAACAGGAAGATATTTGAGATCTCACTTAAAATATGTCCTAATTTTTCTTTCTACAGCACTAACCATAATTTCTATGACAAAATGAACCCCCTCATTTTGTTCCTTTTTAAATTAAATGTTTTAAGAGTTACCAGTTTATTCCAATCAAGATGGCTTCAGGTGTGCCATAATTTTGTCATAAGTAAGACTGTTAGCGCTCTAGTCGTTCTTTAGAACACTCTGGGAAGCTGCAGTAGAACACAAAGGCATCAACTGACAGGCTGCTCCTGTTGAAATATAACAGGAAGATATTTGAGATCACACTTGAAACATGTCCTAATTTTTCTTTCTACAGCTCTAACCATAATTTCTATGACAAAATGAACCCCATCATTTTGTTCCTTTTTAAATGAAATGTTTTAAGTGTTACCAGTTTATTCCAATCAAGATGGCTTCAGGTGTGCCATACTTTTGTCATAAGTAAGGCTGTTAGCACTCTAGTTGTTCTTTAGAACACTCTGGGAAGCTGCAGTAGAACACAAAGGAATCAACTGACAGTCTCTGCCCTTGTTGGATGTACATGTTTTACTGAGAATGTCAGACTTCATTCTCACATGACTGAGATAGATAATGTGAATTTACAGAAAATATGCTCTCATTTTAGCTTCTGGAGCACCTTCCAAAACTGTATGGGACAAGCATGTGAAAATAGTTTTCTCTCAAACATGATTCATGATATCCCAGCAGAAGGTTTTTCACAGGGTAAAATCACCTTAGAACACACCACAATTCCTGAAATTAGTATGGTACCATCAACAAATGAATTCTAAAACTAAAGTCTGTTATCACCCTTTATAGTTCTCCTTTTGATAACCCTCAAAATCTTCGATTCACTACAATGCATTTCAATGGGGTACTATCATTTATATTGGTCCCAAGATGGCTGCCAGCAATTCCAGGATGAAGTGCTGACAGCCAATCAGATCTCACGGTGACATGTGTGGTTAGGCTCCGCCCAGATATATATGTGTTTTCTTTTTCAAATTTCTCAGGAACTACTGAACGGATTTACACCATTTAACCAAAAGGCACGACTCTGAACCAAGGGCTACCTTTTTGCCAAATTTGGTGTAATTCCGTTCAGCGGTTCGGGCTGTAGCTGCGACTAAAGGTTCCTATGGAAAATTGCATGGGGAAAACACGTTTTGGGACCCCCTTTTTTCTCGGCCCCCACTTGACGAATCATCACCCCGAGATTTTCAGGATAGGAGCGGACTGGAGCGCCCCACGAGTTTTGAAAATTTCGCGAAGATTCATCAACTGGCGCCAACGTTATTGGAAATAGAATGTTGTGAATTTCCTATGGAAAATAGGTCCTAACTATAACTACCTACTGGCGACCGCCAGTAGGTAATATATGTATATCTGCCCGCAAAAGTTTACTCGAAAATGTCTCCAAATATATAGATTATTTTTTACAAGAACATGTTCAAAATTTGGTTTCTTACATCAAGGACACAAGTGACTTTTTAATGAAATTGATGAATTGTCCTTGGCAGACAGATTACTTGTTAATCACATTGGATGTGACATCTCTATACACATCCATAAATCACAGAGATGGGCTAAGGGCCCTAGAGTATTATCTGGCCAAAAGAGGACAAGAATATGCCCAACATAATCTTATGCTTTTAAATATGGTGGATTTTTGTTTACATAACTATTTTTTGTTCCAAAATAACTTGTACCAGCAACTACGTGGAGTAGCTATGGGGGCCAGTTTCTCCTCCAGTTATGCTTGTCTCCACATGGGCTGGTGGGAGGAGTTGGTCCTCCTTAAAGAACATACATTGGTGATTAAAACAAATGTTAAGGCTTGGTGGAGATATATCGATGACCTCTGTTATTTGGAAAGGCACAATTAGTGAGGCAGAAGAATTCATTGAGAGTCTCAACACCAATCAATTAAATCTACATTTCTCGGCAGAAATTAGTCCCAATACTATCAATTTTTTAGATGTACAGGTGTTTGTGAGAAACGACAAATTGGAAACAAAGCTACACAGAAAATCCACAGCCGGCAATGCAGTGTTACATGCTGGTAGCGCACACCCAAAACATCTCATCCACAGTATTCCTTACGGGGAGATGCTAAGGTTAAGACGCATCTGCAGCTGTGACATTGATTTAATCGCAGCACAAGAAAGTAGCCAAATTAGATTTAAAGAAAGAGGCTATTCTACTACCTGCATTGACAAAGCGATTGAAAAGAGTAGGTCCAGAACCAGAGAAAGTTTACTATGCAAACCTCAAGTAAAACTAGCAACATCAATAGAGGGTTCCAAAAAACAAGAGAAAGATGAGGCCTTCAGATTCATTTTTAAATTTAATAAACAGGAGAATCAGGTGAGAAAGCTAATAATGAAAAACTGGCCGCTAATTTTAAGCGACCCTATGATTGGCCATTTACTCCCTAAGAAACCGGCCATTACATATAGTAGGGCCCAATCGATTAAAGATATTTTGGTACAAAATGATCCCAGTGGTTCCAGCTCTAATACCTGGTTATCTCAAAGAAAGGGGTTTTACAAATGTAAAGTGTGTAAGGCGTGCCAGTTTGGTATTAACACAACCACTTACACGACCCCTTTCAGCGACCTAGAATGCCCTATTAAGTTATCTCTAAATTGCAAAACTGAGTATGTGGTCTATGTGCTGGAGTGCCCTTGCGGCCTAAGATACATCGGCAGTACCATACTGCAAGGGCATAAAAGGGTGCTCCAGCACATCAGAGCGATAAAAAATAAGGACCATAATTATCCGGTCGCAAGACACTTCAGTGAGGTACACAGAGCAGACCCCAGTGGTCTGAAATACTTCCTAATAGATGCGGTCCCACCGAAGAAACGAGGTGGAGACAGGGAAAAACAGCTCAGACTACTTGAGGCCCACTATATTATTAACCTCGATACCAAGCAACCTAGAGGTCTCAACGCCACTGAAGAGTTACATACCTGTCTGCACTAATTTTGATTATGGGATATTAATCAAATTAAATTAACAACACAAATCATGTCCATAGGCCTGTGTCATTCAAAATTGTAAATACTTTGTTAATATCAATAAATTTCCCTTTTTTTACGCTGCCACTGCTAATCATATATTTTTAAAATTGAATTTTACACACAGGGTTAGGTAGTTTTTTAACACTATTTTTACTAATTTTATTCACAATGTTTCAACATTTACTTTGGTTGAAACAACACTTGCACGTTAGCATTAAACTTAGGAGGCAATCGGCAGACTTATTACACATCATCTATTGAAACCACCCATAAAAAATGGGTAGATCCCTAAGACAAACTACAGGTTACAGGAAATAGAAATGAGGCATTTATGCCGGAATTCAACAAAGTACGGTTTTAATAACTACCTACCTTAATCTTTTACTAATAATTTCATTATTATTAAGTTTAAGAAGGAGAATCAAGTTGTATTCTAAATTAATAAAATATTTATGAGTAATGTATATGCCAATGACCACACTACAGGTTTAGGCACATATCAGACATTTTACTAATATTGAAAATATGATATTTCCTTTTAACATTATTGGTGTGTTTCTAACGGATGACAATTATTTATGTATTTAAACCAGTATATGGGTTTTTTTTGTCCGTCTATGTCTATGATTTTGGTTTTATGCACTTGTCACTTTAAGTAATGCACAGTAAAAACGAAAAGAGAAAAAAACAGTGTATATAAAAAAAGCTACTCACCTGACAGAGCGTGTCATGTGATCAAGGCCCGTGGCAGGGCTGAAACGCGTCATGGCTGTAGAGGTGTTTGGTGAGCAATAAAGAACATCTTGCTGCATCACTTTGTGGTCCGTGCTCCGTTATTGGAAGGAAGATATCCAGTGTTTTAACGGAGTTGCCAGTAATATATATGTATATGTATATATATATATATATATATATATATATTCACTGAAAAAACCATAGGTTTCAGGGACGTTATAGTTACAAATTAGCATTTAAAAAACCTTTGAAATTCACTGAAAAACCATAGGTTTTAGGGACAGTTATAGTTAGTTGGACATTGCACTCGTACAAAACCCGTGAAATTCCCCGTTATAGTTAGTCCAGCTAACTATAACTCGCGCCCCGCAATGCACTGCTGATGACGTCACATATTACATCACTCATGACATGGTCAGTGACATCACTGATGACATCACTGATGACATCTCAAATGACATCACTGATGACATCATCCAGTGAATGTGTGTTTCTGTAAAGTTTAAATATTTTTAATATATATAGGAAAAGACGTATTGAAGAATGAGTGGGTGTGTAAGTGTCTGTATGGATGATTTAGTAGGTGCGTGACTGACTCTATAAGTGAGTGATTTAACGTATCTTACTGAATGCATGGGTTAGTGACTAAACTGGGTGAATGTCTGTATCCGTCTGTCTGTTGCTGTGTAAGTGGCTGTATGTGTTTGTGAATAGCTACATGAGTGTCTATATGAGTTATTGAATGCTTGTCTGAGTATCTGTATGGGTGCCTGAGTGTTTGTGTGGGAGGGGTGTGTGCAACTCTGTGCATAGATGTGTGAGTGGGTGATTCACTGGGTGGATGGTTTCAAGAGTGCATCTGTGATAGACTGTATGGGTGGGTAAGTGTGTGTAAGAGTGTGTTAGTGAGTGAATGTATGTCCCAGTGGTACATGTGTGAGTAACTACATATGTGAAAGGCAGTATATATGTGTGTTGGAGTATATAAATAGCTATAAGCGAGAGTGAGTGATTGTGATAGTGGCTGTATGGATGAGTGTGTGCTTGTATCAGTGATTGTATAAGAGCGTAAGAATGTGCTACTATTTGTATGAGTAAGTGAGCTGGTGTGTGTATAACTGTATAGGTGAGTAAATGGTAGTGTGTTTAATTATTTGCATGACTGACTAGGTGTGTGAGTACCTCTATGGATGAGTGGCGGTGTTTGAGTGTCTATATAGGAGTATGAGTGCATATGATAGTCCTGTACTGAGTGACCGTAAGTATGAGTGACTGTACGGGTGAGTGAGTGGATGTGTGCGTAGACCTAAGAATCAGTGAGTGGGTATGTAGTTATTGGTGTTGGAGTGTCTATGGTTTTGCGAATGGCAGTCTGTAATTTAGAGTGGGTGTATCAAAGGTTATATTGGGGTGTGAGGAGGTGCATCAGATTATCACGTGGATGATGTCATCAGTGATGTCATTTGAGATGTCATCAGTGATGTCATCAGTGATGTCACTGACCATGTCATGAGTGATGTAATATGTGACGTCATCAGCAGTGCATTGCGGGGCGCGAGTTATAGTTAGCTGGACTAACTATAACGGGGAATTTCACGGGTTTTGTACGAGTGCAATGTCCAACTAACTATAACTGTCCCTAAAACCTATGGTTTTTTCAGTGAATTTCAAAGGTTTTTAAATGCTAATTTGTAACTATAACGTCCCTGAAACCTATGGTTTTTTCAGTGAATTTCAAAGGTTTTTAAATGCTAATTTGTAACTATAACATGTCTGAAACCTACGGTTTTTCAGTGAATTTCAAAGGTTTTGTAAATGACAATTTTTAAATGTATTAATTGTTATATAAAAAATTTTCATACTGATTTCCAAATTTTTTAGAAACAATTTTTTTAAAATATTTTATTTTTTAAATTACATTGTAATTACATTATACATTACATTACAAAAATACTTTCTCAGAATGAATTACTTTAGTTTAAATACTTTGCACATAGGCAATAGACTTTTAAGTACAGTAGTTACAGTTGTTGCAATGGGCAACACATTTTCAAACACAATGCAACATTCAGCTCAATGTGAATTTCTAGTTAAATGCAATTAGTTACTTTATGGATTACTTTTTCTAACCACAGGACTGGATCCTAGATTCAGTCCTGGGACATCTCCTGTAAACAGTTGAGTAAAAGCGTTTTGGTTACAGTCGTGATTTTTAAGGAATATTATTGTACTTTAAAAGTTCACACTTAGAAACTTTTCTCATAGAATCACCAATGTTATCCTATGGAAGGAAATTCACTTAGAAGTTAAAAACTGTTATCGTTACTTTTTCTTACTCAGTGTTGGATCCTGGATCCAGCACTGGTGCATCTCCTGTAAACAGTTGAAAGAATGCGTTTAAGTCATACAGGTGATTTTTTAGGAATATTTGTAGTTTGTGAAAATCGACACTTTGAAACTTTTCTGCTGAAAACCAGACAATGGATTCCTATGGAAGAAAATATAAGTTACTGGTAAGTACGGTTAAAATTACTTTTCAGGGTCAGTGCTGGGCTAAAAGATGCAGCACTGGGTTCTCTCCTGATAACAGGTGAGTAAATTGGAATTCGTACTTTGGTTGATTTTAGAGGAATATTATAAAGTTCCAAAACTCCACACTTAGAAGAATTTCCAAGTGAAACCAGTCAATGTTAGCCTAAGAAGGAAATTCAAGTTACTGGTAAGTACGGTTAAAATTACTTTTCAGGATTAGTACTGGGCTGAAAGATACAGCACTGAGGTCTCTCCTGATAACAGGTGAGTAAATCGGAATTCGTATTTCGGCTGATTTTAGAGGAATATTTTAAAGTTCCAAAACTCCACACTTAGAAGAATTTCCAAGTGAAAACAGTCAATGTTAGCCTATAGAAGGAAATTCAAGTTACTGGTAAGTACGGTTAAAATTACTTTTCAGGACCAGTACTGGGCTGAAAGATGCAGCACTGAGGTCTCTCCTTATAACAGGTGAGTAAATAGGAATTCGTATTTCGGATGATTTTAGAAGAATATTTGCACAATGGTGAAGGGAGGGGCGGGGCCTGAGGTGACATCTGTGCAAACGCGCCCCGTGGCGCGTTTTAAGTTGGGGGATTAAGTCCCCTTGAATCCTGAGGGTCCTTAGGGGCCAACTAGCCCACCAGGAACCTCCAATATGCGCAGGGGCTGCGTTGCAGAGACGTGTAGAGAGGCCACACCCCTTTACACCTCTCTGCAACGCAGCTCTGTGGCGCTTTCTGGATGTACCTGTTGGGCTAGTTGGCCCTCAGGGACCCTCAGGATTGAAGGGGATTTAATTCCCCATCTTAAAACGCGCCACGGGGCCTGTTTGCACACATGTCACCTGAAGCCCCGCCCCCTCCCTGCACCACTGTGCAAACGCGCCCCGTGGCGCGTTTTAAGTTGGGGAATTAAGTCCCCTTGAATCGTGAGGGTCCCCGGAGTCCAACTAGCCCACCATATACCTCCAAAGCGCCACAGAGCTGCGTTGCAGAGAGGTGTAAAGGGGCGTGGCCTCTGTACACCTCTCTGCAAGGCAGCCCCTGGCGCATACTGGAGGTTCCTGGTGGGCTAGTTGGCCCCCAGGGACCCCCAGTATTCAAGGGGATTCGTTCCCCTCTGCAAACGCGCCAGGGGGCGCGTTTGCAGAGTGGTGAAGGAAGGGGCGGGGCCTGCGGGCCCGATCGTTTAAAAAAAAAAAAATATGTTTTGTCCCCTGAAGGGGGCTCTGTAGCCCCCTTCCTTTTTCCAGTTTTTATGCCCTGGGGACCCCATCCCCCAGGGCCTTACCCTTTTTTTAATTACAAATTTAAAAAAAAACGGGAGAGGGGGCCGCGTGGCCCCCTTCCCTTGGCCTGTATTGGCCCCGGGGACCCCATCCCCGGGGCATGGCCTCGATTTTTTTTTTCATAGGGAGGGGGCTGCGTGGCCCCCTCCTCAGGCCATTTAAGGCCCGGGGACCCCATCCCCGGGGCCGGCCTTTCCGTTTTTTTTACTTTTTATTTTTTATTTTTTGGGGAGGGGGCCGCGGGGCTCTGGGGTCCGTAACGGACCCCATATTTAAATCTTTAGTGCCCCGGGAGGTGGCGGGCCCGGGGCATGTGGGGCTGAAGCCCCCACACAGGTTTTTAATTAATAAAAAAAGCCCCGGGAGGTGGTGGTCCCCGGGGCTGCGGGAGGGCTCAGAGCCCTCCCGCACCATTTTAAAAAAGCCCGGGGGTGGCGGTCCCGGGGCTTGGGGGCCCTTTGAGGCCCCCACACATTAAATTATCCCCCCACCATGCCCCCGGGACTTGGGCCACCCGGGGGCAAAATACAATATTTTTTTTTTGGCAGGATTCGCGCACCCTGAGCGCATCCTGCCGATTTTTTAAAAATTTATTTATTTTTTGCCCAGGGGGTCCTTGTGGGACCCCCTGAGCAAACCTAGGGGGTCAGGGTGTTTCTACCCTGCCCCCTTTGTGCGCTTTGCGCACTTGTTTCTGTCCCTCGGTTCTACCGAGGGACAAAATGGCTGCCAACATTTCCTGAATCGGAATGTTGACAGCCAGCTGACAGCCAATTAACATGCAGCTCGTGATCGGGAGGGTACGCGGACCCTGCTCGGCCATAGATATCACTATCTTTTTACTTTTGATTTTCTCAGCAACTACTGAACGGATTTACACCATTTAACAAAAAGGTTCTTTCTGAACCAAGAACTACCTCTTTGCCAAATTTGGTGTAATTCCGTTCAGCAGTTCAGGCTGTAGCCGTGTCTAAAGTTTCCTATGGAAAATTGCATGGGGAAAACGTGTTTTGGGACCCCCTTTTTCTCGGCCCCGCTTGATGAATCCCCCGAGACTTTCAGGGTAGGAGCGGACCGGAGCGGGCCACAAAGTTTGAAAATTTTGCGAAGATACGTCAACCGGCAAGAGAGTTATTTCAAATAGAATGTCGCGGATTTCCTATGGATAATAGGTTGTAACTATAACTATCTACTGGCGACCGCCAGTAGATAATATATACACACACACACATATATATATATATATATATATATATATATATATATATATATATATATATATATATATATTCACCCGTAAGGGTCTTAAGGCACTGGGGGCTTGGAGGGGTTCTGCAATTCATTTGAAGAGCCAGGGCTTGAGGTCCTTCCTGAATTGAGGCAGTGATGGTGATTGGTTGAGGTGCAGAGGTAGGGAGTTCCAGGTCTTCGCAGCAAGATAGGAGAAGGATCTTCCTCCAGCCAATGTCTTGCAGATCCGTGGATAGCGGCCAGGACCAGATGGACAGAGCGGAGGTGTCTGGTCGGTATGTAGAAGGAAAGGCGGTGGTTGAGGTATTTGGGTCCAGTGTTGTTCAGGGCTTTGTAGGCTTGTGTGAGTAGCTTGAAGGTGGAGGGGATCCATTTGAAGATCTTTCAGAGTAGGAGGAGCGTGTGGAAGCAGGAGGATGATACGCTGTTGATTTGGCGGCTCATAGACAGCCAGGAGTTAAGGATGATGCTAAGGTTGCGTGCATGGTCAGTGGATGTGATGGGGTTCCGGGTGCTTCTGGCCACCAGGAGTCATCCCAAGTGGAGGGAGTAGAGCCCAGGATGAGGACTTCAGTTTTGTCAGAGTTGAGTTTTAGGCAACTCTCCTTCATCCAGGCGACTACTGCCTTCATCCCATCGTGGAAGTTGCTCTTAGCAGCTGTAGGTTTGTCGGTGAGGGAGAGGATCAGCTATGTGTCATTGGCGTAGGAGACGATGTTGAGTCCATGGTTTCTGACGATCGCTGCGAGCGGGCCATGTAGATATTGAAGAGGGTGAGGATCAGGGAGGAGCCCTGGGGATCTCCGCAGCTGATCTCTGTAGGATTTGAGGAGAATGGTGGGAGACTGACTCTCTGGGTTCGGCTGTTGAGGAAGTAGTGGATCCACTCTAGCGATTTGCTGAGGATGCCAGTGTCATGGATTCTTGTGCAGAGGGTGTTGTGGTGAGACTGTGTTGAAGGTGGCAGAGAGGTCCAGGAGTATAGGGCTGAGGTGTTGCCTTGGTCGAGGAGAATGCTGTCATCAGTTGCGGCAAGGAGTGCAGTGATGTAATTGCTCCTGAAGCCAGATTGGAAGGGGTCCAGGGTGTGGTTTGTTTCAATGAATTCTGTGAGTTGGGCATTGATGGCCTTTTCAATGACTTTGGCTGGGAAGGGGTCAGAGAGATGGGTCTGTAGTTCTTGAGGTCTGTCGGGTCAGTGGAGCGTTTCTCCAGGAGGGGGTTGATCTCTGCATGTTTCTGTTGGTTAAAAATGTGGTGAGGGCAGGGGTCTGAGGGGGCCCCAGAGTGGATGTTTTTCATGATCCTTAGGGTGTCATCAGCAGTGATGGTAGACCAGTTGAGCAGTGTCGGCTGGGATCTGTAGCCTTCGGTGCAGTGGTTGTGGTTGGGGTGTGTGGGTCCTGGATTGTGAAGCTGTCATTGATGTCTCAAATCTTGCAGTGGAAAAAGGTGGTGAGGTTGTCACAGAGATCCTGGGAGGGGGGATGTCTGTGGTGTCTGTGCAGGGTTTGGCAAATTCTTTGATCACAGTGAAGAGTTTTTTGCTGTTGTTTGCATTGGCATTGAGTCCGTGTTGTTAGGGAGGTCTAGCATGTAACTCGATGTGCCTAAGTGCTTAACAGGGGATTTCCCTTTTTAAGGACAGTTCCCCTCACACACCAGAGGTGTCATGCTTCATCATGGGGGTACCTCCTCGCGTGAGAGACCTAGTCCTCACGCGGGCTACAACCCCCTCACTGCGAGGGAGGAGCTCAGGGATGTTTTGATAGGGAGGGTGGGTGTACTAAAACCCTATGAGAGCTTGGTGTGTTGAAGAAAGGTGCAGTGCTGTGTTATAAGTGATTAAAACTGGCTACGGGATCAGCTATGATGCTACTTTTATTCAGCTGCCTGGTGTCTGGATTAAAACCAAAGTATCGCTCATAACGCAGGTGCCAGGATTCAAGGCCTCTGCGCTCTTACAAGACCAACATGTTTCAGCCTAATAGACCTCGATTAGTGTCACAGCTTTCTTCAGGGTCGGTAATGTAGCTACTGCAATAAATAAGTGAATGGTGTGCGCAGAAACTCAGGTAAAACGTGATAAATAAATGAGAAAATACTGAACCAGGGCAATTTTCGCTGTTCAGTATGTTCGACATATACCTTAAGGTGGAAACAAATGGCAACATGTCACATGGGTATACAAGATTATACCAAGAATACACAATTAGATCCTCCATTAATTTAAACATTTCAATCGCATTCCCATATTAGAACAATGTGTAACACACTAAGATGCGTGTCTCACCATTCTAGGTTTATGGAGTTCACCACATCTGTCACGGCTACTTAGCCATATGGTACGGGCGCCACAACCTGTAGAAGAAGGTTAGTAGCATTTAAAACCAGAAAATCCCAGAGGGGGAGAGAGGGCGAAAGTAAGAGAGTCGATTGCAAGAAAGACGTACGCAGATGCCAACTATTCATTAGTTAGAAAAAAAGGAGTTAGGCCCCTGGGGCAAGGCACAGGCAGGGCCGTTTATATATACTTTAAAAAAGAATGAGCCTGTACCTTGCGTTCTTTGTTTAGTATACAATTTCACTAAATAGTCAAACCCATCGATTTCAGTTTGAGCAGGTATTTTATTTTAACCTTTTTATTTTCACTAGATTCTTATTTTTTGCTGCTTTTTTGATCAGAAAAAAAATGTGTCTGGTCATATCAAAAATTCTAGACATAAATGTGCTATACAACATATATTTACATAAAT
Source organism: Calotriton arnoldi (assembly GCA_963921515.1). Taxonomy (NCBI): domain Eukaryota; kingdom Metazoa; phylum Chordata; class Amphibia; order Caudata; family Salamandridae; genus Calotriton; species Calotriton arnoldi. Next base: position 570,615 of record CAWUFW010004116.1, on the reverse strand, counting down.
CAGTGTGTGATTTTTACAAAAAAGAAAATCTAATACATATATCACATCCAATACATATATCACAATTGTTATTCTCAATTTTAATCCTGAAACTCTTAAAGCGTCTATATTCAGTATCCCAAATCAATACAGGGGAAACTACCAACCAAACTCCTGAGGTTAGAGCAGAGGTGGGTGTACAGGCTGGGTACCGCGAATATGGGACTCAATGATGACATTCCCTGGCTGGCACTGGCATAAGCCCTGTGATCTCTCTCCGTCCTTTTCACAGCGAGAGGCCACGTGTTGACTCATTGTTGGCCCCACAGCTGCAGCGCAGCTGCCATAGACTCATTTTCTTTTTGAGCCCTTACCAACTCCCCTCATTAGGGCGCGGCGTTGCCATTGTGCCATGATACATGCTTCTGGCACAGGCATACCCGATCTCTACATAGTCCATCATACCGGCTGCATCAGCTTGCAGCCAGGACTTAGTGCCATGTGCCAACCCATTTTCCTTTGGCTCTGGCACGCACACAGTCCACTACCGGCAGTAACAGCGCGCAGTCATGCCATGAGGCTATGACTCATGCCTCTGACACCATCACTACCCATTAGTTTGACTACACCCGCTGCAATAGGACTCCACACTACTTGTGCTCTTTACCTACATGAGCACCACCGTGCCTAGTGAGAGCGTGCCCATCGAGCAGCCTTCGCAGTTTATGTCAGTATTTCGAGACCGGCTAGACTCACAGAACATCCTTGCACACCCGCGCTAGGAACGTGCGAAGCGTACACTGGTTGTTATGACAACCACCCCCGGAACTAAGTTTCCCAGCATGCCATGATGCTATGACACATGCTTCTGGCACCACCACTCCACATGAGTTGGACTACACCCGCTGCAATAGGACTCCCCTGCTACTTGTGCTCTTTACCAACACGAGCACCACCGTGCCCAGTGAGAGTGTGCCCATCAAGCAGCCTCCGCAGTTTATGTCAGTATTTCGAGACCGGCTGGACTCGTAGCACATCCTTGCACACCCGTGCTAAGAACATGCCAAGCGTAAACTGGTTGTTATGACAACCACCCCCGGGACCACCTTTCCCAGCATTCCATCACATCCTACGGACATCCGGCCAGGAATGCAGCGCGCAGGTTTTCCCAATTATCCCATCCTTTTTAAAACGCTCGACCGGCAGACTCTCTTTCCCTGTCCCCGGACGAGCGCTGCAGACCTGCGAGGAACCGCACATACGGCGGTAAGTTTTTACACCACCCCTGTGGCCGCTACCCCACTGATATCCAGGGCCCGCCTGAGCACACCGAGCCTTGACCGCCGGCCGCCCCTTTTCACCGATAAGCGCGCCTGATTCCCCGGGCATGGGCCATTTACACCAGAGTTACCCTCCCCCCTGCATCGAGCTAGGTGCCAACCCCTTATCCATTTTGGTGCTCCCGGTCTCACTGGAAAGGCCATTGACAACACGCTAGACTTCCACCACCGGCACTGGTCCTAGCACTTACACCCCCTCCATTCTGGGCTACCCCTCCCACCCTTGGGACATCCTTACTTTTCCCACCAGGCCACTCTGGCCATGCAAAAGTGAGTCACTTTTGGGTCCACTTTGTGGACCTACGCGCACGCTCCTGGTGCCCCCTGCTCGTGTTCCGAGACGGACACCAACCATCTGACAGCAGGGTGACCCTCGCCACGGGCTGTCTCGCTGGGGACTGTTTTTCGCGACCATAGTACTGTGCGCCCATCTGCTTCTTTTCCTAGGCTTATTGTGTTGCCTTACACGCCAACTAAAGAATAGTTGGCATCTGCGTACGTCTTTCTTGCAATCGACTCTCTTACTTTCGCCCTCTCTCCCCCTCTGGGATTTTCTGGTTTTAAATGCTACTAACCTTCTTCTACAGGTTGTGGCGCCCATGCCATATGGCTAAGTAGCCGTGACAGATGTGGTGAACTCCGTAAACCTAGAATGGTGAGTCACGCATCTTAGTGTGTTACACATTGTTCTAATATGGGAATGTGACTGAAATGTTTAAATTAATGGAGGATCTAATTGTGTATTCTTGATATAATCTTGTATACCCATGTGACATGTTGCCATTTGTTTCCACCTTAAGGTATACGTCGAACATACTGAAAAGCGAAAATTGCCCTGGTTCAGTATTGTCTCATTTATTTATCATGTTTTACCTGAGTTTCTGCACACACCATTCACTTATTTATTGCAGTAGCTACATTACCGACCCTGAAGAAAGCCGTGACACTAATCGAGGTCTATTAGGCTGAAACATGTTGGTCTTGTAAGAGCACAGAGGCCTTGAATCCTGGCACCTGCGTTACGAGCGATACTTTGGTTTTAATCCTGACACCGGGCAGCTGAATAAAAGTAGCATCATAGCTGACCCCGTAGCCAGTTTTAATCACTTATAACACAGCACTGCACCTTTCTTCAACACACCAAGCTCTCATAGGGTTTTAGTACACCCATCCTCCCTATCAAAACATCCCTGTGCTCCTCCCTCGCAGCGAGGGGGTTGTAGCCCGCGTGAGGACTAGGTCTCTCACGCGAGGAGGTACCCCCATGATGAAGCATGACACCTCTGGTGTGTGAGAGGAACTGTCCTTAAAAAGGGAAATCCCCTGTTAAGCACTTAGGCACATCGAGTCACATGCTAGACCTCCCTAACAACACGGACCCGGAGCTTCTTTTGTGATGTGTATTTATGAATGGGGAGTTGGCTACTGAAGGTCCTTAAACCTCCTCTAGCCCCCTTGTGTGATGACTTTATAGCGCAGCGGGTCAGCTGCGGGCTGGTTCTTCTTCTCTCTTTCTCTTACTTCCTCTTCCTCTCAGAGGAACGAGCATCTCTTCAACATGGCGGATTGCACAGGGTTAGCATTTGACAATGCAGTATTAGCTGACATTCTCACAACACCCAGCATCTTAGAAACACCTATGACCCAAACTTTGACAACCGCAGATGACTGGAACAAACTTACCAATATGAAACGACTATACATCAGAACCACGACAAACGGCTCAATTATGACAGAATACCTTCGGGGCAATTGTGCTCCCACGGGACTCATAGTTACCAACGTCCCTAGGTTGTTCCTCGACAATTCCTCCTTCCTGAAAGATTAGTCCCTCATTGCATGGCGATGCACGAGGGACTGGTTAATCCTGATTATTAGCACAGCCAAGAAGGAGGCAGAGAAAGTCCTGGTTCAAATACAGACTCTTGAATCTGAGATTAAGGTCAATATTGGTGCCACCGTATTCAAGAAAAACCTCGATGAGACTAATAAAACTATAAAAGAATACAAAGAGAATTTGCTGGCAAGCAAAAAACGAAATTTAAGAAAGACTTGGCTAAATTCTCCATGGAAAAGGTTTACCCATACACTGATGCCTCATACCAACCCCCCAAAATATCACAGGGCAGGTCGAAGATATGGATCAAACTATTCGTCATCAGATAGAGAGGACACATCCAGTGACTCAGACACCAGTCAAGGTGGGGCTAACCAGAGACCACAATACAACCGAAGGAACTGGCGAGGTTCACGAGGAGGAGCCCAGAATAACCAATGGTGGCCACCTAACCCTTGGAGTTCCCCCAGTGTTCCCTTCTTTGGACAAGGCCAACCTGGCCCTATGATGAACCTTCAACAAAATCCACCAGCAGGCTATGGGCAGCCTTTTTTAGGGCAGGGCCGCGGCCGATCGCGAGGCCGCCGACGGACCCAACAACAAGTACACTGGAGCTCCCCGATCGACCAACGGAACACGAGGAGCATGACGAAGAGCGGACAACAGGCGGGCCCGAGCCGGGAACCAGCTTGATAGTAAACCTGAGCAAACGAGAATTGACTTCGGATGAAATTGCAATTTTGAATCGTGGCCTTGGTTTCGTACCAACCAATCTTGGTGACCCATTCAAAATTCAACAAGAAATACATCAGTTCTTTAGAAAGGTCAGATTACATTTTTTCTTTGTAGACAAAGAGACACTGACCAGCAACACAGAGAACAAGAACACCAATTTGCGACCAAAGTCAACCTTCAATCCACCCATTGGTGCACTTCCATCTGAGGTAGCAACCTTCGAAAAGGCAGTCCTCAAAGAACTGACTTCTGGATTGTCATCACCAACAAGAACCTTTAACAACATCCCACGAAGAGAACAAGAAGCTCTCCGGTCCCTGACAATGGACAAAACGATTACCATCAAAAGCGCCGATAAAGGCGGGGCAACGGTCATACTGGATACAGACACCTAGAGTGCTTATGACAAATAAACAACGAGACAGCATACCGGCGTTTGGACAGAGATCCGACAGATCGGATCATGGAAACCATCTCTATTATGAGTAAAGAAGCACGTGAAAGTGATTGGATCACCGCACAAGAAGCTGATTTTCTCTGTACTAAATCTCCGATGATACCCTACTTCTATGTACTACCTAAAATTCACAAACCACAAAGACCTCCTCCGGGCAGACCGATCATTTCTGGTATCGGTTCTGCATTGGAACCACTGTCACAATTTGTGGACTTTTTTCTCAGACCATTGGTGTGTAACATGCCCACATATTTGAAAGACACCACAGATGTGTTGCGCCTCTTGGACGATATATATTTTGATCCACTTACAGACTATCTCGTTACATTTGATGTGGAATCATTGTATACCTGTATACCTCAGGACCAGACTCTGGACACGGTTGAACAACTACTGACACAACATCCACCAGAGACCATCACACCTATCCCCTTCATCATGAAGTGCGCCAAACTGGCAATGAAGGACAACTTTTTTCAATTTGAGACACAGCTGTACCTCCAAATCTCGGGAACTTCCATGGGCAGCACCTTCGCACCAGTCTGGCGAACCTCTACATGCATGTGTTCGAAGAAGGTGTTGTCCTTGGAAGGGACAATCCATTTCTCACACAGATAATCCTATGGAAGAGGTACATAGACGATATCCTCGTCATCAGGTGAGAAGATGACACTACCATCAAACTTCCATGAGTGGCTGAACAACAGGAATGACCACTTGCGATTCACATGTGATTACAGCAAGGAGGGACTGGCCTTTCTGGATCTGTGGATCTAACCTACAGGAGGAACCCTTGAAACCGAACTATACCAGAAACCTATGGCCCTCAACGCTTTACTCCAATAGGAGAGCTACCACACGAAAGCGTTGCGAGACAACCTGCCCTACGGGCAGTTTCTGAGACTCCGCCGGAACTGCTCCAGCATTGAGAAATACAACACACACGCCTCAAGGTTACGGAATAACCTACTGGATAGACATTACCCAGCTAACCTGATTAAGAGGTCCTCTAAACGTGCCTTGAACAACAACAGGGAAGCCCTACTAGAACAGCCGACTGACAAAGAGAGCTCATCTAAATTAGTATGTGTCAACACCTACAGCACTCTCTCGAACATAGTCAAAAAATCCATACTTCATAATTGGAACATTCTTAACAAAGGACAATTGACTCTTGAGAAACCCCTCTTTGCATATAAAAGGGGCCGTAACCTGAAGGATACCTTGATCCACACCAGACCCGCACCCACAAATGTACCAAAACCCAATACTCTATGGAACTTACCCAATGTCCAAGGCCACTATCCGTGTGGGTCATGTGCTGCATGTGCCCAAACTAAAGTGACCAAAAGCATAGACATAGGAACATCTAGACTGTGGTTACTACAACAACACACTAATTGTAACAGCGAACGGGTCATATACCTGATCACCTGCCCCTGTGGTTTGAGGTACGTGGGGATGACCACCAGGAAGGTACGAACCAGAATACTTGAACACAAGAGCATAATTAGGTGTGCAAAACAAATAACAAAACTAACCAAACATTTCTTTGACCTACAGCATGGAGCAGATACACTGAGTTGGACTATCCTAGACAAACCAAATTTGCACGCAACCACACCTGGTTTGGCAACCAAACTCCTGAGCTTAGAGCAGAGGTGGGTGTACAGGCTGGGTACCGCGAATATGGGACTCAATGATGACATTCCCTGGCTGGCACTGGCATAAGCCCTGTGATCCCTCTCCGTCCTTTTCACAGCGAGAGGCCACCCGTTGACTCATTGTTGGCCCCACAGCTGCAGCACAGCTGCCATAGACTCATTGTCTTTTTGAGCCCTTACCAACTCCCCTCATTAGCGCGCAGCGTTGCCATTGTGCCACGATACATGCTTCTGGCACAGGCATACCCGATCTCTACATAGTCCACCATACCGGCTGCATCAGCTTGCAGCCAGGACTTAGTGCCATGTGCCAACCCATTTTCCTTTGGCTCTGGCACGCACACAGTCCACTACCGGCAGTAACAGCGCACAGTCATGCCATGAGGCTATGACACATGCCTCTGACACCATCACTACCCATTAGTTTGACTACACCCGCTGCAATAGGACTCCCCTACTACTTGTGCTCTTTACCTACACGAGCACCACCGTGCCTAGTGAGAGCGTGCCCATCGAGCAGCCTCCGCAGTTTATGTCAGTATTTCGAGACCGGCTGGACTCACAGCACATCCTTGCACACCCGTGCTAGAACCTGCCAAGCGTACACTGGTTGTTATGACAACCACCCCCGGAACTACGTTTCCCAGCATGCCATAATGCTATGACACATTCATCTGGCACCACCACTCCACATGAGTTGGACTACACCCGCTGCAATAGGACTCCCCTGCTACTTGTGCTCTTTACCAACACGAGCACCACCTTGCCCAGTGAGAGCGTGCCCATCGAGCAGTCTCCGCAGTTTATGTCAGTATTTCGAGACCGGCTGGACTCGTAGCACATCCTTGCACACCCGCGCTAAGAACGTGCCAAGCGTACACTGGTTGTTATGACAACCACCCCCAGAACCACGTTTCCCAGCATTCCATCACATCCGGCGGACATCCGGCCAGGAATGAGGCGCGCAGGTTTTCCCATTATCCCAACCTTTTTAAAACGCTCGACCGGCAGACTCTCTTTCCCTGTCCCCGGACGAGCGCTGCAGACCTGCGAGGAACTGAACCTATGGTGGTAAGTTTTTACACCACCCCTGTGGTCGCTACCCCCTGATATCCAGGGCCCGCCTGAGCACACCGAGCCTTGACCGCCGGCCGCCCCTTTTCACCGATAAGCGCACCTGATTCCCCGGGCATGGGCCGTTGACACCGGAGTTACCCTCCCCCCTGCATCGAGCTTGATGCCAACCCCTTATCCATTTTGGTGCTCCCGATCTCACGGGAAAGGCCATTGACAACACGCTAGACTTCCACCACCGGCACTGGTCCTAGCGCTTACACCCCCTCCATTCTGGGATACTCCTCCCACCCTTGGGACATCCTTACTTTTCCCACCAGGCGACTCTGGCCACGCAACAGTGAGTCACTTTTGGGTCCACTTTGTGGACCTACGCGCACGCTCCTGGCGCCCCCTGCTTGTGTTCCGAGACGGACACTGACCATCTGACAGCAGGGTGACCCTCGTCACGGGCTGTCTCGCTGGGGACTGTTTTTTGCGACCATAGTACTGCGCGCCCCTCTGCTTCTTTTCCTAGGCTTATTGTGTTGCCTTACACGCCAACTAAAGAATAGTTGGCATCTGCGTACGTCTTTCTTGCAATCAACTCTCTTACTTTCGCCCTCTCTCCCCCTCTGGTATTTTCTGGTTTTAAATGCTACTAACCTTCTTCTACAGGTTGTGGCGCCCGCGCCTAAGTAGCCGTGACAGATGTGGTGAACTCCGTAAACCTAGAATGGTGAGTCACGCATCTTAGCGTGTTACACATTGTTCTAATATGTTTAAGTTTAAGTTTCTTTATTTTGTGCATAGTTAATTAAAACCATTGCAATATTAATACTTAAAATAAAAATACAATTTTCAACAGACAGTCGATATGATTCCGTCCACTTTTGCTGCCTTTTTGGTTTTGGAATTATGAAAGGCAATCTTCAGATAAAACCAGTTAAGACCCATAGGTAAGTTCTTTACAAATTTAAAATCAGAATTAATTATAATCATAATAAATGTCATTAAGTAGCTGGATACTGTGAGTTACAGTCTCGTGTATTTTTGCTCCAGCCGTGTGTTCCCTTTTATCAAGTTGTATTGAGTATGTTATTCAAATTGTCTCCACTAATTACAGGGATTATCCCTGTGCTGCTGGCGGTATGTCCTTAGAGTGGTCCGGCTTAAGACATATTCCCGTCAACAGGAACTGCGGTGTCAAGGCCTGATAAAGCTTTTGATGTTTTGGGCATTTTTTGTTCAGCCAGCATAAGGAATTTTACCGCTCTGCAGTTTAGTTGTATATTTTCTGGATTTAAACAGCCTATCACTGCTTGCCTCCTGGTACGGATGCCTTTCTGTTTGAAAGGTTCTTTAAGAAGCTGTTGCCGTGCTTGGTGCAGTACCTTGCATAAACATATTAGATGTAAAATGTCGCCTTGCTTGGTATTACACAGCCTGCATGGCTCTTGTGCTAATGTCCTCAGCCATGGTGGAAAGTGCTGAGCACACGGAAAGATTCCCATCCTATGCCTCAGAAAGTTAATTTTTATGGACTTAGGGTAACTAGGCCTGGGCGGTAAATTCCGTTCCGCTCGCGGAATTTGCGGAATTTGGGTAATTTCGCGTTCCGCGGAGAACGCGGAATTGCCAAAAATTCCGCGATCCGCAGCTTCGCAGAATTTTTTGCTTGTTCGCACTTTCAAAGTGCGTGTTCGCGAGATATTTCCCCCCGAGCACGCAAACAGCGTTCGCAAACAGGAAAAAAGCATCGCGAACGGGCGGAACAAGCAATTCCGCGTGTTTGCGGAACTTTTGCGTGCTCGCGGACATTTTTTACCGTTTCGCTGAGCTTTGCGTAGCGCGACTACGCAAATTCCGCCCACCCCTGGGTAACCCTGGTTGAAAAATGTTTGTGGAGCAAGTAATTTGTAGGAGTTAAGGGTCATCCAGGCATGCGATCTGTTTGAGAAGCTTGCCTTGTCCTCCACCAAAGAAATATGTTTTATGGTCTTCCAGACTAGTTTTTTGAAGTTAGAGTAGCCAATTTGCGCATCCCAGAGTCCCGTGAGTTTGGTGGATTCTAGGGCTAGCTGAAGATAACTTCTAGCTTGGGAGTGCTCCCTGTGCTGTATATCATGCCACAGCAGATAGTTTAGCGTGTTTGTAGTGGCACTTCTGATCTTGTGCCAGCAGATGATATAAGTGCCGTACCTAGCTAGAACTTGTCGTAAAAGGCCAAACTCCAGCCTTATTTGAGCAGGTGATGTATAGGACGGAAGGCAGAACATAGTTCTATAGGCTTTGACCTGCGTGTTATCCAGCTCCTTTGCATCTCTTCCCCGCATTGCCTCACTACCATAAGCAATTGAGGGGAGTAGTTTAGCCTGGACTACCTTCAGAAGCGGAGTCAGAGTAGGCCCCATCAATTTATTTGCAAGATTTTTCATCGTTAGAGCAATCAGCATATCTTTCCTTCTTGCTTCCTCTTTCTGGTGCCAAAACGACCCTTCCTTGTCGAATATGACTCCTAGGTACTTGTATTCATGTGCTGGGTCGAGTTTTGTGCCACCAAGGAACCAACTTCTCTGGAGGTTCTTTTTGTTGTTTATTGACATTGTCCGGGTTTTGCTCAGATTTATTTTTAAGTTGTTTTCTGTGGCGTCCGTCAGTAGATGCTGGAGACCAACGTAAGTGTGACTAAGCAGAACTACGTCGTCTGCGTACATGAGATTGGACAATGTTTTCCCTCCTATCCTCGGTGAGTGAGAGTTGCAGGCGTCAAGCACCTTTGGAAGGACAGCCATGAATAGATTAAACAGGGTTGGTGCAAGCACACAACCCTGTTTCAAACCTTTTGTTGTGGGAACTTTCGAGGAGATGTGGGTGCCGCGACCTAGTTTCACCTGCACCCAGGTATCTGTATGTAGAAGCTTCAGCATGTTTAGAATAGGCTGTGGTATGCCCCATTGCGCCAGTTTCCCCCATAGTCTACCCCTCTCTACATTATCGAAAGCAGCGCTAAAGTCAATATAGCATAGATGTAAAGGTAGTTTCGAGTCTTTAGCTGCATCGATTATTAGTGAGATTGTAAGGATATTTGTAGATGTGCTGGCCATTTTGCGAAAACCGGTCTTGTTCAGCGGTATCATCAAGTTCGCCTCAGCCCAGTTTGTAAGCTCCTCTAGTATGGTGCCCGCAAAATATTTTGCTTCATTGTCAATCAGAGCTACTAGGCGATAATTATTGGGCTCAGCCTTGTCTCCTTTTTTATAGATTGGCACTATTGTCGAACCCTTCCACGATTCCGGTATTCTGTTTAGTCGCCTGACTTCCAGAAATAGAGGTTGCGGGATATCAGCCCAGACTTCACTCTTTGCTTTGAACAGGGCAGGTGGAATGCCGTTCGGTCCCGGCGCCCCTTCTTTCCTCCCTTTAGAAATCTGCTTTTTGATTGAGAGAGACAGGGGGCAGCTAGCTGCGCCTGATGGTCTGTTTTCTTTGGGTAGCGGCTCCTGCTCCCTCATCTCAGTTATACTTGCTCCAGCTTGTTCTTCTGATGACCAGCTATTGGCCGTTTGTGTTTCAGTACTATCTATTTGGTTGTTAAAGTGGGTAGTAAGGAATTTTTCCCAGTTTAGTTCTGAAATATATGACCCGATGCCCTTATGGTGTGGATGGATAATCCCGTTCACAGTTTTCCAGAAGCGGACACTGTTGTTGCTGTTTGTGTCGTGTAAAAGTTTTGCCCACAATACATTCTCACGATCGCTGTTGATGTTCCATTTCAGTCTTTTTAATTTTGCCCTTTGGTCCTTCAAGGATGCTTGTGCACTAACGTTCCGTGGGAGTCTTCTCAACCTACGCAGAGTTGCATTTATTGATTTCTTAAGGTACTTGAGCTGTAGTCTTTGATCTTTCAGAAAAAAATTTTTTCCACATGCTTTCTGGGCATTATCTTTTCTAGCAAAGGTATCTGCATGTTGTTCTAGTAGTGTAGCAGTGAACTGTTCCCAGCATGCTATTTTGTCTTCTGGGCTAAATGATTGCGAGTTGAAGAGTTGGACTGCTGCTTCGGCCTTGGAATTTGTATTATTTATTGTGCATTTGATCCTTCTTAAATTGGAGGTAAAGATAGACCCCAAAGTTGCATCTGGCCTAATTGGTCTTGCTACAGTCGCTGTTATTTGAGATTCTTGAGGGCGATGGTCGCTATCGCCCTTATCCCCCATTCTGTACCCAGAGCTATATGGGAAGAGAGCGAGGCTTGCAAAGGTGTAATCCAAAATAGAACTTGTTGTAGAAGAATAATAAGAGTCGACTGGTGGAGAGTCATCCGGAAATCTTCAGTTTAATGCTCGGAGGTTTAGGTGTTCTAGATCTGCAAGTAGGCGGCTATTGCAGCGTTTCTTCTTTCCATACAGTGGGATGCATTGTGTAGGAATATTGTGAATTCCACTTTGTATGGCTACCTCCTCTCCTTGTGGCGAACCTATAAGATATTGGTTTAGGTCCCCTGTCAAGATGAACATCAGATTTTCCATCTCTGTAGCGTACTTTGCTACTTGGTTTACAAGTTCTGTTGAGTCTTTCGCTTTGCGTTTGGGGTGGACATACGAGTTGATTAGGCACACCTCCGTTTCTTCATCCTCGAGGGAGAGGGTGATTGTAACTGCTATTATTGTATTTGACATCGAGCCCATAAGAGTTGTTGAAGGTATGCTTGTTGTAGAGACGTAGGTGACCAGCCCACCGGAACAGTGGCCAAATCTGCCAATCCTTGTTGCTGGAGTGGCGAAGCAGATATAGCCCTCAATATGCTGAGGAGCCATAAGCCAGGTTTCCTATAGCAAAATTATGTCAAAGGTTGTAACATACTGCAAGAAGTCTGGATCCTCAGTTTTTGTTGCTAAGCCGTTTATATTCCACGAGCATAATCTGAGAGGGGACTCCTTTACCCTACTATGGATTCTGTCTCGCGAATCGCGTCAATCCTCCTCTGTGTGTGAAATAATGGTGCGCGATATTACTTCCTTGTTGAGGCCTTGGCTTGTTCTAGCAACTGCCCATGAAGCTGTTTCTTGTCGGTCCCAATAGCTGCTGGCACTCTGTTGACGAGTTCTTCCCCGTGCACCTCTAAGTACACAGTTTAAGTGTACTTGGCGTGTTTTTAGTCCAGGGCTTGCAATACTTAGTAATGGAGATGGATAGGCTGGTTTTTGAAAGGGGGCAATGTCGATGCCCCAGCTTTGAAATGTGCCCAGTTCAGCCAAGATTGCCTCTACAGTTTTGCTTGTGGTCCACGTTGTTTTTGTGGTTGGTGGTATGTATAAACTCTATGGAGAGTAGATCCGTTGACCTTATGCCAGCAAGATTTGGAATTTACTCCGTTAGTCTTAGGATATTACCTTGATTTAATGTGTCCTGATGGCCCTTGGAGGTATATAGACGATAGAATACCAGAACCTCTGTTTCCTGCGGTCTAATTTGTGTTGCCGGCAGCTGTAGGTTTGCTATGGCCATCGATTCAGTTTGGAGTGTGCTGCTGGTTGCCTCTTTAGGCTGTGTTTCCACTTTGTTGCTTAATGCTTCAACCTTATGGTTTCTTGGGATGGGCTTAGGTGTTCCTAGCGTGGGGGAAGTTTGTTTTATTTCTTGCCCCCCGTTCTGTACCCCTTTGTCCGGGAACCTCCAGCTGGAACTGCCATTAGTTGATGTGATAGGCCATTTGAGCTCTTTGAGCGATGGCTCCTGGTTTGGCCTATCTGTCGTTCCACAAGCTTCTCTTCTGGGCCCATTGTTTGAGCTCGTGTTAGTGGTTTTTTGCTTTATGTTGATCAGCTTTTGGGCCCCGGAGTTACACGCCTCTCCACTTATCTCTTGTGAATGTGCAGGTTTGTTAGATGGAACCTTTATCTCTCCCCTCAGATCTTGGCATTGTGTTAGCTGTTAGTTATGTCCTCTGTCAGGTTTTGTTGTTAGAGGAATAGTTGTGAAGCCTTGTCTTTTCCCTTCTTTTTGTTCTATGATGGCCCTAGGTGAAAGTCTTTGTCTATTTTCTTCTCCAATTTCCCTGTGTGCCCTAATTGCGGATGTCTGGTTTGGGGCATCTTCTTGTTCCGGGAGATGTTTGGAGATGATTGGAGACAATTGTACTTGATTTACAGAGCTTACATCACCTGGGTTAATGTCCCGTTTGTTGTATGAGCCTGAGAAGATGGGGAAGTAAGCTGTTGCATTTGTTTGAAGCTTTTGGTTGCACCCTTTCCTTTTCTGTTGGCGGCGTTGCTTAGCATTAAGTTTTGGTGATCCTCCGTTTCCGGACCCTCCCTTCTTCTCAGTGTCCACATTGACATTTCCTATGTGCATATTACTGATTGTTTGGTCGTTGATTGTTCCCTCTGCGGTGTTAGGATTGCCCTGGCATTTTGTTGTTTTTCCTGCTGTTACGCTTTTAATGTCCTTTACCATGCTACTTAGCATTGAGGGCAGGGTGGATAATTTATCAACGACCTGATCACAGTTGCATCTGAAGTGGGAATTGGATTGTGCTCTTGTTATCAGACCATTCAGATTTCCCAGTTTTTCGTCGATGCCAGCAGTAAAGACTGCCAATGTGTTCAATAGTGTTAACTGGATCTCCATCTTGTCTGATTGAAATTGCAATGCATTGACGGCCAATTGTATTGTGTTTAGTAGGGAAGCCCAGATGCCAGCGTTTTGTTCCTTTGTATGCAGACTGTTCTCTGTGCTGTTTTTTATCTGTTCTGTGGAGAGTGAATTCCCAGAGAATTCTTGGGGGATGTCCACCCTTTGTTCCTGTTCCTGATCTGATGAATAGGTTGCGAGCATGTCCTCCCATTCTTGTGTATTTAAGTAAGACATTATCGCCCTCTCCTCTTCTCTTTGATTTAGATCCGGTATCCCTACGCCTACTCCTGTTCCTCTTTCTTGTGTAAGTGGACTCCCTTGAGCAAGGGGTGGTGTGGTTGTTGGTAATTTAGTGCTTGCCGGATCAGTTCTTTTGATGGGGGTACTATGGCAGCTGGTCATGATATTAATTCTAGCGCTGAAGTTAATTGCACTGTCTTGAGCAGCTTCTGCTCTCCTTGAATCTTCTTTAGTATCGCTCGAATCCTTGGTTTTTTTGGTGGCCCAATCCTCGTCCCTGGCGTCTAATTGTAGTAGTGGTGAAGAGGTTGCTTGGAGCTTGTGATCTGCGGTAGGAGTCCCTTGAGTGCTGCCCTGTTGGCTAATTTTTGTTGGGGAGAATCCTAAATTCCCGGACGCACCCGCAAAAGATGTAGTTTCTGCCACTTGCACCCCTGGAGTTTGGAGCTTGATTTGCGGTTGCTGGCTTTGTTGCTGTGATAATCTGCCTTCATCTTTAAACTCTTTAGACTCTGCAATTGGAATATATGCTTGGGTCTGCAGGGGTAACAACGGAGATTGCAGGCCTTTATGGGTTGCGTTACTTGAGAAAAGGACTGACCCTGGATCCCGTAGGAAGTTAAACTTCGTATAGATCTTAGGTTGACTGGAGCATGTCGCACTCATGGATCCCATCCGTGCTGTAGTCTCACTCTGTCGCTGATCTGTTGTGATAAGTTTTAATTCAGCACTGTGCTGAGCTCCGGGATTTTGAGTCTTGCCTTTTCTCCCCCTTGTCCTGGGTGGCATTGCCTCTCTCGTTCTACCAGACCTCATTAAGCCTGTGTGATTTTGGACAACAGACAACAGATCTGCAGCTGCAGGAGCAGATCTGCAAGAGATCTACAGCTATGACGAGCAGAATAGAGTGATCAAGGCTAAAGATAGGATAGCTTGTCTAACTATTCTATGTCAAGTGCTCTTCCACGTGTTGTGATCGCTTTTCAAACTATTATGTGCTCTTCTGTCCTCACTCAGCGTTATCCCAGGAAATAACGGGCTGCGTTTCGTTATTGGTGTGTTTTGCCACAGTAGTTATCCCTGTCTCATCTGCACAGCATCTACTGCATTGCGTAGCGATACTGTGGCATTACTGTGGCGCTGTTGTGCAGCCTCATTCGTCTGCCGATTGTCGTTCCCCGCTGCCTTAGCTGAGGTCACTACTAGAGTTTTGGTGTGATGGTGTGATGGGGTATGCTATATGATTAAACCAGTGTCCAGTGCACAGTGTCCAGTGTCCAAAATCCCCTATAGAGCGGTGCGCAGAGTGTGTGAGGTTCTGAGGCCAAATGGAGGGGGTAAGTTGATTCATCAAGTGGTGCTGGCACAGGCAACTTGCTGGCCTCGCACCCCCCCTTCCCCTTCTCCTTCCCCCTCACTCACTCACCGCCTGTAATGAGCTCACTGCCAGGGTCCGCCTGGATCCGCCTGGATCCAATGGGTTTGCAGCAGGTCTCCCCGCCGGGCTTCAGGCCGTGTTTTCAGACAGCACCCCCAAAAGTACCCAGAAGCTCCGGTTCCGGTCCTTCCGCAAAGATGCAAAGGTACAAAGGTGCAAGGGGCGCCACCCAGTGACTGAGAGGCACTAGGCACTCCTTACTTGCTCCCTGCCATGAGCACCAACAAACTGATCTGTCCACTGTGTGCTGCGTCGATTGCCTGCTACTCCTGCTGCTCCGTAGAGGCAAAGGAGCCCAAGCGCCAGGTAGATTGGGGTGATATTAATGGCGCTGGGTGGCAGGACAGGTGAAAAAGACTGGCAAGCTGGCTGGCTGGCTGTTTGGCTGTGTGAGCTGTGTGGGCTGTAAGAAGTCGCCGGGTCCGAGTCCAGCTGCCTGTTGCCAGTTGTGGGAGTTACGCGTTAGGCAAAAGTATCGCGGCTCCTGCCGCGTTGGAAAATGTCTTGCGGCTTCTGCCGCGCTTAGCAAGAATTTGCGGCTCCTACCGCATTAGGCAGTGTTTTTGTGGCAGAGTCAGGTAGTTCGCCTCAGGAGTGGGGGGCCAAGCGGGGAGCCAAGTGGGGGACCAAGCCAGCCAGTCCCGGTTCACAACTCAGCAGCTCTCCGGCGACGTCCCCAGCTGTGGCGGCGTCGTCGTTTTCTCAGCGCTCAGTGGCCGCTCACAGCCCGCTCTGCCCCTCTGCTCCTCGCACACGGCTCGGCTGACCTCAAAACGTGGACTGGACTGCTAGTGATCCTTGAGTTAACGTGGAACTGCCTGTAAAAATATGGGAATGTGACTGAAATGTTTAAATTAATGGAGGATCTAATTGTGTATTCTTGATATAATCTTGTATACCCATGTGACATGTTGCCATTTGTTTCCACCTTAAGGTATACGTCGAACATACTGAACAGCGAAAATTGCCTTGGTTCAGTATTGTCTCATTTATTTATCACGTTTTACCTGAGTTTTTGCACACACCATTCACTTATTTATTGCAGTAGCTACATTACCGACCCTGAAGAAAGCTGTGACACTAATCGAGGTCTATTAGGCTGAAACATGTTGGTCTTGTAAGAGCGCAGAGGCCTTGAATCCTGGCACCTGCGTTACGAGCGATACTTTGGTTTTAATCCTGACACCGGGCAGCTGAATAAAAGTAGCATCATAGCTGACCCCGTAGCCAGTTTTAATCACTTATAACACAGCACTGCACCTTTCTTCAACACACCAAGCTCTCATAGGGTTTTAGTACACCCACCCTCCCTATCAAAACATACCTGAGCTCCTGCCTCGCAGCGAGGGGGTTGTAGCCCGCGTGAGGACTAGGTATCTCACGCGAGGAGGTACCCCCATGATGAAGCATGACACCTCTGGTGTGTGAGGGAAACTGTCCTTAAAAGGGAAATCCCCTGTTAAGCACTTAGGCACATCGGGTCACATGCTAGACCTCCCTAACAACACGGACCAGGAGCTTCTTTTGTGATGTGTATTTATGAATGGGGAGTTGGCTACCGCAGGTCCTTAAACCTCCTCTAGCCCCCTTGTGTGATTACTTTATAGCGCAGCGGCTCAGCTGCAGGCTGGTTCTTCTTCTCTCTTTCTCTTACTTCCTCTTCCTCTCAGAGGAACGAGCATCTCTTCAACATGGCGGAACGCACAGGGTTAGCATTTGACAATGCAGTATTAGCTGACATTCTCACAACACCCAGCATCTTAGAAACACCTATGACCCAAACTTTGACAACCGCAGATGACTGGAACAAACTTACCAAAATGAAACGACTATACATCAGAACCCCGACACACGGCTCAATTATGACAGAATGCCTTCGGGGCAATTGTGCTCCCACGGGACTCATAGTTACCAATGTCCCTAGGTTGTTCCTTGACAATCCCTCCTTCCTGAAAGATTGGTCCCTCATTGCATGGCGATGCACGAGGGACTGGTTAATCCTGATTATTAGCACAGCCAAGAAGGAGGCAGAGAAAGTCCTGGTTCAAATACAGACTCTGAAATCTGAGATTAAGGTCATTATTGGTGCCACCGTATTCAAGAAAAACCTGGATGAGACTAATAAAACTACAAAAGAATACAAAGAAAATTTGCTGGCAAGCAAAATCACGAAATTTAAGAAAGACTTGCCTAAATTCTCCATGGAAAAGGTTTACCCATACACTGATGCCTCATACCAACCCCCAGAATATCACAGGGCAGGCCGAAGATATGGATCAAACTATTCGTCATCAGATAGAGAGGACACATCCAGTGACTCAGACACCAGTTAAGGTGGGGCTAACCAGAGACCACAATACAACCGAAGGAACTGGCGAGGACCACGAGGAGGAGCCCAGAATAACCAATGGTGGCCACCTAACCCTTGGAGTTTCCCCAGTTTTCCCTTCTTTGGACAAGGCCAACCTGGCCCTATGATGAACTTTCAACAAAATCCACCAGCAGCCTATGGGCAGCCTTTTTTAGGGCAGGGCCACGGCCGATCGCGAGGCCGCCCACAGACCCAACAACAAGTACACTGGAGCTCCCCGATCGACCAACGGAGCACGAGGAGCATGACGAAGAGCGGACAACAGGCAGGCCCGAGCCGGGAACCAGCTTGATAGTAGACCTGAGCAAACGAGAATTGACTTCGGATGAAATTGCAATTTTGAATCGTGGCCTTGGTTTCGTACCAACCAATCTTGGTGACCCATTCAAAATTCAACAAGAAGTACATCAGTTCTTTAGAAAGGTCAGATTACATTTTTTCTTTGCAGACAAAGAGACACTGACCAGCAACACAGAGAACAAGAACACCAATTTACGACCAAAGTCAACCTTCAATCCACCCATTGGTGCACTTCCATCTGAGGTAGCAACCTTCGAAAAGGCAGTCCTCAAAGACCTGACTTCTGGATTGTCATCACCAACAAGAACCTTTAACAACATCCCACGAAGAGAACAAGAAGCTCTCCGGTCCCTGACCATGGACAAAACGATTACCATCAAAAGCGCCGATAAAGGCGGGGCAACGGTCATACTGGATACAGACACCTAGAGGACAGAGTGCTTACGACAACTCAACAACGAGACAGCATACCGGCGTTTGGACAGAGATCCGACAGATCGGATCATGGAAACCATCTCTATTATGAGTAAAGAAGCATGTGAAAGTGATTGGATCACCGCACAAGAAGCTGATTTTCTCTGTACTAAATCTCCGATGATACCCTACTTCTATGTACTACCTAAAATTCACAAACCACAAAGACCTCCTCCGGGCAGACCGATCATTTCTGGTATCGGTTCTGCATTGGAACCACTGTCACAATTTGTGGACTTTTTTCTCAGACCATTGGTGTGTAACATGCCCACATATTTGAAAGACACCACGGATGTGTTGCGCCTCTTGGATGATATATATTTTGATCCACTTACAGACTATCTCGTTACAATTGATGTGGAATCATTGTATACCTGTATACCTCAGGACCAGACTCTGGACACGGTTGAACAACTACTGACACAACATCCACCAGAGACCATCACACCTATCCCCTTCATCATGAAGTGCGCCAAACTGGCAATGAAGGACAACTTTTTTCAATTTGAGACACAGCTGTACCTCCAAATCTCGGGAACTTCCATGGGCAGCACCTTCGCACCCAGTCTAGCGAACCTCTACATGCATGTGTTCAAAGAAGGTGCTGTCCTTGGAAGGGACAATCCATTTCTCACACAGATAATCCTATGGAAGAGGTACATAGACGATATCCTCGTCATCTGGCGAGAAGATGACACTACCATCAAACTCTTCCATGAGTGGCTGAACAACATGAATGACCACTTGCGATTCACATGCGATTACAGCAAGGAGGGACTGTCCTTCCTGGATCTGTGGATCTATCCTACAGGAGGAACCCTTGAAACCGAACTATACCAGAAACCTATGGCCCGCAACGCTTTACTCCAATACAAGAGCTACCACCCGAAAGCGTTGCGAGACAACCTGCCCTACGGGCAGTTTCTGAGACTCCGCCGGAACTGCTCCAGCATTGAGAAATACAACACACACGCCTCAAGGTTACGGAATAACCTACTGGATAGACATTACCCAGCTAACCTGATTAAGAGGACCTCTAAACGTGCCTTGAACAACAACAGGGAAGCCCTACTAGAACAGCCGACTGACAAAGAGAGCTCATCTAAATTAGTATGTGTCAACACCTACAACACTCTCTCGAACATAGTCAAAAAATCCATACTTCATAATTGGAACTTTCTTAACAAAGGACAATTGACTCTTGAGAAACCCCTCTTTGCATATAAAAGGGGCCGTAACCTGAAGGATACCTTGACACCAGACCCGCACCCACAAATGTACCAAAACCCAATACTCTATGGAACTTACCCAATGTCCAAGGCCACTATCCGTGTGGAACATGTGCTGCATGTGCCCAAACTAAAGTGACCAAAAGCATAGACATAGGAACATCTAGACAGTGGTTACTACAACAACACACTAATTGTATCAGCGAATGGGTCATATACCTGATCACCTGCCCCTGTGGTTTGAGGTACGTGGGGATGACCACCAGGAAGGTACGAACCAGAATACTTGAACACAAGAGCACAATTAGGTGTGCGAAACAAATAACAAAACTAACCAAACATTTCTTTGACCTACAGCATGGAGCAGATACACTGAGTTGGACTATCCTAGACAACCAAATTTGCACGCAACCACACCTGGTTTGGCAACCAAACTCCTGAGGTTAGCGCAGAGGTGGGTGTACAGGCTGGGTACCGCGAATATGGGACTCAATGATGACATTCCCAGGCTGGCACTGGCATAAGCCCTGTGATCCCTCTCCGTCCTTTTCACTGCGAGAGGCCACCCGTTGACTCATTGTTGACCCCACAGCTGCAGCACAGCTGCCATAGACTCATTTTCTTTTTGAGCCCTTACCAACTCCCCTCATTAGCGCGCAGCGTTGCCATTGTGCCACTATACATGCTTCTGGTACAGGCATACCCGATCTCTACATAGTCCACCATACCGGCTGCATCAGCTTGCAGCCAGGACTTAGTGTCATGTGCCAACCCATTTTCCTTTGGCTCTGGCACGCACACAGTCCACTACCAGCAGTAACAGCGCACAGTCATGCCATGAGGCTATGACACATGCCTCTGACACCATCACTACCCATTAGTTTGACTACACCCGCTGCAATAGGACTCCCCTACTACTTGTGCTCTTTACCTACACGAGCACCACCGTGCCTAGTGAGGGCGTGCCCATCGAGCAGCCTCCGCAGTTTATGTCAGTATTTCGAGACCGGCTGGACTCGTAGCACATCCTTGCACACCCGCGCTAAGAACGTGCCAAGCGTACACTGGTTGTTATGACAACCACCCCCGGAACCCCGTTTCCCAGCATTCCATCACATCCGGCGGACATCCGGCCAGGAATGCAGCGCGCAGGTTTTCCCAATTATCCCATCCTTTTTAAAACGCTTGACCGGCAGACTCTCTTTTCCTGTCCCCGGACGAGAGCTGCAGACCTGCGAGGAACCGCACCTACGGCGGTAAGTTTTTACACCACCCCTGTGGTCGCTACCCCCCTGATATCCAGGGCCCGCGTGAGCACACCGAGCCTTGACCGCCTGCCGCCCCTTTTCACCGATAAGCGCGCCTGATTCCCCGGGCATGGGCCATTGACACCGGAGTTACCCTCCCCCCTGCATCGAGCTTGGTGCCACCCCCTTATCCATTTTGGCGCTCACGGTCTCACGGGAAAGGCCATTGACAACACGCTAGACTTCCACCACCGGCACTGGTCCTAGCACTTACACCCCCTCCATTCTGGGATACCCCTCCCACCCTTGGGACATCCTTACTTTTCCCACCAGGCCACTCTGGCCACGCAACAGTGAGTCACTTTTGGGTCCACTTTTTGGACCTACGCGAACGCTCCTGGCGCCCCCTGCTCGTGTTCCGAAACGGGCACCGACCATCTGACAGCAGGGTGACCCTCGCCACGGGCTGTCTCGCTGGGGACTGTTTTTCGCCACCATAGTACTGCGCACCCCTCTGCTTCTTTTCCTAGGCTTATTGTGTTGCCTTACACGCCAACTAAAGAATAGTTGGCATCTGCGTACGTCTTTCTTGCAATCGACTCTCTTACTTTCGCCCTCTCTCCCCCTCTGGGATTTTCTGGTTTTAAATGCTACTAACCTACTTCTACAGGTTGTGGCGCCTGTAGCATATGGCTAAGTAGCCGTGACAGATGTGGTGAACTCCGTAAACCTAGAATGGTGAGTCACGCATCTTAGTGTGTTACACATTGTTCTAATATGGGAATGTGACTGAAATGTTTAAATTAATGGAGGATCTAATTGTGTATTCTTGATATAATCTTGTATACCCATGTGACATGTTGCCATTTGTTTCCACCTTAAGGTATACGTCGAACATACTGAACAGCGAAAATTGCCCTGGTTCAGTATTGTCTCATTTATTTATCACGTTTTACCTGAGTTTCTGCACACACCATTCACTTATTTATTGCAGTAGCTACATTACCGACCCTGAAGAAAGCCGTGACACTAATCGAGGTCTATTAGGCTGAAACATGTTGGTCTTGTAAGAGCGCAGAGGCCTTGAATCCTGGCACCTGCATTACGAGCGATACTTTGGTTCTAATCCTGACACCGGGCAGCTGAATAAAAGTAGCATCATAGCTGACCCCGTAGCCAGTTTTAATCACTTATAACACAGCACTGCACCTTTCTTCAACACACCAAGCTCTCATAGGGTTTTAGTACACTCACCCTCCCTATCAAAGCATCCTTGAGCTCCTCCCTCGCAGCAAGGGGGTTGTAGCCCACGTGCCTCGCAGCGAGGGGGTTGTAGCCCACGTGAGGACTAGGTCTCTCACACGAGGAGGTACCCCCATGATGAAGCACGACACCTCTGGTGTGTGAGGGGAACTGTCCTTAAAAAGGGAAATCCCCTGTTAAGCACTTAGGCACATCGAGTCACATGCTAGACCTCCCTAACAACACGGACCCGGAGCTTCTTTTGTGATTTGTATTTATGAATGGGGAGTTGGCTACCGCAGGTCCTTAAACCTCCTCTAGCTCCCTTGTGTGATTACTGCATTGACATTGATGTGTTCCTGTATGGCAGTTTTCTTGGTTGTTCTGATGAAGTTGTAGTGTGCGGTGATGGCGTTCTTGAGGGCTCCATGGTCCACCGAGGTCTTGCTGCTCCTCTATCTTCTTTCGAGCCATCTGCAGGTGTGCCTGGACTCTTGGAAGGTGGGGGCGAACCAGCTGGCTTTCCCAGAGGGCTGCTTGCCAGAGGGTTTTCTAAGGGGGGGCCAGTGTGTTGGCGCAGTTGGAGATCCATCGGTGGAAGTTGCGTGCTGAGTCGTTGGCATTCATGGTGGTCGGCGGTGGGGCTTTGCTGCGGGAGGTGGCAATTTGCTCTTCGGAGACCTTGTTCCAGCTGCTGCACGGGTCGCAGTGGGCATGGTGGTGTTCAATGGGTTTGTTGACCAACTCTAAAAACTTTGAATTCCCCAAAAGGCCTTGGAGTAAAATTTGTGTTGAAACCTTCTCAAATCACTTCTTCCCTCCCAAACTAAATACAGATGTCCCCCTTAACAGCTGTCTAGAGCAATTCAATATAGCCATAACTTCAGCCTTAGACTCCTGTGCTCTCTGGAAAACAAATACATCCCATAGGATCACCCCATCGGAAAAACAGTACTCCCCTGAATTAAGGAGTGAGAAAAGAAAATGCAAAGTGTATGAGCGATCCTGGAGACTTTTGAAATTTCCAGCAGATGTGCCACCTACAAACACCAAATAAATGATTATCACAGACAGATTAAGAAAGCAAGGAAAAACTATTTCATCAGAAGACAAATTAAAACAGTGGCTCCTCTAAAGAGCTTTTTAAAACTCTCAAGGAACTGTCCCAGCCAGTTAGCCTATCACAAGCTATTACCCCTTCTGTTCTCCACAGTGAAGCAATAGCCAATTACTTCACAGACACGATTGATAAAATATACTCTACCTTCCATTCCCAAACTTCCCTAGAAGACTTTCCTTGGGCCCTAACAGGTTTACACCCATAAGCAAGAGCCCATTTATGTAATTTTGCTAGTGTAGCTAAGGAACAGGTAGAGAAAGTTATGATTGAAGTCAAGTCTGGTTCACCACTAGATGCCTGTCCTCATTTTATTTTTCCTCGCCTAACATCTATCTTGAGTGAATATGTGACCCAAATTTTTAACTTGTCACTGAAAACAGCTGTTTATCCGGACATTTGGAAACAAGCACTAAACCATACAAAAGAGAGCTACGTTTAAGCTTCTTTGCCAAGCCATAGGGCTCTTCATGAATCTGTCCCTCTGCTTCTTAGACCAAAGGTGGAATTTTACCAACCTATGAGAAATCTAAGATCTACGGGGCACATGCATCAAAAATGTCATTTGCGATTCCTTATTAGCGAATATTAAGGATTCGCTAATAAGGCATCACAAATGCCTATGCATGTAGAAATTCTTACAAAAATAGCGATTCCTAAAATTCCTTAATTGCGACTCGCAAATTGCGAGTCGCAATTAAGGAATTGTTACCCATTTATTCCTATGGGCCTAGAGGCCCATAGGAATCAATAGGAATTGCATGCGCAATTTGCGAGTACTCAATAGGTACTCGCAAATTGCGCATGCAATTCAAGGAGTGCAAGGGTTCCAAAAGGATATCCTGTTGCACCCCTGAATTCTAATTTAACCCCATGTTGCGCACACACATGCCCCAAGGGCATGTGTGTGTGTAACATGTGACTTTGAAAAATGCACTTTAGTGCATTTTTCAGAGAAATCGAAAATTACCATCAACTTTAGATTGATGGTAATTTGCGATTCTTATTAGCGAAATCGCTAAATTATTTTATTTAATGCATTGCATTTAAGGAATCGCAATTTGCGATTCCTTAAATGCAATCGCAATTTAAGTAATCGCAAATTTTGCGATTACTTAATTTGCGATTTTTGCATTTGGGATGATGCATCCCAAATGCAAAAATACCGGTCGCAAAAGGGCAGATTCTGAGAATCTGCCCGTTTGCGACCGGTTTTTCCTTTGATGCATGTGGCCCCTACAAGTCTTGCACTAGCTAAAACAAAACACATCAGGAAAGCCAGAGCTGGTGGCTGCCGTTTCACCTACCTGGCTGCAACCCACTGGAAATTATTTCCTTTGGATATTTGTCTTATGGAGAATTACTTTTGGTTTAGGAAAAAACTGAAAACATAACTTTTCCAAGATTAATGGACTTTCTTCTACCCTGCCCTCCCCAGTGTTTCCCTGATGACTGAACGAATGGCAGTATTAGGGCTGTGATATCCTTCTTGGGATGAATGTTGGTACTCTACAAATACCGCAAACGAAATAAATAAATAAAAGTGGGGACATTTATGTCTTCACTTTTGAGTAACTTTACACTTGTAAATGATGAATAGCCAAAAGTAGTAAAGTTACTCAACAAGTAAGAAGACATTTACTTGTACTAAAACTATATATGTAAATGTATCTTTGTGAATAGGCCCCTGATTGTTCACTGTAATAATGTTATAAGAACACATCTGTTGTTGAATGAATATGTGATCAAAGAGGAAATTTGGACATCTGGATGAATTATCCTCTACAACCACCACCCTATGTGAGACATTACCTTCCATGGTCAGAGGATGACTGGATAGCATGCCATAATATTGCCTCCGCTACATTGAGTGATCACTTCATTGCTAAAGGATATATAATTACTGTTCTTAACTCCACTTGTGTATACCTATAAAGGTCAGAATAGGTGGAGTTAAGAATAGTAAATATGAATTCACTGTGTAATGTAGTAATTGGTGATACGTAGCTGCAAAGTTATTGTAGGTAGATATTTTTGACCTCTACATAGTCAAGTAGTAACATGCAACCTTGTATAGAGGTGGAACTGACATGGTTATGGACAAATTGTATAGCGCGAAGACCCCAGTTTGCACACCCAGGGACATAAAAGCCAAGTCCTAAGATGAAAGTAATGGGGTGTTCCATTATTCCTGGGAAGAAGGTAAACATTGAGAATGCTCAACCAATTTGTCTCTTACCTGCATTTGACAGAATTTAGGACACTTCAGTAAGACACATCAGTGAACCATGGTTGGGATCAGTATTTACTTTGTGGAGAAAGGTGCCTGTGGGCCACACTGGCATTTATTTTGCGAGACCTGGTCAGGTTTCTGTCCAATGCACTGGAAGTCCCACCGGTCAGTTGCAAGCAAGCCTGGGGATGAAAAAACGTCCTTGCAGAAGGCAAGATCAACTGTCTCCTCTGTGCTGCCTCTCCTGAAAGCAATGGCCTGTTGCCTGCCCAAGCCAGACATTTCATTCTGCGTGTCTCACAGCATCACTGTTGTCACTCTAAAGTTGAGATCATGCCATCGTGGGATTTTCACCCATACACCAGTTGTTCCATGTCCAGCAGCGCAGTTTGAATGATCATGTACTTGCCATGTACATGTTTGTGCGGAAAGCCTTAAAGGGTTAACTGGGACAGTAGCTCTGTGCTGCACATTGGCTTCATTCAAAACATAATAAAATGCCTATTAATGGTTTGTTCGTACAAAGTAACAGAAGATCTGCACAGATTTATTGGTAAATTGGTAATAGTAAAAAAAAATATACTAATGGTTTTAAAAATATTTTTTGACTTTTAAAATGCACGTGAGATCATCTTTTAATCTCAAACTATGACAAAATCCGAAAACCAGATGTGGTTTTTCAATCCCTACTGTCTCACCACACTGTTAGAACAATCTAATAAATCTCCCAACAAAAAAAAGCAATCTAGATCCAGCCAACTAAATCATTCCACCCGCTGCAGCCTTTGAGCACCAGTAAAGCTCCTCTTTCCCTGCATTCCCAGGGCAGCAGCTTTAGATTTTATGTCAAGGAATTCTTTATCGCTGGGTATTCTGTAAAAATAGATTTAAGAATCTATATGGACTGACCCCCAAGCAGAAGAAATACATCACTGAGCTCCTCATCATTTCAGTGATTCAGACTACATACATCACAACTTTTTTTTAATATAATTTAGTCCACAATTCAAGATAGAACACGATGTAGCTGAACGCTAAAAATATGAAAGCTGTCAACCAGTCAACTGAGTCACGGCTCATTTTAATGCCATCACTTTCAATACCGCGATGAGCCACGCTCTACCTGGGATTCGTCAGAACTCTTGGGGCACTTTCGCAGTCAATGGAGCCCTGTGCATACCTAACAGCTGCCCTGGAAAATTCCTGCTTCATTTTCAGCTCCCTTGATTTCCTTCCATGATCTAAATATAGAATCTTACCTCCAATATGCCGAAGGGATGAATTATGTGAGCAATTTTACACACTTCTGTAACTACAGTAAAGTTATCATCATTTCTCTTCAGTCTGACCTTTACCAGAGGAAAAAACCTGTGTGCACCTCCAGACAGATCTATATTTGTAATCATTTGCGCCGCAGTCAAATGTACAGGCTCACTCGTAATCGAGAATTATTCTGCCCATTTCGGGAGAGTGACTGCACTCTGCGGTTACATATGAATCTTTCTCCAGTGAAGCCTTTTTTAAGGCGTAATTAAATTAATGCTTGTAAATAACCCTGTGATCTGAGAAATAGAGTGCATTCTATGCAGCATTCCATCGAGCTAACGCGTGCTTTGTGCTTCCACTGAATTCATGACCCGATGATCTGATACAGACAATAGACTTAACGGGAACTTGAATCTTTCTCCTCACAAATAGTTTATTTATATTACATTAGGTTTTGCTCAACTTAATGTAATACTACAGTAATAATATAGTTTAAGAAAATAATATGTTTAATGTATTATAAAGTATTTCAAGATTTATCTTATTAATATATTAATAATAAATAATTAATTAATACATGTAGTTATTTAACTTATTTTAAGCAACCAGAGGTGTTTTAGGAATTGTGGTGTCTTGGACATAATTTCAATTTCTCAAATTGGCTGTATTATTCATTTCATTTATTTTAGCCTGTAGATTGCAAACAAAAATGGTGTTCCTAGATGAATCAGATCAGAATTAAAACGATTCCTGCATATGGAATCTAATGAATCCCCTGATAATGATCATGTGTCACCGTTAATTTCTGTATCCATATAAAGAGGTAATAATTTACCAAACAAGGTCTTAATACTACTAGTGTACTTTATATATTGTGCAAAACAGGAAACACCCAAACAGGCTACAAAAGCTATACATAATTAAACACATTTCTAAATGTTAGAAAGAATAATAGCAACTTATTTTTTTATAAGTTCTTTAATACCACTTTTTATGTCATTTCTTATCACTTTAAATCTAATGCTATTCAAAATGCTGACCGACTGAGTTGGCCTTTTTAGAAATCAAAGTGTTAACTTGTAGATAGCACCACAGCAGTGACTACTTAAATGACTGAACATCTTGCCAAATTATTAGTTCACTATCAGTGACGCAGTCTTTTTGAAATTGGGTTCTCTTATCTCAATGCAAGAAACATTCATTGTTTGTTCATAATTATTATGGAATAGTATCTGCTCAATGAATAAAATAATTTAAACGTAGGAGTATTTTTAAATATTATTATTACTGTGAGAATGTGCTCCTCCTGCATGATCGCCCCAATTTCTTTGCTGATTGGAATTGCTTTTTTTTAACTCTGCCCAATGGGGCACACTGTCGAAGCCACAGTGTATGTGCGTGCTCTGAACCCTAAAACATGGATTGATTGGATAACTCATAATTGAGATATTTCACTTCCCAGTAAGGCCATAGTATATGCTGCAGGAAATACCCAAATGGCATGGAAATACACAAATAGCATGGAAAACGTAAATGTCTCCTTTGCACTGTAACATGTTGTGCCATCCACTAGGCTGCCAAAGGAAATATGGCTTCAGGCTCTGTAGCATGTCTCCTACATTTGGTAAACCTGCAAGCTAACCTGTCAAAATAACCCTTTTCGACAGGAAATAACTCTACTCTTGTAATATTAAATAAGGCACCCCCAGGTCGGCCTTGTACCCCACATGGAAGGGTATCTAGTATTTGAAATGTGTACTTGCAAGAATTTAATCTTGCCATGTACTCACAGTGACTTGCCACCAAAAGCTATTCTCACTGTGAAGGACTGTAGCTGTCCTATGAGAAAAATAGTTTCAGAATAAAAGCATACCTTTGCTATGTCTATCTTGGGACACACTACCAGATTAATTCAAACACTATTTCTGACGTTTATTAAAAGTCCAATTCACTGGTGAAGCCAGATTTTTGATAAATGTTTCGGAAAAATAACTTTTATAAAGTTACACTTTATCTGCCTCCAGGAGGCTAATTAGCATTAGCTTCAACTTTACTGAGGTTTGAAAGCTGCTCCTATGGTAGAAACAATTACTTTGGCGTAGTGGCAGGAAGTCCTGGTGATGAGGTATGTGGCACACATCAGCTCAGTAAGGGCAGCTGCGAAGGGTTCATGAACTTCATTAACCCAAAAGAGACCAGGGTAAGGCCTTACCATTCATAGTGTGAAGGGATACCCAAGACTCGCCCTTGGGAACTTTGCTTCATTAATTAGGGAGTCTCCAAGAGTAATCCCCAGTACCGGCAAATAAATACAACAAATGCAACAACAAACTCACAGCTCATGAAAATACCTGCCGGAACTGCGGAAGGATGGAAGAGGACTGGACCTGCTCTTTTAGACCTGTGTGTAGACCTGAAGACCTCTTGTACCCATGACTAATTACTGGACTACCATGATCAGCTGACTGACTTCCTTTGTGGCTACAGGAAGACAAGGATTTTTTCCTAAAGTGCCCATCTGAACAGTCGCAGCAGTATCTGAACTAGGCCCAGTTGGTGGCCTTTGCTGGTGGCCTTTGCTGGAGGGAGTCAGTGCTGAGTCAGAAGGCAAAATCTTTGGCCTGTGGTACATCTGACCTGCACTCCAATGCGGGCAACTTGAGATCGTTCCTGGCCAACTTGAAATCGGTCCTGACCAACAGCAAACTGTGACTACTGATTGGAATGTTACTTTTTCTTGGTACTTTTTGGCTTAAATCTTTAAAAATTCATACATCCAGTTCCATTTCTTTGATTTGTCTTCTTTAGTGTCATTTTACTCAGTAGTTTTTTCTAATGTTTCTACATTTTTGTCGGATTCTTATCATATTGCATTTTAACTTCTTAACTGTTTGTTTTCTTAATGCTGAATACTTTACACAATTTCCTATGCTAAGACTGTCTGCTCTTTGCTATAGCTACCTGGGGACTGAGCCCAGGTTTAACTTATTGAAACTGTGGTTTACTTTAGCAGGTTTGTGGCCTTACTTCTTGTGGTGGACTTCCAATCCGTCTCAATTTATATTCAACTTTCCTGCAGATACCTATTCATATTGAAGTGTAGTAACAAGGTAATAAACTCATAGATAATTCCTGCATAATTAGGAGACTCCGGAGCAGTTCTGTTTTTTCACATTCATATGGCTTTGTTAGTTGCACCAGATCATAGAAACACATCTATCCAAATCACTATTATGAGAATTACTGTAATAAAACATACAGTATTTTATGGCCCTGTTATCTGGAAACAGTTCCCCAAGAACAAATGTTGAATGATTGGTCCCATGAAAAATTCTTGGAATTACATAATGAAATGTGGAAATTGATGTGGCAAAACCGAATTCCATGTATTTTCCCATTAGGATGCACATAATGTTAATTGAGACCAATCATGGTCTAACAAACACAAAGAACAATGAAATAAATAATAAATAATTCATGCAATACATTGGATACCCTGATATCATTCGAAATGAAAATCATTCAATACACATGGTATAGCCGACTAACTATCATGTATCTCTAATTATACACTATGCATTTCCTTAGCCAATGTTTATAACTTAATAGAATGCTCTGCTGCAATTGCTAAATCAAAGTGCATTGCCAGTTAATGCAATAAGTACAGGGGGCTAAAGAGCTCCACACTTAATAAAAACTGGTTTAAAACTACCTGCTTTATACCTTTAAAACATAGATGGTCTTATATCACACGTAAGCAAATTTAATGTATGTTTGAAGTCTGTTAGACTTGGCCCTCTCTGCAGGATCACCCACAAACAGTTTGCCTTTGTGCCTCCTCCTTTTCTGAATTTTGTTTTTGTTCACATTAGCTCTCTGTGCACTTTACCATTGCTGACCAGTGTTAAAGTGCTCTTTCCCTAAAACATGGTACCATTGGCTTATACTTGTTTGGCATATTTGTTTTACATATAAGTCTTTAGTATATGGTACTTAATAGGACCTGTAAAATTAAATGGTACCAGTGGCTTGCAGCACTCGTTGTGCCACCCACTTACGTAGCACTTTAAGACATGTTTCAAGCCAGCCATTGTAGCCTGTAGTGCGGTTTAAACAGTCAACTGTTCTTTTGCCAGGCCTAAACCTTCCTACTTAAAACATGTAAGTCACCCCCTAATGTAGGCCCTTAATGCCCAATAGGGCAGGATGCACTGTATGTAAAAAGCAGGACGTGTTTTTAAGTTCTATATGTCCTGGTAGTGAAAAACTTCTAAATTTATTTTCAATAAAGAAAGGCCTATCTCTCCCACTAGATAATGTTGGGTTACCTTATTACATTTAATAAGTGCTAATTTTTGATTGGGGACAGATGGGGATGCCAAGTTCAAATGAATTGTAATTCAAAATCACCTTAGGTGGTTGAGTCACATTTTAAATCGCAATTCTGAAAATGCAACTTTTAGAAAATTGGCAATTTCTTGTCCTAACCATGCCTCTGCCCTGGGTTACATGACTGTGAATAGCATGGATGTCGGCCTTTGTGTATTCCTGACAGACAGCGAGACAAAGAGGGGCTAGATATTGATAGGATGTCTCATCCTGCCAGGATGTGTGGGGTAGGGATGTTCTATGCCCCATCTACATTTCACAGGCCTTCAGCACCCTAGACTACTTGCAGCCTTGGTGGGGGAAGGGAAGAAATTTCCAGAATCAAATGTGGAGGTAGTTAAGATGTCACTCCTACTTCAAAGGCTGACACTGGATATAAATATTGGACCTCCTGAACCACCTCTTCAGTATATGCCTAGACAAAGGAACATTACAGAAGAAGGACAGCCTTGTTCCTTAAAGGACTGCCCTGCCATTTGAGGCCTGCCTTGTTCCCCAGAGGACTGCCTTGCTGCTACCAGAGTACTGTCATGCTGCTAGAGGCTTGCCTTGTTCCCCAGAGGACTGCCCTGCTGCTTGATTCCTGTCTTGTTCCCCAGAGGACTGCCCTGCTACTTGAGGCCTGATCTGCTCTCTGAGAAGGAAGACTAGACCTGTTCCCTTCATCCATGGCTATCTGAGTGACTCAAAGGGTTGGATGACTGACCTCCTGTTCTAAGTTACGGACACACAGAAAGTTCCAGAGGCCTCACTGCAACTGCTCAGCTGGCCTGCTGCAAGTGGACCTGCCGGGACCTGCAACTTGACCTACCTGAGCCCTGCTGGCCTCGACTAGAGCGAGTCCTGGGCCCCCAAGATGTACCTTCCTACATCCTGGACCTTTTGCTTGCATCTTCAAGAACGGTGCAATCCTGAAGTTTTTAACTCTTTGTGACCTCAAATGGGCCCGTTCATGCCAGGATCTGCTGCCTGGGATGACCGCCATCGTGAAGCTCCGGTAAATCCGACTCTGCGCTACAGCACCTCCAGCGACAACCAGCAACATGAGATCTGCGCGTTGCCCTCCAGCAATGACAGCCCGCGTTGACCTGCAACGCAAAGCTCTATTAACGACTGTCTGTGGCATCCAACCAGATCTTTGTACTACAGTGACGACAATCTGTGACATCAGACCTGCTCTTCGCGCTACAGGAACAACCATCCACAACGCTCTCCCTGCTCTTCGCGGCCTCCTTCATCGCAAACGAAAGTCTTCACGCTGGAATTCTGAGAAGGTTACTTTTTTAGAGGGACTAACCTGGTCCCGGCATCCGACCTGTGCTCCATCTCTGTCAGCTTGAACTTGTGACTTTCCCTCAGTGTAGCACTATTAGGTGACCAGGAGTGGCGCTTTGTGCTTTTATGTGCTAAATCCACCTAAAACCTTGGAATTCAATATCACAGGTTCTACTTATTGGATTTCTGTTGTTTTGGTCTCATTCTATTTATTAAAATTTTCAACTTTCACTAGTTTTCTAAATTGGTGTAGGATTTGTCTTGGATTGTGTTTTCACTTTATTACTGTTTGAGTGCTGTATAAATACTTAGCAGAGTGCCTCTAAGTTAAGCTTGACAGCTTTTGTGCCAAGCTACCAGAAGGTTAAGAACTTGTCAAATTTGTGACTTTTGTGGTTCTCCCTGACATGGATTGTTGTTGTTGTTTGAGAAGGGTTTACACCCAGCCGATCAAAGAACTAATTTCTTACAAAGTCCAAATTGCGCAAATATGTATTACGATTTAGTCTCCCAGCTATTCTATACCCTTGTACATTTTAACCTGAATTCCTAAACCCACCTTCAGAACTTCATTCTTTAAAATTGTGTCAGGCAAAGAAATTAGGCTATTATAAAGCTTATCACTTCCTGCTCACCTTGCTGATGACACTGATGTTTTTATTTTGATCATTACCTGTATATTGAAACCCTCAAAAGATTTTAACAAGAAGTTGACCTTTTGGATACTGTAGTTACAAACTTACTCAGCCATAACTTAATAATTTTCCAACAAGAATAGAATTTTGTTTGTTTCCATCACTTAGAGCAATCGAGACTCACAAACTGTAGGCCCAAACAATCTGATTCCATGCGTAAGAACCCACCCAATACAGGAAAGTTTGAAGCATAGGATTAGAACACTCCTTATGGCACTAGTTAACCTGTTCATCCAGGCTTAGGAGGTCCGCCCTATAGAATGCCTGTGGTAAACTGTCTCATAAAAAGCCATCAGGGGGGCTGGATAATGTTTACTATATGCGCAATGAAAGATAGAGCAAATCAAATATAGTAGATTTTCTAGGTTATCATCCCAAATTGCAGAGGAATTAAACTACAATCCCAGTACTAATATGTATCTACAAAATCCAGTTTATCCTTTTATAACCACCAGGCATACCTGGATTTATTTCCATTTATCCTAAGTTTATTATCATAACCATATTTGTGGAGTGCATTTGATTTTCTTATGTGTAATCAACACTATCAGAATGTATGTATATAGGAGATAATCCAGGTGGCTATCTCGTGCTTACGTGGAAAATTAATTTCATGTCAGCTAACATAAAGGGAAAGTTATCTAGAAATAAAACAATTGAAGTAGCACTAATGATGCAGCCTTTTCCTAAACTATTCATAATTGGTATCTTATTTGTCAAATGATCGTCTACATCCATAATGTCAGTTTGACACACAAGGTGTGGCCTCACATAAGAGAGTCAGGAAACGTATGACACGCAGTTTATGAAAGATAGGGCAACAGCTTCCAAGATGTTGGGTCTAAACCTTGCTGTCTCAGACTGTGACTTGGCTTCAAGACTAGAGTGGGCAGAGCGCTATAAAGAGATATTGGATGTTTAATACTGTATCAGGCAACATCAGTGTTTCAACTCTTTTGCTTGACACTTTCATTTTCACCCAAATCTTCTTTCCCTCACTTTGTTGTTTTTCCATTTCCTCTTAGTTTCCAGGCTCCCTGTGATTACCCTTGTTTTCTCTTGGACTGAGCCTTGTGTTTGGACGGAGTTATAGCTTTACACTGATGTCCACTGCAATTAGGCTTGATGACCTGGAACCTTCTTTTGTACCCAACTTCAGGTTTCTCATTTGTTGCTCTGGCAACTAGATACTGCCTTCTGGTGGAGAGAGAGTAAAAAGGTGTGTAATTCCTCTTTTGGTCTCAGACACGTGTCCTGGTTTGCCTGGGTGCTGGTCACCTCGACGCCTCCTCTCACACAGGTTAAGCCTCATCACATTTTTGAAATTATAATTACCTATTATAGAAGAGCACTCAGTTATCCAAAACTCACTGTCCTCTATTTTTTCCATCTTGACAGTGAGTTGTAATGTGCCACAGCAAAGCAGTGCCATGCAGTACCTCAGAGAATCTAGTCCAGGTCTTCTAACAACCATTCTGTTGGAAATTAGGGCCTTACTATCTCACTCTCTCTCATCCCTTAACTCCTCTTCCCCTTTTCAAAATGAGTGCTCCCTACTATCCTGGATGCTTATTCATGGAGTGGGATCACCTCTCAGGAGAGAATCTGGGATTAACCTTGGTATCCTTCCAGCCATAGTTGAGCGTTGTGATAGTTTGCCAGACCACAGAAATGGGCACCGGTGCTTATCCTTTGCTGGTTATGTTACAAGCAATTAATAACATCAAGGGGAATTAGAAACTGCTTGCCAAGAGCGATAGTTTTTGTTAGATAAACGTAGCCAGTTATTAGACGAAAACTGAGCATTCCCAGCAGGAATTTCTCTTCAGGTGGGGCCTATCTCCACTGTGAGTAATGCCGACATGGTAGATGGAAATTCCATATCAGGATTTCCTTATCACTCTTTTACTACAACTGTTATTGCAGCACCTGAAAGATTCACGGGAGACTCTATACTATACTTTTTATAAAATCATACAAGTACAGAGCAGCCATTATGGAAAACCGTGATGCATTCTGGGCCTAGTTTTAAAGTTTGCACCCATTTTCCACCTGGTTTGAATTGGTGGTAAATTGCATGTGCAAACGGGCAAAATAGTGACTATTCGCTATTTGCAACTGCCTTTTACATCCAGTTAGCGAGTCGGTATTAGCGATTCCCTAATAAAGACGTGCTATTTGTAGATGTTTTTTTTGCAAGTCTCAATTCAGTTGCATCTCAATTTTGGGTTAGCGAGTGGGTTTCATACATAATGTATGGCCCGTTTTGCATCCACTAACCCGTTGCACCCACAATCATACGCACATCTGGCCCCATGTCTCTAGAAGAATCATATCAATCCCAGTTTCCCCACTTGACCAAATTGTGTGGTTCTAGATCACTTCACTTCCTTTTTTAGGTCTCGCCTTGGCAGCGCATGCGCTGTCTCAGCGAGACTTAAAGTAATCTGTATGTTGGGTGAAATTTCATGTTATTTGTCTTTCCGCTTGCTATTGGCTTAGTTGTGGTAGTGTTGTTGTAATGTCCTTTTCTGTGGGCTGTTGGTGATTTTCTAACTTCTGTGTAGTCCCGATACAGCGGCGCCTAACTACAGTGTTATTTCACTCTGCTTGCACTTCTTTTAATTGAAGTGCAGTGTGGTATCTGGTTAGCACGCTGTAGCCTGCCTTTGTAATTGGAGCCCTTCGAGCATGCTGGCTATTTAGTTTCGCTTTATTAACGAGCGAGGTTGTAATTGCCGTCTTTTGAGCACGCTGGCTCTGAACTGTTATCTCTGCCCCGGACTTTTGTTTTTATTGCATTACAGAATTGTGCTGAATCGTAATGTTAAGAGTGTGCCTTTTGATCAATATTAGTGCCTTTAATGTGCTTTTTGTGCGGTGTTTGTAATTTGTGCGTGTCCTTTCCAGGCCACACCAGCCTTCTTTAGCCACATATTAGTTTTTCAAACACTAAGCTAGAAGCTAGCGTTGAGAATTTCAAGAACTCCACAAAAATCAGTGATATGTTTATAATTGCCAGAGTTGCAATAGTGGTTTTGGAGATTTAAACATTCATCCCTGCCCCGGACCTTGCTTCTTATTAGAAGACCCTATAAGAAGGACACTTTTCCGCTTTATCACTTTGAACAGAATGCTCATGGGGAGCAGTTGAACAACCCGATCCACTCGCAGAACCTGGTTATCCTCAGTGGTGGGTTATTCTGATAAATAGGTGGAATGGAGCAATGATAACGCTTTAGCCCTGATTCTGTCTCAGCAGAGCCAGCTCTGTACGCATTAACTGCACAAAAACGTTCGGCTGTCTCAGATCAAGGAAGGAGGGTTAGGTGGACACAAAGACAACGTTTTATTTTTTTTCCGTAGGCACGGGGATCAGAAGCTTGTCCACAATCACTGAATGGTGAGCCAGCGCTGCTTCCCGCAAACTCCAAAGTCGGCAACTTTTGCCTTATGCTACAACTTTGCCCCTAAGAAATAAACCATTTATAAATTGTGTACAACCAAGCATTAGTTTTTTTTAACGTTTTTTATGCAGGCAACAACCATTGAAAAAGCCAATAGTCATGGCTGCTTGTAGGTTTAATCTAACTTGTGTTATATATCTGGATGCACTGACAGGAGTAGCAAAATGCAGGTTCAGCGGCACACTATGCTGAACACTGATTTTTAGCTTAAGTGTTTTATTCTACGCCCTTCATTAATTGCGTATGCCTTCGACATGTTTAAACATTAGCAGCACTACACTTCAGCCTGGGCTTTAAGTGGGCCGGGTCAAAGCAGGTGCTGCTACGAAAGCCAATCGGGGCTACCGCCACGCTACTAGTGCTTTTAAATGTTTTAAGCAGAATTGGTAGTTTGGGAACGATATGGTTTAAGTGTTTTGCAGAGCGACCTTTAGCATATAGACAAGCCACCGTAACATTTTTTTTTTTTGGGACTAATTTGGTCAACTCTGCAACATATGTTGGTGCTCGCCAAACCACATATTTTTAGAGGCTTAGCAGATAGATTTACGTGTGCAATGTATGCAAATAAAATTAGGATTTATATAACAAAGCTACTGTTACCGGTAAGATTTTTTTTTTTAAAACAGGCATGTGTACTAGTTAATGAAGGAGTGCAGTGCTGCTAGAGACCCGGTCCCCGCCAGTTATGCTGTATATTCACACCCTTTGTAAATGTACTTTTCTTTTTTTAATGTCACTTTTATTCTTGCATTTGTTCCTTTTGCTTACTGTTTGTGCCTTTAAAGCGCTTACATTGCGCAGGAAACATATACCTACTGCCGCATTTCTATTGCTTAATTTGCAACAGTCGAAGTGCCGGTGTTTCATAAGGCAGAAGCTGCACACTTTGTATTCCTTTTCATATTCTACGTAATAAAGAGCATATGGAATAAACTTTTATATTTTTTAGTTGCAGTTGCTTTCCAACTGCTTAATTTGTAACAAAGACCTGCCGGTTTTTTGATGTGGAAAAAGCTTTATCCAGTACCTTTTGTAAAAAAGTTAAAGACTGAAGACTAAAGCGGTTCCAAGGTTGTTCTCATGCACAAGCTGAAGACATGTTTTTTTTTAAATTTCACTTGCCTCCGTGTGAGCAGAACTTTAGCATCCTGCTGTGCTTGTTTTGCATCCCACAGATGCTGCTGGCAACTAGATTACAATCGGTTTCGCTTGGCTTGTTAGCGCTTAATTAGCCGGTCCTGCTTTCCTTTCTGAAGTGTATGTTTTTACACTAAAACATCACACTATAGCAGACTTTCGGTCTGCTTTTTTCCCCCAAACATATGTTTATCTATTCTGTTATATTAACATTGTTACAAACGCACCGTGAGAGCAATTTTTTCAAAAAAATAGTTTTGGGTGCAATTTAACAAAATAAATCTGCTGTTCATTACCGCTACTAATTTTGTTTGTGTGGGACTGCCAACATGTAGCTGCGTGCGTTCTTTATTGTTTACTTTGTAGCAAAGAGGGAGACGGGGAGTCGAAAAATGTACTTATCTCCCCCATAAGTAACTGTTATTCTCGCATGTGTTCCTTTTAATTATTATTTGTGCCTTTAAAGTGCTTCTTCTCCAGCCTTTAAAATACGTGTGTGCCCTTTCCAGTCCACACCAGACTTCTTTATTCACATATGAGCCTTGTAAGCGGACTGTTTGCCTTTTACACTCCACTGTCACATTGTGCCTTTGTTGACTACATCATCTTTTTACGTTTTCGGTGTGCCTTTTACACTTTATATGTGGTTTTTATTATTCTTTACATTTTAGTTACGTTGCGCAGTAAACATGTCACAACTTCCGCCTTCCTATTGATTAGTTTTCAACAAACCAAGTGCCGGTGTTTTATCAGGCAGCAGCTGCACACTAATTTTTTTTTTATATAATATACGTAGCAAATAGTATATGGGCTAAACTTTAACAGTGTTTTACCTGCAGCAGCTTTCCTACTGCTGTTTTTTAGCATAAGTCTTTTAATCTACGCCCTTCATTAATTGCGTATGCCTTCGACATATTTAGGTCTCGCCCTGAAAGCCAGCGCTTCAGCGCTGGCTCTGGGCGAGACATTTTGTAGTGTGGGCTTGCAGAAATGCGACCACAACTTTTGGCTGACCTAGAGCATGCGAGTACGCGCAGAGTAACGCGCATTCCTCGCATGCTCCAGGCCATCTGCCTTTGATGTCACTTGCTCCTCCCCCTCCCCCACCACGAAGCGCTTCTCGGGGCCACGCGGCCGTGTCACTTTCACGGCCGCGCGTCACTTGCTCTCCCGCTCCTCCCCCTCCCCCACCACAGCGCTACGGCCAATGCTTGTTTTAACTTTGTTTTTTTTTCTAACTTTGAAACTGAGCACAGCGCCCACTTCAAGGACACCGCGCTCAGTGTTGAAGTTAAGAAATATATCAAGAAACCGAGCGCGATGTCCATGAAGTGGCGCCGCGCTCAGTTTTAAACTTAGCATTTGCAATGCAATCGGACCGATTACATTGCAAATGCTTGTTTGTTTTGCATGCGCGCGAATAGACCTGTGAGCCCAATTCCTGAATCTGAACACATCACTTTATTATACAAAGCAGACAATACATACGCTAAAACTGCGAATAATAAACCCATCCTCGGCCGTGCAAAAGTAAAATGGGTCCCGTGTGTGTCTGGGGTCCCGTGCGTGCGGCGCTCCGAGTGTTGAGGTCCCATGCGCAAGCTTTCACCAGTGTTTATGAAGCTAAGCAGTCTCGGGACCCAGGCACAGCTCCCGCCCCTCTCTCTTCCTCCAAACATCCCCTCTCACAGCTCTTGCCCTCACTCGCCACCACTAAAGGCATAGGGGAAATGTGTCAGTCTGTCTGAAAACACAACACGTGCCGCCCGAGGAAACACATCGAAATGGCCTCTTAATTGTTCTTTCTCAGTCTAAAATCTTTCAATTTGTATGGGCTGGTGTAGCACCTCCTGCACCCCGTGCTGCAGTGCCGCTGTGTGACATACAGATGGTTAAGAATTGTTCATTCTACATTTCGGCAATTATTTGGCACTGTCAGTCCCCAGACCGGTTAAAGCGCTTTCATTGTTTACACTTCTTACAATTATTGGGGAACTGAGGGTGGGCACTTTGATTCCTTGCCTCGTGCACGAGTATCCCCATAGCCCCCCCCCTTCACTGAGAGGGTGTGCCTTGCATCGTGTCCAACCACCCGCTAACACGAGTGGTCAGTTTGGCACAGACCAGTGCTTGTCTTCCATACCTGCCCTTCCCTTCTCCACTTCCTAATTCCGGTTTTCTCCTCTCCCTCCCCATTGGCCTCGCAAGCTCACCTTTATGTCCAAACCTCCCACATACCTTTCATTCCACCCCTTTCGCCGGCCTGCCTAGCTTTAATTTCCAGTAGAGAATGCTCTAGCAACTGAGGAGCCTGCCGGGGATCACTCACTCCACCTCCAGCCAAAGGTTCACGTCCTCCCTGGGCTCGCTTTCTCTCTGTGTCAGCCTGGGCCGCTCCCTCCCTCTAGCCTCCTCCCCCTTCGTCTCGCCGTGCTTTTTTTCCCCCTTTTCTGAATGAAGGGAAATTCAAGGCGTGCACAAGTCTGTGATGACAAGCGAGTGTGAAACTTTGGTGGAGATTAATTTAAAAACTGAACGGAGATTGGGTGGGGGGAGGAGTGGGTTTATTTACTGAACTGATGTGAAACCGAGGTCGGTTATGGGCGACTTGCTGGGTGTCACTAACAGCGCCACGGGCGCCTTGATTGTTGAACGAAACAGGTGGGAGCCGTAGGAATCCTGTCACCTCAAACTGTCCGCCTCTCAAAGAATTAATCGGAGGCAACGGTTTGACCTGAAGGTGAAAAGATTACGTATGCCACACACAGGAGTCGTTCGCGATTTGTATTGTCAGTCTGAGAAGGAGCGCGAACGCGC
The DNA here is from genome assembly GCA_963921515.1 of Calotriton arnoldi. NCBI lineage: Eukaryota > Metazoa > Chordata > Amphibia > Caudata > Salamandridae > Calotriton > Calotriton arnoldi. The sequence continues at coordinate 529,971 of CAWUFW010004116.1, read as the reverse complement.
AACGATTTCTCCTTCTCCTAAGCAGCCGGTGCTTCCTGAAGTTTCTTCATGCTGGTCTTGGCAAGGTGAACAGGCAACATGGACAGATTCCGCTCGGTACGAATGCGCCATACTTATTTGTTAACAAGTGATTTTCTTTTAATACAAATCAGGCCTAAGCAGTAGTTGTTTGTATAGGGGTCCGTAAAAACTGATGACAGGCCTGGTGCTGCTAGACGATCCTCATGCTCTGCCTTGCACCCTTCTCCCCTTCCACCTTCCACCCTTCTCCCCCTCTGCCTTGCACCTTTCTCCCTCTCTGCCTTGCACCCTTCTCCCCCTCCGCCTTGCACCCTTCTCCCCCTCTGCCTTGCACCCTTCTCCCCCATTGCCTTGCACCCTTCTCCCCCTCTGCCTTGCACCCTTCTCCCCCTCTGCCTTGCACCCTTCTCCCCTCCACCTTGCACCCTTCTCCCCCTCCGCCTTGCACCCTTCTCCCCCTCCGCCTTGCACCCTTCTCCACCTTCAACCCATATCCCCCTTTGCCTTGCACCCTTCTCTGCCTTGCACCCTTCTCCCCCTGCAGCATTCTCCCCCTCCCCCTTGCACCCTTCTTGCCCCCCCCTTGCACCCTTCTCGCCCTCCCCCTTGCACCCTTCTCCCCCTTGCACCCTTCTCCGCCTTGCACCCTTCTCCCCTCTGCCTTGCACCCTTCTCCCCTCTGCCTTGCACCCTTCTCCCCTCTGCCTTTCACCCTTCTCCTCTCTGCCTTGCACCCTTCTCCTCTCTGCCTTGCACCCTTCTCCCCTCCGCCTTGCACCCTTCTCCCCTCCGCCTTGCATCCAAGCATTGGCATAGCCAATACGTCTCTCCTTTGGGACCTTATAAGTGTTTAGCCATGCAACAGTTGATTTTGTTGCACCAAAGATATTGTGCTGCATAACTAAATACTTAGAAGGTCCCAAAAGTGAGACCTATTGGCTATGCCAATGCTTGTTAAACATTAGCAGCACTACACTTCACCCAGGGCTTTACCTGGGCCGGGTCCAAGCAGGGGCTGCGATGGGTGCCGATAGGGCTCTCCGTTTTTGCTGTCACCCTCCGGAAAAAATAGATCTTAACTCAGCAGCAGTTCAGGGTTGCTGTCACTCGAACCTGCTTCTCGCAAACTCCAAAGTCGCCAACTCTTGCCTTATGCTACAACTTTGTCCCTAAGAACTAAACCATTTTTAATATTTGTACAACAAAGCCTTAGTTTTTTGTTACTGATTTTATGCAGGCAACAACCATTGACAAAACCAATAGTTATGGCTGCTTGTAGGTGTAATCTGACTTGTGTTATATATCTGGATGCACTGACAGGAGTATAAAAATGCCAGTTCGGTGGCACACTATGCTGAACAATTATTTTTAGCTTAAGTCTTTTAATGTACGACCTTCATTAATTGCGTATGCCTTCGACATGTTTAAACATTATCAGCACAACACTTCACCCAGGGCTTTAAGTACGCCGGGTCCAAGCAGGTGCTGCTACTAATACGCCCTTCATTAATTGCGTATGCCTCCGCCATGTTCAAACATTATTAGCACTACACTTTACTTAGGGTTTTAAGTGGGCTGGGTCCAAGCAGGGGCTGCGACGGGTGCAGATAGGGCTCTCCGTTTTTGCTGTCACCCTCCGGAAAAAATAGATCTTAACTCAGCAGCAGTTTAGGGTTGTAAGTGTACTTTTGTTTTTGAGCAATTGTATATAACGCAAAGTCAGCCCTAATGTATTGATGCGTTTTACATAGGCACTAGTTGCATTGCACAACCACAACGTTTATGTTTTTTTCGTAGACACGGGGATCACAAACTTGTCCACAATCACTGAATGGTGAGCCAACGCTGTCACTCGAACCTGCTTCTGTCAGACATATCATAGAACCAAACACAATTTGGTCAAACACAATATGGTCATGGGCCACCACATGCATCAATGAATGTAACCCTCCAGTGAGGGTACACGTAACCCAAAAATCTGATATGTATACCACGTATGTAAACTGTGCCCAGCTTGTCATCATCAAATATAACACATCATGTATTGTGACCTTTAAGTATATATGGGCATATGTCAGATGAATATCTGACCCACATATCAAAAAAAATTAAATTTTCAAAATACAACACCATCGTTTGCATCAACTCAATAAAAAGTTACCGATATGCATCATTGTGACAATGTGCTCATAAAGAGAAAAAAGGGTAAGGGAGTCTAAATATATCATAGACTTCCAAACTACGAACCAGGGAGGATTGAATCAAGAGGAAGAACTCTTCATACACTTGAAAGAACAATAGTGGCCAAGTAACATTCTGGGGGTGGGACACACTCATAGTATAGGTCAGCTGTTTTCCTCTGACTAACTAGATTGAGGTTTCCCCCAGGTTGCAGTATTCTTGGTATTTAGGTCTCTTATTACAGTATTTTTTCTCATCTTGTGTGTTCTTTCTCTCTCGTTATCTTTTCCATTTACTGATGATTTTTTTCTCATACAGTGATTATTGGAGTATTTGAATTCTGAGTAGTTTTCTTTTAGTAATGTAAGGTAGAAGTACATGTTGGAACAAGTTTAATGTACAGGACAGGGTATCCTGTTTTTAATCACTTTTTTCTTTTGTTTTGTTCACAGGAGGAAAGGAAGGGGCCCACTCACAAGTACTCACCAGCACGGGCCACCTACCCTTTTTTCTCTTTATGAGCACATTGTCACAATGATGCATATCGGTAACTTTTTATTGAGTTGATGCAAACGATGGTGTTGTATTTTGAAAATTTAATTTTTTTTGATATGTGGGTCAGATATTCATCTGACAAATGCCCATATATACTTAAAGGTCACAATACATGATGTGTTATATTTGATGATGACAAGCTGGGCACAGTTTACATACGTGGTATACATATCAGATTTTTGGGTTACGTGTACCCTCACTGGAGGGTTACATTCATTGATGCATGTGGTGGCCCATGACCATATTGTGTTTGACCAAATTGTGTTTGGTTCTATGATATGTCTGACACAGGCCCATGCGTTATATTGATGGACATAGACATTATTGCTGTACATTTTAGCAGACATATGTTGGGCAGTGTGTTGTGTTTTTTCTAATTGGAAAACTTTATTGATATCAAACAATGATTTTGTATGGTTGTAATTAGCGATGTTTACACACAGGTGATGACATCTCCTATCAGGGAATGCATTTCATTACTGAAAGTGCAATCAATTCAATTTGATGTTGGGGCACTTATGAGCAACAGTTTGGTAGCAGACTAGTGACACGATTTAGTGACACATATATATTTATGCATACATCGCTTATTTGCGGTCTGACACTGGGCCAGTACAACATTTTGTGGTTTCAAGCGTATATTCATGTGTGATAACTGATTAACCTATATACGAACTATCGATGTATCCACTTGACCATGCATGGCTTTACAATATTTATATGTCTTGATATTGCTGCCGCTAACCACAGGCCTGTTGATTTTTGCCACTATGGATCACGCATATTCATCTTTGTTTTATTTTGGTATTTCTGAAAGATTAGAGAGATACACTCTCGAGTCATGTATTTATCAATGTAGGAATTACGAATGATTATTGTTTATATAGCATTTTACCATTCCAACATGTCTGCCGCCTATTGTTGGTTAGTCCATCTTTAATTTCAATCACCATTGAATCTCTACAAATGTTGCCGTTTTTTGTTGCACTGTTCACGTGATCAAGCTTTCAGGGAAAGCGAAACGCGTTGTGAATAAACACAGCAGTTGATATTTATTGACACAGAGGGGCCGATTCCGATTCCGGCCGGAAATCTCTCCGACCGAGCCGGACCCGGAGAGAATTCCGACCGAATCGGACCCCAGCAGTCCGACCGGACGAGTACGATGCATTCGCATGCTATCGGACTCGATTCGGTCGGACTCCCATTGAAGTCAATGGGAGCCGGTCGTACGACGCGTACGCGGGCTCCCATTGACTCAATGGGTGCGAGGTGAACAAGGGCGCCCCCTACAGTGGGTACGCGTCCATGCACAGGTAGGGGGGACCCATGGGTCCCCCCTGTGTGCGACTCGCGCGCCTATGCGTTCAGGGGGGTCCGACGCGGACCCCCTAAGTCCGGCTCCGACAGCTCTTTTGAGCCGGACGGCGCGAGTCGGTCGGACTGCTTGCGGCGCGCATCGTACTTACCCGGCCGGGAAACATCTCCATAGCGCGGTGCGAGTCGTGTCCGTGCGAGTCGGTCGGAGCGTGTTGAAGCCGCGTACGAGTCGGTCGGCGATTTCGCGGGAGCATGCATCGTACTCGCTCGGCCGGACCCGCGTACGATTCGGTCGGGAAACAGGGCTCTGAATCGGATCCGGTAAATCCGAATCCGATTCGGAGCACTACCGGCCGAGATCGGAATCGGCCCCAGAGTCTTCCTTTACTGAGAGCGCGCGGATCAGAGGCATTTACGGAAGGATATATATATATATATATATATATATATATATATACACATTTATAAAAGAAAATATAAATATATATATTTATATCGATACATATAAAAAAAATTATATAACAAGCAATATACATCTGCATTTCTATATAAATGCACATATAAATGCATACATACATATGCATATATATATGCATACATATGCATATATACATATATGTTTACACATATATACACAAATATGCACATATAGATATGTTTACATCTGTGCACATATAAAAAATGCATACATATTCATATAAATAGGCATACATAAGTATGTGCATATATATACATATATATGTTTAAAAATATGCACATTTATATACATGCATATATATCAATATAAATAGGCATACATATATATTTGCATATATATATATATATATATATATATACATAAATCTACACAAATATATATATATTCATAAATCCTTCTGTATGTAAAATTAAATATATATATATTCACTGAAAAAACCATAGGTTTTAGGGACAGTTATAGTTAGTTGGACATTTCACTCGTACAAAACCATAGAAATTCCCCCGTTATAGTTAGTTCAGCTAACTATAACTCGCGCCCCGCAATGCACTGCTGATGACGTCACATATTACATCACTCATGACATGGTCAGTGACATCACTGATGACATCACTGATGACATCATCCAGTGACTGTGTGTTTCTGTAAAGTTTAAATATGTTTAATATATATAGGGAAAGGCGTATTGAAGAATGAGTGGGTGTATAAGTGTCTGAATGGATGATTTAGTACGTGAGTGACTGACTCTACAAGTGAGTGATTAAATGTATCTTACTGAATGCATGGGTTAGTGACTAAACTGTGTGAATGTCTGTATCCGTCTGTCTGTTGGTTTGTAAGCGGCTGCATGGCTTTCTGAATAGCTACATGAGTGTCTACATGGGTTATTGATTGATTGTCTGAGTATCTGTATGGGTGCCTGAGTGTTTGTGTGGGTGGGGTGTGTGTGACTCTGTGCATAGATGTGTGAGTTGGTGATTCACTGGGTGCATGGTTTCAAGAGTGCATCTGTGATGGACTGTATGGGTGGGTGAGTGTGTGTATGGGTGTGTTAGTGATTGAATGTATATCTCAGTGGTACATGTGTGAGTAACTACATATGTGAAAGGCAGTATATATGTGTGTTGGAGTATATAAATGGCTATAAGTGAGAGTGTGTGATTGTGAGAGTGGCTGTATGGATGAGTGTGTACTTGTATCAGTGATTGTATAAGAGCGTAAGAATGTGCTAGTATTTGTATGAGTAAGTGAGCTGGTGTGTGTATAACTGTATAGGTGAGTAAATGGGTGTGTGATTAAGTTTTTTGCATGACTGACTAGGTGTGTGAGTACCTCTATGGATGAGTGGCGGTGTGTGAGTGTTTATATAGGTGTATGAGTGCATATGATAGTCCTGTACTGAGTGACTAAGTATGAGTGACTGTACGGGTGAGTGAGTGGATGTGTGTGTAGACCTAAGAATCAGTGAGTGGGTATGTAGTTTTTGGTGTTGGAGTGTCTATGGTTTTGAGAATGGCAGTCTGTAATTTAGAGTGGGTGTATCAAAAGTTATATTAGGGTGTGAGAAGATGCATGAAATTATCACATGGATGATGTCATCAGTGATGTCATTTGAGATGTCATCAGTGATGTCATCAGTGATGTCACTGACCATGTCATGAGTGATGTAATATGTGACGTCATCAGCAGTGCATTGCGGGCGCGAGTTATAGTTAGCTGAACTAACTATAACGGGGGAATTTCTATGGTTTTGTACGAGTGAAATGTCCAACTAACTATAACTGTCCCTAAAACCTATGGTTTTTTCAGTGAATTTCAAAGGTTTTTTAAATGCTAATTTCTAACTATAACGTGTCTGAAACCTATGGTTTTTTCAGTGAATTTCAAAGGTTTTTAAATGCTAATTTCTAACTATAACGTGCCTGAAACCTAAGATTTTTAAGTGAATTTCAAAGGTTTTTTAAATGCTAGTTTCTAACTATGCCTACAGAGGTAGGACATGTGAAGAAAGAAGAAAAAATGCACAGAAAGAAGCAAAAGATGTGCAGAAAGAACCAACAGAGGAGCAGAAAGAGGCCTTGTTGCAAAATCATCCTGTGCCCACAACTTTTTCAGACGGGTACTGGTGGTAACTGACTCTGACTAACCAGAGCCAGTGCTATGCTAAAAGACACTTAGAATACAGTGAAAACACCTACATACACTAGGGAACACTATGCGTTGGGGTACCCCTGTGATTAGCATGACCTCCTCTGCAAGTCCCTAGTACATAATGGGGCAGGTGGATTAAAACTACCTCTTAAAACGCGCTACAGGGCGCGTTTGCACAGTGGTGAAGGGAGGGGGCCTGAGGTGACATGTGTGCAAACGCACCTCGTGGCGCGTTTTAAGTTGCGGGATTAAGTCCCCTTGAATTCTGAGGGTCCCTGGGGCCCAACTAGCCCCCAGGTACCTACAGTTAGGACCACAGAGCTGAGTTGCAGAGAGGCGTTCCGAGGCCACGCACCTTTTTTCACCTCTCTGCAACGCAACTCTGTTGTGCTTACTGAAGTTACCTGGTGGGCTAGTTGGCCCCCAGGGTCCCTCAGGATTCAAAGGGAATTAATTCCCCAACTTAAAACGCACCACAGGGCGTGTTTGCGCACATGTCACCTGAGGCCCGCCCCCTCCCTTCACCACTGTGCAAACGCGCCCCGTGGTGCGTTTTAAGTTGGGGGATTAGGTCACCTTGAATTCTGAGGGTCCCTGGGGCCCAACTAGCCCACTAGGCACTTCCAGTAAGCACCACAGGCCTGCGTTGCAACGCCTGTAACAAATTGTGCAGTTGTGTTTAGGTAGTGAAGAGGGTCGTGCTGGGGGTAGTGTTTTAGGGTTTAGGGTAGTGCAGTGGTGTTTGTGTAGTGTAGGGGGTCATGCTGGGGGTAGATTTAGGGTTTAGGGTAGTGCAGTGGTGTTTTGGTAGTGTAGGGGGTCATGCTGGGGTAGTATTTTAGGGTTTAGGGTAGTGCAGTGGTGTTTGGGTAGTGTAGGGGTCGTGCTGGGGGTAGTGTTTTAGGGTTTAGGGTAGTGCAGTGGTGTTTGGGTAGTGTAGGGGTCGTGCTGGGGGTAGTGATTTAGGGTAGTGCAGTGGTGTTTGGGTAGTGTAGGGGGTACTGCTGGGGGTAGTGTTTTAGGGTTTAGGTTAGTGCAGTGGTGTTTGGGTAGTGTAGGGGTACTGTTGGGGGTAGTGTTTTAGGGTTTAGGGTAGTGCAGTGGTGTTTGTGTAGTGTAGGGGTAGTATTTTAGGGTTTAGGGTAGTGCAGTGGTGTTTGTGTAGTGTAGGAGGTCGTGTTTTAGGGTTTAGGGTAGTGCAGTGGTCTTTGGGTAGTGTAGGGAGTCGTGCGGGGGTAGTGTTTTAGGGTTTAGGGTAGTGTAGGGGGTCATGCGGGGGTAGTGTTTTAGGGATTAGGGTAGTGCATTGGTGTTTGGGTAGTGTAGGGGGTCATGCGGGGGTAGTGTTTTAGGGTTTAGGGCAGTGCAGTGGTGTTTGGGTAGTGTAGGGGGTCGTGCTGGGGGAGTGTTTTAGGGTTTAGGGCAGTGCAGTGGTGTTCGGGTAGTGTAGGGGGTCGTGCTGGGGGAGTGTTTTAGGGTTTAGGGCAGTGCAGTGGTGTTTGGGTAGTGTAGGGGGTCGTGCTGGGGGAGTGTTTGAGGGTTTAGGGCAGTGCAGTCGTGTTCGGGTAGTGTAGGGGGTTGTGCTGGGGGTAGTATTTTAGGGTTTAGGGTAGTGCAGTGGTGTTCGGGTAGTGTAGGGGGTCGTGCTGGGGGTAGTGTTCTAGGGTTTAGGGCAGTGCAGTGGTGTTTGGGCAGTGTAGGGGGTAATGCTGGGGGTGGTGTTTTAGGGTTTAAGGCAGTGCAGTGGTGTTCGGGCAGTGTAGGGGGTCGTACTGGGGGTGGTGTTTCAGGGTTTAGGGCAGTGCAGTGGTGTTCGGGCAGTGTAGGGGGTGGTGTTTCAGGGTTTAGGGCAGTGCAGTGGTGTTCGGGCAGTATAGGGGGTCGTGCAGGGGGTGGTGTTTCAGGGTTTAGGGCAGTGGTGTTCGGGCAGTGTAGGGGGTCGTGCTGGGGGTGGTGTTTCAGGGTTTGGGGCAGTGCAGTGGTGTTCGAGCAGTAAAGGGGGTCGTGCTGGGGGTGGTGTTTCAGGGTTTAGGGCAGTGCACTGGTGTTCGGGCAGTGTAGGGGCGGTGCAGGGGATGGTGTTTCAGGGTTTAGGGCAGTGCAGTGGTGTTCGGGCAGTGTAGGGGGTGCTGCAGGGGGTGGTGTTTCAGGGTTTAGGGCAGTGCAGTGGTGTTCGGGCAGTGTAGGGGGTCATGCAGGGGGTGGTGTTTCAGGGTTTAGGGCAGTGCAGTGGTGTTCGGGCAGTGTAGGGGGTCGTGCTGGGGCTGGTGTTTCAGGGTTTAGGGCAGTACAGTGGTGTTCGGACAGTGTAGGGGGTCGTGCTGGGGCTGGTGTTTCAGGGTTTAGGGCAGTGCAGTGGTGTTCGGGCAGTGTAGGTGGTTGTGCTGGGGCTGGTGTTTCAGGGTTTAGGGCAGTGCAGTGGTGTTCGGGCAGTGTAGGTGGTCGTGCTGGGGCTGGTGTTTCAGGGTTTAGGGCAGTGCAGTGGTGTTCGGGCACTGTAGGGGGTCATGCTGGGGCTGGTGTTTCAGGGTTTAGGGCAGTGCAGTGGTGTTTGGGCAGTGTAGGGGGTCTTGCTGGGGCTGGTGTTTCAGAGTCTAGGGCAGTACAGTGGTGTTCGGGCAGTGTAGGGGGTCTTGCTGGGGCTGGTGTTTCAGGGTTTAGGGCAGTGCAGTGGTGTTCGGGCAGTGTAGGGGGTCGTGCTGGGGGTGGTGTTTCAGGGTTTAGGGCAGTGCAGTGGTGTTTGGGCAGTGTAGGGGTCATGCTGGGGCTAGTGTTTCAGGATTTAGGGCAGAGCAATGGTGTTCAGGCAGTGTAGGGGTTTTGCTGGAGGTGGTGTTTCAGGGTTTAGGGCAGTGCAGTGGTGTTCGTGCAGTGTAGGGGGCGGTGTTTCAGGGTTTAGGGCAGTGGTGTTCAGGCAGTGTAGGGGGTCTTGCTGGGGTTGATGTTTCAGGGTTTAGGGCAGTGCAGTGGTGTTCGGGCAGTGTAGGGGGTCATGCAGGGGTGGTGTTTCAGGGTTTAGGGCAGTGCAGTGGTGTTCGGGCAGTGTAGGGGGTCGTGCTGGGGCTGGTGTTTCAGGGATTAGGGCAGTGCAGTGGTGTTTGGGCAGTGTAGGGTGTCATGCTGAGGGGTGGTGTTTCAGGGTTTAGGGCAGTGCAGTGGTGTTCGGGCAGTGTAGGGGTCATGCAGGGGGTGGTGTTTCAGGGTTTAGGGCAGTGCAGTGGTGTTTGGGCAGTGTAGGGGGTCGTGCAGGGGTTGTGTTTCAGGGTTTAGGGCAGTGCAGTGGTGTTTGGCCAGTGTAGGTGGTCTTGCTGGGGGTGGTGTTTCAGGCTTTAGTGCAGTGGTGTTCGGGCAGTGTAGGGGTCTTGCTGGGGGTGGTGTTTCAGGGTTTAGGGCAGTGCAGTGGTGTTCGGGCAGTGTAGGGGTCTTGCTGGGGCTGGTGTTTCAGGGTTTAGGGCAGTGCAGTGGTGTTCGGGCAGTGTAGGGGGTCGTGCAGGGGCTGGTGTTTCAGGGTTTAGGGCAGTGCAGTGGTGTTCGGGCAGTGTAGGGGGTCGTGCAGGGGCTGGTGTTTCAGGGTTTAGGGCAGTGCAGTGGTGTTCGGGCAGTGTAGGGGTCGTGCTGGGGGTAGTGTTTTAGGGTTTAGGGTAGTGCAGTGGTGCTTGTGTAGTGTAGGGGGTCGTGCTGGGGGTAGTGTTTTAGGGTTTAGGGTAGTGCAGTGGTGTTTGGGTAGTGTAGGGTGTCGTGCTGGGGGTAGTGTTTTAGGATTTAGGTTAGTGCAGTGGTGTTTGGGTAGTGTAGGGGGTCGTGCTGGGGGTAGTGTTTTAGGGTTTAAGGTAGTGCAGTGGTGTTTGTGTAGTGTAGGGGGTTGTGCTGGGGGTAGTGTTTTAGGGTTTAGGGTAGTGCAGTGGTGCTTGTGTAGTGTAGGGGGTCGTGCTGGGGGTAGTGTTTTAGGGTTTAGGGTAGTGCAGTGGTGTTTGTGTAGTGTAGGGGTCATGTTTTAGGGTAGTGCAGTGGTGTTTGGGTAGTGTAGGGGGTCGTGCTGGGGGTAGTGTTTTAGGATTTAGGTTAGTGCAGTGGTGTTGGGTAGTGTTTTAGGGTTTATGATAGTGCAGTGGTGTTTGTGTAGTGTAGGGGGTCATGCTGGGGTAGTGTTTTAGGGTTTAGGATAGTGCAGTGGTGCTTGTGTAGTGTAGGGGGTCGTGCTGGGGTAGTGTTTTAGGGTTTAGGGTAGTGCAGTGGTATTTTTGTAGTGTAGGGGGTCATGTTTTAAGATGCAACGCTCCAATACCTGACCAGTCTGCACTACATAAAACTGCAAAAAACTAAAAATAAAAAGTGTTTTGCACACTTTTGTCATTGGGCTATATGTGGGCTACATCTGGGTAATATTTGTGCTACATTTGGGCTCTTTTTTCACTGGTGGCCATCTTGGAAGACTTCTTTGTTATGAAGTTTCCTAATTTCCTCATTTACTGCAGTCTCCTCAGTAGGAAATGCTTTCAGTTTTTTACTTTGATTCCATCAAGAAGGCATTCAGATGTGTCACACATTTGCCATAAATTCAGAATGTTATTACTCTAGTTGTTCATTAGATCACTGTAGTAAAGCTACTGCTCACCAAGGAGTTAACTGGAAGTCTACTGCTGGTATTGAAAGTGATTGTTTCAGTCTGCATGTCAGAATTTTCTAATGAAATAGAAGAGGATTTGAGATCTCACTTAAAACATGCACTAAATTTTCTTTTTGCAGCACTAACCATAATTTCTATGGCAAAATGAACCCCCTCATTTTGTTCCTTTTAAATTAAATGTTTTAAGTGTTACCAGTTTATTCCAATCAAGATGGCTTCAGGTGTGCCATACTTTTGTCATAAGTAAGACTGTTAGCACTCTAGTTGTTCTTTAGAACACTCTGGGAAGCTGCAGTAGAACACAAAGGCATCAACTGACAGGCTGCTCCTGTTGAAATATAACAGGAAGATATTTGAGATCACAATTGAAACATGTCCTAATTTTTCTTTCTACAGCACTAACCATAATTTCTATGACAAAATGAACCCCATCATTTTGTTCCTTTTTAAATTAAATGTTTTAAGTGTTACCAGTTTATTCTAATCAAGATGGCATCAGGTGTGCCATACTTTTGTCATAAGTAAGACTGTTAGCTCTCTAGTTGTTCTTTAGAACACTCTGGGAAGCTGCAGTAGAACACAAAGGCATCAACTGACAGGCTGCTCCTGTTGAAATATAACAGGAAGATATTTGAGATCACACTTGAAACATGTCCTAATTTTTCTTTCCAGAGCACTAACCATAATTTCTATGACAAGATGAACCCCATCATTTTGTTCCTTTTTAAATTAAATGTTTTAAGTGTTACCAGTTTATTCCAATCAAGATGGCTTCAGGTGTGCCATACTTTTGTCATAAGTAAGGCTGTTAGCACTCTAGTTGTTCTTTAGAACACTCTGGGAAGCTGCAGTAGAACACAAAGGAATCAACTGACAGTCTCTGCCCTTGTTGGATGTACATGTTTTACTGAGAATGTCAGACTTCATTCTCACATGACTGAGAAAGATAATGTGAAGTTACTGAAAATATGCTCTCATTTTAGCTTCTGGGGCACCTTCCAAAACTGTATGGGACAAGCATGTGAAAATAGTTTTCTCTCAAACATGATTCATGATATCCCAGCAGAAGGTTTTTCACAGGGTAAAATCACCTTAGAACACACCACAATTCCTGAAATTAGTATGGTACCATCAACAAATGAATTCTAATGTAACTAAAGTCTGTTATCACCCTTTATAGTTCTCCTTTTGGTAACCCTCAAAATCTTCGATTCACTACAATGCATTTCAATGGGGTACTATCATTTATATTGGTCCCAAGATGGCTGCCAGCAATTCCAGGATGAAGTGCTGACAGCCAATCAGATCTCACGATGACATGTGTGGTTAGGCTCCGCCCAGATATATATGTGTTTTTACTTTTGATTTTCTCAGCAACTACTGAACGGATTTACACCATTTAACAAAAAGGGTTCTTTTGAACCAAGAACTACCTCTTTGCCAAATTTGGTGTAATTCCGTTCAGCAGTTCGGGCTGTAGCCTTGCATAAAGTTTCCTATGGGAAATTGATTTTTTGACTCTTATTTTTTTAATTTCTCCGCAACTACTGAACGGATTTACACCATTTAACAAAAAGGGTTCTTTCTGAACCAAGAACTACCTCTTTGCCAAATTTGGTGTAATTCCGTTCAGCAGTTCGGGCTGTAGCCGTGTCTAAAGTTTCCTATGGGAAAATGAATGGGGAAAACACGTTTTGGGACCCCCCTTTTTTCTCGGCCCCTGCTTGACGAATCACCCTGAGACTTTCAGGGTAGGAGCGGACCGGAGCGGGCCATAAAGTTTGAAAATTTCGCGAAGATTCGTCAACCGACGCAAGAGTTATTTCAAATAGAATGTCGCAGATTTCCTATGGAAAATAGGTCCTAACTATAACTATCTACTGGCGACCGCCAGTAGATAATACATTTATAAGCGTAGAAATAAATATATATATATATATATATTTATATCAATACAGATTTAAATACTTATATAACAAGCTATATACATCAACATATCTATATAAATGCACATGTAAATGCATACATACATATGCATATATATATACATACAAATGCATATATGCATATATGTTCACACATCTATACATAAATATATGCACATAAATATGCACATATATACATATAAATATGTATATATCTGTGCACATATATATAAATGCAAAATATTTTTATTAATATGCATACATACGTATATGCATTTATATATAAATACATATATATCTATATACATATCTATATATATTTACATATAGATATGTCCAAACATATATAAAATACATACATATATACACACATTTTTATATGTTAAAAAACATATATATATATATAAATACACATACATGTATAAACATATACATCTACATATCTATATAAATGCACATATCTATGCATATATATACATATGCATAAACATTCATATCAATATGCATACATATATAACTACATATATAAAAAAATCTATATATATATAAAAAATCTATATCAATATATATTATATATATATATATATACATATATCCATTCATATACACATATATACACATATATACACATATATACATTTATATAACTATATGTCTATATATATACATACAAATATATATATATATATATATATAAACATATATACATCTGCATTTCTATATAAAAACATATATAAATTCATGCCTACATATACATATATATATGCATACATATTCATATTATGTACATACAAGTTCTAAAACAATAATAAAAGCAAATCTAAAAATACACCCCATTTACAAACAATTTTGCTTTCACTTAAACAAAAGCGAGACCTGTTGCATTTTCAATGCTTGTTTTTATTACCGTATATAAAAGTACCTTGAACGATGAGTTCATAAAGAGCACTGTACAAAACCTCTTGTGTTTGACTTAATGAACTATCATGTTGGTCCATGTATAATAATAAACTAGATCACATAGCGGGCACGTGACAACAGACTCGCCTGTTGGATAACTAATGGCATTGTTGTCATGGGGAAGACATGAATGTTTCTAAATTCTTGCTTGAGGACTATCACTTTTAAGAAATGCCTGTTAAGGCAGTAAGATGATCTGATGCAATAAGACTAAACGCTTCCTCATGATAATGAAATACATTATTTCTTTAATTTTGAAGAGTATCGTGTTTTTACATGATTGTTGCACAATGTCTTTGAAAATGAAGGTGCTTATAAACAGGAGTGATGCGGGGCACCTTACTTGCTTTTTCTTTTACTTCAGTTACTTGCCAGTTTGACAGCTTTCAGAACATCAGTGCTGAGTCAAGTACACAGCAGCTCAGGGGCCGCTGGGAGAGGTCAGCAGGGCCGCAAGCATCCCCGGATGTACTGTGAGTATCTCTGGTATAAAGCAACACTAAGATATCCGGGTGGTATCATGTACAACAAGCATTGGCATAGCCAATAGGTCTCGCGTTTGGACCGGTTGACTTAGCAAATGGTATTTAGCGATGCTGTGCAGTCGCGGTCAGGGCCGGACTGGCTACCAGGCGTTTTGGCATGCTGCCGAGCTGGGGGCTGATTTCGTTGATGGGGTCCTGCGTGTGCTGAACGAAATTCGTTTTGCTTTGTTTATTTCGAAGCACACGCAGGTCTCCATCAACGAAATTAGTCCCCACCACAGTGACATCAGCCCCCAGCTCGGCAGCATGCCAAAACGCCCGGTAGCCAGTCCGGCCCTGGTCGCGGTTCATAAACCTTTAACTTTTGTGGACCTCCCTGACTCAATCCTGAAAGCAGGGGACCGCGCCCAAGCAACTGCTACGATTTGAGCCTCAAACAGTACACAAAAATTCAGAAACACATATACTTCAATTCCGTATTTGAAATACTGAATTTTATTAAATTAAATACAGTTTCATGAAATAAAATATTTTATTATGAAATATCAATCAATCCTTTATTCAGCAAAAATTGCCATAAAAACACAAAATACATGAGAGCAGTACAATAGAAACATTTAAAAACATCTCGATAAAATTGAGAGAAAATCCTGAGATATAGCAACATATGTAAAGTTAAAAAGATACATAAATGTAATACATAGTACTAACAATCAAATATCACAATAACAAAAGAACATAAAATTCATTTGATAGCAACCTACCAGTCCCCATACCTAGTCTATGAACAAATGAGCTGCACTTTTCTGTCTACAGCTCCATATCTGTAGACAAGCATTTGCAATGCAATAGGTCTCGCTTTTGCGAGAGTTTAAGCTTTTGGCATTGTAAATGACAATGCCTTTTATTTATCTGTTT
Organism: Calotriton arnoldi; assembly: GCA_963921515.1. NCBI lineage: Eukaryota > Metazoa > Chordata > Amphibia > Caudata > Salamandridae > Calotriton > Calotriton arnoldi. The sequence continues at coordinate 514,350 of CAWUFW010004116.1, read as the reverse complement.
TGATAATTAACAGATAAATAAAAGGCATTCTAATTTACAATGCCAATAGCTGAAACTCTTGTAAATGCGAGACCTATTTCATTTCAAAGAAGCGGCTGCCATTGTCCGGGGCTGCTTGGAAAGTGAAAGAGAACATGGCACACTGAATGTTGCAGGAAAGCATGTCATGCCTGAGGTAGGAGAAACTCATTAAAGAGAATAGTGCTTACAGATTAAACAAGACATACCATGTAACAACAGAAGCAAAAGGGCCAGTTCTCATGGGAGGTTACAAATGAAGACAAGGCGGTATTAAGGAGGGACTAGCAAACCTACTAACAAATCAGAAGCTATCATTTACAAAGGACAATGAAGCCAATGAAAAATATGGCCGGAGAGTGGGCGGAGCTTCAAGTCCATACTCGAATACAGCATGCCTCGCAGAGCAGCGCATGCGCTCCCCAAGCTCGACCTAATATTGTACAGATGAGGCAAAGGCACTGAACGGAGGCTCGTTCAGGCTGCTGGAGTGATGTGCGCACCTGTGTGGAGGGCTGAATACCGCTATAGTGGTACGAGCGCCGCTGCAGTGGTACGAGCGCCGCTGCAGTGGGCGAGCACCTCTGCAGTGGGCAAGCACCTCTGCAGTGGGCAAGCTCCTCTGCAGTGGGATGAACATCTCTGCAGTGGGATGAACATCTCTGCAGTGGGATGAACATCTCTGCAGTGGACTGAGCACCTCTGCAGTGGTACGAGCGCATCTGTAGTGAAATGAGCACCTTGTCAGTGGTGTGACCACATATGTAGTGAATTAGCCTCTCTGCAGCGTTATGAGCACCGCTGATGTGGCATGTGCCCCTCTGCGGTGGTTAGAGTACCTATGCAGTGACATTAGCACCGCTGCAGTGGTCTGAGCACCTCTGCAGTGACTTGAGTCTGGGGCAGTCGCACATCTCCACTGCATCGGTACTCATATCACATGTGCAGACATCACCCAGCTCAGTATTTATAACCGGAAAAGCAACATCGCAACTGCAGGAATGTAAGGAAAAACAGAAGCGGCTCAGCCACTCACACCTGGAAGGTTCTCGAAAGATGAACACCTGAGGCAGCCCTGGTATGATTCGAACCGGTAGTACTTTCAGTATTTGCTGTGTGTGTGCACGCTCGTGAGTGTAAGGTGAGATTTCTCTCGGGGTTCGTCTACGCTGCCGAGTAAGCAAGGGGGTGGGGGGTAGGAATTCCCAACACTCATTCATTTTGTGAGGCATGCCATGTACTTCCAATCCATTGGCAATTCCGTCCATAAAACACATGCCTGGTTGCTGCAGGTAAGGTGTAATCACCCACCAGAGACATGAATGAGACGAAACCTGTGACAACAAGTTGCGTCCTCCAGCCCCCACGCACCTCAACCCCCTCCCACATGTTAAGCCAAAGCAGGTACCTGTAACCTGAAGAACTCGGATCCTCTGCTTGGAAGCAAGGGAGAGGGTGCGGGTTTTCCAAGAAAACACCGCTTATGAAACCATACTGTAAGTCTCTGATGGTCCTGATCTCTCATTCAGGGAAGCACGCTGGTATCTGCACAAGCGGTTTCCCTAAGATGACACACCGCAGCACCATGCAGCAGCAGAAAGGGAACCGCAAAGAGCCACATGCACTTAGCGCATGCAGTATTCCTTGCAGAGCAGCGCATGCACTGCCCAGGGTTGACCTAAAAAGCACAAGTTACTGATTTCTGTGGCCGGCAGCATTGCTATGTCACTGGAGATGTAGCATTACCTGCACACAAAGGGAAGATGTTGTTGTCGCACAGGTATTCAGTTTAATAGAAGCATTTGTATTAACGGTTCCTTTTTTTTTTTTTTTTACTTTAACACTGAGTGCGGTTTCCTTGAAGCGGGCGCCGCGCTCAGTGTTAAAGTAAAAAAAAAAAAAAAAAACAAGCACGCTGTCCATGAAGCTGCGCCGCGCTCAGTTTTAAAGTAAAAAGAAACAAACAGAGCACGGTTTCCCTGAAGCGGGCACCAAGCTCACTATGAATGTGTTAAAAGAAAAGGATTTTGGCAGTGCGCGCGATAAATAAGTTGCGCTGCCTCCATATGCGGTTTATAAAAAAACGTAATAAAAAAACAAAATTAGAAAAGGATTTGTTTGCGCCGCGCCCCATAAATGACATGGCTGCCATTATTAAACTTCAAGAGGGGGGGGGGTTAAGCGCGGCGTGGCCCACTGAATGTAAGCAAAGCACGCCGTGGTGCCTAAGGTAGGGAAATCTCAATAAATAAAAAAGAACACGTACCGTGTAACAACCAAGTAAAGGGGCCAGTAGCCATGGGAGGATACAAATGATGACATGGCCCTACTAAGGAGGGACTAACAAGCCTCATAATGAATTCAGAAGACAGCATTTACAAACGACAAACACACAAGCCAATGAAAAATCGGGGCGGTGGGAGTGGGCAAAGCTTCTCTCCGTACTGAACCACCACAGATCTTCGTAGAGCAGCGCTTGCACGCTGGCTCACGCTCGACCTAAAAATGGCACAGTGCTTGATGTAAATTTGTCTTCCTGGTGACTTTCTGCTACAAAATCAAATACGATAACTTTTCCAATAATTTACACCAGATCTTACTGCTCTTAAAATATTTTTAAACTAACTGCTTAGTACTTTGCTAATGCCCTGTGAAATGAGAAACGTTAATTGGCAGCCAACATGCCTTCACTTGGGCAAACCCCTAATCACGAGTAGCATTTATGCTTGCACAGTTTTATATCAAATTAACTTACACTGACAAAAGTATTTTATTGAATTATCACAGCATCGATTTGCGCCTCAATTTTTAAAAGGTTCACTGTGGCCTTGAAGGAACAAGATACTACTACAAAGAATTTATAACTTCTAGGTCTCAGCTATAAAACGTTAGTTGTCTGTTGCGGACCTGCTTTTACCAATAGAATATGCATATTTAGAGTGAGCTTCAGACTGGATGGTGTTTTTCTCTATCTCATGCCTCTGCTCTTGATTAACTATCTTTCTACTCCATTCATGTGTTTGTCTGCATTATGATTACAGTGTTGTGATTGTAAGAGGTATATCCTTCCACTACTGACTTCATGGAACTCTTTTCTTTGCCTTTTAAAACTCCAGGGGAACTTGTGTGTTCTCATGATCCGTCCAACATCTGTGCCCCGCTGCTCTTTGATTCTGCATTCACACTCCAACCCCTTGTCGCTCTCCTGTTTCTCTTTTTATTCTCCCCCCCTTCAAGCATTCTCTATTCTGTATCTTTCATCTCCCAGCTTATCTATTGCTGCTTGTACCCTTCCCTTTCCCGGCTGATTTGTTGCTCCCCATTACCCCTCTCCATTTTTTTTTCTTCAGATGCCTGGTAGCTTAAAATACTAGAGTTCTTCTACCTGTCCACTCACAACCATGTTTATGTTCCCATGCATTTTCTTATTTAACGTTTACCATTCTGTCATGGCTGACGGCTAAACTGGAATAGTAAATTGAAAATTCCAAAATCATCACTGTTACATCAAAATGTATGAACATTCATGGCGACGCATCAGCTACCATCTTCGAATGGCTTTGCTTTAATAGAAAAGCCATTCCAAGATAGCTGCTCATGTTTGCTCATGTGTGTGCCTGTGTTATAAGGCAAATATGCCCATGCATTGTGACACAATGGCTGCCGTCTTGTCATTAGTTAATACAAACGTAAACAAGCAATGGTGAAATAAATAATTCAGCCTTTTATAGCTACGACTAATTGGTTTTGCCAATGCTTGTTAATTAAGTGAAGCTGCTGTATGTAGGTGTACTGTATAGTACAAACCTAGCTGGGAAGCAGTGGAGCATTGAACAGGGGTGAGAGATCTCTGATCAATGTAATTACTTTGCAAGCGTTAGACAGCAGGTATTTTTTAGTGAGTTGAGGGTAAGTGTTCTGTAAATAGAGATTTTTTCAGTTTCTTCTTGAGTTACTGGAGGGTTGTATGAGTTCTGATATCAATATGGATACTGTTTTATGTTTTGGAAGGTTAGCTGTAGATGGCTTGTATTTTTTCTTTCCTTCTTGCTTCTTTTAGGCCCCAGCCTGGTGATGGTCTGGCTCCTGGTCTGGTGCTGTCTATCTCAGGTGGTGAGTTTCTTGGCCAAATAATTCATGTGTTGTTTGTGATAGCTTACTCGGTTATGCAGCTGGTGTTGAAGATAATTTGAGCTTGGAACAGTATAGTTCGTTCAGTGTTTGGGTGATGTGGTTGAACTTCTTCACACCTTTAGTAAAATGAGTCATTGTGTGGAGGATGTCTTTCAGAGATGCCAAGGTGGTGCCAGGGAGAAGAGCATATCCACTTTCTAGATGGGTGAGAAATAAGGCTTACACTGTTAAGCTAAAGCTGGCATCTGAAGGAAAGCGTTACACTTTCTTCCAGAGAGAGTTCTGGTACCATATTGTCTTCGTTTTTCTGGCAATGTGATATTCGACGGTGAGATCTGTATCAAGCATGAATCAGAGGGATTTTGCATTGTCTGTCAACTTGGAGTTGAAGGTATGTAAGTTCATGTTGGATATCCCTTCTTGAGTCTGTGGTTCTTTGGCACTGTTTTTGAACAAGAGAAATTGCGGTTTTCCGTGAGTTAAGAATCGGTTATGTACTTGATATGCAGTTATGCACGACTTTGAGGCAGGATTTGAACTGGTGTGCACCTACCATTCATAATGTTGAATCTCCGGCCCTAAATCACAAAGGGCCAGATGTAGGTGGCTAAATACCGAGCGCTAACGCTGAAATTCGCAGAATTTCAGCGTTTACTGATCGCTATTTGGCTGAGAGCAATGTAGGTGAGTTTAAACCTACTAGCAAAATAAGGAATCGCAAAATTGCGATTCCTGTAATGCAATGTAAGTAGCACAAAAGAAAGTGCACTTTAGCCTTAAGGAATCGCTAATTACCACCAACTTGAAGTTGGTGGTAATTAGCGATTTCCTTTAAAAAAGCACTTTTTTGCTCTTTTTAAAGTGCCATGTGGCACACATTCATGCCCTTAGGGCATGTATGTGCTCCACATGTACACACATGCACATTTCAGGGGTGCAACACGGTGTCCTTTTAACACCCTGGCACCCTTGAAATAGCTTTAATAGCGAATCGCAAATAGTGAATATCTTCCCATTCATTCCTATGGGCCTCCTAGCCCATAGGAATGAATGGGTAGGTATTCCTTATTAACGAATCTCAATTTGCGATTCGTTATTAAGGAATATTAAGGAATCGCTAATATTTTAGCGATTCCTACCTACATTCAATTTTGCGAGTCCTTAATAGCGAATTGGTAAAATTCGCTATTAAGGACTCGCAAATTTGATTTTACCTACATATGGCCCAAAGTGGTTTGTTTAAAAACACTTTAAAGATACAAATTAATTGATTCGGCTTTACATTCACAAAGTAGACTCATGAATTCCACACACCTGCAAGCAACGCACAATTTCTGTTTTCTAAAGGGTGAATTGCTATATTGTCGGCATTTTGGACGGCAAACTACACACAAGCAGTTGAAAACCTAAAAAGCATGTTCTTTTGAGGGTTTTCGTGTACCTCTTACCGGTTTGCTGCAGCCAACTCTAGGATTAAGTGTATTTCTTAGGACAGAAATGGGGTGTATGGTAGGTGGATTTTGCACTGCAAAAATGATTTTGCTCATGGGAAGAAACATGTTACAAGTTCAGAAGCACAGTAAGGTTGACATCTGCAAGAACTATTTTCCACCTCCAGGAAGATCCACATCAGAAAATATTATGCATTAGAGTACTACAAGAAATCCTTGACTTCTGTAGATTTGATTGTACAGACTTTGTGAAGTGCTCTTAAGCCATGTGATTCACAATAAAGTTGTAAATCTGCTGTAAACTTAAAAGTAACTCTCCCGGAATTAATTTAAGACTTTTGTACCAGGCCATTTGTAAATCACTCTCCTGAAATATGTGTTAAGTTTATTTTCTGTAGATTCTGTCACATAATATATAATTAATTTCATTTGGATCATTTGACTGGTTTTGAGTACTTGGATCACATGGGCACTCTTCTTGGTGAGTTTTTAGGTCAAGCCTACCGGCAGCACGCATGCACTGCTCGCTCTGCAAGACTGCTGTAGTAGAGTATGGGAGAGAAGACAGTACCCACTCTCGGCCCAAATTTTTCATTGCCTTGTGTCATTGTCTTTCGTAAATGCTGCCTTCGGATTCGTTAATAGGCTTGTTAGTCCCTCCTTAGTACGGCCTTGTCTTCATTTGTAACCTCCCATAGCTACTGGCCCCTTTACTTCGGTAGTTACACGGGACCTGATATTTAGTCTGTAAGCACTATTTACTTTATTGAGTTTTCTTACTGCAGGCCGGACATGCGCTGTTTCAGCTGAAACCACTTGTGTTTTTTTAAGCAGCACAGCGACCCCCATAACACAGGCACCAGCTTTCAATCACTTTAACCCGGCATTATCTTGTGTCTGTTTAAACTCCCCAAGTAAAATGGATTTAGAAATGATTAGCAAATTAATCATGTGCTAATGGACTGAAGCTGACAACAGCACATCTGTGTTACATGTCATCTGCACTAAAGCCACCGGGCGGGTTGTTTTCAAAAGCCTATTTTATTAACAACAACAACACCACCACCACCAATACCACCACCATCACCACCAATACCACCACCAATACTACCACCACCAATACCACCACCAATTCCACCACCACCAATACCACCACCACCACCACCACCAATACCACCACCAATACCACCACAACCAATATCACCACCACCACCAATACCAGCACCACCACCACCAATACCACCCCCAACAATACCACCACCAACAATACCACCAGCAATACCACCACCAATACCACCACCACCAATACCACCAATACCACCACCACCAACACCACCACCACCAATACCACCACCAATACCACCAAAACCAATACTATCACCACCACCACCAATACCACCACCACCAATGCCACCACCAATACCACCACCAGCAATACCACCACCAATACCACCACCAATACCAATACCACCACCACCAATACCACCACCAATACCTCCACTAATACCACCACCACTACCAATATCACCACCACTACCAATATCACCACCACCACCAATACCACCACCACCAATACCATCACTACCACCACCACCAATACCACCCCTACCACCACCACCAATACCACCACCACCAATACCAATATCACCACCACCAATGCCAATACCACCATCAATACCAATACCACCACCAATACCACCACCAGCAATACCACCAATACCACCACCAATACCAGCAATACCATCACCAATACCACCAATACCACCTATACCACCACTACCAATACCACCAACACCACCAATACCACCACCAATACCACCACCACCAATACCACCATCACCAATACCACCACCAATACCAATACCACCATCACCAATACCAATATCACCACCACCAATACCACCACACCCACTAATACCCCCACCACCAATACCACCAACACTAGTACCACCACCACCAATACCACCACCACCAATACCACCACCAATACCACCACCACCACCCATACCACCAAGACCACCACCTATACCACCTATACCACCACCAATGCCACCAATACCACCACCAATATCACCACCAGCACCAATGCCACCAATACCACCAATACCACCACCACCAATACCAAAACCACCACAATACCAGTACCACCACCACCAATACCAATACCACCACCAATACCAATATCACCACCATCAATACCAATACCGCCACCACCAATACCACCACCACCAATACCAGCACCACCAATACCACCACCAATACCACCAATACCAATACCAGCACCACCAATACCACCACCACCACAAATGCCACCAATACCACCATCACCAATACCAATACCACCACCACCAATACCAATACCACCACCTCACTGCCTCTTGCTCATTAGTAATAGCAGGGGCACTGTATGAGGCCGGAGGTGCAACCAAGACCATCCCTCCCTCCCTCCATGCCTGCCATAAAGCACAGCCCGCCCTGCACCAGGAGGTGAAGCCAGGGCCCGAATACAGCGGGAGTGTTTTTTATTAGGCCAAAGATAGCAATGACATTAAGCAATGCCACACTGCACACTCAAATCACGGAAAGGGCAGGAAATAGCCCCCGCCCTCTCAGGAAAGAGGTGTGGTGCAGCGGCCAGGGTGGCTGACTCCGGAACACGGGGACTCACGGTTCGATCCCCGGCGCCGGCGGCAGGTTAGCCCAGCACCTTGTGACTCTGGGCAATAGCTCGCTTAATCTTTCCAATGGCCCCCAGCACCGGGACACTTCTCCGGAGGTAGCTGTGCGCTTTACAAATGCTGGTACATTATATATATTATATTTCTCCCCCTCTTCCTCCTGAGCCACAACAGTGTAATCACAGAGCGAAAGGTGTTGGAGCGCTTTGTTAGTGTTTATAGCTTGGATCATATGTGACTCTCACTTCACACTTTGTGTCTGTGTAATTTACAACACTTACACATCTTCTTCACTGCACTATTCATCACTACTTTGAAGACGTCGCAGGCTGGTCTCTTCCTCTGATATTTACACTCTAACAAGCGGTCGAGAAGGCCCTTTATTGCAATGCAATAGGTATCGCATTTACGAGAGTTTAAGCTATTAGTATTGTAAATGACAATGCCTTTTGTTTATGTTTTAAAACCCAAAAAATAAATAAAAGGCATTGTCATTACAATGCCAATAGCTCAAACTCGCGTGAATGCGAGACTTATTGCATTGAAAATGCTTGTAATGTCATTAAACAGTCTTTTGAAAGATTCTCCCGGACCAGCTAGAGCATTTGCGAATCTAGTCTCATTCCATGCCTGAAAATTCTTGTACGTGTTGAGTTGGTTTTTCTATCACCATGTTCTTTGTTAAATAACGACTCTCTTGTATTCGAGTATAACTGAAGCATCCTGTGTAGACAGCTGATACATATTTAGAGAGTTTATATTTTTTGTAAATTCGGGATATATAATAGATCGTAAAAATATTACATACAGGGAACCCTTTGTGCTATACAGGGTATTATATACTTTTTAATTTGTTTTAAAGAGGAGAATATTTTACCAATAATCCTGACTAAATATTTAGGGCTGAATGGGTAGCCACATACGTGGTAATTATGGGATATGCCTTTACTCGATTGAATTTCAAGAAGTTCAGAGGTATCCTACCTTGTGATATCCGAGTTAAAATCAGTTACATGTAAATAATCAATGCTAATAGTATCAGCTTTACCATTTAATGCTGCACCTGCAGCCCAGTTCTGCCAGTCAGCAGCACTGCAAATAACATGTAAGACTATTGTTCAAATGTAATGCTAGCCAATGTGCTTGCCTGTGGAAGATGAAGGGCTTAGTCTGCACGGCCAGGACCTTAACCTCTGACTTATAAGTCATATTCAAAAATTCACAGTGATCGATTAGCTCATTAAATTATCTTTGCGCAGCTCATAATGTGCATAAACTCTTAGGAATGCGAGATCTGGCCCACTTTACCGTTTGTAGGTGATGGTCTCAAAATGTGTAAGGTAAATGCATTATTACTGAAAAGCATCGACAGTAATAATTTCAACATCCAGACTTAATAAGAGAACCTGTCAGTATCGAGAATAGAAAAAGTAATTACTTTACATCTGTCTTGTGGTGTGCGAAGTACTCTATTCCCCCTTGTACCAATCGACGCAACTTTAATTCGTTAGCTCCTCTTTGTGATGTAGAAAGGTAATTGTTAGTCATCACTGATCTTCTTAAATGCCTACTTGCAATGTGAAACAAGCATTTTCAAGTATTTTTTTTAACAAAACACTAGTGTGTGCTGTCCTGCGGATAAGATTTTCGCGTCAAAGATGGGTCTAAAATGCACGTCCTCTGAAGAAAATGAAGGTGCTAAATTTGAGTGCATACTGGTATGTTTCCTGATTTAGTGCTGTATCGGCCAATACACAAAGGTTTTTTTTATGAGAGGCTAATGCCACTGGAGCGTCAATGTTTTTGACACTGTGGCAGCGCAAGCCTCTCATTCATATCCATGAGGCGACGCAAAGCCACTCTGAATGGTTTTCAATGGCCTCATAGATACGGAGAAAGGGAAAGCAGCGCAAGTTGCTGCCTTGCTTTGCTCTGCATCAAGAGGCATTCCATGGGCGTGGCAGTGGGTTTTCCCATGCAAAGCTCATGGATTTTGACACTGCCCCAGATTTACTTAATCATGTAAACCTGGGCCAGTGCCAAAACCTTACACCTCCCCAGAGCAGGCATAACAAGGAGAAATATTTTTTATTTCTCTTCGTCTTTTCCTCTTTCCATGTGCAGCACACATAGAAAGAGGAAAACACCCCTCTGGATTGTTTTTGTGCAGGAAGGCATCACTTCCTGCACAAAAACAATCATTCCTGCAATGAAGGCACAATTGCACCATGGTGCAAGGGTGCCTACGTTGGCGCTAGGCAGCAAATTGTGCGCCAGCACAGGGGGAAAGGACAGGAATGTTTCATAAATATGGTGCATTCCTGCCCTTTCACATTGGTGTAGGGCAGTGCAGCAAGAAGACTTGTGTCCCTGCCCTAAACCAGTTCCTCATAAATTAGGCCCTAAGGGGCAGATTTATCACTCTTTCATGCAGCGCAATGCAGGAAGCCACCTTGCTGCGCTGAGTGAAATGCCAGGAACACACCTTATTTATTTACTTATTTGAATTGTCATCAACTGCAACCTCCCGAGATATAGTGTCTAAAATTATTATCCTGTGTTATTATTCCACAGATAACCCCCGTCCATTTTATTTGAGATTTAGCTGATCTTATCTTGGTCCTGATGAAGGTGGTCTAAATGATGACTCACCGAAACGTGCGTTGACCAATATTATACATGTGGAGAGTCCATTTAGAGACATTTACACCAGAGGAATCTGATGGGTGATATTCACCTCACAAAGAATGACATAGTCTGTCTCTGACAAGCTGTTTAGGATCTCCGATGAGATTGTATCTCTTTTGTGTATGAGTGTGAGTGTGAATGAGTGAGAATGAAGTGTTGATAGTTGAGTGTGGGGTTATTTGTGCATTTATTAATTGTATTCCGATTTTAGAGTTGACATGTTGGTTACCTTGCCTCCAACACAGCTACAGATGAAGACATTGGTAGAATCTGAAGCAATGTAAATTGTTCAAGTATTATTCCACTGTTCAAGTGTTGATATTAAATGTTTCAAATACTGTAGGGTTATTGTACACCATATTGTTAGAGATCTTGCTGGTATCTTGGTAACTGTTTGTCTATTTTGTCATATGTATGTGTAGACAATGATGAATTTCTTTGAGAAATAATGGATATTAGTAAAATTGTAAAATATATTAAAAAAGTAAAAACTATTTTTATATGAAAAAATCAATAATAAAAATAAATTTTTTTAACTAATTTTGTTGTATGACACTGATATTGGGGTTGCTGTTGCCAATGAGCCTCAGGAGGCCACACTAAAAAGCAATATAGGTCAGTTTAGAGGTCTTTCTTTCTATTTTTGCCGTTTCCCCCTCCTCTTGGACCTGAAAGTAATTAGGGGTACCTTTTTCTTTTTGTGATTTTTACTCGGTTTTGACCGCAGGTATAATAGCTCCTATTTATTAGGTTGAGTCTTACTACAACCCGGTGAGTTAGTTGGTCTTGTGAGAGTGGTCTTCTTTATCTCTTTTTCTAGTACATCACATCTTCAGTTTTTTGTTTTTTTTCATGCACATTACTCTCAGCTAATCTCATTTCACAATTTTTTTTTTTTTGTTCAGTATATGCACTGGGTCCTGTTCTTGCTGATAAAACCTTGCTAACATGGAAGGCCTAAAGACTTTTGGCTTTTCAGATGATGAATTTTCAGCGCTTATTGGTCAAATAGCAGGTACCAACGCACACATAGAGACCTCAATTAATGACAATAATGAATGGACAAAACTACCTAATCTTAAGAAAAAAGCAAAGAGTATGGAATCCCATGCCCACTTTATGCTTGAATATCTCAAAGTGGGCGTGATACCATCGGGTTTGAGGGTTAGAATTGTTCCAGCTCTTTTTGTGGAGGTACGTAAATTCCTGGAGCGATGGTCCCAAATTGCGAACCGTTGCTCCAGGGATTGGATGATCCTCATAGTAGATACTGTGAGGGAAATGATAGTGATCCTTAACCAAGAGAACTCAGACCTTGAAGAAAAAAATCAAGGCCAGCACAGCCTTGGAGGAGGCCAAAAATAAGATGCTGAGTATAAACCAAGAAATACAGGATTTTGAGGACTACCTTATAAAGAAAAAAACAGACAAACTAAAAAAAGATGTTAGGTGGTTCACGCAAGAAAAGGTATACCCCTACCTATGTAGTAATTACTTTCATGAAGATCGGCAGGAATGAGGCCAATACAACCAACGCCCCTGATCCAGCGCAATATTAGCCAATAACATTCATACACCATATACTCACTTGGGCCCATACATTCACACTACACTAATACTTACGCTGGGTGTCAGATGTACTCTTTTATCAAAGTCCCTGCTACCAATTACCTTCTGATTGAAGAGTAATAACTTACCAATGGATCCTTTGCTAATTGGAAAGTTTAAAATGAGTGACGTTCATTATAGTACATAATCCTGAAATAATCACTGAGTCAGGAAGTTTTAAAATGTTTATCTAAAGTTTTAGCAGAGTAAAATACAGAAAACACGGTACTTAATTGAAATACCCAAGAAAAAGCATAGAAATGATTTTTGCTAATAAATGACGGTGTTTAAGGAAGAGGAGAAGATAGAGACATCAGCGCAACTAAAGGTTGCAGTATAGTTACCTAAAAAATGCGAGAACCAAGCCCCTTAGCCAAGGAGTTGGAAAAGATAGGACCCAGGAAGGATGAAGAGCAAAGACTTCTTCCAGGATCAGGACAGGACCGGTGACCTCTCTACAACGACGCCTGCGCCGTTCCCCTCTCTGATACTCGACTTCTCCCGATTCTCCCGTCTAATGGACTCCGCCGCCCCCTCCTCAGGACCTCTTCCAGACAGGAATTCAGTCAGCAACCGATCAGCTGGGCAGTCTGGAGTTGAGAGCGCTCTGGCAGTATGGACGCCTGTTCTTCGTGAACGCATGCTCTTCTAATTAACTAATGCTATATTCTATTATACCCTTCTACGCCCATGTACCTCCCCTTAATGTTGCTAAAATATGGGACCACTACTTCTGATTGGACAGGGACAGGGGGTAGATTCTCGCACCATATCGATTTGGCCTAAATTGTAAAGCCTATTGTCTTTACGTTCCCTCCCCTTCAAATTAATACATTCGCTTTATTTCCCACCCGTCTCACGACAAATGTTATACATTTTACAGGAGAAAAGTAACAATTTGTTCCGCCGGAAACATTGGGTACATCATCTTCGGCCAATAGGTCGTGGCCTTGGGAGACGTCCAAGTTGACTTCGCTTGGCAGGCATACAGGACACATGCGCAGAACCCTCTATCTCTCGAGTTTCAAGACACCAACCCAGGCCCAAGTTTACGAATTACTAAAAGTGCAAGAAGAAAATATTAAAATCACAAATAAAAAGTTTCACTGTATACCCACTTTCCCTACTCTATTCCCGTTTAATCATAATACTATCCTGCATTAGTAGCGTTAAGAAAACGACAATTTAATAATGACATGAGAGCAAGCTTAAGCATGTGAAAACATGTAGCGGCCATTTTAATGCACACTGCGCAGAAGCAGAAGTTTCCCACCAAGCAAAGAAAGACGTCACACCATGTGATCAGGTTGCGACATGCGCAATGAAGTCCCGCGCTTTTAGCGGCCATCTTGATTTATAGACAAGCGTTATTCATTAGTAAAACACATAGGCAAGCGTCTATCCCTTTTGTGTTTGTGAATGCAAAGATTAGTATTGACAGTACAAGTTTAATAAATTAATACTATGAGGAAGATTGCGTACAAGCAAGTTTCATTTTTGAAACCTTGCTCCATCAATTCCCTCTCTGATGGCGTTTCTGAGCCATCAAAAATACTACCCTCAATCAGATGCCAACTTCTAGCAATTCGTTTCATTCTCATTTTTACTTTTTCTATTCTTACAGTCTCCTTTTAATTTCTTGTATAAATCACTTCTCCATTCTTCTAGTTCGATTTCATCTAGTTTTCTCTTCTTTCCTTTTCCTGTCATTTTATATGTTCCATTCTTTCTACAGCATTTGCACCATATTGTTATTGCTAAAATTATTATTGCTATCCCTGCTAAGGGTACTAATATTTGACCTATAAGTCCTTTCCCTATATTAGCAAACCAGGTTCCAATTGACGAGATACTATTTGTCAATCTTTCCCATACACTCTCAACTTCCAGTGGTTTTAGTTCTTTCTCAAGTTTAGTTATGTTCTGAATATACGTTCCAATTTCTGCACTCTTATCAGGAATATAAGTGCAACAATGTTTCGTCTTCAATAATTTACAGACTCCTCCCTCTTTTGCCAATAGAATGTCAAGAGCAAGTCGATTTTGCATCACCATAGATCTAATCGCAACCATTTCTGTATTAATCATTAGAAAACCTCCAGCAGTATCCGTTGATAAACGATCAACCACTGTAGACAATTTGCATATTTTCCTTGAGTTCAGAATTATTCCCACTGAAGGTATCAATGCACCAAATATATCACCTACAATTTCTGAAAAACTAGCTCTTTTACTACGTATTAATTCGCTATTGTTTTCATTGCTTCCAGTGTTTCTTTTTACGTGGTATATCTTTGGAAAAACTATTCCAAAATAACAACTTCCATACCACCTTGCAGGAAGGCTAGAGTAAGCCTTATTCCCACATACATAATAGATTCCAGGAAAAACGGGGGGCATATTAGTAAGGGCACTATCACCGCTTTAGCAGCACTTTTTGCCGCTAAAGCAGCGATATTCTTATCGCCCTATCACCAAACTGTCTCTAACAGCAGTTAGCGACAGTTTTCGGGCATTAGCGCCCGTGTTTTTACCGCTTTGCATGTCAGCGATATTTATCGCTAATGACATGCAAAGTGGGCGTTCCCGACGAACAAACCTGGGAAACACCCGCTAACAGGCCTATCGCCTATTAGCAAGGTGGCCATGGCCCCAGTTAGCGACATGAAAAGTCGTGCTAACCGGGGTCATCGCCATTTATTTAACACCTGCAATTAGCAGGTGTTAGCCATATCTAACATGGGGGTGGATTATGCTGATACGACCACAGGGTCGTATCAGCAAGAAGTATCGCCGTTTTCCATGAAACATCACTGGAAAACCAGCGATGTTTCATGGAAAACACCGCTATGGCTGGAATAATTATCGCCATAGCGCTAAATGTCGCTAATACAGCGTTAGCATGGCATATTATTCCAACGATAGCCGGCGATAAAAAAGTGCTCGCTAAACACGCTTTGCGATGTTTAGCGCACTTTTTAGATAATATGCCCCAGGATCTGTTCCTTCTTTGAGTCCCCAACCTCCAATAATAAAAAAATTGTGTTCACATTCACTGGTACCGATGAAAACATTGTTATAATCAGTCTTTAATCTATGTAGACAAATTTTCCCTTTCTTTACAAAATCCAGAGCCATTGCAGCTTGAGCTTTACCAGGTGTATAACTCCCTTCCTTCTCCGCCCAAGGTGGCAACTGAGCCTTATGCTCTGAAGCTTTCTTTTGAAAATCATGTCTTCTATCTTCTACTAAATTCAAAAATATATTTTCTTCTTCTAGTAAAGAACATGTTAGATTGTGTCTATGTGCATGTGTTATGTCTATCGATTTCATTGTTAAGAAAAACTCTCCCATAAAATGTGCGTCTTGACTAGTAAGCACTGGGTTCATACTGTTGCGAATCGGAACCTCAGAAAATATCACATCTAAGTTTGAATAATAATACTGTAGCCTACCTGTTCTATAAAATAAACTTGTTAATACACTACATGAGATGCCATATGTCAGTGGTAAATGATGGTATGTTAATCCTTCCGCTACTGATTCAGGTAACTTCATACAGACATAACAATTACTAACTTCCATTGTGTCTACATACTGAAATAATAACTTTGTGAAAACATTTAATCTAGTGTCGTTATCAGCTATTTCATGATGAATTTCTGCCTCATCTTCTGCCATTAATTCTACTCTATTGCCCTTCATGTTTGCTGTCCTCCCTTTAGTTTCATTATTAATCTTCTTATCTATTATCATAAGGTAAGGAATTGCTACAATCAGGACTAACCATACTATAAGCACCAATACTAGACTACATATGCAGATTGCACAGCATCTCCTACAACAATTTCGTTTTGGTCTCCCAGTAACTCTATCATCAGGCATTTTTCGACAAGGAAGATTTCTCTTCTTATCTCTTCTTCTTTTCTTTAGATGATTCTTTTGTTTAGTCAGGGTGGTCTTGTTTCTTCTTCGTATGTTAGTTCTGCACTTGTTCCTTCGCCACCACTGTCACTTGACTCTGAGCTTTCAAAATCTTCAAGAATGATATAAGTCCAGTCAGGACCCTTGAATTTGTTATTCACAAGTCTCAGTCTTTTACTTTTTCTTTTTCCTGACTTTTTCTCTTGTTCAGTTTGACTTGTCACTTCAGGTACTTGTTCTGGATCTTCACTTCTGGTTGTTATGTGGTATTTTACTCTTTTGATGACACTTGGCCAATGATCTCCTTTTCTTGTCTTCTTGGTTGGCACTGTTTCTTTGTTTACGTCTTCAGAGATCTCATTATTTTTACTGCTCAATACTGTTTTGTTTTCTTTGGTTACTGCTTCTTTTGTTTGTTCTTTTTCAGGTCTGATTGGTTTCTCTTCAGTAGCTCCACAATGACTTTCAAGATGTTGGCTTTGTTCCTTTTTTATTTCTTTATGTTCATTTGTATCAACCCCTTTCTCTTTAGTGTATTCTTCTTGATCTAACTGCTTCTGATCAGGGCTTATTGCACTGTGAACTTCTGCAGCCTGACCTGATTCTTCTAAACCTGTCTGTCCCTCTTCAAAGTTTATTAAATCTTCACTGTTTTTAGTCCAATTTTCTTTCCCTATCTGATTTAGTTCAGGATCTTTTACTATCTTTTCTTCTTGATCCTGAACTTCTTCTTCTTCACCTATCTGATCTTCTTCAATTTATTCCAATTTTGTTTGATTTCTCGTTCTGTAATATACTTCAGGAACTTCTACCACTGGTATCCAATCCTGACTTGTGCTCGGTTGTTCTCCGTCAGCTTCTCTCGAACCTATAGCCTGAGATTCCTCAGCTGGGCAACCTTCAGCTTCTTCAGTGATTGGCGTTGTCTGTGGATTCTCTTCTTCAGGTTCTGGTACTCTCTTTGTGTGGCTTACATGAATCCAATTAGGAAATCTTGCACACTTCACTGCTGTATTGGTGGTCAATATAACTTGACAAGGTCTGCTCCACCTGGGTGATAGACACGTTTCTCTGGTGTGATTCTTCACTACCACCCAATCACCAGAATTCAGATCATGTTCTAGTTCAGGCTGCCTGGAAACTGCGTCTTCTCCAACCTGATGAGAGACAGAACGCACTAGGTCAGCCAATCCTTTGCAATAATCCAAAACCATATCATCAGATATATTCACCAGTTTGTTTGTGGGAACATGTGTTTGTCTCATTGCTCTTCCCATCATTATTTCATGGGGACTCAATCCTGTTGTTCTGTCAGGTATGCTTCTTAGTCCCATCAGGACAAGTGGCAATGCATCTGGCCACTCTAATGATGTTGATGCACACATTTTTCCCAATCTTGACTTTATAGTGCCATTCAATTGTTCAACCACTTCAGAAGCCTCTGGGCGATATGCACAGTGCAATTTCTGTTTAATTTGAAATGCTTCACAAATTAATTTGATTACTTCACTGTTAAAGTGTTTTCCTCTATCTGATTCCAAAGATAATGGGAAACCAAACCTAGGTATGAGCTCACGTAACAACAGTTTTGCAACTGTAATACTGTCATTTCTCCTAGTAGGGTAAGCCTCCACCCACTTTGAAAACAGGCACACTATGACTAGTACGTATTTCAGCCCTCTACATGGTGGTAACTGTATGAAGTCGAACTGGAGTCTTATAAATGGGCCCTCTGCCTTTCCAATTTTTCCAAACCCAATTATCGTTTTCCTGCCTGGATTATGCATTTGGCAAGTTAGACATCTCTGGCAAAGACTCTCTGCAACAGCCCTGAATTTGGGATTGTACCAATTTTGTCTGAACAGCCTAAGCATTGCATCTCTCCCTATGTGTGTGTCTCCATGATGCATTCTAGCCATTTGTGAGAGTAAACAGTCTGGCATGACTGGTCTGCCATCTGCACTGATCCATACTTCATCTTCTCCTCTTTGGGAACAACCCACTTTGATCCACAAATTTTTCTCACTTTCATCAACCTCATCTTGCAATTTCTTCACCTCATTCCAAGTTTCAGGTGGCATATACAGCATAAGTTGGCAGCTGATTCCCATTCTTTCCACCCTCTTATTGACTGACGTTCTGGTTTTGGCACAATGTTGAGCCACCAAGTCTGCATATCTGTTGCCGACTACCACCCAGTCATCTCCTGACTGGTGTGCGGCACATTTCACCACAGCCAATTCTTTTGGTGATTGTATTGCTTCTAGCAATTCCCTTACAAATTGTCCATTTTTAATGGGGGATCCTGAAGAAGTCATGAAATCCCTCTGCATCCACAGTTGGCCAAAATCGTGCACAACCCCGTAACCATATTGACTATCTGTAAATATGGTCACTCTCTGATTCCTCCCAATTTTGCAAGCTTTTATCAAAGCAATCAATTCAGCTACTTGTGCAGATTTGACTCCTGGTAAATAGGATGCTTCAACTATTCCAGTTAATTCACATACTGCATAGGCAGCAGTTAGTTTTCCATCTTCATGTCTTTGACATGAACCATCGACAAATAGCTCCCTGTCTGGCTTTTTAAGAGGCTGTTCCTCTATGTCTGGGCGTGGTTTTGTACACAATTCTGTAATCTGTACACAATCATGTTCATCTTCTTCATCATCTTTATTTGTTTCATGATATGAGTCCGGCAATAAAGTTGCTGGATTTATTATTGTACAGCTTACCATGGTCCCATTTTCAGCACCCATTATTATCCTCTCATATTTAGTCAGCCGACTAGGAGTAAGATGCTGAGTTCGGGTTCTTGTCAACAGTATGACAACTGCATGTGGAACATACACTTTTACAGGATGTCCCATCACAATTGACTCGCTTTGTTCAATGCTCAAACAAGTCGCTGCCACTGCTTTTAGGCATCCTGGCAACGCGGCTGCTACTGGGTCCAATGTAGCAGAAAAATATGCTATAGGACGTCTGTCTAGTCCATGTCTCTGAGTTAAGACAGAAAGTGCACAATTTTCTCTCTCTTGACAGAATAATGCGAATTCTCTTTTATAATCAGGCATGCTAAGGCAGGTGCTGAACAAAGTGCGTTTCTCAATTTTACAAAAGCTTCTACACTTTCATCCTCCCATTCAACAGGGTCCTTTGCTTTCTTTTTCGTCATGTTAATTAAGGGCTTAGCCAACATGGAAAAATTTGGTATCCATTGTCGACAGTATCCTACTATTCCTAGGAACATTCTCACTTGTCTTTGGGTTACAGGCATTTGCATTCTTTTTATTAATTCTACTCTTTCAGAGGTTACTCTTCTTTTTCCCCTCTCAATTTGGTGTCCCAGATATTTAACAGCTGTCCTGCAAAACTGTAACTTTTCAGGTGAGACTTTATGCCCTTCCTCAGCCAAAAGATTTAATAAGGCTATGGAATCGACAACCTAGTCTTCTCTGGTGGTCGACGCTACTAATAAGTCGTCGATATATTGAACTAAAACTGAGCTTCCTGGCATCACTAGTTTTTCAAGGCACTTTTTCAGTATCTGATTGAAAATGGAAGGACTTTCTGTGTACCCCTGAGGAACACGGTTCCATATATAGACTTTGTTCTCAAATTTAAATGAGAAAAGATACTGGCTGTCTGGATGCAATGGTATTGAAAAGAATGCTTGACACAAGTCAATTACTGTGAACCATCCTGCATTCCAAGGAATCTGATATAGGATTACTGCAGGATTTGGTACTACGGGACAACATGGTTCCACAATCTTATTTATTTTACGCCGGTCCTGAACAATCCTATATTTTCCACTAGGTTTCTTTAGTCCCATGATTGGTGAATTACATGGGCTACTCATTACTTCTTTTAGACTGTTTTGTTTTACCATTCGATTGATTTCTTCAATGACTCCTGCTTTTACTTCTGCACTCATTTTGTACTGTTTAGTATTTGGGAAAATCGCACCTTCTTTTACTGTAATTTGAACTGGATCTATTTTTGCCATAAGTCCTACTTCTTTTCCGGTGAAATCCCATACTATTGAGTTTACTGTACCTTTTAATTCTTCTGGCAACTCATCTTTTGTTATCAGCGAAAACATTTCATCTATTTCTGTACCTTGTTTTGCAACCATAATTTTATATACATGGTCGTCATCTGGTGTCTGGACTGCCACACCATCCGGCGTGCAGAAAATTGTACAGTTCATTTTGCACAATAAATCTCTACCTAATAAATTCACTGGGCTAGAATCGCACACTACAAATTGGTGCATTTGTCTGAAGTTTCCTATTTTGACTTCCATTGGTTCTGTAAGAGGTGTTCTAATTCTTTGATTAGCTACCCCCACTACTTGGATATCTTCACCAGAGAGCGGAAGGTCTGGGATGTCTGCTGATCTCACAGTAGACCTGGTAGCACCAGTGTCCAAAAGGAAAGTAATATCATTACCTTTCACATTTCCTTCAACATATGGACCAGACTGATCTACCTGTAAGGATGCGCCAAGAATGCACTCCTTCTTCCCCTCTCCTAGGCACCGTCATGAGTCGAATTTACAATAATTGTCCTGCAAAAGAAATTGTGATGTCATATAATCATTCTTACCACTCCCTCCTGGGTATCCAATGTCTGTACCATGCTTTGCTCTGCTTACATTACCCTGAACAGGTGGAGGTGGAAATTGACTCTGGGATTTACACCCTGCTGTGATTCATTCTGCGTCTGTGGATTTAAGTTTTGATTTGGGCCATTATTATTCCGAATCTTTTTACATTCATCCTTCCAATGCCCCAATTTTCCGCATCCATGACAAGGAAATTTCTTTTAGCTTCTTCTCTACTCATCCGTCCTCTAAATTTTCCACCATTTCCCGTATCACCACTCGTTCCAGAATCTTTTCCTTGATTTTCACTCGGATTTTCCAAATTAATTCCCTGCTTTTCTGCCATCTTCACCTGAGCCCACATCACCTTTTCTTGTAATTTCTTGTGTCTATCCTCAATATCGTCTCCACAATATTTTGCATACTTCAGAATCTCATCTATGGGCTTTCCCTGCCAACACAGCATGTGTTGTCTAATCATCTGGCAAATCTCTGGCTTCAGACCGTAAACAAACCGATACACAAACTGACTCATGTTTTTGTCTCCAATGTCCTCAAATCCACTATACTGTTTAAACACCTGCAATAATAGGAATGTACTGTTTCACTGGCTTCTTGGGTTGTTCGATCTATTTTCACCCAATCTGTTTCTTTCGGGGGTATTTTCCCTTTCAGGTATGTTATCACCTGCTGATACTTTTTCATCACATCATTTGACGGGCCACCCGTTTTCGGATCTCTAGGATATTCATCACTATGCCAATCGACTGTGATCTTACAATCTGTCCATAAATCGGCAGGTACCACTATGTCAAACAAACCATCTAAATCCTTCAACAATACCTTTGACACTTTCACAAACCTTTCAACCTGCTTATACCATTCAATTGGTTGTTCTCTTAATTTTGGAAAATCATTCGTAAATGATAAAATATCTTGTCTGCTCCATGGGACATGTACATATCCTCCTCGCGCAACTTCTCGCATTGGATACATCTTAGTCTGCTTTTCCTGCTTCCTTCATCACATTTTCTGATGCTGTTCTACTTGTTCGTGCTTCTTCCTTTTTCTTGGCCCACCTAGATCTCCATTTATCTAGATCTCCCCATTTTTGTAAAACTAACATTAATTCTCTTATTTGCAGTCTTCTTCCAGATGCATTCATATTTTCTAAATCTTTGTCCGCACATTCTGCCTCTATATGGTTTCTGTAATACTTTTGATCTCCCTATTTCGATTCCCATCTGTAGTGCTAAATTGGACAATTTTTCATGGAATATCTTTACATTTCTAGTGATACTCCTACACAAGAATAATAATTCTTCTTCATCATAGGTATTCAAGCGTTCTACTCCTACATTTCCTGCTATTATTTCTTCTAATTCAACTTTTAATTTATGGATATCCAATACTTTTGGAGGTGTGCACTGTTTGACTGACCCTTGTACCCATCTTTCTAGATCTTCAGGTGTTACTATGGTAGCACTTTTTGCTCCCGATGAAGTTACTAAACTTACATCTTTTGAACCTCCAGGTACATCTTTTCTGGGAGTACTATTTACAGAACCTCGAATAGGCAAGTCCATAAGTGATATTGTGGATTCACAGTCACTAAATTGATCCTCAATTATAACTGGAGCTTCAGGTCTGGGATTACTCACAGGAGTAGGTGCAAGTATGGGTTGAGGACAATTTCCCTGAGTACCATATAATGGAACCACTGGACCAATTGTTACTGGTATGGTCAACGAATCAGGATGTACTTTTATCTGAGTTATTTTCTGTATTAGTTCTGCTCTGGTCTTTTCTAGGGCTTCTTTTTCTTTGTCATGAAGTATTCTAGTCGGGGTGAATTCATGCATTACCTTTGGTACCATTGGAGTTTGTGGTGGTGCACTAGGAGTGCATCCACTTGTCCCTTCCTGATATGGTGGGGGATTTCTTAACATTTCCTCCATAAATTCGTCTTCAGATTCCTCATCTCTCATTAAATGTTTTGTCTTTTCTGTACATTTGCCTCCTGATTTTTCTCCTTCTGTGAATAATGGATACAGTCCCTCTGTAATCATTGCCCTTCTCCATTGTTTCATCTGACCTTCTCTCGACTCACGTAAATATCTGGGGTAAAATCCTGGGTAACTCCTATTACTTCTAGATCTATCTCGCTCAAATGCCTCGGTTTCCCATTCTTCTAGAGCTTCGTTCTGGGTTAATCTAGGTCTGGGTTCTAAATCATTCATCCTCAATCTCAAGTTTTGAAGAATTCTTCCATTGAAGGTACCATTCTCGGGAAATGCTAATACTCCATCAATTTTGGTGTATTCTATCCAATTCTCCATCCATACACAAGTATGATAACCTCTCTCCATCATCATAAATGATGCTGGCGTTTTAGCTGGTGGAATAATAATTCCTTCTCTAGTTTTGATTGGGTTGTCCTTTTAAAATAATTCTTAATCTTTTGCAAAAATGACATTTTTCTCTTTTCTCCGTACATTCTATCTAATCTTCGGTGTACAAAATTATATTCTGCAAAACCTAGGAATCTCCTATCCGAATGAGTTCCTGTTAAAGTCGGATCGCGTTTTAACATGCAATCCTTATCCACTAAGAATTTTGCTTCTATACTTTCGACCAATCAAATGTCTGCTATCTTTTATTTCCGAGCCAATCCTTGCTCGGCTTTTTGGTGACGTTTCTCTGTCAACCCCTCCTTTACAATTTGCTCTTTTCTGTCCTCGCTGGTTTAACCAATCCCAGCGCGGCTCCTTTGACGTCAGTACTATTCCTGATTACTGACCCCTCCTTTACAAGGGTTTTTCCACACCCGCTGTTTCAACCTACCACAGCGCGGCGTTTTGTGACGTCAGCTCCCTCTCCGGCAACTGACCCTACCTTTACAAAAATGCATGCAAACTTATTTTCTCTATAAATCTTAATTAAATTTCAGTAACAACATAAAACATTCGCTATTGTGCCAGTTTCCACTAATTTTGAAAAAGATAGTTTCTTCCACACTTTAGTAAAACCTTTCCGTTTACTAAACATATACTACGAGTAAAACACTTCTGCCTACTCTTCACACAAGCTCCAGAAGTACCTGTTACCTCTCCAATGTTACCCTTACTAGGTGATATAACATCAAATTTTTATCAGCGTACCCTTTTTGCTATTACTCACAAGCATAGAGTCCCTAACGAGTACTTGAAGTCCTGCTTAACTTCTCAGTACTATTTCTGCCTGACAGATAACCTCACTGCAGTATGGCTTCCACTTGCCACCCACTATTCTTTTTACCTACCCCGGGGTATTTTGGACAACATATAACAAAAACTTAAAAATAAGCGGATGTTAGTTCATAAAAAATACAAATAAAATTCTCATTACCCAATTAACAAAGAGTAACAAAAAACGTCCTCTGCTTACCAGAAAACTGATCCAGCGCAATATTAGCCAATAACATTCATACACCATATACTCACTTGGGCCCATACATTCACACTACACTAATACTTACGCTGGGTGTCAGATGTACTCTTTTATCAAAGTCCCTGCTACCAATTACCTTCTGATTGAAGAGTAATAACTTACCAATGGATCCTTTGCTAATTGGGAAGTTTAAAATGAGTGACGTTCATTATAGTACATAATCCTGAAATAATCACTGAGTCAGGAAGTTTTAAAATGTTTATCTAAAGTTTTAGCAGAGTAAAATACAGAAAACATGGTACTTGATTGAAATACCCAAGAAAAAGCATAGAAATGATTTTTGCTAATAAATGACGGTGTTTAAGGAAGAGGAGAAGATAGAGACATCAGCGCAACTAAAGGTTGCAGTATAGTTACCTAAAAATGCGAGAACCAAGCCCCTTAGCCAAGGAGTTGGAAAAGATAGGACCCAGGAAGGATGAAGAGCAAAGACTTCTTCCAGGATCAGGACAGGACCGGTGACCTCTCTACAACGACGCCTGCGCCGTTCCCTCTCTGATACTCGACTTCTCCCGATTCTCCCGTCTAATGGACTCCGCCGCCCTCCTCAGGACCTCTTCCGGACAGGAATTCAGTCAGCAACCGATCAGCTGGGCAGTCTGGAGTTGAGAGCGCTCTGGCAGTATGGACGCCTGTTCTTCGTGAACGCATGCTCTTCTAATTAACTAATGCTATATTCTATTATACCCTTCTACGCCCATGTACCTCCCCTTAATGTTGCTAAAATATGGGACCACTACTTCTTATTGGACAGGGACAGGGGGTGGATTCTCGCACCATATCGATTTGGCCTAAATTGTAAAGCCTATTGTCTTTACGTTCCCTCCCCTTCAAATTAATACATTCGCTTTATTTCCCACCCGTCTCACGACAAATGTTATACATTTTACAGGAGAAAAGTAACAATTTGTTCCGCCGGAAACATTGGGTACATCATCTTCGGCCAATAGGTCGTGGCCTTGGGAGACGTCCAAGTTGACTTCACTTGGCAGGCATACAGGACACATGCGCAGAACCCTCTGCCTCTCGAGTTTCAAGACACCAACCCAGGCCCAAGTTTACGAATTACTAAAAGTGCAAGAAGAAAATATTAAAATCACAAATAAAAAGTTTCACTGTATACCCACTTTCCCTACTCTATTCCCGTTTAATCATAATACTATCCTGAATTAGTAGCGTTAAGAAAACGACAATTTAATAATGACATGAGAGCAAGCTTAAGCATGTGAAAACATGTAGCGGCCATTTTAATGCACACTGCGCAGAAGCAGAAGTTTCCCACCAAGCAAAGAAAGACGTCACACCATGTGATCAGGTTGCGACATGCGCAATGAAGTCCCGCGCTTTTAGCGGCCATCTTGATTTATAGACAAGCGTTATTCATTAGTAAAACACATAGGCAAGCGTCTATCCCTTTTGTGTTTGTGAATGCAAAGATTAGTATTGACAGTACAAGTTTAATAAATTAATACTATGAGGAAGATTGCGTACAAGCAAGTTTCATTTTTGAAACCTTGCTCCATCACCCCTATAAAAGATAGAAAACTTTGACGTTTTCCGACACCAATTCATTGGATTCTGACTATGAGGGCCCAGGCATGAGTGAAGGACTTTTGTATAACTCTAGAAATCAGAGGGGACAACATACTGACCAATACCACCAACAAGTACAGTCCCCTATTTTACAGAGAGGCAGGGGCAGAGGTCGTATCAAATGTCAGAGACAAGAGAGGAATTATTACCAGCAGATGGAGCCACCACATCCGCAGCCATATATGCAGACACGCAACCAACAGTATTGGAAAACTTAGATAGAAGGTTAGGTACCTCAGATACCATTCCAATCTACAATCTGTCTAGTTATGAACTTTCACCAGAAGAAATTAGCCTCCTCAGTAAAGGGCTGTCGTTTGTCCCTAGCACGCAGCATGACTCTTTTAAACTTAATAAAGATATTTTTTCTTTCTTTCGGAAAATTAGACTAAAGAAATTCATGTTGCAAAATATACTGCCAGAACAAGAGACTAATTACTCAGGATACAAACCACCTTCTAAATTCAACCCATCTTTGGAAAGGCTAGGCCCTGAGGTCGCCATCTTTGAAAAGTCAGTAATTAAAGAACTCCAAAAAGTCACTAAGTATGTTCCTAAAGTGACCCCTAATCTTACTATCCAAGAAAAATCAGCCTTGAAGAAACTGCAAGATAACATCGACATCACTATTAAACCTTGCGATAAAGCAGGCAGCATAGTGGTGATGAACATAGATCAGTACTCTAGCAAAATAGACTCTATGCTACAAGTACCAGAACACTATCAAAGAACAAATAGAACAGTTCTAATACAACTTAAAACCCAGATAGAGACCATCCCATCGAAAGCATTCATGGATGGGTATATCTGTCAAAAAGAATTTGATTTTTTAAACAATAACAATGCGGTCACGCCTGCCATATATGGCGTTCCTAGAACGCATAAAAATATAGCAGATCCACCTTTAAGACCCATTGTCTCATCTATAAACTCATGCATGGAACCACTCTCCAAATATGCGGATGTCTTTTTGTGCCCCCTTACCACGCAGTATGCATCATACATCATACATAAAAGACACTGGGCATATGATAGCTACAATAGAGCGGAAACCCTTCAATCAAGAGACCCAGCTGTTAGTTACTCTAGACATAGAGTCCCTGTATACCAACATTCCCCAGGACCTGGCCCTTGAGTCTGTGGCAGCTCTTCTGGCCAGAGTTCCTGGGGTATGACCGGATAGGTTTATCCTGGAATGTCTAGATATTGTCCTGCGCCATAACTATTTTGAATTTAAGGACAATCTATACCAATACATTAAGGGGACCAGCATGGGGGCTTCCTGTGCCCCCAGCCTAGCAAACATCTTTATGGGAGAATATGAACATAAACATATTTTTAATGAGATAGCCCCATATTACGAGAATATTGATAGCTGGCACAGATTTATAGATAATGTTTTCTTTATATGGTCTGGAGAAGAGTCAGATCTATTGAACTTCATTGAATGGCTCAACCCGAGTGACAAGAATCTTAAGTTTACAGCTAAATACTCAGCAGAGAAGGTTGAGTTTTTAGATATATGGATCATGGGTAGAGAAGTAAGAATTGAGGTAAGTATGTACAGAAAACCCACAGCTAAGAACACTATTCTAGATCACAGCAGCTTCCATCCTCCATGCCAAAAGGACTCTATCCCCTTTGGGGAATTCCTCAGGATTCCTCAGAGATTGACTTTCGTGTCCAGCTGGCTCTGTAGTGCAGAGGTACAGTTTATTTTAGAGACTTGCCTGGTCTCTGGGTCACTTGTGGACAATTTACGCTGCATGTTTTTTGCACTTATACGATGTTGGTTCATTCCTCACTCATTAGTAGCACCTCGTTTATCACACGTTTTCGAGTAGCACCTGGCACAATCTACGCAGCATGTCTCTTTGCACCTTTACGAGGTTCATTCCTTATCTATAAGTAGCACTACATTCATCACTTGTTTTTGAGCAATACCACCCTCACATTTTATGTTCATTTTCCTTTCTCTTTTTCTTTAGTTTGGATTGTTTCTGAATTCTGTTGGAAATTCGTTCGCATTTGATTTTCCATGTTCATTTTTCTCATTCTTTATTGTATCCATGTTTTCAGCTTTTCTATGCATGTCCTGCACACTCTGAGACTGTTTGTAAGACTTCTTGAAAGATTTGTAAACATTCACTGTTGTAGGTGAACTTATTGGAGATGTTTTTGATTATAGATACCCCGGACGAAGGGCGACTGTGAATGCCTGAAATGCATGGGGATAAGCTACACAGCCAGTTCCATACATGTTTAATTTGACTCCTTCCCAAGTGGAATATTACTTTTCTTCTCAAGACTCTTGTTGTTGGAAATTAAATCAACTTGAGCAAGATACAGTCTACGAGCATTTCTGTCCTTTGAAGGACAATTTGTTCCAAAAAATTGTATACTTAAACGTGCTTCCACCATTCCAGTGGACCACTGTAGTGCATTCTGTGTCTAGAACGTGCGTTCTAGTTATTATTTTCACTTTTATAAAGTTGGCATTTTCTTATTTTAATCATTCTGTGCCTCTGCCTGCCTCTGAATACATTTCTGGGTCAGGGTGACAGTTGCGCTCTTATGAATTCACTATAGACAGTCACCCAAAGGGAGCTGAAGAGTGCCCTGCATTTCCTGATGGCCCATCACCTGGCTGATGGGATTTCCTGAGCTACAGTGGTGGGAGGAGTTGACATCAACACCTGAATAGGGCTGTGCCTGTCCCCACACAAAGAAGTCTCCATCCTTTGTAGTGTGTCTGGAGCCAGGGCCAGGGCTGGGAAGGACAGGGTCTTGTGCACTACAAAGACTCTTCTTTGAAGTTTGCCTACTTCAAAGGCTGAAATGGGTATAAGTACTGGGCCTCTGACACCATATACTCAAAACACTTTTGGATTAAAGACATTCTGCCAGGAAGATAAGCTGTGTTTTGCTTCTGGAGAGACTTCCAGTTTGCTGTTTGCTTTGCTGTGCTGGCCTGCTACTTGCTGCTTCAGCCCTGGGAGTGAAAGGACTGGACTTTGCTTTCTACATCCTTCTTTACAAGTTTCCCCAAGGGCTTGAGTTAAGCTAGTCTCCTGGAATTGGAAGTCTCAGGGCCATCAAAGCCTTCATCTGCCAGCAGATCGGCACCTCTCCTGAGATCCCTGCTCTGCCAAGTGGTGCCAATTCCAGATCTGGGTCTTTGGAAGTGAGTTCTGGTGCTAAAATAGGAAAACCATGCATCGACTCCAAGCGTCACTTTGGAATTGGCGCACCTCTACAAGAATCGCTGCATCGCAACTGCCTGCACCGAAGCCGTGCTCCTTGCTTGTCAAGTGCGCAACGCACCGACTGCTGTTTGCAACTCAATCTCCGACTTTGCTGCAGGGCCCCAAAGAATCGCTGCTGCGTGAGTCTCAAGCACTACATCACCGACATCTGTGGCACACTGCTCTGACTCAGACGCACACTTTGTCCTGGTCAAGCGCAACCAATGATTTCAAAGAGCTCTAACTGTATTTAACCTTGAAATTTCGTATCTTGACTTGTGTATGTTAGATTTTTGTTGTTTTGGTCTAGTTTTGATTAGATAAATATTGGCTATTGTTCTAAATGGGTGTAGAGTACTTTTGTGGTGGTTTCACTGTGTTGCTGTGTGTGTGTATACAAATACTTTACACATTTCCTCTGAGGATAAGCCTGACTTCTCTTGCCAAGCTATCAAGGGGGTGAGCACAGGTTATTCTGAGCATGTAATTTACTTACCCTGACTAAATTGAGGGTCCCTACTTGGACAGGGTGCAAACCACTGCCAACTAGAGACCCCATTTCTAACAGGAATGTACATTGTTGAGAGAGATAGCACAATATTAATGAGTATTCATTATGTTTTAACTAATGAACTATGTGTATTGAGAATCGTTCAGATCACATACTTGAATTCTAACTCACTGAGGATAGAAATAACTATAAGAATCTGGATTACTATTCATGTTATTCCATACATTATTGACAAAGGATATTTATATCTTTCAGCTCTTGGGAGTTGTAGAGATATCAACAACCACAGAAAGTGTGTTATACAGAGATACAGAAGGTACATGTAACGAAGGCTTCCAGGAGTACCAGGAATCATAAGATGACCAAAGGTAAGGAGGTTATACCAAGTTTATTGCTTCAACAGTCCCTAGCTTCCTTAAAGAACCTCCCTTTCAGATTCACCACGCAGAATGTTCCAAAAATAATGTGCCAACCTAAACATTCCATTTGCTAGCTACAGCAATCAGCTATAGCTTACCACACACCTCCCTCCGTTCAGAAACAGGGACTAAACTATCCCAAGAAAAACAAATGAAGCTACATACAATATAGATTAAAGTTAAAAAACATTTCATTGACACAGTATTGAATAAATCATAGCTTCTTGAAACTGGCACAAAATGAAACATTAAATACACCAGAGAAAATTCCAATAAACATAGTCATTAAGAGACTTAGGAATTTTCCTTGCTGTAATACTATGTCTCAAAATACTCCCATGAATTTTAACACTTTGTCCAACTTTTTCATTTACACTCACACCACCATTTCTTTTACTTCTTTCAACCATCTAATCACAACCTTCACCACACTTGCAAACAATGACTCTATTGAGATTCCACACCAGCAAATTTTCTATCCATATTGCATTTCTAAACACTTCAGTTACTCTCACTGACTCTGTGAACCTTGACTCTTGCTTAATTGAAACTGCTTTTCTTATTCTGACCAAATCACCAACCTCAGCCTCAGATCTATTAACACTTGTTTTGGCATCAAACCAAGTTTTCCTTGCTACACCTTTTCGCCAACTCAGACTTTCTCCGATTCATGTCTATAATGCTCACATACTTCTCATTCACCCCAAAAGGCGAAACAAGAGAATTTGCTCTTCTCCCTCTGAACAATTCAAAGGGTTATCATATTGGTAGCAGTATGTGGAGTTACCCTGTACACATCCACACGTCTATCTATCCCTTGTAAAAAAGTTTTTTCCACTCTCCTTAACCATCCGAATTGTCTCCTTTACAACTTTATTTAACCGTTCCACCATGCCATTACACTCGGGATGATAAAACACACACTTTTTATGCTTAATTCCATTCCTGCTCAGAAACTCTTCCATCGCTCTGGACACTAATTGCACCCCATAAACTGTTGATGTGGTGTTGGGTGAAACTTCTCTCCTGAACAACTCTCTCAAACACTCAATAACATTCCTTGTTTCAATACTGTTAACATAAAACTCTTCAGCCCATCTGGACTACATATCCAAAATCACCACAACAAATATCTGCCTACTCCAACTATCAATTGGCCCCACAATGTCCAATGCTATGTCACTCCAAGGGCCCTTAAGCAACTCTGTAATCAGCATGGACAGAGCCCATGGCCTCAACACTTTATTACTCACCGAACATTTGAAACAATCTCTCACTTCTCTCCCTACACAATTATCCATTCACGGCCACCAATAAGACATTCTCAACCTTTTCTTCATTTTAGACATGACCTGATAACTCTCATGTGCCAACCTAATCAAAGCGTCTCTGATACACTTGGGCGAAGCCAATTTGGTACCACTATAGAACAGACCCATTTTTTCAGCCAGTTCATCTCTCACACCCCAAAACTTCTTGCACTCTTCACTTCCTTGTTCCTTTCTTTTCCATCCCTTTTTCATACACAAAAACAACTCCTGAAAAATCAAATCTTCCTCCACTCCTTTCTTCCACTCATCCTCCAAAATTGCTCTAATTCCACCTCATACACCGGGGTTTCCTCCTTTTCTTCTTCTACACTTCCATCCTCAACATCCTCCATCCCCTTAGGTAGGTATTAAATGTGACAACGCATCAGCTGTGTGATTAGTGGCACCAGGTACATAATGCACAGCATATCTAAATTCCTGAGTAGCAATCCCCCGTTTAGCAATTCTACAAGAAACCGCATACACTCCTTTCCTATTAAACATTTCTTACAAAGGTTTTTGATCAGTTTTTATAACAAAATCACAACCCCACAAAAACCTTTTCAGTTTCTTTAGCCTGCAGATCAAAGCTCTGAAATTCGGGAGCAGAACACACTGCCACCTTAATGTCACTAAAATCCCTTTCTCACTTGGACCCTTCCTCATGTTGCGAGTGTTCTCCACAAACCCCCAGACAAGCTTATTATAATACTCTGCCAAACGCCAAAAACTCATCAACTCTTCTCGTCAACTCATTTATCATGTTAATTGAATCTCTCCTCGGTCTTCTGCCACACCCTGAAATCTCATGTCCTAAATACTATAATGAAACATACATTTCGCAGACTTTTCCGTAAGATTCGCCCCACTTTGCCTCTTAAACACTTATCTCACACTCTCATCATGTTCCACTTCTTATCTAGAGAATATTGAGCAGACTAGCACGACTGCAAAGGCGAGGGAGAGGACAAGTTTACTCACTTGGGAGCACATGATCGCTCAATGGTCCGATACTTAAATGTCCTAAAACTAGTTTAAAAACAATAGAAGCACACACAAAGTGCCTCTACCACCCAGAAGGCGTGGGGAGACAAACATATCACAGCTAAGCCTCTACATGTGGCGCACCTTCCTGATGTTGGGACGCTGTGCTCTAAGCATCGTCTCTTTACCACAAGATTGTTGCCAGTGTAACAAAGACTTTCAGGATTACCAGAAATTTTAAGATGACTATAGGTAAGGAGGTTACCAGTAGCGGCCCGTGGTGGGAGTGCTGCCGGGCGGTGACACGGGGCGGGGGAGGGGCAGGGTGTGGGCTAGTAAACTATGGAATACGGCCGCACAGAGGTAAGTAAACAAACAAATAAATAAAACGAATTTCGTTGCGCGCGCTGCATCGCATTTGGCGAAGTTTATCGCAAAATCATCAACGGCTTCAGCTTGAAGGGTCAGACTGGAGCGGAAGATGACCACAACTTACCCCTGAAGTTGGGGAATGAACTAACTGCCCGAAAGATGCAAGATGAGCTTCTAGAGAGAACTAGCCAGCCTACCTTGGAACGCTTCCAAGTACCCCCAGAGGAGGTGTTCTATAATATAGCTATGACAGTCTCCTCCGGGTCTCCACTGGACCCCCTCCCTCAGAGAATGTGGAAGGAATATAAGACGGAACTCTTTCCCCGGCTGCATCAGATATGCTGTCAATCAGTAACTATCGGAGAAGTCCCAGACTGTTGGAAACAGGCAATAGTTACTCCACTACTTAAAAAACCAACGCTCGATCCAGCTCAGATATCCAGCTATAGACCGATTTCATTGCTGCCCTACCCAGTAAAAATTCTCGAACGAATAGTGAGTAAATCTCTGTCTCAATATCTAGAGGAAAACCAGCTACTGGACGAGCTGCAATTCGGATTCCGCCCTGAACACGGTACCGAAACAGCCTTGGTAACTATGTTCGATGATTTAAGAATGCGCACTGACAATGGCCAAGCAGCTGTGCTGGTGCTGCTGGACATGTCAGCGGCATTCGACACGGTTAATCATGGTATTCTGTTGAAGAGACTAGAAAGCATCGGAGTTAAGGGTCAGGCCTTGAGATGGCTTCAGTCTTATCTAACGGATAGATCACAGTTAGTAAGCATTCGACCTTTTACATCTCCGAAGACAGCTATTCAACATGGGGTACCGCAAGGCTCAGCGATCAGCCAATTTTATTTAATATATATCTACGCCCACTTATTTCCATCATTAAATCCTTTGGAGTGGATTTGGTCAACTATGCTGATGACACACAGCTCATGTTTTCTCTGGAGGGAGATCAAAAAATTTCTATGGATAGATTTCACAAATGTATGACTATAACCTCACACTGGCTTAGACACAACTTCCTCCAATTTAATGGAGAAAAAACTGAAGTCATATACTGCATGGCAAGCAAAGTTGGTCGTCCCCTCCCTGTTGACTTCCGGCTCACCCCCACAGATAGCGTGCTAATACCTACCAAAACAGTGCGCAATCTAGGAGTGATGATGGATAATAATCTCCAAGTGGATTCACAAATAAATAAAACAGTGGGTACCTGTCTCTCACTGATCAGAGCCCTTAGAAAGATTCTCCCACTACTACCTAGCTTCTGCCAGAATACAGGTAGTGAGGAGCGCTATTTTGAGTAGGCTGGACTACTGCAACTCCTTGTGTCTTGGAGCTCCTAGCTCCTCGATAATGAAGCTGTAGAGGATCCAGACAATTGCAGCAAAGTTGGCCCTAAATTGGCAGCGCAGATCCTCAGCATCTCAGGCTCTACGGGATCTTCACTGGTTACCGATTCAGCAGAGAATATTTTTTAAATCTCTCTGCATAGTTTTTAAGGCAGCAAATGATCTGGGTCCTAGGCCTTTGCAGAGTAAATTCACGTGGTATACGCCCACAAGAAATGCTGTTTCTTGTATACGCCCACAACAAATTGCTGTGGCAATGGAAGATTCCATTGGGTCATAAAGGTAGCACCGGCAGAGCTCTGAAAAATGTATTTGCATTTTAACACCATAGTTATTGTTGTGACTTTTATATTGTATTGTATGAACCTGAGCGAGATACTACTTGTGTTTGAGCTCTATCAGTTAAATTTTATTTTAGAAACATTCAATTTATATGAACTCATTATTTAATTAATAAAGAGTGTTTCAGTAACAGGCTGACAATACTTTCAATATTGGTAATTGTGCAGCTGACAGTGCAGGTTTGACTATCTTGCACATGTTTGCTAAATTTGTGGGACATTTAGGACATCTGCACCTTTTAATGTGCTGTGCACCACAAGTGTACAATTTACCTATAGGAAAAACAAGCATTGGCAAAGCCAATCGTGTCGCCTCTGTAAAAGGCAGAACTACTGGCTTTGCCATTGCTTGCATTCATTGGCTTTCGGTAATGCCAAAACAGCCACCAGTGATGTAATTTGAGATGTCATCAGTGATGTCATAAATAATGTCATAGAACATGTCATGAGTGATGTCAGATAGAAGGGCATAAACAGTGCATGGTGGGGTGAACGTTATAAATAGTGCTGCTAACTATAACTGCTGAATTTCTGTGTTTTTTTAACTTCAAAATGTTAATGCTGTCTCTGAGAAATTCACCTCACTGTAACATTACTTTAACCTTTAGTTTTTTAGTGAATATATATACACACACACACAGGCACACACACACATATATATAGAGAGAGGTCAACCACGACCATTGACTACTATCGGCGCTTTACTCTGTTTGGTGCTTTTTTCACTTAAAAGTTTAAACATTCATTTAACTGATTTCCCCTACTGGATTTTTGTCATTTTTATGTCATTTTATTTATTGAATTTTAATTCAATTAGAATTTTTATTTCTAGATGTTTTGATTCTATTAACGTTTTGGTACTGCGTAAATACTTTACACATTGCCCTAAGTTAAGCCTGTATGCTCTGTGCTATATTATCCAAGGGATTGAACTCAAATTAATTTAGTGACTTTAGGAGCTCACCTTGTACAAAATTGGGTGTTTGGTTGAATGGGGTGTTAGCCCTGTTCAAGCAACAGCCACAATCCCTGTCAGATTGAACCACAAAAGACACGAAATTAACCTGTGCTTAGCCCTCTGGTAGCTTGGTACAAAAGCAGTCAGGCTTACCTTAGGGGCAATGTGTAATGTATTTATGCGTCACACAAGCAGCAATAAAGTGAAAACACAACACAAGAAAAATCCCCCACCAATTTTAAAAAATAGAGTAAATTGTAATTAATTATTTGGCACCAAAACAACAAAATAACAAAAATCCAATCAGTAGATTCGGAGTTAAGAATTTTTAAGTTTAAGGTAAAAACTAGTGCCTAAAATATCAAAGTGATCAGCGCGTACTTTAGGACTTAGAAGAAATTTCAACAAAAAGTCTCTCAGAAGGTAGAAATTCTGTGGGGCAAGGCTGCTGGCGGTGTCCAAGGAGGTGGCGTTGTTGTCTGGGACCTGCTGGACGAAGTTGCGGTGAAGATTTCTTTGTTTGCTGCTGCAGAGAAGAACATAGTGGGAATGAAATCAGGCCAACCAGTGATGCGCCTTGGGCTGACAGACGAGCAGGCTGGTCCTGGTCTTCCTTCAGTTCTCAGAGGAGTTTTCAGCCAAACATTTTCTAAGTCCCAAGTTTTAGCTATCTGGGCACCTTTAGCAGCACCACCAAGAGACTGGGACTGTAGGGGCACCATTTGAGGGGTTAGGACTCATTCAGACTAGGTCCAGGGGTGGGTTCAATATGATTGGAGCCTTGCCTCTCCCTGAAGCTCTGATTAGGAGACCAGCCAATTAGCTCTTGGAGTCACACTGGTAGTCCTGGGTTCAAGCAGTGGAACAGGGCTCAAGCAGCAGGGCAGGTCTCTGACGGTTCAAGGCAGGCTCCAGGCAGCAAAGCAGTCCTTCCAGTCTTGTGGAGTACACAGCAGGCCACAGCAGCAGGCAGTCCTCTGAGAGTCCTTCTACAGGTCCAGAAAGTGAAGTGAAGATTGGGCCTGAGGGTTCTATTTTTATGCCTGGTGCCTTCTTTGAAGTAGAAGTTTCTAGAGAATTCCCTTGAAAATGCTTGAAGTTTCCTGCCTCCCTTGCCCTGGCTTTACGCTGGCTGCATAATAAATGTAGTGGTGACGAGTCAATTGCGTGAATGCAGAACACAGGCTATTCAGTTGCAAGTGGGCTGTACCCAGCTCTGCCCCCATCCTGCCTGTGATGGCCATCCAGGCAGACCTAATTCCTCTATTGTGTGGCTATCTGGAAGGAATAAACAACTGCCAACTACACCCAGTCATATGACCCAGGAACAGGCTGCAAGCAGGAAATAAGGCAGAAAAATGCCAACTTTCTAAAAGTGGCATTTTCAAAATTGTAACTTAAAATCCGACTTTAAAGATCGTTTTAAGTAACAATTTCTCAGACACCAAACATGAAACAGTTCACCTGTTCGCAATCAAAAGTTAGCACTTGTTAAATGTAATAAGGCAACCCAACGTTATCCTATGGAAGAGGTAGGCATCACAGTAGTAAAAACAAATGTAGGCGTTTTCACTACCTGGACATGTAAAACTTAAAAGTACATGTCCAACCTTTTAATTACAAATCACCCTGCCATATGGGCTATTTTGGGCCTTCCTTAGGGTGACTTATATGCAATAAAATGGGAGTTTAAGGCTTGGCAAGGGAGTTATATTGCTAAACCCTATTGGCATTTTAAAACTACATTTAGGCTGAAATGGCAGGACTTTGTTTCAAGGGGATACTTAAGTGGGTGGCACAATAAGTGCTGCACGCCCACTGATAGCATTTAATTTACATGCCCTGAGTATATAGTATACCACTTCACTAGGGACTTATACATAGATTAAATATACCAATCAGGTGAAAGACAATTTTACCATGTTTAAAGGGGAGCGCACAGACACTTTGGTATTAGATAGCAGTGGTAAAGTGCAAAGAGTCCTGGAGCCAACAAAAACAAATCCCAGCATAAAGTGGAGGGTAAAGGCAAAAGGTTTAAGGGTTTCCCTGCAGAGAGGGCCAAACTCAACACACCATGGCAAGGAGTGTTACTGTTCCTAGAGGTGGGCAGTCATCCTCCTCAAATAATAATCCAAGTGTTTGCAGTATAGTTTATCAAATCCTGGCACAACAGAAACCAGCAGATCAGGGAACCTTTCTAGAAGAACAGTGATCTGCAGCCATTGTCTCTTCCCATTAAGAGTCAAAAGAAAATGGATACAGAATCACTGGAATGTTGGATGAGCAGATGGTCTTGGAAAAGTTCCAACAAATGAATAAACGACATATCACAAAAGGAAGGCCTGAGATACAAATGCACAGTGTCACAAAAGGAGCAGATGGATGAGAGACAGCTGCAAAGGCAAATGCCTAAATTCAACCATCAAAGGAAGAACTTTGGGAAGGCTTGCTAAAATGAGAGATCAAAGGAAGAAAATAGTGTATACGGTAGATGATGATTTATGTGCTGTATTGTATTGTATACAGCATTTATATAGCGCACTATCACCCAACGGGTATCCTGGCGCTGAAAGTGTACATAGATGTAATGTGTCATACTGTATTGAAAGAAAAAAGAGAGTTATAGATAGTAAAAACCTAAGGGGAGGGAAGGACAGCAGGAGGAGCACTAGAGAATCCAGGGATTACACCTAAGTGTTCCTTTCCCTTGGGAATAACCAGGTCTGTAGTTTCTTCCTGAATTGCATTATGTCTCTGCTCCTCCTGATGTCAGATGGAAGTTCATTCCATAATCGCGAGGCTGCAGAGCTAAAAGCTCTCCCACCTGTTCTAACCCTCTTAAATTTAGGGACATTGACCAGATTTGCTGTGGCAATGCTGAAATTCCAACCTTGAAGGTCTGATTCAGAAAGGTAAATTTACACTTCTGTGTAAGTTTCTGATTGTTTGCTGTTCACAAAGGGATTTACGAGTAATATCTTTACAAGTGCAGAGTCTGCGCATATAAAAAGACCAATCGTTTTATGTACGGAGACTCTGCACTGGTTAAGATGCTAATCGTAGATCCCTTTGTGAATAGAAAACTATTGTAAACTTACATAAAAGTGTAAGTTCACATTTGTGAATCAGGCCCTGAGTGTCTACTCATATCATCTAACCTAGCTGTAAAGCAAAGAAGCAGTGCGCTGAAGAAAGGGGAGGGCTGTTAAACTAGCATGAACTGGAGTTATCCTTTGCTTTAGCTTAATCGAAAAATGAAGAACAGGATATCATTTGAAATATGAAGGCCTAATCTTGAGTCCCAGTGAAAACCTGTTGAAGCTGATAACAGGAGTTACTGTCCCAGCTAACACATATCAAATGGCACCCTATTGGTACACCTCTTAATTAGTACAATTTCCCCTCCCTTGGAACACCTCATACCCCTGGTATTAGTAACTCGGGGATTGGGGAAATATGGGTTGTGATGCACCCTACATATATATAGTTACAAGAGAATTGTTTAATTTCTATTAATATGCTCAGTATTATTATGAAAATGAAACCTATTAATAGGACATCCACCATTCACGTTGAAATATCATGTCAAGATGCCATCTCCTAAATTAACAACACTCCTCTGCCTGGGGCACCTTCCATAATTCTCTGACAAGAACATAGATGCAACCATCAAAGCCTTATCTTAAAATGCTTATTCTTCCCCTAACATAGAATCACCTAAGTATTGTCACAATTCAATTTGCATAATGCTTCATAACGTGCTGTCACATAAAACCTGGGAAAGATCATTTTACCAATATACTTTTAAGAGCTCAATACAGTATTACACAAATTATAGTTCGGACCAGGTTTCCGTACTAAATGGTTTTTTTGGTTTGCTAATAACCCCATCACCGTTTGACGAATCTTCACAAAACTTACCAAAAAACTGTCAACTGGGGGCTGAGAGAAAGGGGTTATCCAAAAACATGTTTTCCCTTTTTAATTTCCCATAGGAAATTTAGACACAACTACAGCCAAAACATCTGAACAGAATTACACCAAATTTGGCAGAAATCTAAATCTTAATAGAGAAAACGTGTTTTTTGAGACTTAGTGCAAATCTGGACAGTAATTTTTAAAAGTTAAGGTTCAAAATGTATAGATATATCAGGCCACTGTACATTCACTATACTACCGCAGAGTACCCGCACACGATCTGATTGACTGGCTGCAGCATGAAGTGAAAGTTACAGCCG
Source organism: Calotriton arnoldi (assembly GCA_963921515.1). Taxonomy (NCBI): domain Eukaryota; kingdom Metazoa; phylum Chordata; class Amphibia; order Caudata; family Salamandridae; genus Calotriton; species Calotriton arnoldi. Next base: position 474,410 of record CAWUFW010004116.1, on the reverse strand, counting down.
CCATTTTATGACTTAGGGACTCAGTCCATGTGTTGTCCAAAACAAATAAAAATCCCCTGATCCTTGTGGGGGTCAATTTAAAAAGATGTTTTTTTCTGTTTTGTGGTGGTACTGTGTTACTAACGTGGCGCTCAGTGTGTACCCGTGTAATTTCATGGCAGATGGAGTGGAAAAAAAGGCAGGGCCTTGGGGCATTGCAAGACCCATCAGGGGTTGGGTGCAGGGCCTGCTCGCAGGATAGACCCTGCGGCCAATCCCCACACAGAGCGCAGCCAAAGGCCGTGTGCAACGGGGTTGTGGCCACCTGTGGGGGCTGGAGCCCTGTTGCTAACCCCAAAGGCCAAGTGCTGCAGGGTTCAATAAATCAATCAATCAGGGGTTTTGTAGAGCACACTACTCACCCATGAGGGTCTCAAGGCACTGGTGGATGGGGGCCAGCTCCGTTGGGGTCAATCGATGAGCCAGGTCTTGAGGTCCATTATGAATTGGTGCAGTGTCGGGCTCCATCGGAGGTGAAAGGGGAGTTCATTCCAGGTCTTGCCTGTGAGGTAGGAGAAGGATCTTCCACCACCTATGGTCCTGTAGAAACGAGGGACAGTGGCTAGGGTGAGGTTGGCTGAGCGGAGATTTCTCTTGGGGGCTTGGAAGGAGATTCTGTCGTTGAGGTATTGGGGTCCAGTATTGTGGAGGGCTTTGTAGGCATGTGTGAGCAGCTTGAAGGTTATTCTTTTTTTGACAGTGAGCCAGTGGAGGTCGCCGAGGTGTTGGGTGATGTGGTTGTGTTGTGGAATATCTGGCTGCGGCGTTCTGGACGGTCTGGAGTTTGCGGAGGAGGTTCTTGTTGATTCCTGCGTAGAGGGCGTTGCCGTAGTCCAGTCTGCTGGTGATGAGTGTGTGGGTGACTGTTTTCCTGGAGTTGGGGGGATCCACTTAAACGTCTTGCGGAGTATGCGGAGGGTGCTGAAGCATGTGGAGAATATGGCGCTGATCTGGCGGATCATGATGAGTGAAGAGTCGAGTATGATGCCAAGGTTGCATGCGTGGTCATTTGGGGTGGGAGGGTTTCCGAGAGTGGGGGGCCACCAGGTGTTGTCCCATGTGGAGGGTGTGGAGCTGGGGATGAGGACTTCTGTTTTCTCAGAGTTGAGCTTCAGGCAGCTGTTGCTCATCCACGTCGAAATGGCTTTCATCCCTTCTTGGAAGTTTTCCTTGGTGTTATCGGGTTCCTTGGTGAGGGAGAAGATGAGCTGAGTGTCATCGGCGTAGGAGACGATGTTGAGACCGTGGTTTCTGACGATGGTTGTGAAGGGGGCCATGTAGACGTTGAAGAGTGTGGGGCTGAGGGAGGATCCTTGGGGTACTCCGCATCTGATCTCTGTCAGCTCCGAGACGAAGGGCAGGAGTCTTATTCTCTGTGTTCTGCCTGATAGGAAGGAGCATATCCAGACTAATGCCTTTCCTTGGACGCCTGCGTTGTGGAGTCTGGTGGCGAGTGTGCGGTGGGAGACGGTGTCGAAAGCTGCTGGTAGGTCCAGGAAGATGAGGGCTGCCGTCTGGCCTTGGTCGGGGAGGACATGGATGTTGTCGGTGACAGTGAGGAGGCCGGTCTCAGTGCTGTAGTTCAGGCCCCCTGCAGCAGATTGGGTGCAGGACCAGGCAGCAGGCCTGGCCTTGCAACCAGTCGTAGGCTGTATACGGCTGAAGGCTGAAGTCTGCATGCAGCACAGGATAGTCCTATTTAGGTATGGTAAAAAAACAACTTTAAGTTAAAAAAACACTAGAAATTCACTGAACAAAAACAAAGGTTAAAGTGACGTTATAGTTAGGTAAAAATGTCAGTTAAAATGTTACATTTTAAACTAAAACAACGACTTAAATCACATGTTATAGTTAACCAAAGTAACTATAACGCACACCCTCACCATGCACTGCTTATTACCTCACATATTACATCACTCATGAGATGTTGTATGATACCAATGATAACATCAATGCAACATCTAAAATTACGTCGTTGATGACAACACTCTGCATGGCGGGCGTGAGTTATAGTTAAGTTAACTGTAACTTGTATTTTCAGTGTTTTTTTAGTTTAAAATGTCACCTAACTATAATTTCACTTCAGTCTTTGTTCTTCTCAATGAATATATTATACAGAAAGTTGGCTTTGGATTACCCCCTTCTGTCATTGGCTCTCATGTAGTTGTAATATTTTGCTATTGGTTGCATAGGTTGCCCTTCAAGCCCATGGCATTTTTCACACCGATATTTTCCACACAGTTATATTTTTGTAGTAGTCATCTCGTTCCATGCCTCCCTTTCTTGCTTTCCTATTCAGTCACAATCCCGTCTGACTCCCCCTCAACCATCTCCCTTCCCTCCCTTGCCATTCATTTCAATTCCTGCTTCCTCATCGTTTTTCCAGCTTTGCTGCCCATGTCACTTTTTAGTTAATCCAAGCCTGTTCGTTAATGTTATCTCCGTTTCACTATGCGTGCATAACAGGTTAGAAAAGCCCCACAAAATGGCACGTTTATTTCCCTATGTCAGTGGTAGCATGTGTTAATCAGATCACATGCTTGCTGGACTCACCTTTTTACTGAGCCTTATGTGGAGGGAACCAGCACCTCAGTTACTCCCTACTCACTCTTCTGCTTTGTTTACCTATGGTGATTTCCCCACAACTATTCAAAAACAAAAAAAGGGAGTTAAGAGGAAACTCTGGTAGAATCGTCCTCCTAAAATACTGTATATCAACAAAAAGATTCTACCATTACATTATATTACGCCTATCAAACCTGGAAGGCTGTAGTTGTAACAATGTTGTGAAAGGTGTTACTACGGGGTACCTTTCTGAAATTGATCAGAAGGAATTCCTTGAAGTTTTTAAAATGCCCTCACACACTGATGCCTAATTCAGTGTCATGCTTCATCATTGGGGCCTTTCCGTCCCTCTACGGGGCGGGGCGTGCTACGACCTACGTAGACGCAGGAGCACTCAAGATTATGATAGAAGTTATGTGTGGTGCAAGGGATAGTAGGGTCGTGAGGGAATCGTGGTGTATGTAATTTAAAAATTCCCTGGCTAGTGGAAAAAATATACTTTATTGCCTTCCCTAGCTGGGAACGTTAAAATGGGGAGGTGTAGAGGGTGTACTGTGATGTGTCACCTTCTACAGGGTCAACATGTTTCGAAAGCCATCCCCCTGGCTCTCATCATCAGGAAGACAACAAGGAGGGACTACGGGCCACTTAAGTAGGTCCAGCATACAGGCCCACGGAACTACAACAAGAAAAGGTATGCTGTTCCTAAAGGAGTCCTACAGAACATTGGGTGCAAGGAAAAACAAGTGGGTGCTCATAGAGATCGAAGAAAAACTTTTCTCCTTTCAGAAAAAGACCCTCACACACCCAGCCAGCTCGGTGTCATGCTTCATCACTGGGTCTGCTCCTTATCGGGTCGGCGCTGCAATACCCGATCGGCGCCCGTGATGGGGCCTTCTTGGCGGAGATCTTTTTTCTTAGCCGTTGGGTGAAGTGCGAGTGAGGGCCCTAATGAGTGTAGATGTGAAAAGTGTGTAATGTGTGCTATCTAAAACAGGAAATAGTGATCCATCCAGAACTATTTTAATGACAATGGTCACTATCCTGATTAAAAACCAGTAAGAGGCGCACGCGTCTGCTCAAGGATTGCAGAGTTGTGCGCTCAAACTCAGGCCAACATGTTTCTTGCCTACTGTTAAGTTAACGGCAATTCTTCAGGACCAATTCTTAAATAATCTACACTTTATGGTCGGTGGTCTGTTCATTTACACAATATAGTGACCACCCATACAGCACCCTATAAAGTGGTACCTGTTAATCAAATCCAATGCCTGTAGGAGAGAAGAATCGTAAAGGTTTAAAAACATCATTCAACAGTAGTCTGTAATTCAAACTACGTACCAAGCTCATAGAGTGTAACCAAGTTGTCGCAATACTGAAAAAACATTAGTGAATGATGAGCATGCTTCACACATCATGGTGTATGTGATCATGCATGTGGCGAGTATAAACAAAATCTAAGGATAATTAGAAGTAGCAAGGGATATGCAAAAGAACAATGTAAAACATCGAAGTGAAGGATCGATGTAAAACAGTACACTCACCCAACTATGATCATGTCAATGCCTCAAGGTATCACGGCAGGTGTAAACACTGTCAGATTCAGTGTCCTAATAAAGGTATGAAGAGTGACATCAATATAGGCTGGGTTGGAAATTGCCAACGCGGGGCCCGAAAGAGGAGCAACCCCTTGAGAAAACGATGGCTCTCACTTGAAAATAACAGTTTTATCCCACACAATGAATGCAGACGAGCCAAAAGGGATGCGGTATGCCGCGCACTCCAGCTACTGATTCCCACCCAAGGATAAGGGAAAAGCACTGGCGGGCGACAACCACAACCCCATGGTCTCTACAGCAAACAAGGAGGGCAAAAGAGAGAGAGAAATGTGCTCCAGAAGGGAGCGCGCAGTGCATAAGGACAAGGCCGTACAGTATCGCCATGTACTCCTTAGGCTATCAGAGAGGTAGTATTCACTCGGCTCACCTCTCTAATTCCAAAACTCGCATAGAGTAAAAACGGAGGGTGAGGACACAGACAAAGCCGGTCCCGCAACACGGACACTCCTATCAAGGCGGAGCAATTCCGTGTAATCAACTCAAAGTGACAGCCAAACGGTCCCACATTACTCTGCTCAATGATCTCTACTCACGTGTGTCGCTCCGTCCTCTCACGGTAGACCTACCCCTCACTCTGCCGGACCCGGGTGGATGTCTCAACTCACAATGTGCGAGTGATATAGCCCGGTCGATCAGCAGTGGGGCGGGACTTCCGGTTGCAAGGGTAGAACATAGACTAGAGCGTCAACAACCACTTCCGGGTACCACATTGGAATCCCCATTGCGTGTACACTAATGTAGGTGTCCCCAATGGCCCTGTTAAATAACGCTGTATAATGGTAGGTGACTGATCACTAAAATTACATATAAATAAATATATAAGGGAGTATGGAAATAGCACGGACTAGTGTTCAAGACAACTAATGATGCTGGCAATCTGATAAACAGCAGCTCGATGTCTAGGAGTGCATCAGACCCTGTGCGGGTTGAGTAAAAAATATATATATTGAGTGAATAATCGAGTAAAGCACCGGTACCCAGTAATCAATATGTAGCAAAACCACCACTAAGTAACAATTCCACCTCTATTAGGAAGGCTACATGGTGGAGACAGAGCTTGATGTCGCACATACCCGGGAAAATGGCAATCATATGGAGGTGTCCCCGGCAGGTAAAGGAGGTGTTGTCTAATGTGCGATCTAAATTAATATCAGTATAGCTCATACCAATAATGGTACATTTGAGATTATAGAAGAACATCATCTGATGTGTTACGTCAGCAAAAACCACAGTATGTCCGCACAACATATGCTGTATCATGTCAGCAGACTCCAAGGTATGTCTTCATTGAGTCCCTCCTTGTCCGAGGACAACCTCAGGACCCACCTCTGTTCTAGTCGGAACAGCATGTTTTTACGCATGCCGGGGTGGGCTTCCAAAACCACCCACCGAAAGGAGTCAGGGGGGTGTCTGTGATCTGCAAAATGAGTAGTCATTTTTGTGTTGGTTCTATGGCACCTAAAATTGCTCCTGTGTTCAGTCATGCGGATTTTAACCGGTCTTGTCGTCATCCCTATATATAGGAGTTTGCACGGACAGTTCAGAGCATAGATGCAATTATTGGTGTTACAGTTGGTGTGTTTCTTCATGACCCATTTCACCCCATTAGTAAATATCACTTCTTTAGTGGTCTTGGTAAGAGAACAAACCGAGCAAGACCCACAAGGATAATGACCAACCACAGGAGGGAGATCCCATAAACCTCTTTGTGCATTAGTTGTAAGGGTGTTGGGACGTGTGTGTATGAGCATATCCTTCAGATTGTTTGTGCGTTTGAACGCAAATCTGGGCTCGGGGAGAACTAATGTACCTGTGTTCAGAATCCCCCAATGTTTCTTAATAATGTTTCTCACTCGATTTGAGTCGGGAGTAAAAGTGGTTACACATGTAATCGTGGTATCAGGTTCCCTGTGTATATTCTCCAGTAGACTTTCCCGATTGTTGTTTCTGGCTCTTTTACGAGCAAGTGACACAGTATGTTGTGGATAGTCCCTCTGTCGCAAGGCTAGAGCCAAGGTATCAGATTCGATGTAATAGTCCGCCAAGGAGCTACAGTTCCTTCTTATCCGAAGGAATTGACCGAAAGGGAGATTCAATTTGAGTGCTCTGGGGTGATGACTACTAAATAGAAGCAGACTGTTTTTATCAGTTGGTTTACGATAGAGTGTTGTAGTGATGCAGTCATGACCCAACCTAACCAGCAGGTCAAGAAAGGGTACACTGGTCTCTGAAATGGTACTCGTAAATTTCAGGAAGGGATTGAGAGTATTAATCCAACCGCAAAATTCATCGCATGTTCTGCGATCCCCTTTCCATAAGACCAAAATATCGTCAATGTACCTTTTCCATACAAGGACATTTGCTGAGTATGGATTGTTGTGATGGTGAATCTCCCTCTCCTCGAATGCTGCCATATACAGACAAGCCAGACTCGGCGCAAAGGTACTCCCCATCGAAGTACCTTGCGTTTGATGGTATAGTTGTTTGCTGTATTCAAAGAAATTCTCAGTAAGTGCCAGAGTGGCACACTCCAGTATAAATGCTACCGGAGTCGGAGAAGTCCAGTCCTCTCGGTTCAGCATGTCCTCCACAACTTCTAACGTGGCCCTTTGGGGGATATTAGTATACAGGGCCTCGACATCCAGTGTCAACAAAAAATTGATATCCTCTGGATGTTGAAACCCCTCAAGTATTCGTATGACATCAGTTGTATCTTTCACAAAAGAGGGGTATCCCTAACTAGGGGTTGGAGAAAGTGGTCGCAAAATCTCGATAGAGGTTCCAAAATGGACCCAATACCCGAGACGATAGGTCTACCTGGGACCGGGGTAACCCCTTTGTGGATTTTGGGGAGGGTATAAAAATATGGGATCTTTGGGTCAGTGGTCACAAGAAAATCTGCCTCTTTTTTATTGATCCAGCCTTCTGATTCGGCTGAAAATACCATAGAGGAGATGATGGTATTTAATCGAGGGGTAGGGTCTTCTCTTACCGGAGTGTAATATCTCCGATTGCTCAACTGTCGCTGGCATTCAATATCATAGTCCACAGTCGACATAATGACCGTAGCTCCACCCTTGTCCGCCTGTTTGATGGTGATATTAGGATCATCCGCCAATGACCTGACGGCTGATATTTCGATAGATGACAAGTTATGAAAAGGGGTAGAGGAAAAGCCCCTATTGAAATCCTTCAATACGGCCTGTTCGAAGGTCAACACTTCAGGGGGGACCATTCCGTTATGAGGAGTGAAGGTAGAGGGTTTGTGTAATCCTGAACCATCCTTCTCAGGAGAAGGTTTATCTTCAAAAAAGGGGCGTGCTACGACCTACGTAGACGCAGGAGCACTCAAGATTATGATAGAAGTTATGTGTGGTGCAAGGGATAGTAGGGTCGTGAGGGAATCGTGGTGTATGTAATTAAAAAATTCCCTGGCTAGTGGAAAAAATATACTTTATTGCCTTCCCTAGCTGGGAACGTTAAAATGGGGAGGTGTAGAGGGTGTACTGTGATGTGTCACCTTCTACAGGGTCAACATGTTTCGAAAGCCATCCCCCTGGCTCTCATCATCAGGACCAAGACCGATCCCTACTTTACTTAATGGAATAGTAATTTCCAAAGTTGTATATGCCTAAAGTCTTTCGGTGCACACAATGATGCCCCCAAAATGCATATCCGATGATACCCTATTGGTATATTTGTATCGTTTTAGATTCAAAATGCGATAAGCCCCTTGAGCTGTCACGATAGGTGAACGCGCATGCGGTCAGACAATGCTGGATGCTGCCATCACAACCTGGTATTACCTTCTCGTGGCTCGTAGAGGGACGGGAAGGCCCCAATGATGAAGCATGACACTGAATTAGGCACCTTTCACACCATCGTTACAACTACAGCCTTCCAGGTTTGATAGGCGTAATATAATGTAATGGTAGAATCTTTTTGTTGATTTCCCCACAACACCTTTTCTCTCTTCTTCCCCCTCCTTCTTCCATGGACGTTGATTCATCAAAATGCCAGGTGAAACCGGTCCCAGGATGCTTGTTTCCGGTCCAGGGAGGACCTGGCTTGGCAGTTCGGGCTGGACTGTTCCCACAAGGAACAGGGTCAAGACTGTTTTGCATATGGCTGGGTCCAAACTGGGGTGGTGTGGTGAGCAAAAGAATGATGGATTTAACCCAGATCCTTGTGACTGGGGGTGAATGTTTGCATTGTCCAGCATTCCGTCCATCAATTGTTTCTTTTGCATTTGTCACCCTAAGTGGGAAGGGTATGCCCAGACGTGGGTCCCGTGCTCCCTACACCACTGGATTCAAGCTAGCCTGGCTGAAGAAGGGTGATGCCCTGAAACCGGTCCCAGGATGCTTGTTTCCGGTCCAGGGAGGACCTGGCTTGGCAGTTCGGGCTGGACTGTTCCCACAAGGAACAGGGTCAAGACTGTTTTGCATATGGCTGGGTCCAAACTGGGGTGGTGTGGTGAGCAAAAGAATGATGGATTTAACCCAGATCCTTGTGACTGGGGGTGAATGTTTGCATTGTCCAGCATTCCGTCCATCAATTGTTTCTTTTGCATTTGTCGCCCTAAGTGGGAAGGGTATGCCCAGACGTGGGTCCCGTGCTCCCTACACCACTGGATTCAAGCTAGCCTGGCTGAAGAAGGGTGATGCCCTGAAACCGGTCCCAGGATGCTTGTTTCCGGTCCAGGGAGGACCTGGCTTGGCAGTTCGGGCTGGACTGTTCCCACAAGGAACAGGGTCAAGACTGTTTTGCATATGGCTGGGTCCAAACTGGGGTGGTGTGGTGAGCAAAAGAATGATGGATTTAACCCAGATCCTTGTGACTGGGAGTGAATGTTTGCATTGTCCAGCATTCCGTCCATCAATTGTTTCTTTTGCATTTGTCGCCCTAAGTGGGAAGGGTATGCCCAGACGTGGGTCCCGTGCTCCCTACACCACTGGATTCAAGCTAGCCTGGCTGAAGAAGGGTGATGCCCTGAAACCGGTCCCAGGATGCTTGTTTCCGGTCCAGGGAGGACCTGGCTTGGCAGTTCGGGCTGGACTGTTCCCACAAGGAACAGGGTCAAGACTGTTTTGCATATGGCTGGGTCCAAACTGGGGTGGTGTGGTGAGCAAAAGAATGATGGATTTAACCCAGATCCTTGTGACTGGGGGTGAATGTTTGCATTGTCCAGCATTCCGTCCATCAATTGTTTCTTTTGCATTTGTCGCCCTAAGTGGGAAGGGTATGCCCAGACGTGGGTCCCGTGCTCCCTACACCACTGGATTCAAGCTAGCCTGGCTGAAGAAGGGTGATGCCCTGAAACCGGTCCCAGGATGCTTGTTTCCGGTCCAGGGAGGACCTGGCTTGGCAGTTCGGGCTGGACTGTTCCCACAAGGAACAGGGTCAAGACTGTTTTGCATATGGCTGGGTCCAAACTGGGGTGGTGTGGTGATCAAAAGAATGATGGATTTAACCCAGATCCTTGTGACTGGGGGTGAATGTTTGCATTGTCCAGCATTCCGTCCATCAATTGTTTCTTTTGCATTTGTCGCCCTAAGTGGGAAGGGTATGCCCAGACGTGGGTCCCGTGCTCCCTACACCACTGGATTCAAGCTAGCCTGGCTGAAGAAGGGTGATGCCCTGAAACCGGTCCCAGGATGCTTGTTTCCGGTCCAGGGAGGACCTGGCTTGGCAGTTCGGGCTGGACTGGTCCCACAAGGAACAGGGTCAAGACTGTTTTGCATATGGCTGGGTCCAAACTGGGGTGGTGTGGTGAGCAAAAGAATGATGGATTTAACCCAGATCCTTGTGACTGGGGGTGAATGTTTGCATTGTCCAGCATTCCGTCCATCAATTGTTTCTTTTACATTTGTCGCCCTAAGTGGGAAGGGTATGCCCAGACGTGGGTCCCGTGCTCCCTACACCACTGGATTCAAGCTAGCCTGGCTGAAGAAGGGTGATGCCCTGAAACCGGTCCCAGGATGCTTGTTTCCGGTCCAGGGAGGACCTGGCTTGGCAGTTCGGGCTGGACTGGTCCCACAAGGAACAGGGTCAAGACTGTTTTGCATATGGCTGGGTCCAAACTGGGGTGGTGTGGTGAGCAAAAGAATGATGGATTTAACCCAGATCCTTGTGACTGGGGGTGAATGTTTGCATTGTCCAGCATTCCGTCCATCAATTGTTTCTTTTGCAGGGGTAGCAGAAGTGACATCACATGCCATGTCACCCTCACATGAACTTTGACATGGTGACATCACAAGAAGTGACATCATCTCCCCTTTGACCCACCTCGATGATGTCACAGGAAGTGACATTGCAAGGCATTTGACCTGGTGACATCACAGGAAGTGACCTCACAGAACCGTTGGAACCCTTGATATTGAAGAAAGTGACATAATGACCTTTGGCTTGGTGCTATTACAGGAAGTGATGCATTTAACGCTTGGTTACTTACATAACACACAGAGGCTGGAAAATCTACACAGATACAAAAGAAGTACCCTATAAACAGACTTACTTCAAATCATATTGAAAATGCATCTACCTATATTGTTTCAGGTAGTATCTTCAGATATACAAATAAGATAATGTAGCATTGATTAAGAACCTATCAAATAGTGTACAACAATAGGAAATACGCTAGTCAAGTTGAAATCAGCCATTATCAATATCAAATTACCTATAAAATGGGAAAGTTGATGGGCCTATAATGTTCAAAACAAGTTCACTTTATCATTTGCTTTCGAAACTAAGAGTACCATTTAATTAAATCTCAGTCTTGGAACGTAGATAACAGTGCTATTTAATGCTGGTAAAGTTCTCTCAGCAACCTTCCTTTCCATGACATGGCATATATACTTCTGAACCTGTGGAGCCATTGAACCTTTCCAGCTTTGCAATCATTCATTTCTTCTACAGAAAATATGCACATCACTGGTACAGTACTTGTGTTGATCAATAATATGCTTGTTCTGCATTGGTATACCTTACCAGCAACAAACATCCTATCTAACAGCCAGAATGCCCAAAGGCATGAATGCTTGCTTTATAAATGCAGATGCTACAGTCCACATTTAAAAATTACTCCATTAATCACTGCTCCTAAAGCAAAACCTTCCACATTTTAAAAATCCGTCATACACACATCCAAAGACAACAAAACATACATGTGTACATCAGTGTATAGAAAATGCTACATAAGGCAGAGGAGACTACAAGGTGTAGCATTCACATGTCATCCATAATGGTAGACACTTTTTAAGAGTGCTTGGTCTGCAGAAGCACACATTCAGGATTCAGAACATAAAACAGTGGTTAGGGTTGACTTTAATAATAAGTATTTATTTCTACCCAAACATACAAACAAAAATGCATGATATGCGTTCTTTGCATCAGGCATATTAGCCCTCTGGGCTACTTTAGATAAGTGAAAACTGCCACTAGACAAAACTACCATCACCCTCCAGCAGGTTCATTAATAAATCGCCAGAGTTAACTTGACACTTTTATTGTTGTGCGAAAACTGCTGAATATACAAGGAGCTTTGCAGTGCTTTTAAAACTGTGGCACTGCTATAAAACTGGCCCCACTAACAAAAACTGGCCCCAACCCTTCCAGTCTTCAGGGCAAACGCCCGTCCATCGCCCAATGCCCGGGACAGCCATTCCGGCCTTGGTGATGTTTGAAACAGACAAAGTCTTGTTTTCCAGTCCACCAGCCCTCACTGACCTGACCAGCGTGCACTTGCTGTGGCTAAATGGATGCAGTGTTCGAACTAAAGAAATGACAATTAATGTGTTATTCACATTACCTAAATGATGGCTCGGCCGCTAGAAGGGTTGAACTTGAAATGTGTGCTCTTTAACAATCATTTCTAAAGTTTTGCAGTGCATTTGAAAATCTTGTATCAACACCAAAAACCAATAACCTTATTTTACTTTACTTGTTGCTCTTGTTAGAGGTTGCCCACCACCCGCAGCTCACAGGAGTTGCAGCTATTGGCACCACCACAAGGGGAGTCGGAGAGTCGATATTCTAGTCGAGTCTATGTGACGACTCAGTCAGTCTCCCTCTTACATGACCTCACCTGCCTGCGATCCGTCCAAGGTCTGACAGTCTGACTCAGTCAGAGAGTGACAATTAGGTGAAGCAAGTCACTCACGGCCCGGCCCCGAACTTGCTTTGATTCTAGTCACTCTAGAGGTTTTAGACCCAGTAACCACTCAGCAGGCACAAGTCTGACTCTGCGCCGCATCAGCATGGCTTTTACTGCTGCGCAGGGGCTGGCCAATAAGTTTTACCAGGGCCTTCATCATCGGTAGTGCTTTCGCACACTACCAGATTGAGGGCCCTTGGACCCGGTTGGTGGTACACATACCGCACCAGGCACCACATTCTCAGCTAAGCTACGGCACAGAAGGTGTGCACTTGCACTTACACACACGTGCTGCTATCTGCAGCACGTGTAGTTAGTCACTGTACAATCATGCCCAGCCATGCTACGCACACTTCATGCTCATTCACTCAGCTTCCTGACCCAGGCCCACAGCCGATACATACAATGTATCAAATCAAAGACTGCACCCTAGCAACGAGTGAGACGAGTTCTTTCCCCCACCCAAACTCAGTTTGCAAGCTATCTTGATGTGCCTGCAGGCAGAGTTCAGCACAGCAATGCAATCAAGCGCTGCTCACACTGCGGCTGATTGTATGCCACCAGAGCACTTGCCAAGGCTGACAAACAGCCAGGGGTCACAAGCAAGGTGGCAGGGTTCGCAGCAGGTGGCTAGCGACCCCTAATTGACTTCCATGCCTTCCCCTCACATGTGATGCATATCGGAGCAGACCCAGTCAGGCCAAGGTGACCCTGACTAATTGTACTTGTGTTTGCCCCAGACTATGCTCAGAGGCTGTTTGTTCGGGTGGTACAGCACAATGTCCAACAAACAGTTGCGCTGTTCTGATATATATCCCTGGCGCTGATCAGAGCTGTTTAACCAATTTAAGGATGGCTCGTCGTGCTGTTGGAGTTCAGTTTCCTGACAATTCTGGTGATTTGCTATGGAGGATCATGGTGCTTCCGGTATCTCAAAAGCAGCATCAGCACATGTGCAGCATTAGGTTTTAATTTCCTACTATGTGCTGGGCCCAAAAAGTGATTTGGTATGAAGATTTACTTTAGTTGCAGTTGGGTTGCATTCTGTGTTGAGGTCACACTCCCCCTGTTGAGAGCACACAGACACCATCTATGCAAATAGTGACAGTTAAAACTCACCAACTCACAAGAGTTGAAAAGATTCTCATGTTATCTCCCTGACTAGTAAAGCATGCGGTAAGCTATTTAATTCACTTTCTCCTCTATAGATGGTAGTTAACAATGCAATTCTGTTGCGTTTGGAAATCGTCCATGTAACTGCTTGTGTGGCTATTCACTGAGGTAACTTAAACTTGTAAGATACACATGTAACTTTACTCTTACACTTTTGCGCAACCTCACTACTTTGGGCTAGTCGCTTAACTGAGTGTAAAGTTGCTCATAAGTGTAAACTTACACATCGCCATCTCTGAAACAGGCTGTCGAGCCACATTCATGAGTGTTAATTACTACTGTAAAAAAGAAACAGTAGTATGTCAAGCACGACACATGGCTAAGCATTAATCCTGCAACACTGTCCAATAGGAAACAATGGAGGTAGCGATTTAAAATAAAACCCTATAGGAAATGATCATAAATTAAATTAGATTATTTAAAATAGTTAACAATATAAACATAACTTTATATTAAAACATCTAAAAATAATACATATTAATGATTTATTTGTGAAGTTTAAAAATAAAAATGTGAAAAATGAATGTAACATTACATCTCAATAAATAATACCTAAATTGCTTTTAATTATTTCTATACATCACTTTAATAATTATTAATGCAGAATAAAAAATTAATATATGTGGGAACTAATTTTATTTACCAATCAACAAAATCATTTTAAATCTAAATTAATATATTTAAATTCATTAAATATTGTATTCAAAATTATCTTAATACTGATGCAGGATTTATTTCCTTTGTTCTACATGTAAGCTAAATAGATACAATTCATTTACATCAATAATTAAGATTCAATATTTCTACTAACTTTTTTCAAGTTTAATCACGTTTTTTTACTTTTCCCTATACTTTAGTGTATGGAGCTCTGCACCCTGACTGCCTTTTCAGTGCAGACAAGCAGAATGCGGAAAGCATTTATCTCTGGCATCTCCATCTCCCAGACACCAGCAGGAAGAAAGGAAGCATGAATGGAAAAGTGACAGTCGTCCCTGTGACTAAGTAAGTCAGGTTGGGGCCTCAATACCATACAGGATTTTCCACAAGCAGGAATTTCAAAATACTGACGCAGATGTTCAAAATATTGCATACACAAAACAAATGAAAGAGGCCCACATACCATGTGGGACTAATTCTCAGAAGCAGAGAGTTAGACTGTTTGGAATCTACAAATCTTGGCCTAAGATGTACTATAATACAATTGAATGCCAATTAATGGGCCTGCTTATTCTAACAAAAAACAATGATTGTTCAAACTTTTGATCGTTATAATAATGATATCCAACGTGTACATAGTCTTTATTTCAGTGAGTAATTACAGGGAGACATCTCCCTCCCCTTCTCCCATGGGGCAATTAGTTTAGAACATTAGAGTGAGTGTCATTTGTTGAGCTGCCTTAAGAGTGTTCTGACTTGAACATTATTTCTCACAAGTGTAATACATGTACACTGTTTGCAGTGTCTCATTGGGTGCTATTACGCATGATTCTTGTATCAACCGACAGTCCAAAATGTGTGTCTTACTTCTGAATGTTTTATTTATTTTATATGTCTCGAAACAAACAGGCTTTCTGCTCTCTTCGGGTACAAGTGTTTGTATGCAAGGTGACAGTACATGACATATGTACCCGTGTTCACATGATTAATGCATACATAAATATACATTGGTGGAAACTTACCAGTAGGGAATCAACGTCCTGACAAAAGTCACTGACCTGATTCAGCTTAATAGACTTGCTGAAACAAGTCGGTGAGAATAAGATGTTGGAGAGATTGAATCCCTATTGCATTTATCAATCTTTTTAAACTTGTCCAAGTAGCCATAAATAATGTTTATTGGGGGGGCGTGGCCTGGTGGACAATGGCGACGGACATGCTCGTCTGAGCTCCTGCCATCCACACCGCCCTGGAGCTCATGTATCCTGTCTCTGCCATAAAAACTGAGGTGGGAGACACGTAAACTTTCTAAAAGTGGCATGTTCAGACTTACAATTTAAAATCCGACTTCACCATAATTTGTGATTTTAAAATGTGAGCCCAGAGACACGAAAGTCCAAATCTTTATATTTTCTCAATTGGAAATTACACTTAAAAGATGGTTTAAGGCAATCCCAATGTTAACCTACGGGAGAAATAGACCTTATAGTAGTGAAAAACGAATTTAGCAGTTTTTCACTACCAGGACATGCAAACTCAAAAATACATGTCCTGCCTTTTAAATACACTGCACCCTGCCCATAGAGCTGCCGTAGGCCCTACCTTAGGGGTGACATATGTAATACGGGAAAGCTCCTGCCATCCACACCGCCTTGGAGCCCATTTATCCTGTCTCTGTCATAAAAACTGAGGAGGGCGACCGACCTGGGAGTGGCGAGATACGCAGGATTTACTGCTCAAAGCCCCGAAGAGAGGCTGCAGTCTGCCCTGTGGAGATCGAGCTGAGACTCGGGAGCGTCCTGCAAGATGGTGCTGGAGGAGGCCAGCTGGGTGCGATAGGCTGGCAACACGTCTGGCACCCATTCAGGCCACTACTCTGAAGTGCGGAAGACATGTGCCTGACCCGCTTCTGTGTGGAACTACTTGCAGGGGCATTGAATTGGTGCTGGTGGCTGGCTGCATTCCAGAGGACCAGTCAGGAGACAGAGCTTGTGAGGGATTCGGCCCGTGCTACTGGTGACGCACATAAGCTATGCTACACCGGGAGGTCTGGAGGGCCTGCTTTGTCCTTTCCCCCACCGATCAGGGGGTCGCTTGGCCCATCAGATTAGCAGCGCTAGGCAAGGGCCCCAGGTGTTGAGAGAGCCCCCCGACGAGGGCATTTTTGGCGCTCCTGGATCACCCGGGGCAGAAGAAATTACTTTGGGACCCAGCTTGCAGGCAGAGAGCTACAAGAGGTAGGCCTGCTGTTGCCATAAATACTGTGCTGGGGCCTGATTGCGCACTGACAATATGGATGGCTCCCTAACCTTCTTAGGAGCTGCCAACTGAAAGGGATCATGGGTCATGCTCGATGGCTAAAGGGTCCCTCCCTAAAGAAGAGTACACAGAAGTGATAAGGGCACATATCTCCAACGCCAAAGCCTCAACAGTAGAGAGTGGGCCGGCCCCCTAGTGACTTTTGGGGCACACATGCGCAATACACATTACTGGGCCGGCCTGAGATCGCAGAGTAAACAGCACACTACTCCCATGGATGACCGTAGATGTGCAGGGTGCAAAATAATGGTAAAACCTAAATCAAAAAAATAGACTGCCAGATCTGCCTTTGATGGAAGAGGGGAATATGGCTCAGACCCCAGACTCTGGAGATGACCCATTAGCGGTGCACACTTCGGTGATCCTAGCCACAATAAAAAGTACGAAACAGACTTTAGAGGGACAAATAGCGGCTGTAGTCAACGAGGTGGGTATCCTGCACACTGACTACAGGAAACTAGCGGAAGGAAACGGGAGACAGAATCAAAACTGGACCTGATACACCCAACTGTGCAGGATCTGGAGAAGCGACATGCGCAGCTGGAGAATAGCATGACCTCACTCACCGACCGTCCTGAGGATGTGGAAGGACAATCCAGAAGACACAATATATGCCTCGTGGGTGTTCCACAGAGAGCGGAAGGGCCGAACGTGGAGTTGTTTGCAGAAGAATGGCTGGAAACAACAGTGCTACAAGACCAACCCTACCACTTTTTCTCAGTTGAATGTGCACATAGAATACCTGCAACAACTTCCTAGGCCAATCATAGCTATCTTGATGAATTAAAAAGATCGGGACAACATCCTCCAATTGTCACGTAAGCATGTCCCATGGCTGATCGAAGGGAAGGAACTAAATATTTATCCTGATTACACAAAAATCGTCCAGAAACAGAGAGGAGCCTTTATGCCAATCAAGAAAATGTTGCGTCAACTGGGCATCAAATACGCCCTAATATTCCCTGCGAAACTCAGAGTGGTGCATAAAGACACAGTGAATTTCTTTTTTTCTGCGCAGGAGGCAGGGCAATGGTTGGAGCAACAGGGACTATCAGCTGGCCTGGAGGCCCCGTCGGAGAATGGGGTGAGTTGGCAACAGCGGAAATCTAGAAGACAGCGAGAGGTAAACTGCAGATCATCCCCAGCGCAGGCACAGATGAAGACGGAACAGGAGCGATCAGTGGAGGAGATCACAAACCGTAAAGATTAGTTGGACAATAATAAATGGGGTGTGCTAGCACCTGAGGGTGTCTTGTGGTTTGTGGCCTCCTGGCCTGCCTTGCTACGTTGTCTTGGGCCTGCCTGCCATGATGCCTTTCTTTGCACACGTTACTCTGAGCCGTTGTTCTACCGACCTCTGCTCCTGCCAAGTTATTTTAGAACTGTCTGCATTTTCTGTCTCTCACTTTTTCTCCTGTTACCTTTGGGTTCACTCTGCACGACATGCACAAGGTCGAAAAACAACGTCCCTTGTTCTTGCTGATCTGGCCAGTCCCTCGCACCTAGACATAACACTATGTACAGCTGCCATGGAGAAATTGGTGTGCTTTTAATATTGCGGTTTTCCCGCTTAGGAGGCACTTGGAGAAAAACCTTTCCAGGGAGAAGAGCTGTGATTGTCTGCTGATGTAGTCTTTGCATCTAGAGACTGAGGTATGGGGGTTCGCTAGACAATGCCCAGAGGTCTTCTATTTTTATAATACAATAGCTACTAGCACGGGGAGGGTGGTAAGGTCATTCAGCCCTATATCCGCTGCTTTATGAAATGCTTTCCCCGTTTGTATTCTATGGAGTTGTAACTATGCTGATTATATTATTCTTATGCATTATGCTGATAGTACTGACACGTGTACTGTATCTTAGAGCACGTGAGTTGAAATAAACATTTTAACCTATACTGTGTCTCTTCTTACGCACGTTGTGGACAGGTATGAGTGAGTGATGAAAGGGTGTTCTTGCTACGGCGAGTCCTGAGAGAGAGAGATACTGTGTTCTGGGTTGTCTAAGCATTGGTAACTTTGTTACTAATGGGACGCTAAGGGTAGTCGGGTTGGGGTTTTAGGTGCTAAGGTTTATGATTGGCTCACCACTATATTCCTAGGTCCTATTATCCTGTGCATAGCTCTGTGTGTGCAGAATCCCTATGACAAGGGGGAGTGAGATGGGGTCCTTGGGCTCCGACTCAGAGATTAAGGGTGAGTGGGAAGGGGAAACCCTGCTTTTTCTCATTACATACGTGACACCAGTCTATTGACGGAGCTTCCGTGGGCCTTAACGGTCATGGGGTGAGATTTTATCTCGTCCATGACTTGCAACTGGACAGAATTAGTAAAAGGCCAGAAAAGAAAGCAACCGCTGGGATTCCTAATGCCGCTAGTGTTGATAGATGTATGGAGACATGTCTTCCAGGCTTGATTGTGTTCTGACACCTGCAGGTTTACAGAGGCGAAATACTTAGCACGAGGAATCTCGGCCCACTCTCCATTGCAGGTGACCATGAACACCACCAAACAGAGAGAGCCCCATGAGTGAAGGATGGCCACGTGGAGATTGGCCAACAAGAAAGTAGTGAATGTGCTAGATGAGGCCACTGACCTCTCTTTTCGGTAAAATGAGGGACAGGTAACTAGTGCAGGTACGATTTGGGAAGAGTACAAGGCCACACTAAGGGGGTGATCATCGCAGGAGAAGTGGGTGACAGGAGGGCTCGCCGTAGGCATCTGGAGGAATTGGAACAGGACATAGAAGCCTTAGAGAAGGATCATCCTATTCTACCCCAGCCATCACTCCAGAAGAGGCTGGAAAATACACATACGGAGTATAGAGAGGTGTTGCGCCATGAAGTTAAGACCTCTTTTCGGGCAACGCTGAAACAAATATACAAAGCTGGGGACAGAGCCGGTAAACTGCTGGCATGGCTTGGAAATAGAGAAAAGGAGTCCCTGTACATCCAGCAGGTCCAATCAATGATGGGGGAGATGGTGAGGGGTAGCAGACAAATTGCAGAGGCCTTTGCACACTACATGACTGCCTTTTACGAGTGGAGGATAGAGGGATCGGATAAGGAGATTAGGGATTAGAATGTGATTGCCCAGTGCTAGCTTTGAACAGGGAACAGAGCGAGTCTCTGGAGTCAGACCTTAATGAATCCAAGATTACTGTTGAACTTGCTCAGTTGCAGAGTGGGAAAGGCCCTGACCCCAATTTTTCCGCTGGATGGCTGGACGAGTATCAAAGCCACTGCTGCTGATGTTTCAGGAGGCCCTGCACATAGGATCCTTACCACTGTACCTGCGTGCAGCGAAAATTGTCCTTCTGCCCAAGGCTGGACGGCCTGGACATAAGTGCGACTCATACAGGCCGATATTGCTCCTGAATACAGATTCTTGCGAAAGTGCTGGCCAACCGATATCGGACCTGGTACTCGCGGACAAGATGAGCTTCATACCTTACCATTCAACCAAACTGAACTTACAACGTCTTCACAATAATATGGATGAACCAGGCATGGAAAGGTATCCCTGGGCAATTATATCTCTTGGTGCAAATAAAGTGTTTGATTCAGTGGAATGGCCATTCCTGCTTTTACTCCTTTGGAGAATGGGGTTTGGACCACACTACATTAAATGGATCAAGCTACTATATGCCAGGCATTCTATGTTATTGTGGTGAGCTAATTTGTTTGCTTTGGTGACTAAAGCATAAACTTGTTCATTGAATGTCTCAATGGTAGAACTATTCCTGCGAATACTGGAAGTATTGACCAAAAGGCAGGTTTTCATATGAGGCTCTTGGATGAAAACTATCAAATCGAAGAAGTCCATATTTGTTGATTGGTTTCTCAAATACATTCATTTCAAAATGACCCTCTATGATCCCCCAGCCCAACACAGCAAAGCAGTTAGCAAAGTGGCAGGACCACCTACATCACAGCAGATCTTCTTCCTGGCAGAATGTCTTTGGTTCTAGCAAAGTTCTGATTTGGTGGTGTCAGGGGTCAAGTACTTATATTTAAATGTGCCTTTGAAGTGGGGAGACTTCAGAGAGGCCTTTGAAGAGCACAAGGTCCCTGCCTTTCCTTCCTCGGCTCCGTCCTTACTATAGGGGGGTACGCAGGTCTTAGTGTGGGGACAGACACAGCCCTATTCAGGTGTAAGTGTCAGCTCCTCCCTCTCAATGTACCTCAGGAAGGCCCATCAGCCTGGTGATGGGCCATCAGGATGCAAATGTCACACCCCAGATCGCCTTGTGTTACTGTGTTTAAGGAATTCACAAAGCCCAGCTGTCACCCAACCCAGATGTGTTTTCAGAGACACAGACTGGTTAAAGTAAAAATATGTAAAATTTCTAAAAGTGGCATGTTCAGACTTACAATTTAAAATCCGACTTCACCATAATTTGTGATTTTAAAATGTGAGCCCAGAGACACGAAACTCCAAATCTTTATCTTTTCCCAATTGGAAATTACATTTAAAAGATGGTTTAAGGCAATCCCAATGTTAACCTACGGGAGAAATAGACCTTGTAGTAGTGAAAAACAAATTTAGCAGTTTTTCACTACCAGGACATGCAAACTCAAAAATACATGTTCTGCATTTTAAATACACTGCACCCTGCCCATAGAGCTGCCTAGGGCCTACCTTAGGGGTGACATATGTAATACGGGAAATTTTGGGCCTGACAAGTAGGTGGACTTGCAATGGCAGGCCTGAGACATGTTTAAAGGTTACTGAAGTGGGTGGCACAATCAGTGCTGCAAACCCACTTATAGCATTTAATTTATAGGCCCTGGGCACATATAGTGCTCTTTACTAGGGACTTATATGTAAATTAAATATGCCATTTGTGGATAAGTCAATGTTACCAAGTTTTGAGTAGAGAGCATATGCACTTTAGCACTGGTTAGCAGTGGTAAAGTGCCCAAAATCCTAAAGCTAGCATAACAGGAGGTCAGAAGGCAAAACGTCAGGGGAAACCAGGCCAAGGATTCCAGGTCTAACAATGACACTTGGTCTGTGTTGTTTTGAAAGAAGCCTTTCATTCTCAGTGTCCAAAAGAATTAGGCTAATTTACATATGAGCCTAGATTTGTCCAAATGGAGTGTGGGTACAAATCCTAGTCCCATATTGAGAACCTGGATTTCATTCCCAGACAGAGCAGTGGAACTGAGGTTGATCACTATGCTGTTGTCTTGCTTGTGCTTGGTTGGTTCTCCCTGCCCTTGCTCCTTGTTACCATTTGTGGTTTCTAGGTCCATTATATCCTGATGGTGTCTTTTTGTTTTCCTCTGCCTGTCCCTTGCTTCATCCTAAAAAAGGTATAGCTGTTGGGAACGGAACTCTGGGTGGAAATTGTTGGTAGTTATTTGGTCAAAACCAATAAGGATAGCCTGGTTGTAGTAACCTACGGGGTATAAATGTATTAGATTTACCCCCATCAATCTTATCACCACTGCTGCTCCTTTCTTCCTAACTGAATGACAAAATCTGAGGTGCTGGTCTCCTCTTCCCACTTTTTCTCTGTCCCTGTGGTGGTTTGGTATTGGTTATATAGTACTCATTAGTTGTGCAGGGGTAGGTTGTCTCATGGCTAAACATGCAAATATCTTTCTGTAATTTGTTGATTTTTGACTGTGTCAAAATTTCCCTATGTTGAATCATGTCCTTATTAATTCCTTCCAAATTTTTTTGACTGTTGTAATCTAAACCATTGTTTTCAAGTTGTTCTCACTTGTCTGTAGGTGCATAAGCGTGGTATCCTGTCTTAAAGGATAAGGAATTGACTCCCTGATCAGCAACAGGTAGGAAAGTGCTGGAAGGGCTACCTGCAACATCAACAATGAGGTCAACTCCAGCTTACAAGCTTTACCTGGATTTTACTTGGGTTGACCAGGTGCATTATGGGAGTTGTAGTCCCAGCCCCAAGAGGCAAACCATAACTTCTGAACCCTTGGCTGGTGTTCTGGATCCCTTTCCTGCATCAAGAAACACTTCTGGAAGTAAGTGTAAAAGTGTTGCATTGTTGGTGGCCCAAACTCTTGATTTTGTCCCGGTCCAGCGTGACATTTTTTAACCCTTTGATGGCTATTTGCTTCTAAGCGCTAGTTTTACTTTTAATCTTTAAAAATTAATATCTCTGGGTTCCTACATTGGATGTTTGTCATTTTAGGATCATTTTAATCATAAAAATATTTCATATTTATATAAATTGGTGTTGAATTTGTATTGTGTGTTGTGTCTTACCTATTTAATGTATTATTGTTTGTATGTGCTTTACACACAAGTCTCCTAAGTTAAGCCTACCTGCTCACAGCCAGCTACCAAGAGTTGAGCAAGGGAATAGTTTATGAAGGCCTTGACTGGACCTTATATTGTGATTGTGGCCTTATTACTAGTGGTAGGTACCTGCCTACACCTAGTAATAAACCATCTTCCAACATTTGGTGATCAGCGGGGAGGATAGTACTTGTGTTTAACCACACCATACATGTATTTAAGTGAAGATCTTTAAAAATCCTCTAATTTGACCTAGAGCAAAATTGATTTTTTTACTTTTTCAATGTGGACTAATATTTTAATTACATCGATTTTTGATGTTTCTAAATTGTTCGTGTGTTCAATTGGTGCCAACGTTTGCTTTTTTGTGACCCAAAACTAGCGATGCCATCGAGCTTGATCTGGCTAACCTGACTAAACTCAAAACAGCTGAGCTTAGGGTACAGTGTAGTGCTAGGGGGCTACCAGCTGCTTATAGGATTAAAAAAGCTGAGCTGGTTAAGTCCCTTAAGGCCTGGGCAGTTACAGCTCTAGGGAATGAAGCTGAGGGGGAAGATGGCCCCTCCAACACCCACCTTCAGGAGGAGGATGATGACAACTTGACTACTGCTTCAAGCATGAACTCCAGACATTCAGCTAATGGTGGGAAGAGGGGAGGATTACCCACAGAGGAACCAGAGTTGTCCCTTGAGGAGAGACAGATTAAGGCTCAGCTTGCTTACGAAGCTGTAGAAGAAAAGAAGCTGGAGCTTGCTAAGAAGAAGTGGGCAAGAGAGAAAGAGGGAAGAAACAGTGGCAACAAAATTGAGGAAGATGATGAGATGTCCAGGGGTGGTGGGTTTGATCCTAGACTTCCCAAGGGGATAGTTCTCAAGTATGTAGAGGGGGATGACATTGACAAAATGGCTCACTGCATTTGAAAGGGCCCTTAAGACGGGAAGGGTCCACTCCAAATACTGGGGTTCACTCCTGTGAGAACTGATCCCAGTAACCGGGAGGGATAAGCTCCTGACCCTAGAGGGGGATGAGGCAGAATCCTACTCCTACATAAGAAAATGTCTAGTCAGGAAATTTGGTCTTACCCCAGAGCCGTTCAGGGTGAAGTTCAGGGACACCCAGAAAGTAAACACACAGTCCTGGGTGGACTTTGTAGACATCTCAGTAAAGGCACTAGAGGGCTGAATGCAAGGTAACCAGGTGAGTTCTTATGAGGGGCTGTACAATGTATTCCTTAAAGAGCACATCCTGACTCATTGTGTAAAAGAGAAGTTACACCAGTAACTAGTAGACTCTAAGCTGTCTGGTCCCAAGGAACTGGGAGAGACAGCTGATGAGTGGGTGAGAACCCGGGTTTTTTAATCAGCACCAGGGGGGAGACTCCATAAAGGGAGGCCCATAAAAACCTAAGGAGAGAGTTGGTAAGCCTAACACAGAGACTCCCTCAGTACCCCAGAACCCTAAAGAGGAAGAGAGGAAATCCCACCTTATTAGAAATGGAGGTCTTTAGTTGGCAATGATATACACCCTGTCCAAGTAGGGATCCTTCCTTCTAGTCAGGATGAGTAAAGTTCACACCTAAGTTGCCTGTGCTCACCCTCTGGCAGCTTGGCACAGAGCAGTCAGGCTAAATTACAGAGGCAATGTATAAAGCAGTTGCATATTACCCACAGTAACACAGTGAGAACACCACAAATGGACACCACACCAGTTCAGAAAATTAAAGTATATTTATCTAAATCAAACAAGACCAAAACGACAAAAATCCAACATACAGATATCAAAATATGACTTTTAAAAGGTGAAAACAGTTCTGTACATAGAAAACTATGGATGTGTCACTTTTAGCACAATGCACCTTTGATGCGTCAAAATTTCAGGACGAAAACAGGTGCAGAGAAGGAGATGCATTGGTTCCTTACTCACAGGGAAGGTGATGCGCCAGTTCCTTGCTCCAGGGAAGGTGATGCATCGGTTCCTTGCTGTCACGCAGGGGAGGTGGAGTGTTGGTTCCTTACTGGAGAGGAGGTGATGCATAGGTTTATTACTGCGAGGGGAGTTGATGCTTCCTTTTCTTACTGGAAGCCCAGCGTCGATGTAGATTTTGCCGCACAGCTGCGATGCTTGAGAAAATCCAGGTTCTACGGGTCGATGCAGTGGCGATCTAGGCACTGCGTCAATTTCTGCAGCGGCAGACAGGTGATGCGACAATTTTTTTCAGGTGCACAGCAGGGCCTATGTCAGAGTCGGAGCGGGAGTTTTGGACTTCAGAGACTCAGTGCTCGGGACTCAGGCTGCTGTGATTTCTTCTGCCAGTGCCCTACGCTGTGCTGATATTTTTAGCCGCACCGCAGTGATGTGTGTGTTTTACAACCGCGCAGCAGCTTGCAGCGGGAAAAACGATGCTGTAAGGGCGATGCATGGATTTTTAGCAACAGTTGCAGCAAAACAACCTCCAAAGGTCCAGAGCTGGAGTTGGCACCACAAGGCAGGTCAGAACTCCCAGCAGTGGAGTTCAGGGATGCTGCAAGTGAAATCTTTATGTCCCGAGACTTCTTAACAGGAGGCAAGCTCTACATCAAGCCCTTGGAGAATCATGTCAAGCAGGATACTCAGCAAAGTTCAGTCTTTGTCATCTCCAAAGCAGCAACTGCAGACCAACCCACCAAAGCAACACTCAGCAAAGGGGCAGTACTCCACCTCACAGCTCTTTGGTTATTTTTCTTGCCTGAGATTCCTCTTGGTCCAGAAGTGTTCTAAAGTTCTGGGGTCTTAGATCTAATGCTAATACCCATTTTTCCCTTCAAAAAAGAAGTCTTTGTCGGAAAGTTTCTCTTGCTCATTAAAACCAGTTCTGTCCTACCTAGTCCAGCCATACCACAGTGGGTGGAGACAGCATTGTGCAAGGCAGCCACAGCCTATTCAGCCGATAGTGGCAACTCCTCCCACCACTCCAACCCAGGATGACTGATCAGCATATGTAGGGTACACCTCAGCTCCCTTTGTGTGAGTGTCTGGAGTGAATGCACAAAACAGCCCCTGTCAGTCTAAAACCAGACATTGATTTCACAAGCAGGCAGAGGCACACAGAATGGTAAAGCAAGAAAATAATCACTTTCTAAAAGGGGCATTTTCAAACACACAATTTAAAAACCATCTTCACTAAAATATGTATTTTTTAGTTCTGAGTTCAGGGAGCCTAAACTCAAATCTCTAGCTGTTCCCAACTGAGAGTTACACTTGTAGGATGTTACAAGGCAGATGCAATGCTAATTTATGGAAGAGCTAGTGCTTACAATAGTGAAAAATGATATTGGCAGTATTTCGCTTCCAAGACATGTCCAAAACACCAGCACAAAACACACAGGTATATGTACTACCTTTCACATACACTGCACGCTGCCCATGGAGGTACCTCAGGCCTACCTTAGAGGTGCCTTACATGTTGGTAAAGGGAAGGTTAGGGCCTGGCAAGTGGGTGCACTTGCCAGGTCAACATGGCAGTCTAAGACTGCACTCACAGACAATGCATTGCCAGGCCTGAGACATGTTTACAGGGCTACTCGTGTGGGTGGCACAACCAGTGCTGAAGGCCTACCCACCCCCTCCCTGCGCATTGGGCACATTCAGAACCCTTATGGGTTCACAATTACTTCCACACCTACCACCGCGGTTGCCATGAGTCTCTCACGCCCGTGTGGCGCTCCTAGCTTTCCATACTATATGAGCTCCACTCATTCCGTTTTCAGGCTCTCCCCTGCACTCGTTACTTCGACTACCTGTGCCTGAGACCAATCACCCACCTACCACCCCTCCGTTTCTATCAGCTCCTTCTTATTGCATCAGGGACCCACCATGTCTGCATGTACCACGCATGGGTGTTACACACACCCCCCTTGTATCCAAGCAACGGAGACCCACCCAAAACACATTCTCCCCTTTCCCCCCCTTTTTCTACCTTAGCTCCAATCTCCCGAACGGCAGCACTCTCCCCGCACCTACCTTGCACGGGCCTGTACCCCCTGTGCATTCCAGCCCACAGGTCGATGCCTCTTGATCTAGCCCCCGCTTGTCTGGTTCTTCGCACTTATACCTGGACCCTATACCGGCCCATCTGAGCATCCTGTCTCTTATCCACAGGTATCAATCCATTGCAGCTCTTCAATAGCAATTTCATCATCCCATCTCTGGGAATACATAGTCCTGGGACGACTTTTTACTTCTTGCATTGATCCCCATTGGAAATTTTCTCAAGTGAGTTTACCTCCACACCAATTCAAAGCGCTTCTCCCACCCATATTTCTCTCTTCATGAGCCTAGACACGCTGTAATTTCAGCAGCGTACTCCTTGACTTTATTGTGGCTCCATTTCCATCCTTATACTATCACTTTGATCTTTCTGTCCTTCTTGGTCCACTGATTACACAGGAATCTCTCTCTATATATATTCCTTTATTCCCAGCACTGCAATTTAATCAAACGTAACCTGGTCCTGATGATGGCCTAAGACTTCTGCAGGCCGAAACGCCGTCGACTTCCACAGCGGAACTCTTGGCGCCCCCATTCACGGATACCCTACTCTTTAGAAAATTGTATTCTCATATCATTAATTGTCATGGTATCCTAAATATGTAAATCGTGGTTTTTAACTCACTTGTCGGTTGTTGCGCCCACCACTCTCGCTGTCCATACCACGTCACGTGTCACTTGCGGCGTCACTATACTTCACGAGCACTTGTGCACAGTATTTTGTTGGTTACATGTCATTTAATGTAACGCAGTGCTACTGACCCATGTGCTTGAACATATGAAGTTTAATATGTCCAACATGTCTGTCATTTGAAATATACTTTACATCTACATGGAAATGTTTCCCTGGTTTTTTCCCCCTATGGATTCAATCCGTTGCAATTAACTGTGTCGCCACATATATGTATATATGTATTTGACCTTTGAATAATACCCATGAGACATTGTTGTTTGTTACTGATTATTGCCCTGGTCTCTTTAGGGTTTATGGGCTACCTCCTGTAGTCTATTACTGCTTACTTTGAGCAACTGCTTGTTGCGAGAGGTTGTCCCGTTTGAGACTTATTGAATTGATTAATTCCTTTACCACCTGTGCAGTCCCCACACAGCATGGTCTCCAGGGACACCCCTAACTACTCGGACGAATACATCCAAAGAATTCTCAGTGGACCCTCCCTCCTTTTCTTCACCACTACCCCTGCTGCCACGGGAGAGAGCTCCTCCAAAATCCTACTTGACAGACTTGAGAAACTAAGGAAGAAACAGATCCGTACTGACCTACATGCCTGCATGCTTACGGAATACTTGAAATCAAACGTTATCCCTCTGGGACTACAAATCCGCAACGTCCCAGCTATCTTCACGCAAGACCCCAAATTCAGATCAGGATTCAGCCACCTGGCAACGACGTGTTCCAGACATTGGATGGTCTTGGGTATAGACACGGCTCTGGAACATAGTCGCAAGGAGTTGGCAGAAATCGCTGAATTGGAAAAACTTATCCTGGAGGACAGGACCATCGCGGATGCAAAATCCCTCCTGGACAAAATAAACGTAACTATTTCCAATTTTGACACATTTGAACAAAACAAAAAAATAAACAAAATCCAAAAAGATATCCGTAATTACAGCAACGAACAAACTTACCCATACCTGAGGGACGATTTCTATGACACACCCTACCAACCACCTAGACAACAGAGAAATTGGGGAAGGTTTCGCAACCACCAACAAGTGTCCTCTTCTGAATCCTCCAATACCTCAGCCGAGGAGTCCAGCCCAGGTGAGGGACCAAGTACCACAAGACAACAAAGAGTCCAACAATCAAGACCCCAACCATTGATACCAGCCGGTTTTTTAGACACAAACCGAGGCAGAGGACGACCGAGAGGGAACTACCAATATCAATACTCCGGAGAACGACAAACCAGACGCGAATTCTACCAATGGGGCCCGAACTAACAACAGACAACAGCACTATGGACGTCAGCAAAACGCTTCCCATATTCAACCTATCCCAACATGATCTCTCCTCCTACGAAATTAGCCTTCTAAGCAAAGGACGATCTTTCGTCCCGACTGACAGAAGTAATTTTTTCGAAATCCAGGAGAACCTACTAAGATTCTTCAGAAGGATCAGACTCAAACAGTTCTTCTCAGATAGACCACCATGTGAGCAAAGAAACCATTCGCCCTTTCAACCCCCTTCTACCTTCAATCCACCCTCTATATTGATGCCAACCGAGATATTGACTTTAGAGAGAAGGGTTCTACATGAGATGAAGATCATCCAAAACCAACATGAATATGTTCCCTACAACCTCTCTATACAAGAGAAACAAGCACTAAATAACCTCAAAGTCAACCGAGAGATAATCATCAAGTCCGCCGACAAGGGCGGAGGCATCGTCATTCAAGACCAAACCAAATATGATATCGAAATCCTTCGTCAACTGGGCAACAAGGATCATTACCGCACTTTATCATGTGACCCATTACCCGGAATCAGGGCCAAAATCCTACAAGTGACTGAATTGGCAAAAGGCAACAACATCATAATGGACAAGGAAGCTCTGTATCTGAATAACAGCCATCCACGCACGCCCGTACTATATGTCCTTCCAAAGATCCATAAGGACCAACAGAACCCACCAGACAGACCGATAGTTTCAGGCTGCGGCTCAATCCTGGAACCAATTGGAAAATACATTGACAACATCATTAAAGAATTTGTTCCCCTCACGGATACCTATGTCCGTGACAGTATGGACCTAATCAACCTCATCGAAGATACCCCCTTCACACCTGGCACAGAATTGTTAGTCAGAATGGATATCGAGTCATTATACACCAATATTCCACACCAAGAAGGCCTGGTGGTAATAAGGGGATTCTGGACACAAGACCACAACCTACAAGAATCCCTACTGACTTTGTGATGTCCCTCTTGGAAATTGCCCTGGGAAACAACTACTTTATCTACAAAGATACATACTACCTCCAGATCAAAGGGGTGTCTATGGGTGCTTGTTTCGCCCCTAATTTCACTATCCTGTATGTCCACCACCTGGAGAACACCATCATCCTCACCAACCTTAACCCATTCAGAAATAATATAACCATCTGGCGTCGTTACATAGACGCCATCCTACTCATTTGGTCGGGAAACAACGCGACCCTCCTCCAATTCGTGGATTGGCTACATGCCCAACAACAGCATCTGAGATTCTCCCTCGACCCCAAAGAAAACAACCTACCATTCCTCGATCTATCTCTTCAAGTAGAGGACAACAAAATTGGGACTGCACTATTCAGAAAACCAACTGAGCGGAATACGCTATTACATTATTCCAGCTACCATCCGCGAGGCCTACATAATGGTCTACCGTTTGGACAATTTTTACGGATTCGCCGTAATTGTAAGTGGAGAAAGGACTTCTTCAGGGAAGCCAAAGTTCTGACAGAGAAACTCATCTCACGTGGTTACCCTAAAAAGTTGGTGACAAGAGCAAGAAAACGTGCTTGGTATAATCACCGAGAAAACTTACTCACACCCAGGGAGAAAAAGAGTAACTCTCGCATTCCTTTTGTCTCTACATTCTCACCTACCAGCAACAAACTTTCAAGAATCATCAAAACCAATTGGAATATATTGGCGCCTCTAAATATATTCAATGAACCGCCATTGTTCTCATACCGAAGGGGAAAAAACCTCTCAGACCATCTGGTACATGCCATCACATGGCCACAAACGAATGCCAGACAGACGACAGTCAGAGGACTATGGGACCTCCCGCCACTTCTTGGACACTATAAATGCCAAAGGTGCTCTGCATGCCCCTTAACACTGAACACGAAATGTTTTGAACACAACGGACAGAAATATGACCTGAAATCTCTCACTAACTGTAGATCACAGAATGTCATTTACGTTGCCCTTGCAATCTCCTATACATTGGACAGACCACCCAGATGGTCAAAGACCGCATCTTACAACACCGCAGCCGTATCTGGTGCGGTGTGGTTAGGGCACCTTTGGTCACACACTTCCAGGAGCACAATCACAATGAGACTGACCTCATCTGGATGGTGATCGACCAACCATCTATTCCCAGAAGAGGTGGTGACATTCAAAGACTCCTAAATCGATGTGAGTGCCATTGGATAGCCCGTCTCAACACAATCGAACGGGGCCTGAACACGTTGGATGAATGGAACACCACACTCACCTAACTGTCCTTTGCATCAGATATCCTGCCCCCACATCTGAACAACCTGTGATTCCTCTCCCCAGTAACAACGAATACCCCGTATGTGAACCTTGTCTGATCCCATTTCCATACTAATTATAGCCTACCTAATAACTAATCGATCCCTCTCTCACTAATTTCTCTGACTTAATTGGAATTTGATACCAAAGCATGAATATGAATAACTGTGCCGTTCTTTCAATTGTGGATTTATACTCACACTAGCCATTTATTCCTCCGTGCAATTCCTAAAGTTTCTTGAAAATTTCTATATACATTGTGTTCTTACTCAGTATTCAATTGCTGCAATATAAAAAATCGTATTTCCTCACATACTGTGGTTGCCATCCAGTGGTATGCACTAAACTGCGCTAACACCCAATATACGTGTATGAAATACCCTGCTAGCGACACCATAGCAATTGTTAAAAAGTTTTGAGCCCAATGTGGAATTAATTGTTTGATTTTGTTTTTACTTTTTACAATCAGTGCAACCTTTGCAAATGCATGTACTCTATGCAAACTGAACCATCAACCTATGTTTGGTCTTACTATTAAGTCTGTCTTCATCCTTCCTCCATACTCTCACAGCGCGCGCTCTAGTGTCTCTGTCCCGCCCCCATCACGTGACCGGCATGGCGTTCTTAACCTCTCCTACCGTCACTTCCTTACACACAGCCTGACTCCTGCCGGCCATCGAGATCGATTCCTGTGGAGCCTACGGATATTCAGTAAGTGCTCCGCTCCCTCCTCACGCCGTGGTCATTGATCCCACCGGCAGGCACTCGGCGTGCTTCCCAGCCTCCCAGTCTTCTTATCAGTGCCAGTCCTTGACTACAAGTTCCCCTCCACCTTGTTTTTTCCCCTCCACCTAGCGGTCAATTGTTTCACCGTCTGGCTCCCGGTGTGCTTTTTACGACTCCTGGTCCACCGCCTGATCGCAACTCGGGCCTGCCCCTTCACCCAATGGCCGGCCCACCCCCTCCCTGCGCATCGGGCACATGTAGAACCCTTATGGGTTCACCGTTACGCGACCGACTTCCACACCTACCACTGCGGTTGCCACGAGTCTCTCACTCATTCCGTTTTCAGGCTCTCCCCCGCACTTGTTACTTCGACTACCTGTGCCTGAGACCAATCACCCATCTACCACCCCTCCGTTTCTATCAGCTCCTTCTCATTGCATCAGGGACCCACCACATCTGCATGTACCCCGCATGGGTGTTACACACACCCCCTTGTATCCAAGCAACAAGGACACACCCAAAACACATTCCCCCCTTTCCTCCCCTTTTTCTACCTTAGCTCCAATCTCCCGAACGGCAACACTCTCCCCGCACCTACCTTGCACGGGCCTGTACCCCTTGTGCATTCCAGCCCACAGGTCGATGCCTCTTGATCTAGCCCCCGCTTGGCTGGTTCTTTGCACTAATATCTGGGCCCTATACCGGCACCTCTGAGCATCCTGTCTCTTATCCACAGGTATCCATCCATTGCAGCTCTTCAATAGCAATTTCATCATCCCATCTCTGTGAATACATAGTCCTGGGACGACTTTTTACTTCTTGGATTGATCCCCATTGGAATTTTTCTCAAGTGAGTTTACCTTCACACCAATTCAAAGCGCTTCTCCCACCCATATTTCTCTCTTCACGAGCCTAGACACACGGTAATTTCAGCAGCGTACTCCTTGACCTTATTGTGACTCCATTTCCACCCTTATACTATCACTTTGATCTTTCTGTCCTTCTTGGTCCACTGATTACACAGGAATCTCTCTCTATATATATTCCTTTACTCCCAGCACTGCAATTTAATCAAACGTAACCTGGTCCTGCTGATGGCCTAAGACTTCTGCAGGCCGAAATGCCGTCGACTTCCACAGCTGAACTCTTGGCGCCCCATTCACGGATACCCTACTCTTTTGAAAATTGTATTCTCATATCCTTAATTGTCATGGTATCCTAAATATGTAAATCGTGGTTTTTAACTCACTTGTCGGCTGTTGCGCCCACCACTCTCGCTGTCCATACCACGTCACGTGTCACTTGCGCTGTCACTATACTTCAGGAGCACTTGTGCACAGCATTTTGTTGGTTACATGTCATTTAATGTAACGCAGTGCTACTGACCCATGTGCTTGAACATATGAAGTTTAATATGTCCAACATGTCTGTCATTTGAAATATACTTTACATCTACATGGAAATGTGTCCCTGGTTTTTTTCCCCTATGGATTCAATCCGTTGCAATTAACTGTGTCACCACATATATATATATATATATATATATATATATATATATGTATTTGACCTTTGAATAATACCCGTGAGACATTGTTGTTTGTTACTGATTATTGCCCTGGTCTCTTTAGGGTTTATGAGCTACCTCCTATAGTCTGTTACTGAAGGCCTACTAGCAGCATGGTTTGCAGGCCCTAGGCACCCATAGTGCACTGTACTAGGGACTTACCAGCAAATCAAATATGGCAATCATGGATAACCAATCACAATCACAATTTACACCAGGAGCACTTGCATTTTAGCACTGATCAGCAATGTTAAAGTACCCAGAGCACCTAAACTAGCAAAAGCTAAGTCCAGCACACAGTCAAGAATACAGGAGGTAAAGGCAAAAAGTCAGGGGAAGTCAGG
This sequence comes from Calotriton arnoldi, assembly GCA_963921515.1. Classification (NCBI taxonomy): domain Eukaryota; kingdom Metazoa; phylum Chordata; class Amphibia; order Caudata; family Salamandridae; genus Calotriton; species Calotriton arnoldi. Next base: position 440,678 of record CAWUFW010004116.1, on the reverse strand, counting down.
CTGCCAGGTCTAACATACCCCAACTCTGATAAGCAGAGGCAAGGGGACCCAGGGCTTAAAAGGTCCTTTGACAACAGGGTGTGTTTTGACTGTCAGCAGTCAGGTCACTTCAGAGGTGATCCCACCTGTTCCAAAAAGAAGGTTAGCACTGGGCTGACCAGTGTCACCTTAGGAGAGGGCTCCTCAGATGAGGAAGCCCATATAGCATTGTGCTAGGAGACAGATCCAGATGGTAAGCTGGTGATCCCTGAGGGTGGGAGTAGGCACTTCCACTCCATTCAGGTGAATGGGACCCCTGTCACTGGCCTGAGAGACACATGGGCCAGTCACACCCTAGTGAGTGACAGGTTGGTGTGAGAAGTTGGCCTGGTATATGCTATCCACTAATTATAGTGGGCACCTTGCACCAGTCCAAACAACCCCTTATTGGAGATAGGTTAAAGACAACCTTTATTGAAAGCTATCCTAGTGGTAGCTATGGAGAGCAGCCTTCAGGCTAAGTCTTGAAGGAATGTAAAGCAGCTTGTTTTACCAGTCTATAATCTCGAGTGACCAAATGAAAGAGGACCACACCAGGTATATATCCAAAATATATGTATTTATTGCTAAACAAACCCCTCTAGTCTCTTTATGAGGCTAGAGTTCGAAGTACATAAGTTATAAGTTAGTTATCAACAGTAATAGCACAAATACACGTTTGAGCCCTAGGGGCGTACCAAACCATATACTAATAAAGTGGTACAAGAACCACGACAGAGCTAGACACAAGGCCTAGAGCCGGTAGAAGTGCTTGGACCACAAGGAACCACCCAAGGTAGTGACACAGGGGACCCACGGGGGACGCATGCAGTGTGAGAACACAGCCGCGAATCGCCGTTGACTTCTATGGGGAAAGTCGCGGTTGGAATTTTAAAGAAAAGGGACACTTAGAGGAGGACTTGGAGCAAACCCCTTTAGAACTGGGTTGTTCTAGAGTCTATACCCACGGGAGCACCGGAGTACTCGAGTTACCTCACCCAGGGAAGCCGGGTGCATAGGTGTCTTTCGGGGTCGGGTTTCGTCGTCGTTTTCAATGGCGATCTGCTGCAAAGTGCTGCTGGCGGCCAAGTCGAAAGTGTTCGGGTGGATCCAAAGGTGGATCGAAGATCTGAAGAACCTGAAAGCAGAGGGGACAGAGTCTGGGTCACTAGCCAGTGACCAGGAAGGCGATGAGCGGATGCCCACCGATGTCGGGTGCTTCAGGTTGGTTGACAGTCGTCTTGACTCTTCAGCCACGAGGTCCAGGAGGCATCGACGACAACCAGGAGCTGGATTCAAGCTGTTCCACGACGTCTGTCGATTGCAGGGGTGTCAGCAACCGGATTGGACCCAACAAGCCTTGGCAACGGCAAGTCTCGTGGAAATAGAATAAGGATGGTGGTGCAGACCAGCAAGGTCTGAGGGACTCACCCAGCAAGGGTAAGTCAGGGCACACCTGGAGCAACCAGGGAAGCCAAAGCAGAAGAAGATTGGCCTTCGGGAGGGCCCACTAGCCAACGGACTAGCGACCGCAAAGGAGCCTCGAGTGGACACACTTAGAGCTGGCTCACGGGACACTCGTGGAGTGGAGGCTAGTGATCTTCGGTGCAGTCAGTGCTGGAGGCGGGGGCTACTCGGAGCCCAAAGCACAACTTCGTGGGAGACCAGGAAGAGGATGCACTTGCAAATGTGCTTGGTGTCCAGGGGTCACGGTTCCACATTACCCACGACAGCTACAGGCCTCAATTTTGCTGGGGACTCAGGGCAGCCTCGGGGAAGTCTGGCAATCCACCTCTGGTGATGCAAAGACTTCGGCGTCCGGCGGGAGCTTCAGCGATGCAGACCGGACAATTGCTTCGTTGGTGCCTGCCAAGCAGGGGAGTCACTCATTGACCCCAAGGGAGATTCTTCAGTCCTCTAATCTTAAAGTAGAGCGTCGAAGGTCCATGATTCTGTATCAGAGTTTCGTCCAGGTAAATCTAAAGTCCTAAGGACTGGGGTCCCATACTTATACCAAGTTAGGGGGTTGGACATACTCTGGGGACCCACCTATGGGAGGGTCAGGGCAGAGGGGTGGTTACACCCCTTTCCCTTTGTCCAGTTTCGCGCCAGAGCAGGGGCTGGAAGCCCCTGAGCCGGTTTGAACTGGGGTATGCACAGGGACACCAAATGTGGACTTCAAAGCACTTTGAGAGTGCACCCACCCAGCCCCAATACACATCAGCCTGTCTGGGAGGTGGTTACACCTCCCTGCAACAGGAAACCTATTGTCCAGGCCTCCCCTGCTGGAGTTTCGGTCAGCAGCAGGAGGCCAGACCCGTGTCTGTGGCTGCAGCATCCATTTTGTGATGCCAGGGCTCTGTAAAGTTAATACCGGGTATGCCGGTTGGCACATGTCTCTCCCTCTAGAAGGGTGGAATGCTACCCCGCCACCAGAACTGGCGGGGGTAGTATTCCAAGATGTTTGACACCAAACACGACATGTTTCCGTGCAGCCATCCCAAAGTTAGCATTTAACGCGAGGTTATAATGCACTTAAGAGTATATGGTCAGGCTGCACTGCAAACAGCATCCGAGGAGGTACTCCGAATGCTGCAGAGGAGCTCTGCTCATGCAGGGGCACCCTCTCACATGAAAACCAAGCACTCTGCCTTCAGGATTGTCAAGGCCTGCCATAGGAGTGACTTATAGGTTTATATGTGTGTGCAATGGTAGTGATATAGGTAGCCTATACCACTGTAAGGGGTGCAGGCACCACCTTACTCAGGCTGCAGTAGCAGACCTGTGGTGTCATTTTGGCTGGCCTTCCAGGGGTGGCATAATACATGCTTCAGCCCCTGGCAGGCCTCTGAGGTACCTATGCCCTGGGTACATAGTATACTATATACTAGGGACGTATAAGGGCACTCCAGATTCCAATCAGAGATGTGCCTAAGGCACATGGAAACCATTTTAGAGAGGAAGCAGCTAGGCTGGGGTTCTGATTAGCAGGGCCCCAGCCAGACTAAAGTCAAAAAACAGTGAAGCATCAGCAAAAGTGGGGGTACCCATGTGAAGCAGATCCTACTCTCCTACACAACCCCCCAAACGTAGGGACATTAAACTAACCTTGTCCAGTTGAGTCTTCATGTTCTAAGTGGAAGTACCTAGAGAGTCCATCTGCATTGGCATGGTTACTCCCAGGTATATGTTCCACTGTAAAGTCCATCCCCTGTAGGGAAATGGACCACCTAAGCAGTTTGGGGTTTTCACCCTTCATTTGTTTTAGCCATAAGAGGGGCTTGTGGTCTGTTTGAACAAGGAAGTGAGTACCAAACAAGTATGGCCTCAACTTCTTCAGAGCACAAACCACAGCAAAGGCCTCCCTCTCTATGGCTGACCAACGTTTCTCTCTAGGGGTCAGCCTTCTGCTAATAAAAGCTACTGGCTGATCCTGACCTTCATCATTCAATTGTGACAGTACAGCCCCTACCCCCAATTCAGATGCATCTGTTTGGACAATGAACTTCTTGGAGTAATCAGGACTCTGTAGAATGGGAGCAGTGCACATGGCCTGCTTTAGGTCATCAAATGCCTTTTGACAGCTAACTGTCCACTGAACCTTTTGGGCATTTTCTTGGAAGTTAAGTCATTCAGGGGTGTCACTATTGATCCATACCCCTTGACAAATCTCCTATAGTACCCAGTCAGGCCTAAAAGGCTCTCACCTGAGTCTGGGTAGTTGGAGCAGTCCAGTCCATGATGGTCTGGATCTTGCTCTGCAAGGGTTGAACCTGGCCTTCACCCACAAGGTGGCCCAGGTACACAACCTGACTCTGCCCTATCTGGCACTTTGTGGCCTTGATAGTCAGGCCTGCTTTCTGCAGGGCCTGCAAAACATTTCTGAGGTGGACCAGGTGATCCTCCCAGGTGGAGCTAAAGACAGCAATATCATCTAGATATGCTGCACTATAGGCTTCCAGACCTGTAAGGACTGTATTCACCAACCTCTGAAAAGTGGCAGGTGCATTCTTCAGACCAAAGGGCATTACCACAAATTGATAATGCCCACTAGGGGTTGAGAATGCTGTCTTTGGCTTTGCATCATCAGCTAGTCTGATCTGCCAGTAGCCAGCTGTCAGGTCAAATGTGCTTAGATACTTGGCTGAGGCCAAAGTGTCTATTAGCTCATCTGCCCTAGGTATTGGATGGGCATCAGTCCTAGTGACTGCCTTGAGACCCCAGTAGTCCACACAAAACCTCATCTCTCTTTTCCCACCACTGGTGTGAGGTTTTGGCACAAGGACCACTGGACTAGCCCAAGGGCTATCTGAGGGTTCAATAACTCCCAAATCCAACATTTTCTGGACTTCTGTCCTGATACAGTCCCTGACATGGTCAGGTTGCCTATAAATCTTATTTTTAATAGGCAGACTGTCCCCAGTGTCCACTTCATGAGTGCCCCAGGTGGTCTGACTTGGAGTCAGAGAGAACATATGTCTGTACTGATTGAGCACTTGTCTACAATCAGTTTGCTGCTGAGCAGTGAGGCTGCCTGCCAAGGCTACACCATCCACTGACCCATCATCAGGGTTCTGTGAGAGCAGGTCAGGGAGTGGGTCACTCCCCTCCTCCTGTCCCTCATCAGTAGCCATGAGCAAGCCCATGTCTGCCCTGTCCACATATGGTTTCAATCTGTTGACATGGAGAACCCTGTGGGGACTCCTGGGTGTTCCTAGGTCTACTAAGTAGGTAACCTCACCCTTCTGTTCAACAATGGTATTGGGTCCACTCCATTTGTCTTGGAGAGCTGCTGTGGCCACTGGCTCCAACACCCACACCTTCTGTCCTGGCTGGTAAACAGTCAGTACAGCCTTTTGGTCATGCCAGGCTTTTGAAGTTCCTGGCTAGCCTCAAGGTTTTTAGTTGCCTTTTTCATGTACTCAGCCATCCTGGAGCGGAGACCAAGTACATAGTCCACTATGTCTTGCTTTGGGGGCTTGAGAGGTAACTCCCATCCTTCCTTCACCAAGCACAATGGACCCCTGACAGGGTGACCAAACAAAAGTTCAAAAGGGTTGTAGCCAACCCCTTTTGAGGCACCTCCCTGTATGCAAATAAAAGGCAGGGCAAGAGTATGTCCCATCTTCGCCTAAGCTTCTCTGGGAGCCCTTTAATCATGCCCTTCAAGGTTTTGTTGAATCTCTCAACTAAACCATTGCATTGTGGGTGATAGGGTGTGGTGAACTTGTAAGTCACTCCACACTCCTTCCACATTGCTTTCAAGTATCCAGACATAAAGTTAGCACCCCTGTCTGATACAACCTCCTTAGGGAAGCCCACTCTTGAGAAAATTCCCAGGAGGGCTCTTGCCACCACCGGTGCTGTAGTGGTCCTAAGGGGAATAGCCTCTGGGTACTTGTTGGCATGATCCACTACCACCAGGATAAACCTGTGCCCAGATGCTGTTTGGGGATCCATGGGACCAACAATGTCAATCCCCACCCTTTCAAAGGGAACCCCCACCACAGCTAGTGGTATCAGGGGGGCCTTTGTAGTGCCACCTGCCTTGCCACTGGCCTGGCAGGTTACACAGGAGCAACAAAACTCCTTGGTGTCTTCAGACATGTGGGGCCAGTGAAAGTGAGGGACAATTCTGTCCCAAGTCTTGTTCTGGCCCAGGTGACCTGCTAAGGGAATGTCATGGGCTAGGGTCAATAGGAAGCCCCTGAACTTCAGAGGTATAACCAACCTCCTGGTGGCACCAGGCTTGGGGTCCCTACACTCTGAGTACAAGAGTCCATCATCCCAATACACTGTATGGGGACCACTAGCTTTCTCAGCAGCCTCAGCAGCAGCTTGCTGTCTGAGGGGTTCAAGAGAGGGGCATCTCTGCTGCTCCTGGCTCAGATCTGCCCTGGAAGGGCCCCTGTCCCCAAGAACTCAACCTGATCAGGTTCAAGCTCCTCTGGGACAGTTCCTTCCTCAGGACTGAGATCATCTCCCTGAAGAGACTGATCTTCCTTCTGAGCCAAGGGGAAGGCACTGCCTTTACCCTACTACTCCTCTTCTTGGAGGGCACTTGGTCCATTATTCCAGAATCCAAGGCCTGTTCAGTGTTAGACATTTTGGCCTGTGACCTGGTCACAGCAAACACATCTGCAGGGATGCCCAGCATTTCTGCATGGGTCCTGAGCTCCACTTCTGCCCAAGCTGAAGTTTCCAGATCATTGCCAAGCAAGCATTCAACTGGTAGGTCTGCACTTACCATAACCTTCTTAAGGCCAGTTACCCCTCCCCAGGAGAAGTTAACAACTACCAGAGTATGGTCTGTTCTGACATTGCTAGCATTGGTCACTTGGTACATTTCACCAAGTATAATCTGCCCGGGATCCACAAGGTCTTGTGTCACCATGGTGACACTTGCCCCTGTGTCCCTAAATGCCAAAGCCTCTTTTCCATTTATTACGGGCTGTTGCATGTACTTGCCCAGATTACTGGGACTCACAGAGGAGGTCACATCCATGCCTCCATCACAGACTAGGACAGCCTGAGTGAGTTCTCTGACTAGGTCAGAGCTCATCTCCTTACCCAGGGTCAACCCTACTAACCCCTTGGCCTGTGTATTCCCACCACCAACTGTAACTGCACTAGGGGGAGCAGGTGCCTTAGGGGCATTGGTGGGGGCTGGAGTAGAGTCTTTGGACTTGGTGCAATCACTGGTCCAGTGGGTATTTTGCTTACAGACCTTGCACCATGGTTTCTTTTGGCCTTTCCCTTTGTTAGACTGTGAATCCCCATCTGAAGAAGATTTTTGGGGGCCTTGTGAAGACTTCTGGTCTTTACCCTTCTCCCCACCCTTATCAGAGTTCTTAGAATCTTGCTTCTTTGGGTCACCACCTTGGTTCTGTGCCTTCTGCCTCACCCTGGTTCTGACCCATTTGTCTGCCTTCTTTCCCAATTCTTGGGGAGAGGTCAGATCAGAGTCCACCAGGTACTGATGCAGCAGCTGATTTTGACAGTTATTAAGAATCTGCTCCCTCATGATAAGATTGTACAATCCTGTGAAGTCACATACCTTACTGCCCATCAACCAACCTTCCAGAGCCTTAGCAGAACAATCCACATAGTCTACCCAGTCTTGAGTCTGTGCTTTTTGGGTATCTCTGAACTTTAACCTGTATTGTTCAGTTGTTAGGCCAAACCCATCAATCAGAGCACTCTTCAAGACTTTGTAATTGTCAGCATCCTCTTCTCTTACAGTGAGGAGCTTGTCTCTACATTTGTCTGCAAAGGAGAGCCACAAGATTGCTGCCCACTGCTCCTGAGGGACCCTCTGTACTTTACAGGCCCTCTCCAGTGCAGTTATCCATTTGTGGATGTCATCCCCACTCTGGTAGGGAGGGACAATCTTGCTCAGGTTTCTATGGTCATAAGACCTTTCCCTATCTCTGGGGAAATTTCTGCCACCATGGGACTCTAGTCCCATCTTTTTCTTTGCTTTTCAAGCTCTAGGGACTCCCTGTCTATAGCCAACTGCTCTCTTCTGAGCTTCAACTGAGCTTCTCCATATCTGAGCAGTCTCTCTTTCCTTTCATGAGAGGATTCCCTCCTATGAGAGGAAACAGAGGTCCCTATTGAGGTGTCAGAGTGGTTAGACTCCTGAGAAGGAGATCTAGGCCTTCTGGGCACACTCACAATTCTTCCTGGGGGGACAAAGGGGAGGTCATTCTGATCCTCCTCCTCCTCCACAGGAGGAATTGGGTTCTCCAGGTCAAGGTCATTTTCACCTTCCTGGCCAGTTTCAGAGGGGGCCCTGGGTTTCTTCACCCCTGACCCCTTCCTCATTTTCTGCCCCACCCTCTCTGCCTACCCCTTCAGACCCTAGGGGTCTGCTGAGATCATCTGACAGTAGCACCTCCCTGAGGTGTTGGGTGCTGGCACTTTTGCCTGCCTTCAGCTTCCTAGTATTGCACAATGCTCTCAATTCCAAGAATGGGAGATTATCATACTTGGAGGGAAGAAGCCCACTGGCTTCTGGCAAGGACTCACTGGGTCCTGGCTTTGAAGACATTACTAGTGAGGTGTGGTGTATGCACTACCTACTCTAGTGTGGCCTACTAAACTCTCTTGAGTTGTAGAAAGGGTGTGCTATCCCTTAACACACAACTCTAAGTTCAGTAGAACTTACTGTATCCTAAGCTTGATTTATATGTACCTAAGGTACCCTTAGTGGTTTTCAGTTCAATTGAGATTATCTGGTAAAACAATAGCAAGCTGGAATCCCACACGCTGCACACCAATGTGAGAAGTTGGCCTGGTATATGCTGTCCACTAATTATAGTGGGCACCTTGCACCAGTCCAAACAACCCCTTATTGGAGATAGGTTAAAGACAACCTTTATTGAAAGCTATCCTAGTGGTAGCTATGGAGAGCAGCCTTCAGGCTAAGTCTTGAAGGAATGTAAAGCAGCTTGTTTTACCAGTCTATAATCTCTTGAGTGACCAAATGAAAGAGGACCACACCAGGTATATATTCAAAATATATGTATTTATTGCTAAACACACCCCTCTAGTCTCTTTATGAGGCTAGAGTTCGAAATACATAAGTTATAAGTTAGTTATCAACAGTAATAGCACAAATACACGTTTGAGCCCTAGGGGCGTACCAAACCATATACCAATAAAGTGGTATAAGAACCACGACAGAGCTAGACACAAGGCCTAGAGCCGGTAGAAGTGCTTGGACCACAAGGAACCACCCAAGGTAGTGACACAGGGGACCCACGGGGGACGCATGCAGTGTGAGAACACAGCCGCGAATCGCCGTTGACTTCTATGGGGAAAGTCGCGGTTGGAATTTTAAAGAAAAGGGACACTTAGAGGAGGACTTGGAGCAAACCCCTTTAGAACTGGGTTGTTCTAGAGCCTATACCCACGGGAGCACCGGAGTACTCGAGTTACCTCACCCAGGGAAGCCGGGTGCATAGGTGTCTTTCGGGGTCGGGTTTCGTCATCGTTTTCAATGGCGATCTGCTGCAAAGTGCTGCTGGCGTCCAAGTCGAAAGTGTTCGGGTGGATCCAAAGGTGGATCGAAGATCTGAAGAACCTGAAAGCAGAGGGGACAGAGTCTGGGTCACTAGCCAGTGACCAGGAAGGCGATGAGCGGATGCCCACCGATGTCGGGTGCTTCAGGTTGGTTGATGGTCATCTTGACTCTTCAGCCACGAGGTCCAGGAGGCGTCGAAAATGACCAGGAGCTGGACGTCTGTTGATTGCAGGGGTGTCGGCGACCGGATTGGACCCAAGAAGCCTTGGCAACGGCAAGTCTCATGGAAATAGAAGAAGGACGGTGGTGCAGACCAGCAAGGTCCGAGGGACTCACCCAGCGAGGGTAAGTCAGGGCACGCCTGGAGCAACCAGGGAAGCCCAAGCAGAAGAAGATTGGCCTTCGGGAGGGCCCACTAGCCAACAGACTAGCGACCGCAAAGGAGCCTCAAGTGGACGCACTTAGAGCTGGCTCACGGGACACTCGTGGAGTGGAGGCAAGTGATCTTCGATGCAGTCGGTGCTGGAGGTGGGGGCTACTCGGAGCCCAAAGCACAACTTCGTGGGAGACCAGGAAGAGGATGCACTTGCAAATGTGCTCGGTCTCCAGGGGTCACGGTTCCACGTTACCCACGAGAGCTATGGGCCTCAGCTTTGCTGGGGACTCAGGGCAGCCTCGGGGAAGTCTGGAAATCCACCTCTGGTGATGCAAAGACTTCGGCGTCCGGCGGGAGCTTCAGCGATGCAGACCGGACAATTGCTTTGTTGGTGCCTGCCAAGCAGGGGAGTCACTCCTTGACCCCAAGGGAGATTCTTCAGTCCTCTAATCTTAAAGTAGAGCGTCGAAGGTCCAGGATTCTGTATCAGAGTTTCATCCAGGTAAATCTAAAGTCCTAAGGACTGGGGTTCCATACTTATACCAAGTTAGGGGGTTGGACATACTCTGGGGACCCACCCATGGGAGGGTCAGGGCAGAGGGGTGGTTACACCCCTTTCCCTTTGTCCAGTTTCGCGCCAGAGCAGGGGCTGGAAGCCCCTGAGCCGGTTTGAACTGGGGTATGCACAGGGTCACCAAATGTGCCCCCAGTGCTGGACTTCGAAGCACTTTGAGAGTGCACCCACCCAGTCCCAATACACATCAGCCTGTCTGGGAGGTGGTTACACCTCCCTGCATCAGGAAACCTATTGTCCAGGCCTCCCCTGCTGGAGTTTCGGTCAGCAGCAGGAGGCCAGACCCGTGTCTGTGGCTGCAGCATCCATTTTGTGATGCCAGGGCTCTGTAAAGTTAATACCGGGTATGCCGGTTGGCACATGTCTCTCCCTCTAGAAGGGTGGAATGCTACCCCGCCACCAGAACTGGTGGGGGGTAGTATTCCAAGATGTTTGACACCAAACACGACATGTTTCCGTGCAGCCATCCCAAAGTTAGCATTTAACGCGAGGTTATAATGCACTTAAGAGTATATGGTCAGGCTGCACTGCAAACAGCATCCGAGGAGGTACTCCGAATACTGCAGAGGGCCTCTGCTCATGCAGGGGCACCCTCTCACATGAAAACCAAGCACTCTGCCTTCAGGATTGTCAAGGCCTGCCATAGGAGTGACTTATAGGTTTATATGTGTGTGCAATGGTAGTGATATAGGTAGCCTATACCACTGTAAGGGGTGCAGGCACCACCTTACTCAGGCTGCAGTAGCAGACCTGTGGTGTCATTTTGGCTGGCCTTCCAGGGGTGGCATAATACATGCTTCAGCCCCTGGCAGGCCTCTGAGGTACCTATGCCCTGGGTACATAGTATACCATATACTAGGGACTTATAAGGGCACTCCAGATTCCAATCAGAGATGTGCCTAAGGCACATGGAAACCATTTTAGAGAGGAAGCAGCTAGGCTGGGGTTCTGATTAGCAGGGCCCCAGCCAGACTAAAGTCGAAAAACAGTGAAGCATCAGCAAAAAGTGGGGGTACCCATGTGAAGCAGATCCTACTCTCCTACAGTTGGTATCACCAGACCTGTATGTTCCAGGAGAGGCACAAAAAGTCAGGGTAGCCATAGATGAGGTCACAACCAAACATATAGCCTTAGTCCCCCTAAGGGTACCTTTGACTAGTATACGGTGGTAGTCTGGTCTGACCTCCCCTTAGATTGTATCCTGGGCAATGACCTTCCAGAGGTTGGTCTGATCCCAAGTGGGGTAATCACCTAGGATTCCCCCAACCTAAAGTTCTGGGGGACTCAGTCCTTACTTTTAGGAGACTGGGGCCCCAAAAGAATGGGAAAAATAAGAGGAAAGGTAAGCCACTCTTACAAGAGAGTACCAGTGAGCCAAGGGTCTTCTCTCCCAGTAAGCGGGAAACCCAAATATGACACTAATGAGGCTTCACCTGACCACAAGGAAATCCTGAGCAGTCAGGAAGTTGACAAACAGCAGGTGCCGCCCCTGTACTAACAGAAGGGAGAGTAGCAGAAGGGTGTCTGCCACAGGATGTGGTAGCCTCCCACTCTGAACAGCAGAAGATGTTCCAGGAACCCACAGTTGCCCCTAAAGCAGCTCAGCTACCTGTCAGTGGAGAGCTTAGGGTGTGGGTCTAGATTCTAACTACTGTCAGTAGCCTCTGCTAGGTGCTGACTTTCATGGCAGCACTGTACTTGGCATAGGAGGCAGATCCCATGGCCAAAAGTAAGTTAGGCCCCCTGACCCTGTTGGCCATGGTGGGGTTGCTCAAGTGTTGGATAACATCTGTGGCTAAGCTAGTTGTTGCCATAGCAAAGTTAGGGATAGAGGAAGTGGGCACATCACTACCCAAACTAAAAAGGGAGGAAGAAAATGAAACATCTGTGATGAAATTTCAGTTTAAAATGAGTCCTGTTACTGTGGAGATGGGTCAGCTTCCAAGAGGAAGTGATTTTAGCAGGAGAATGTAAGGCTGAGTAGGCCCTGCAATTGTGCAACCTGGTTTCTTTACTTTCTTCCTCCCTTGATAGACCAGTGAAACTCTTCCAGTGTTGGGCTGAGTCTCCTGATCTGTTGGCTTGGAGGGGAATGAGAAACCAGGCTTTTTTGCAATGCCCCCCTCCCCCACTTTTTGCCCCCATTGTCACTACTAGATGCTGGTTTTCTGATTCTGATTGTGCCCTGGGCTCTGCTAACCAGACCCGAGGCCTGTGCTCTGATTAAAAGTACATGGTAATTCGGTGTAATTACAATTTGTACTGACAACCTACCAGTAAGTCCCTAGTATATGGTAGGGCATGTAGGTTTAGAGGCCCAATAGATTTAATGCACCTCAGAGTGCTTTGCTGCATTGTCTGCTGTCATTTTAAAGGCAGCCCTGCTTTGCAGGCTGCTTTTAAATTAAAATGATATGCAAATTCGACTTTGGAATTAAAGGTACTTCCAAAGTCTTAAACTACAAAAAATGTTACATTTAGGCCACCCCTATGGTCGGCCATAGGTGCCCCAAGGGTAGGGTGCAGTGTTAAAATAAGCAGGGACATTATAAAAGATGTTTTATATTGCCTGTTGAGGAAAAAACTGTCAATTCTGTTCTTCCCAATTGTAGCCCATTGGCTCCATAGGGTTACCTGGGAATGCTTTAATAAAGTATAACTATTGACAGGTGTGAGCTAAAAATATACTTCAAATATTAAAATGATAGAATAAATCCAACAACTTGCCAAGGTTGGATTTACTATAACTATTACAGAAAATAAGTTATAGAACTCGCTTTTCTGATGTGCAAAAATCAAGCCTTCCAGCAGCCTCTCCTGATTGGCCAGCCTTTGACAGGCTGAGCCAAACAGATCTGATGAGGTGTGAAGTGGCCAGCATAGAGACAAAGGGGGAGATCTGCAGCTGCAGAGCAAAAGCAGGATGGGGTGGAGTAGCCATTATGGTCTTCGAAGAGGGAATGACAGTTAGGCCTGGACACAGGCTCACCCCCACATCCTGCTCCCCTGGCCAGACAGGAGCCCCAGTAATTTAATTAGCAGAGGGGCTGGAAGGGGAGTGGTAGGGTGGGTTGGCGTAGACAGATCATAACCTCCAGGAGAGAATTTCCCAATTTTGGATTTTAAAAGACAGTGCCTCCTGGGACAAAAAATATACCACACTTTGGAGGAAGCCATTAGTCAGGGGTGTGTCCCTGCATGTCACCCAAGAACACTGGATAAATATGGAAGAGCTGCCCAGCAGCTCAGGTCCCTGCCTTGAAGCTACAAGAAGAAGAAGGACTGCCCTGCTGGGCCCTTGGACTGCAGAAGAGAAGACTACACTCAAGGATTGCACCTGCTGCACACCTTGGTCTTCAGCCCTAAAATGACTTTGCCTTTCTCTGAAAGATGAAGAAGTGGACTTCCTGAAAGCAACAGGTTACAAGAGCTCCACCTGCTTCATCACCACAAAGAAGAACTCAGCTAGACAGCGTTCAGTGGAACTTTAAGGATTTGGCCAGATGCATTGTGGGTCTTGTAGTCCCAACTTCCCAAGGAGCAACTCAGAGATTTTGGAACTTTGGATTGGCGTTGTGGACCCTCAAAGACCCAAACGACACATCTGGAGAAGAAGGACTGCCCTGCTGGATGCTTGGACTCCACATAAGAGGACTGCACCCATAAGGACTGCACCTGCTGCACTCACAAGGCTTCACAACAAAAGGACTTTGCCTGTCTTAAAGGATAAGGAATGGACTCGCTGATCAGTAACAGGCAACAACGTGCTGGAAGGGCTACCTGCAACATCAACAATGAGGACAACTCCAGCTTACAAGCTTTACCTGAATTTTACTTGGATTGACCAGGTGCATTGAGGGGGTTGTAGTCCTAGACCCTAAAAAGCAAACCAGAGCTTCTGAACCCTTGGCTGGTGATGTGGACACCTTTCCTGCATCAAGAAACACTTCTGGTAGTAAGTGTAAAAGTGCCACATTGTGTGTGTCCCGAACTCTTGAGTTTGTCCTGGTCAGCGCTCTTTTTTTTAAACCTATGAGCGCTATTTGCTTCTAAGTGCTAGTTTTACTTTTAATATTTAAAAATTCATATCTCTGGTTTCCTACATCGATCATAAAAATATTTCCTATTTCTATAAATTGGTGGTGAATTTTTATTGTGTGTTGTGTCTTACTTATTTAATGTATTGGTGTTTTAAATGCTTTACACACCTGTCTCCTAAGTTAAGCCTGCCTTCTTGCAGTCAGCTACCAAGGGCTGAGCAAGGGACTAATTTATTGAGACCTTGACTGGACCTTATATTGTGATTGTGGCCTTATTACTAGTGGTAGGTACCTACCTACACCAACTAATAAACCACCTTCCAACAAAAGCTACAAATAGACAGACTGGAAATAAAATTGTTAGAAACACACATTATTCCATAGCAGGTATTTATAAAAACACACATTGGAAAATTTGAGAAGTGGCTTAAAAGAAAACATGGCGGTGGTTAATAGCATTATGATCTCATGTAGATCCAGAATATTTATACTTTTCCTATGTTTACACCTTGGTGTAATAGTTACCCACAAACTGGCAGTCTTTTCACCCAAGTGTGGTTTGGTGCTGAAAATGAACGTGCCATTTTATGAATTAAAGGCCTCATTTATGGGTTTTTTGCCATAGGGCAGCGCAGCAGGCCTTGCTGCTGCGCTGCCCTACGGCAAAAGAAAAGGGCAGGAATGCGCCTTATCTATTAGATACGGCGCATTCCTGTCCTTTTCCCCTGCACCAGCGCACAATGGGCTGACGTGCGCCAACGCAGGCACCCTTGCACCATGGTGCAAGGGTGCCTGCTTTGCAGGGAGGTTTCCTTTCCTGCACAAAAACAATCACAAGAGGCTTTTTCCTCTTTCTATTTGTGCTGCAGAATGCAGCACGCATAGAAAGAGGAAAAATGAGGAGAAATAAAGATATTTCTCCTCGTTGTGCCTCCAGGCATAGGTTTTTGGTGCTGCCTCAGACTTACGATTTCTCGTAAATCTGGGGCGTGTCAAAAAACCATGGATGTTGCTGGGAACGCCCCCAGCAACACCCATGGAACGCCCCTTTCACTCAGTTTTCTGCATAAAAGGGGTACACATTTATAAGGCCATGAAACGCCACGCAACGTGGCTTTACGTGGCCTTATAAATATGCCAGTGGCACATTGCACCACCGGAACGTCAAAAAAGTGACATTCCGGAGGTGCAATAGTGACGGTATGGCATCAAAAATGAGGCCCCAAATATTTTAATTGGGCTTTTGAATTACAGTTGTCAATGCCTACAGTCTTGAGATAGTTGCGGACTCGTGAACTTAAACTAAGCGGACTTGTGAACTTAAACTAAGCGGGTCTACACAAACCCCTCTCTCTTCCCTTCCTGTGACCAACCCGGAGGGGGCCCTCATAGTGCCATCTGCCTTCCCCCTTGTAGCATCAGGGTGCTCTGGGTTTGTATAATTATCAGCACTCTGAAATATCTGGGACTCTAAAACCGTTTTTCTTGCTTTTGATTACGCTAAATTGCACACCTAATGTCCCCTACTAAGTATAGCGTAAGCGATCGATCTTTTATTTACCTACTAAAAGTGGTTGAGGGGAGGAAACAACTCAGACAGATATCAGCAAAGTCGTCATGCCTGAAAAGACCACCAACTCCAAATTGCAGTTTGATTATTTATTATAAGGCCAAAAACAATTGGATGTAAATACATCTCAATAGCAAAGTATAGAGGTACAGAAAAATGAATACAGAGCCAAGTTTACGAATATAAGTAATTCGGCCCAAAAGAGAGATGATTATAAATTCCAAAATCACAACGCAACACAGAATAGATGCGATATTCAGTTCTCGGCTCATTGAAAGTAATCAAAATCTTTCCCTACACTGCTCTACCTGAGGGCCCTTCCTGTCTCTCTTCTATCATTCCCCAACGGTGTCAGCACGGGTTGACTTCCTAAGAAGTACTCACGTCAAATGGGTCGTTTTAGCTTATGGCTATGGAGCTTGCTCTAAGATGCTACTTCTCCTCCGAAAGCTAGCAGAAGTCTGGTCTTGCTGTCCCTGCGCATCATACAAAAGATGGGATTCAACCCACAAACCGTCATTCTTCTTAAAACTTTCCACTGCACCTCTATGCAGTAGCTTAGCTTTTTTTTTATAACACAAATTTAATTAGTGATATCTTCTTTCCAGTGGCCTTGGCTTTCAGACAGACCAGATACGCAAGGCATCCTCCCTTTTCGCTTCTCAGCCATCTTCAAAGACATTCCGGGTCTCTCCTTAACTCTGAAAATAACGATGTGTATTCTTTCACCTGCAGTAGGATGAGAACATTCTAATTTCGAACACAACAACATTTAATTATTTATTTCTCAAGAGCAAGGAGAATCGAAACTTATGACTTTGGGCCTATAATTCAGGCAACTTAAACTAACCACAATTACGGTGTATAGAAATAATATCGTCCTGCACCTCAATCATGAAGGAATCGTAATACATACAAAGTTCTACTTAAATGCGTTCACTAGTTTTCAACATCAAATGATTCAAATAAATGTTTCTTAATAGTCGTAAAACACTGCAAACAATACGAATACATGAGAGTGCGTTTAAACCATGAGTATAGTGCACTCATACAAAATAGAGTGCTATCAGCGCTCTATCAGTTGCCCCCTCTTATGACTAGTGTCATAACACCAACTTTCTATTCTTCTGTAGTTTTTCTCCTTGTAGAAGAGACCGACCTAAACAGAAGCTGTAGCTTGCTGTCCCTGTCTGAATCGTTCTAACCCCTTAAGGTGCTGGTAATGTCTGTCCTGCAGTTGTTCAAGTTGGTGCTCTCGCTTTCTCGAAACAGTCTCCTGATGTCATGCCCTTTGCCATTTGTAAGCCTTGATGGCTCCTAGTAGGACAATTATACAAATGACAGCTATTATAATAGGCTTCAAGATATATCCCATTATTCCTTGTCCCAAAGTTCCAAACCAACTGCCTATCTTGCCAAATCCTTTCCCCACTTGTTCCCAGAGTCCTTCGGCAGCCATCTCACGTAACTCTTGGTGTATATCTGAAATATTGTTGATATATTTCCTTATATCCCGACTGTTGTCAGGAATATAAGTACAGCACTGTTGAACTTCCAATAATTTGCAGACTCCTCCGGCTTTTGCTAGCAGCACATCTAGGGCAAGACGGTTTTGCTAAACCATAGCCCTTATCGAAACCATCTCCCCATCTACAAGTAATACAATCTGAGCTGTTTTTATTGAGAGCTTATCCACTAATGTTGCCAGCTTTCTGATTTTCAAATCATTCAGAATCACACCCATACTCGGTATCATAGCCCCAAATATGTCTCCAATCACTTCTCCTGCACTCACACTACGTTTTCCTCTGTGAGGTCTTTTTCTTTCTAGGGGCCATAAATCATTCACATGAAAAATCTTGGGAAATACCACAGCCAAATAACAAGTGCCATACCAATTTTTGGGCAACTTCACTTAGGCATTCTTTCCACACACAAAATACACATTGGGCACTATTGTAATTTGTCCAATAATGCTTTTCTAATTGATTCTTTGATCAAGAAGACGTGCTCACAATCACTTTCACCCACAAATATCTTATCGTAGTATGTGGTCGGGTGTCTAATACACAACTTCCCCTTCTGCTGGAAATCTAATGCTATGGGTCCAAAACTCCCCTTTGCTTTATGATCTAGTTCTTCTTTAGTCCATGGGGTAACCTTGTGCTTTGGATCTGGTCTAAATAGAGTCTGTCTATGCCGATCTTCTATCTGATCTATAAATTTCTTTTCAATGTCAGTTAACATACAGGTTAAATTGTGTCTATGGGCATAGGACGTATCTAAAGTAATGGTAGGCACGAAATACTTTGACATTCGCTCTACTTCCTTATAATAATCATATTTATTCATGTATTTAAGAACTGGGACTTTCGAGAGTACCACATCATAATTTGTGAAATAGTACTCGAAGTGTGCCTTGCTATAAAACATGCTCAACAACACACTACATGTAATGCCATAGGTCAAAGGCAAATGATGGTATTGAATGCCTTCTTCTACTGAGGCTGGTAATTGCATACACACATAGCAATCCTTCGCTTCCATGGTATCCACATACTCATACAATAATCGAGCATACGCATTCAAAGTGAAATCACCCTTTCACAAATCAACATGTAATCTACGACTGGTTTCCTTAATCATTTCTAGATCCCTTGCGGATGCATCCTCATCTATCTCAGAGATTGGTGTAGTGAGTGTTGCCTGTACCCTATTCTGTCCAACATCCTGAGATCCAACTAGAGATGCAACGATCACCACAGTTATAACAATAAGCACCACTACAATGAGGGTGCCAATGATGCACTTCTGTTTGCGTGTTGATTTTTCGGACACCATGGTTTCTACTGATCCGTTCCGAAGCACAAAGGGAAAACACAGTCTCTTTCTGTTTTCTTTGTTTTAACAATGTCTTTCTCACTTCTCTCCTCCCATGCAATTAATGTCAAAGTTCAGTCGATTGATACTAAACCTATTGAAGAGATGTAGTCAGCCCTATTCCTCACTCCATCATCTACTAGAAAGTTCCTAATTTTAAATCTTCTTAAACTGGGGTCTAAGTTATCTTCTTTCTAAGGCCTAATGCTTTCTTTGGTTATAATTCAAGCTTCATCATTAATGATATTTGATCCAAGTATTTCGAGGACAAGTTGCAGAATCTCTCCAAATTCTTGCGCGGTGAGCTGTCGGCCAAATGAAGGGAAGACAACCTGATTGAGGATCAGGTAACGTAATCCACTCAGCCTTGGAGGATTGGAACTTGCAGAGTTAGTGTTCCAAACGCTTCTACGCCTGGGACCAGCAACTGTATTTCAATCGAGAGGGTGTCCCCTCCGTAGCTCACCGTAGCAGCTCCCAACCTCCCGGACTTCGCTGGGCTCTGCATCTGCAGCCAGGTACATCCACTCAGGGGATGCGTATCTTCGAGACGCTATTATTTCTCTTCTGGAGCATCTCAGTCCATCCGGTCTTTCTTCAGCGTCACTTTGATCTGATTCAGATGTTTCAGGAATTGGAGCGAGATTTTTCTCAGATGCAGGCCTTATATTCAGCCTTTCTTTTCTTGCTGGCCACTTTTCCGCTCTGGCATCTGCTCTCCTCTCTTCCTCTTGATCTGATCCTTCTGCAATAGACCGCTCACCTTGATCTGGTGCAAAGTTCACATCTGCATCTGCAATTTCATCTATTTCAGGATCTGGGCTCAATTCAGGAGCACTCTGCTCTCGTCTCTCGTGCTCACTTGGCTGTTCCGTTTCATCCGAAACTCTTACAGCTGGGCCTGTGCCTTTGTCGTTGTCTGTGGCAGGTCCACACACGCTTCTCAGGACTAGGGGACTCTCTTCCTCCACAGTCGCTTGAACTCGGCGAGTGTGGGAAGCGTGTATCCAGTTCGACAATCCTCCACACTTCACAGCGGTACTTGTGACCAATATCACCTGATATGGTCCTCGCCAGCAAGCATCAAGGCATCAAGACAACTCTTCCTCACGTGCTTGCGAACTAGTACCCAATCACCTGGATTAAGATCATGCAGCAGGTCTCTCGAGGTGGATGCAGTCGCAGCCTCGACCTGGTGGGATACAGAAGTAACCACATCAGCCAGTCCCTTACAATAATCCAACACTAAATCATCAGTGATGTTTATCAATGCTGTAGCTGGCACCATAGGCAAACGCATACCTCCTCCGGTCAAAATTTTGTGGGGAGAAAGCCCTGTTCTCCTATCAGGGGTGCTACGCAGACTCATGAGCACCAGAGGCAGCGCATCTGGCTATTTCAATGAAGTTGACGAACACACCTTTGCCACTCTTGACTTGATGGTGCCATTAACCTGTTCTACAAGACCTGAAGCCTCCGGCCTGTAGCTACAATGCAGTCTCTGATCAATGTTCAAAGCAGAGCACAACAATTTCATGATTTCACTGTGGAAATGAGTTCCTCTGTCTGTCTCCACTGATGTCGGAAATCCATATCTCGGGATCACTTCTCTTGACAACAACTTGGCTACTGTGAGACTGTCACATCGTCTAGTTGGATATGCTTCTACCCAACGCGAAAAGATACACACCACCACCAAAACGCATCTCAACCTATTGCACCTCGGCATCTCAATAAAGTCCACTTGTATCCTATTGAAGGGAGCTCCAGATCTTCCAATGTGACTCAGTGCAACCACAGTTCTCTTTCCAACATTCATTTGTTGACAAATAACACATCTGTGACATACCGCTTCAGCCCACACACGAAAGCGTGGATTAAATCACGTCTGCCTAAACACTCGCACCATAGCATCTCTTCCCAGATAAACTGCTCTGTGGATTTGCCTTGCCATTGGGCTCAGTAGACAATTGGGTAATACTGCTCTCTCATCTGTGGACACCCAAATGCCATCGTCTCTTTTTGTGCAACCTGCTCTGACCCATGAAGCAGCTTCCTCTTCTGGGACTTCATCCTGCAACCGCTTCACCTCATCCCAAGTATCGGCTATAGCTAACATCATGCTGAGCTCGGTCTCTTCTGTGCTCTCGCCTATATATTCTCCATTAAAAATACAAGCATGTTCAGCGCAAAATCGTGCTACTTCATCTGCATAATTGTTGCCCTTAGTGACAAAGTCTTCTCCTTTTCCATGAGCTGCACATTTAACGACTGCTATCTCTTTGGGCTTCTTCAAAGCTTCCAATAGTTGGCGCACATACTCGCCGTTACGTATAGGTGACCCTGAGGACATTAGAAACCCACTCTGTGACCATAACTGCCCAAAGTCATGAACTACACTAAATCCGTATTGACTGTCAGTATACACAGTCACTCGAATATCAGCTGCAATGATACAGGCACGTGTCAAAGCGACAATTTCGGCCACCTGAGCAGAGAATACTCTATTTAAACAGGCAGCTTCCAGTACTCCCATGATGGTGCACACAGCAAACGCTGCTCTCAAATACCCTTCATTGTCTCTTAAACATGACCCATCAACAAAAAGGATCAAATCAGATTGGGGCAAAGGTTCATCGACAATGTCAGGTCTGGGTTTGGTAGATAGGTCAGTAACATCTAGGCAATCATGCTCTTCACAATCCTCATCTCCTTCCTCTTCCGGAACAGGTAACAATGTAGCAGGGTTCAGGGTGGTACAACGTCTCAGGGTAACATTTTCAGCGGCCAAGATAACCTGCTCATACTAGGTAAGTCTGTTGTTGGTCAGATACTGTGTTTTCATTCTTGTCATCAACAATTCTACGGAATGGGGCACATAAACAATGAGCGATAACCCATCACTATGCTTTCACATCTTTCAATGCTGACACCGGTTGCAGCAATGGATTTCAGACATCCGTGCAACGCAGAAGCTACAGGATCTAATGTAGCTGAGAAGTAAGCTACTGGTCTACGGGCACCCCCATGTGTCTGTACAAGGACTGCTAACGCACATCCCTCCTTTTCACAGCAAAAGAGCGAAAACGCTTTGTTATAATCCGGCATTCCGAGAGCTGGAGCACGACAGATACTTTCCTTCAGCTCACGGAAGGCTTTCAAGCACTCGTCATCCCATGGTACCGGATCACTAACATCCTTTCGAGTCAGTTTCAACAGAGGCTTTGCTTGCAAGGAAAAATTTGGGATCCACTGTCGACAATAGCCGACCATTCCCAAAAACATGCAGACTTCTTTTTGTGTTTTCGGAGTTCCCATTTGCAGAATCGTCTCTATGCGATCTGGTGACACCCTTCGTTTTCCTTTCTCAATCCGGTGACCTAGGTACTGAACTTCAGACAATCAATACTGCAATTTGTTTGGAGACACTTTGTGTCCATTCTCTGCCAAATGATTCAGCAACGCCACAGTGTCAATCCTGCAAGCATCCTCAGTCTCTGAGGCGACCAAAAGGTTGTCTATATATTGCACTAAGGCTGAGTTTTGGGGCATCATCAGTCCTTCAAGATTCTTTTTCAGACTTTGACTAAAAATGGAGGGGCTTTCTGTATACCCCTGAGGAATTCTTTCCCAACGCAGATCCTGCACTATTCTGTACTTGCCACTTGGCTTCTGCAGTTCCATGATAGGTGAGTTGCAGGGACTTCCTCTTATCTCTTTAAGAATACCTTGGGCAATCATAGTCTCAATCACAGGTCTTTATCCGGCCACAGTTTCTGGAGTTAATTTATATTGTGGCGTTCGTGGGAATTCAGCATTGAGTTTGACCTGTATCTTAACTGGCTCAACCCCTCTCATCAGACCTACATCCTCGCCCGTAAAATCCCACACTTTCGGATCAACTGAGTCTCTCAAGTCATGTGGCAATTCTGCTATTGTGAGCACCACAAACATTTCTGCACACAGACTCATGTTAGCCATTTTAAAATCAGCATCGTCATCATGTGTTTGCAATTCCACACCTCTCGGAGTGCACAATATAGTACAATTGAGCTTGCACAGAAGGTCTCGTCCCAAAAGACAGACCGGACTTGAATTGCACACTACAAATTGGTGTTTATCCCGAAATGGTCCTATTCTCATGGGTAATTCGTTTGTCAATGGATTGGTCATTTTCTGATTACTAACCCCCACTACTTGTATCGATTGTCCCGAAAGAGTTAAATTTGGGACTACTTCAGTTCCCACCGTGGAGCGAGCAGCTCCAGTGTCTAATAAGAAGGTAACAGGATATCCATTCACATCTGCATCTACAAACGGCCCCCTCTGATCTACTTCTAGGATCGCATCTAAGGTGCATTCCTCGTGCACCCCCCTCTGACACTCTTGTAAATCTTGATTTTGATCAAATCTATCTCGTATTTCAAAATAAGGCATCTGATGGTATAACTGATTATGCATGGGTATCCTAGGAGGTTGAGGTACTTGCACTTGCGGCTCATATCCTCCTCCATACATAGACCTGGGTCTTGTCACAGTATTGACAGTCTCGGACAGATGTCCCTCTCCTTCCATCTGTATCTGATTTGCTGGATTCAATCTACACTCGTGCTTCCAATGCCCGATTTTGTGACAATAATGGCAGGCAGTGACCCTTTTCTGTTGGGCCACCCATTCACTTGCACCTGGATCCATTCCTCTTCCTCTACCCTGACCAGGTTGGGTCACCATCTGTTGTCCCATTCCTCTTCCACCTCCTCTACCTCTACCTATCGCTCCTCCAATCCCTTGCGTCATATCAGCGTTTCTCAACTGCACCAACATCAACTTGTCCTTCAATTTCTTCTGTGTCGACTCCACTTGATCACTGCAATATTTAGCATAACGCAGAATCTCGTCCACCGACTTATTCTGCCAATATATCAAGTGATGCTGTATCATCAAACTAATATCAGATTTCAGTCCCAACACAAACTTCGAGACAAATTGTCCCATATCTTTCTGTTCAATTGTATCCAATCCACTATGCTGCTTAAATGCTAACAACAATCTTTCGTAATAATCATGTACTGATTCCTTAGAGTCTTGAGTGGTGCGATCAATCTTCAACCAATTAACAATCTGAGGAGCTACCTTCGATTGCAACCATGTAATCACGTGCTCGTATTTTCTCATTACATCAGGTGAAGGACCATGAGTCAATGAATCTCTAGGTGGCTCTGCAGTAGGCCACTCAAGGGCAATCTTACATGCCTCCCACAAATCCGCCGGCACTACTATATCAAACAAGGTGTTTAAATCAATCCACAATACTTTCGAAATCTTCACAAACCGATCTATTTGCTTGTACCACTCAGCAGGTTTTTCCCTCAGCCGAGGAAAATCATTCGTAAATGCTGCTAAATCACCCCTGCTCCATGGTACATGTACATACCCTCCATTCTGTCCCTCCCTAAGGGGGAAATTTCCTGCAGCTCCCGTCCCTCCATCCGGAGGTGGAATATTTACTATTCCAGTCTTGAAGCTTTTCTTTTTGGCCCATCTTTCTTTCCATCTGTCTTTCCATGTCCGCATCCCTATCACTAGTTCTCTAATTTGTGCTTTTAATCCAATCGTTCACTTCTCTTCCAAATCCTTATCTGTGTATTTTAATCTGCAAGAACCCTGTATCATCTTGGTCTATGACAAACCAACCTCATACCTTTGTGCCAAAAGCAACAATGCATCATAAGCTCATTTGGCATTTCTTGTCATGTCCTTTGCTACGAACAGCAGTTCGGTCGAGTCATACGTCTCAATTCTGTTCAGAGGTAGATTACCTTCAATCACCTCATCTAGTTCTGCCTTGAATCGTACCACATCTAGCATTGGCGCTTTTATTGCACTTTTTAACACTTTCTGAATTTCCTCATTTCTTGTATCTTCCCTGTCACAGCTTTGGGTTCTCTTAGGAACTGCACCCTCTTCTATCTTCAAAGCTGGGCGTCTATCTCTTTCCCAGCTTCGACTTCTCCAATGGTCACCTGCACAAATAACCTGTGGCCCAAACAGTACTCTAGGCGCTTCTTGTCTCTTGCTTGCCTCTTCCCTCGGCATCATTGACTCTCTCACTGGTTGAACCCACATTCGAAGGTCAGACCTAGAATTCACTAGAGCTCCTGTCCGTCCTCGGTCTGACCCACTATCTATTCTTGATGGATCAGCTGTAGCTGGCAGTGGAGTACTAGATTCCACTGGCATCTGACTTAAACCAGTCCCACTCATTGCAAGGCTCCCTCCAGACATTGTCTCTTCCCCTTCACTTATTTGCTGTTGAGTGTCATCGGTTCTTTCTCTAGGATTATATATCGGAACCACCGGCCCTATTGTGACTGGTACCGACAAAGCATGTGGTAACTTCATGTTTCCTGCAGGTTGTACTGGCTCAGGGTTTGGATACCTCATTCCTCCAGACCCTCCCGGAATGTGTACCATTGTAATCTTGCCTCTTACTCCTGCCGATTGTTCCTCTGAACCCAGTTGTCCCACAGCTAAAAGCTCTTCCGATGGGCGCAACCTCTCTGTCTCTGATCTAGAGTCGCACGTGGAGGACGTTCCGCTAGCAATCTATCGAGGAAGCTGTCATCTGTATCACTGTCCTCCTCTGTCGTCTTTTTCCCTTCAGCCCCCTTAACATACAAAATGGGTACAAGCGTTCTCCCTCTATGGTGTCTACTCTCCATCTTTTCAACTGGGCATCCCATCTAGCATCCTGATATGCCTTCATTGCTTTCCTCATTCTTCCTCGTGAAGCCTCTCTCCTTTTTGCTAGAGCAGCTCTCATCCATGCATCTAATGCCTCAAATTGTGTGGGTCTAGGGGGACGTTTCAGTGCATTCATCACCCCCCTCAGCTGGGTCAGCACTTCCATACGAAAAGACCCATAACGAGGGAAAGCCAATTCACCCTCTTTCTCTGTAATTTTATGCCAATTCTGAAGCCACACTATAGTATGAAGTCCTACATTCGTTGCCATGTAATGTGCCGGTGTGTCTTCTGGCGGAGCTTCTAATCCTACCCGAGTCACTACCCCTGTGTCGCCTCTACACAAATCTCGCAATACCCTAAAGCATCTCATTGTAAAATCGATCAATTGCAAGCCCAAAATACGTTGTTCCACTGCAAACGAACTTCCACCAATCCCAGCACGGCGTTAAACCAACCAACCTATCACAGCGCGGCGCACCCTGACGTCACTTCTCACTCCTTGCAGCGGCTCACCCGCCTTTACAATTTCACCGCAAACTCGCTTACACACATTCGTACCACAAGTAACGGTATACCCAAAAGTTATTAAACCAAGTAACTGTTCCTACACAATTACAATAACTTACAGTCACATAAAACAAGTAATTGTCTGTCCCTAAAGATCGATAGAACACTCTCACAAGAACATTCAGCCGTTGTGACCCCCGGACCTGCGTTGGTCACTCAATCGCCATAGTCCACCCCGGTACCTGAGGCTTTCTACCGCGACCTATTCCTCATTCACACAAAGTTCCCTAACACAAGTGGATCATCGATAGCGCTTCACAACACCCACATTTGATCAGACAATTACAATACAAAACTATCCCGGGATCTTGGACTTGTCTTGAGTCCGCTCACCAAAACTTCCTGCTCCGCACGTGTCCGGACCAGTAAACCAAAAACCACATTCACTCAACATACATCCCAACTCCGCAAGACATCACCCACTTACTCATCACCGCAATTTAACACCACAATTCCTTTCATACTCACGCCACCACTGTTTCCGCCGCACCATCAACCTCTGCTGGTCTCCGCCGTTTTCCACTCCACTTCAGGGCTCTTCGACCTTCAACCCTACCCCTGATTACTCCCCTCACCTTAGAGGTAAACCATCCTCTGCTACCATTTGATTTCGCTAAATTGCACACCTAATGTTCCCTACTAAGTATAGCGTAAGCGATCGATCTTTTATTTACCTACTAAAAGTGGTTGAGGGGAGGAAACAACTCAGACAGATATCAGCAAAGTCGTCATGCCTGAAAAGACCACCAACTCCAAATTGCAGTTTGATTTTTTATTATAAGGCCAAAAACAATTGGATGTAAATACATCTCAATAGCCAAGTATAGAGGTACAGAAAAATTAATACAGAGCCAAGTTTACGAATATAAGTAATTCGGCCCAAAAGACAGATGATTATAAATTCCAAAATCACAACGCAACACAGAATAGATGCGATATTCAGTTCTCGGCTCATTGAAAGAAATCAAAATCTTTCCCTACACTGCTCTACCTGAGGGCCCTTCCTGTCGCTCTTCTATCATTCCCCAACGGTGTCAGCACGGGTTGACTTCCTAAGAAGTACTCACGTGAAATGGGTCGTTTTAGCTTATGGCTATGGAGCTTGCTCCTTCTCCTCCGAAAGCTAGCAGAACTCTGGTCTCGCTGTCCCTGCGCATCATACAAAAGATGGGATTCAACCCACAATACGTCATTCTTCTTAAAACTTTCCACTGCACCTCTATGCAGTAGCTTAGCTTTTTTTTATAACACAAATTTAATTAGTGATATCTTCTTTCCAGTGGCCTTGGCTTTCAGACAGACCAGATACGCAAAGCATCCTCCCTTCTCGCTTCCCAGCCATCTTCAAAGACATTCCGGGTCTCTCCTTAACTCTGAAAATAACGATGTGTATTCTTTCACCTGCAGTAGGATGAGAACATTCTAATTTTGAACACAACAACATTTAATTATTTATTTCTGAAGAGCAAGGAGAATCGAAACTTATGACTTTGGACCTATAATTCAGGCAACTTAAACTAACCACAATTACGGTGTATAGAAATAATATCGTCCTGCACCTTATGCATGAAGGAATCGTAAAACATACAAAGTTCTACTTAAATGCGTTCACTAGTTTTCAACATCAAGTGATTCAAATAAATGTTTCTTAATAGTCGTAAAACACTGCAAACAATACGAATACATGAGAGTGCGTTTAAACCATGAGTATAGTGCACTCATACAAAATAGAGTGCTATCAGCGCTCTATCACTACTTTGGAAAGTCGATGGTTGTAGCCAAACGTTTTATCCTCGAAACAGCTTAATTGGTACATGAAAGTTCTGATTTTAATGTAAAAACTCACATGCTGAAATCTTTGTGAACTGTGAGTAGTAATTATAGCATTTGTGAGAATTGCAAAACAAAAACATTTCAGCTTTGCACCCCTCATGATGACGTGCTTTTGGGAATAAAAGACGAAAAATTTTTCAATGTTTAAAATATGAAAAGATCCCAACAAGAACTCAGAAATGGAGGGAAAAACTCTCAACAACTAAGGCGTTAGACTGTGATAAAAGTCATTATCATCGAAGACATACACTGAGGGGTTCGAAATTGGGGGCTTAATTTTTGAGGCCCTACCAGCACTTTTGCGCTGCCAGAACGTCACTTTTTTTACTTTCCGGTGGCACAATGTGCCACTGTCATATTTAGAGGCCACGTAAAGCCATGTCACATGGCTTTTCTTGGCCTTATATATATGTGCCCCTTTCACACAGAAAACTGTGTAAAAGTGGCGTTCCATGGGTAATGTTGGGGGAGTTCCGAGCAACATCCATGGCTTTTTGACACTGCTCCAGATTTACGAGAAATCGTAAGCCTGAAGCAGCGCCAAATATGTACGCCTACCCAGGGGAGGCTTAAGGGAGGCACAATGAGGAGAAATATCTTTATTCATTCAGCAGCACACATACAAAGAGGAAAAAGCCTCTTGTGATTGCTTTTGTGCATAAAGGTTTCCCTTTCTATACAAAAATATTCATCCCCGCAACACAGGCACCCTTGCACCATGTTGTAAAGGTGCCTGCGTTGGCGCCGGCGCAGGGGAAAAGGACAGAAATGGGCTGTATCTAATAGATACGGCGCATTCCTGTCCTTTTCTTTTGCCGTAGAGCAGCGCAGCAGCAAGGCCTGCTGTGCTGCCCTAGGGCAAAAAACCCAGAAATGAGGCCCTGTGTTTTTATGCAGGTCTATGAGAAGATAGTATGAGCCTATACTGGTAAAAGCTGCATGTTAGAAATGGGATCTCTGGTTGGCTAAGGCGTGCGCCAAAGCCAGGCAGAGACCACCACTCTAGTCAGGGCAAGGGAGTTACACATCCCAGATAACCCCTGCTCACCCCCTTGGTAGCTTGGCACGAGCAGTCAGGCTTATCCCGGAGGCAATGTGTAAAGCGTTTGCGCAACACACCCACAGCAACAACATACTAGGCACACCACAAAAGGAACTCCACACAAGGTTATATCAAAAATAGCCTTTGTATTATCATAACACATTAGAATAGTACTCACATAATATACATGGTGCCACCTGGCACTAGGTCATATTTACAAGGGAATTATTTACACCTGACAGGGCCAACTGGACCACTGTCAGAACCAGCACAAAGCGAACTTAGTATAGGTAGTACTTATAATAAATGTAGAACACATCATGAACGTACAACCAGTAATCACTGGTAACCACTGTACTTAGCATCAGCCTGTAACATAAACTAAATTATGCACAGTATCACATCAGGCGCGAATTACATTCTGCGCCAACCTCATAAGCATAAATACGTTATGCAATCCTCTCATAAGTCTAAACACATTAGACCCTAACCTCCTAAGTATAACTCACATTAGGGGCGTAAAGCACACAGTGAAACATAATCTCACTAGCATAAACCATGATATGCAAAACAACCTCCTAATCACACACCACATTAGAGGTATAAACAGGGTACGTAAAGCATGGTAAATGCATCACATTTCCCAGCACCACATTTTCACATTAGGGCCTGGCGCCCTATAAATCTAACTGTCCCCCTGGCCCACTGGCCATCTCACACGGGGCTCAAATTCCCTATGTCCAAAAGTCAGGGCGCGCTGCAAGGGCAGCGAAAGTCAAGGGTGCGCAACTGCGCAAACCTAAGCAGTAGCAGCTGCCCACTACTTGCTGGGCAGCTGGGAGAGTCAGGGGCCAAGGAGTGCCTCTCACTCCTAGCGCAAAGGGCCCCCAGGAAAGAATGGCCTAAACGATGCAGCTGGCGCTAATTGCTGCGCAGCTGTAAATCAAGATGAGGCCTGGCACTCAATGTGCCCTTTGACTTGATATGTAAACGTAGCAGCTGCCCTCTTAGCAAGCGGGGCAGCTGTAAGACTGGCCAAACTGGTAGGGACACGGGCCCTTGGAAACAAACCAGGCCCCACGTTGGGGTGGCCCGCTACGGCGGCGCCACTGAGGCAAATGATCTGTGCCCTACTCTGGGACTCTAAATCTCAGCTTTGCCCCCACGGCACTTCACTGCGCCGAAAACAGACTGCGGGGAAAAGAGCTGGCACCTCGATGTAACTGGGGAGCCCCTCCTTCCCGGGGCTCCTCTCCGAGGACAATGCCCTACCACATTGCAGCTGCCCACTGTCAAGCGGGGCAGCTGTGACCAGCACCGACAACGGCCTCGGGGCACCACAAAGGCGCACATGGAGCTCCCCACTCACCGGACTGCGGGCAGGACTCTGCTGGTCTCCTCGGCGGGCAGCACGCGGGGCTCTCTCTCTCATGAGAGCCTCGCCGGGGATCCGGTGGCACTCGGTAGCTGCCACGTAGGCGGGGTGGGCTCCCGCCTGCCTTCACCCTCTCCTTCTGGCGCCGGGGCTCCCAACAGGTCACGGGAGCCCTGTTCACCACGCCGCACTCCTCGCTCTTCACCCGGGGACTTTCACCGACAGCACTACTGCCTAACTTCCGGCCCCGCCTACGTCCCAGGCGAAGTTGCCTGACTTCCGGTTTGGCGATCGGGGCCGCGGCGGTGATTTCGGTTCTCCTTTTCTTCGTGGCGGCAATGAGGGGTAGGCTCCCTCTTAATGTAAAAATCCATTAGCGGGGTGGGCTCCCGCGAAGAGCAGGCAAAACGCGGGGTGGGCACCCGCTCTTCCCACGCACTGTGAGGGAATCCCCACGTCGGGATTCTCTCGGAAAGGATCGCAGCCCAGCGCTGCAAAGCCCACGCACTCCTGGGGAAATAAAAGTAAAGCGCCCTCAGGGCGCTAAAGATGCAGCGAGGTCCTGGGGGATGCCAAGAACAGCAGAAGGGACCCAAAAGAGAGTCATTAAGGCATCAAGGGGGCAACGCAGGGCCCAGGGAGGCAAGCCCTCCTGGCAGCCCCCCCTGGGCCCCAACAGCAGCACGCCCCGTAGGAACAGCAACCAGGAACTGCACACCAAGAGTGAACATTTACATGGGGTCACAGCCCCTTCTTTTATACACCCTTTTCCTTTGTCTAAAGGTGTAGGGTTTAGGGAAAACCAGATGCAACTGGTTTGGGGGGAGCTTTGGAGCACTTTGTTTTGCTCAGCTCCTCTCTCCTTTCACAGGACAGGCTAGGGACATCAGACGCCCCACAGGGGGTGGAGCCAGCATTGTGGAGGGAAGGCACAGCCCTATTCAGGTCCCAGGTGCAACTCCTCCCTCCCATCTAGATGCAGATCTCCTATTCAGCCCTGCGCTGACTCATCCTGCCCCTCCTGGAGCCACACACACCTCCCAGCCCCTGTCACTCACAAGCCAGACATGCAATTCACATCAGGCAGGCAGACACAGTGCACTCATAAATGCCAACTTCTAAAAGTGGCACTTCTCCACTAGTCACAATAAATCTGCGCACACCATTGCGCAGCATTTATTCTCACGAGTTCGCACATACTAAACTCGCCCCTGCACTCCTCTCACACCAGGAATTACCATGGACACACATATCCCCCATGCATTCCTATGGGAGGGCAGGACAATCTCACCACACGCACTCAGCGCGCACGCACTTTACACTGGACCACAGTGCTAAAGTGCCCAGAGACTTAAAACTACTGACATACAAGGCAAAAAGTTTAGGGGTGAACCGGCCAAAAGGGCCAAGTCCAACACAACCCCTTCCAGCCAAAACGCAGGGCAGACCAATCACCACCGTGATGGGCTTCCCTGCTTGGGGCGATAGAACACGGACGCGGGCCCGCACTGCAGGGACACCCTCCGGTTCTACGCCACTTGGAACCCATGGAATCCATCTAAGAGAAAAAAACTCAGGACCAACTAGGCTACCCCACCGGTACTCCTTAGTTGTCCACGGCCAGGACCAGGCCCTAGGCCACCCAGATGCCACTGGTCCTTGCCAATCCAGAGTGGGGGCAGTAACCCCTGGCATACAATAGCCATTCTCCACTCTCCCTCTCAGTGTAGTTCCAAACTACCACTGATCCTTCAACCTAGGGTCCGCACCCTCAGGCTGACCAGAGGTCACGGGCGAAGCATCTCCTCCCCCTACCTCTACTTCTGACGTTTCGCGCTCTCCCAGGAGAAGCACCTACCAGAACACCACTCTCCCACCAGTTCAGGACCTCTCTCCATCACTGGTCTACCACCTGGGAAATAAATTCACCGGCTGCACCGGGGTCAGAGGCGAGGACTCCCTCCTCTGCACCCCTTCCAGAGTCCGATACCCTCCCAACTGGAGTGGTACCCCTAAAAGGCAAAACCGGCCAGGACACTGATTACAGCCGCCCTGCTGTCCAGATCAGGAAACACCTGCTACTGGCTCCCCAACCCAGGGACGTACCCTTTGGTCAGATGCCCGGCAAACCAGGACTTCACGAGGGTGACACATAACTAATGGGTCGTGTGACAGTCTGCCCGGCGCAAACCCAGGGCAGA
Organism: Calotriton arnoldi; assembly: GCA_963921515.1. NCBI lineage: Eukaryota > Metazoa > Chordata > Amphibia > Caudata > Salamandridae > Calotriton > Calotriton arnoldi. Next base: position 408,427 of record CAWUFW010004116.1, on the reverse strand, counting down.
AGTGGCATCACCATGGTCACTGATTGGCGACTCAGCCCTGCTGGCTGGCCCCTGACCCACTGGCTCTCCCACTGGGTACTTTTTCCCCCTCTCACCCCTCACTCTGGACTTCTGCACCCTCCCAAGGGGAGTGGTACTGCCAGACACTAGGACTGCTGGAGCTCTGATTACAGACGCTCCACGTCCTCTAGACACTGGGAGATCCTCCTCAAATGGCCTACAAGTACAGCCTAGGCCCCCAACCTGATGTTCCCTTTAAGAAACAATCCAGGTCCTGAGACTGGGTTTCGGGCACCTTGGGACAGAACCACTCACTCTTTCTCCTCTTGAGACAAGATGTGAGCCCCTACACCGGGACCTAGCTGGGCTACACTGAAACCTCCTCCACCATGGAAGACACCTGAGCCACTCTTATTGGAATCACTTCCAGCTCACCTACCAGGGGGAGGTCCCCCATACAGAACAGTCCAACAGGACAGACTAGGTTCCTTTCCTGGTGTTCCTTCTAAGAACCATCCAGTACCGGAGACTTGAGATTGAGGCTCGGAATACGGCCCAGTCTCACACCTTCCTCGCAGGACATGATGTGAGGCCTTGCAACCTCCTCACTATAACGGTTCCTAGTTGGGTTCCTCTGAACCATCTCCGCCACACAGGTTGGGAGACACCTGCACCATCCCTCAAGGTTACTCCCCAATGCAAGTTCCTTATTTCAGAGAACTCACACCCAAGTATTCAGCAAGCTCCTTATTTCAGAGAACTCACACCCAAGTATTCAGCAAGCTCCTTATTTCAGAGAACTCACACCCAAGTATTCAGCAAGCTCCTTATTTCAGAGAACTCACACCCAAGTATTCAGCAAGCTCCTTATTTCAGAGAACTCACACTCACTGGTCCAGTGCAACACACCATTTATCCACACACACCCCCCAGACCGGTGAGACAGTATCTACTGCCCCTGAATCTCAACCTGCACCCCTCTTACTGAGCACCAGGTACCATACTCTGGGAACGGGACGGGGAATTCATGCACTGGACACACTTCTGCTGCCACCACTGGATCCCACCCTTAGTGGGGAATCCAGAAAACTCACACTGCACTTAGGGGATAATCTACCCTCCCGAGCTAGTGACTCCATACCAAGTAAGTCCCCACTGTAGGCCAACCCAAGAACTAGCAGACAGCACAGGGGCAGTCCCTCCCTCAGCTGCAGGCCAACCCAAGAACCAGCACAATGGCTCCAGGGCAGTCCCTCCTCCAGCTTTAGGCCAACCCAATAGCAGTCTGCACAAGGGCAGTCACTCCTCCAGATTCTCTGGTTTCTGTCCTTGGCAGGACACTCAACTCATAGTGCAACATAAAACACATTTCAAAAAGAAATGACACTTAAAACAAACTTAGACACAATAATCCCTTTCCATGTGACTATCTAAAATGCAGAGCTTTGTAATGCAGCCAGTTGTCGCTGTGGTATTGTGCAAACGCAAGTCCTATCCCCACCGCTGACAACCAATGTTAGAAATGGGATCTCTGGTTGGCTAAGGCGTGCGCCAAAGCCAGGCAGAGACCACCACTCTAGTCAGGGCAAGGGAGTTACACATCCCAGATAACCCCTGCTCACCCCCTTGGTAGCTTGGCACGAGCAGTCAGGCTTATCCCGGAGGCAATGTGTAAAGCGTTTGCGCAACACACCCACAGCAACAACATACTAGGCACACCACAAAAAGGAACTCCACACAAGGTTATATCAAAAATAGCCTTTGTATTATCATAACACATTAGAATAGTACTCACATAATATACATGGTGCCACCTGGCACTAGGTCATATTTACAAGGGAATTATTTACACCTGACAGGGCCAACTGGACCACTGTCAGAACCAGCACTAAAGCGAACTTAGTATAGGTAGTACTTATAATAAATGTAGAACACATCATGAACGTACAACCAGTAATCACTGGTAACCACTGTACTTAGCATCAGCCTGTAACATAAACTAAATTATGCACAGTATCACATCAGGCGCGAATTACATTCTGCGCCAACCTCATAAGCATAAATACGTTATGCAATCCTCTCATAAGTCTAAACACATTAGACCCTAACCTCCTAAGTATAACTCACATTAGGGGCGTAAAGCACACAGTGAAACATAATCTCACTAGCATAAACCATGATATGCAAAACAACCTCCTAATCACACACCACATTAGAGGTATAAACAGGGTGCGTAAAGCATGGTAAATGCATCACATTTCCCAGCACCACATTTTCACATTAGGGCCTGGCGCCCTATAAATCTAACTGTCCCCCTGGCCCACTGGCCATCTCACACGGGGCTCAAATTCCCTATGTCCAAAAGTCAGGGCGCGCTGCAAGGGCAGCGAAAGTCAAGGGTGCGCAACTGCGCAAACCTAAACGTAGCAGCTGCCCACTACTTGCTGGGCAGCTGGGAGAGTCAGGGGCCAAGGAGTGCCTCTCACTCCTAGCGCAAAAGGGCCCCCCCAGGAAAGAATGGCCTAAACGATGCAGCTGGCGCTAATTGCTGCGCAGCTGTAAATCAAGATGAGGCCTGGCACTCAATGTGCCCTTTGACTTGATATGTAAAACGTAGCAGCTGCCCTCTTAGCAAGCGGGGCAGCTGTAAGACTGGCCAAACTGGTAGGGACACGGGCCCTTGGAAACAAACCAGGCCCACGTTGGGGTGGCCCGCTACGGCGGCGCCACTGAGGCAAATGATCTGTGCCCTACTCTGGGACTCTAAATCTCAGCTTTGCCCCCACGGCACTTCACTGCGCCGAAAACAGACTGCGGGGAAAAGAGCTGGCACCTCGATGTAACTGGGGAGCCCCTCCTTCCCGGGGCTCCTCTCCAAGGACAATGCCCTACCACATTGCAGCTGCCCACTGTCAAGCGGGGCAGCTGTGACCAGCACCGACAACGGCCTCGGGGCACCACAAAGGCGCACATGGAGCTCCCCACTCACCGGACTGCAGGCAGGACTCTGCTGGTCTCCTCGGCGGGCAGCACGCGGGGCTCTCTCTCTCATGAGAGCCTCGCCGGGGATCCGGCGGCACTCGGTAGCTGCCACGTAGGCGGGGTGGGCTCCCGCCTGCCTTCACCCTCTCCTTCTGGCGCTGGGGCTCCCAACAGGTCACGGGAGCCCTGTTCACCACGCCGCACTCCTCGCTCTTCACCCGGGGACTTTCACCGACAGCACTACTGCCTAACTTCCGGCCCCGCCTACGTCCCAGGCGAAGTTGCCTGACTTCCGGTTTGGCGATCGGGGCCGCGGCGGTGATTTCGGTTCTCCTTTTCTTCGTGGTGGCAATGAGGGGTAGGCTCCCTCTTAATGTAAAAATCCATTAGCGGGGTGGGCTCCCGCGAAGAGCAGGCAAAACGCGGGGTGGGCACCCGCTCTTCCCACGCACTGTGAGGGAATCCCCACATCGGGATTCCCTCGGAAAGGATCGCAGCCCAGCGCTGCAAAGCCCACGCACTCCTGGGGAAATAAAAGTAAAGCGCCCTCAGGGCGCTAAAGATGCAGCGAGGTCCTGGGGGATGCCAAGAACAGCAGAAGGGACCCAAAAGAGAGTCCTTAAGGCATCAAGTGGGCAACTCAGGGCCCAGGGAGGCAAGCCCTCCTGGCAGCCCCCCCTGGGCCCCAACAGCAGCACGCCCCGTAGGAACAGCAACCAGGAACTGCACACCAAGAGTGAACATTTACATGGGGTCACAGCCCCTTCTTTTATACACCCTTTTCCTTTGTCTAAAGGTGTAGGGTTTAGGGAAAACCAGATGCAACTGGTTTGGGGGGAGCTTTGGAGCACTTTGTTTTGCTCAGCTCCTCTCTCCTTTCACAGGACAGGCTAGGGACATCAGACGCCCCACAGGGGGTGGAGCCAGCATTGTGGAGGGAAGGCACAGCCCTATTCAGGTCCCAGGTGCAACTCCTCCCTCCCATCTAGATGCAGATCTCCTATTCAGCCCTGCGCTGACTCATCCTGCCCCTCCTGGAGCCACACACACCTCCCAGCCCCTGTCACTCACAAGCCAGACATGCAATTCACATCAGGCAGGCAGACACAGAGCACTCATAAATGGCAACTTCTAAAAGTGGCACTTCTCCACTAGTCACAATAAATCTGCGCACACCATTGCGCAGCATTTATTCTCACGAGTTCGCACATACTAAACTCGCCCCTGCACTCCTCTCACACCAGGAATTACCATGGACACACATATCCCCCATGCATTCCTATGGGAGGGCAGGACAATCTCACCACACGCACTCAGCGCGCACGCACTTTACACTGGACCACAGTGCTAAAGTGCCCAGAGACTTAAAACTACTGACATACAAGGCAAAATGTTTAGGGGTGAACCGGCCAAAAAGGGCCAAGTCCAACACTGCATAATTACAATCTTCGTTCACAACTACTTTTTGATGCTTGATTAAAGTCAAGTGCTATCTTTTCATTTTCCTTCCAAGGGGAAAACTGACTGATTCATTATGCTTCAAGTCACAGTTAGAGGCACTTCCGTAAACCGGTGTCTGGCGCAGAGATGTATTACATTCAAAGATCTGTGTGATGCCATTCGAGGCAGCACGACATATCAGCATTGTAATTGTGGTCGCTGCCTGTTAATTTCGTACATGTTCATCTACCTGCTGTTGTGCACTTCTCAGCCACCACGAGGATTCCATTAGCTGTATTATTGACTGCTTCGAAGGGATATCATGTATACTTTTTCACACCATGCAGCCTTTGAAATTGATTGTGACATTTAGGCCTTATTCATCTGCTTCTCGCTAATCCAGCAGCGTGTTCCTCTTGATCTACTTGACTTAATGATTTCGATGGTTTTCTTTTGTTGTTTATCCATTTGATAGCCCTTGGCCTGGCTTTTTATCTTCAGAGAGCGCGGGCAGGAGCTGAGATGGTGGAAGCTGGCAGCTTTCTGCTTTTCATGTTTTGCCTGGGAATCTGCAGAGTAGTTTACCCGAGAAAATTTAATTATAAATGCGCATGCCCCTGTGCTTCTGCACTTCAGGAATATAATATATGTCATATTATTTACCAGAACTTAATTCGAAATAAATAAATAAAAAATTGCAGGAGTGCAAAGTTTTTCTTAGAAGCCCAAAGCCAGATTTGCTGAATGCTAGGATTGCTGAATACCGAAGCGACCTGGTTTTGGTACCATCTCATGCCTCTTGCGTGTGTCAACCTGCACTTCCTGCCTCTTGTTCTCATGCGTACAGGCTCTTTTTCATCCCAGCTTTCTCTCTGTGTCACTGTTTGGCTGTCTTTGTCTTCCTCATTCTTTCTCCCTTTTCTGATTTTCTCTGTATTGATCTGAGTCAAAGTCTGATGATGAAAAATAAGTTCTGGTGCTAAAGAAATGAGCGCAGGTACTTGGTACCTCCACTGGCAACCACCGCTACACATTGAGCACTGTTGTTTCATCAACACTTCCCATCTTCAATGTAAGTCAAAGGTGTCCGGCTGAAGATATTGAGTGAAATCCATATACACAATATAGGTGAAAGAAGTTTTTGCCTTTGCTATCTTGTGATTAATCTACTAACCTTCTTTAAAGGATGAATAAGCTGGCTCCATCTGTTCAGTCCTGCTCTCTCTTTTTTTTAAAATTTTGTTTTTATTGAGCAGAAACATAGATAAAACAGGGAATTAATGCAATCAATTTGATAAATAAGCGTCCCTGTATACATATTAAAATCGACACAGCCAGTATGTCTGAAGTGCAACATGCCAAATTTTACAATTATGTATCACTACATCAAAATTAACATGGGCTTCTATGCATAAATCTTTCCATAAAGTGCAATGTGCCATTTAACATCCAAATATGGTGCTATAGAATAAACTATACCATACTGTGAGGGACCCACCGGGGCCCCAAAAGGGTGGAGAGGTCCTCAAGCAAGAGGTAGGAAGGGACACATCCTCCCTATTCAATACATACAAAACGTAATGGGTGTCCCTTCAAAAGAACGCAAAGCGTTTCTTAAGGAAGAGGGGGGGGAGACAAAGATCTTTTTGTGTATGATGGTTATGTCTCCAGTGATATGCACTGGGAGGTCCTATAACAACTCTGGAACCAACCCGTAACTATGGGTGGGAGGGGAGAAAAAACCTTTTCTTTATACAGCCCTCACTCACTCTAGTAGTGACATGCTTCATCATCGGGCTCACCCCAACTCCTAAAGGTCGGGGTGGGCTCAACCATATTTCAGGGAGCACTTATGAAAAAGGTGTCTGCGGGCGTAACTTTAAAGATAAAATTCATCTCCCACTCCGAAAGGTATTCTTTATTGTTGGAGTGGGAGGGAAGAGTAAAAACACTATAGTAGGGTTTTAAGGATGTGATGGTCCTATGACCCTAAGCTAGACACCAACATGTTTCAGCCCTTTCTACCGGCCTAAAAAAGTCCAGGGCTTTCATCAGGGTGGGATGCGATGAGGTCACTTCCCCCAGAGACGTGAGTGCACTAGAGGTACGCTATTTGCAGAAGGCACATTTAGTAATCTTGTATGAACAAGTCTAATACTTGCCGCTGGTTTCCTAAGAAGATTTTCCTATAGGAAAGCGGAGACAAGGAAAACACATATTACAAGTTGTAGTATCGTGCTGTAGAATAACAAGGCGTGTTGTTGCCTGTAAACCATCATAGTGTAGTTCCCATTGGAGAAAATCCGTGGATGTGTTGAGTATTATCTGGGATTCACCCCAAACTGGACAGTGTTTCCAATCAGGTGATCACACGTGAGTCATGCTAATTCATACATCAAATCACATGCATGTCAGTTTTTCTCACATGCGCTATGGGTTACACACACATGCATTACTTATGTCACACTTAGCATACACATTTTGTGTTTATACATTTCTTCACACATATAGAATTACTTTTCTGATTGATTTAGGTAGTATGAGGCACTCACCCATAGTAAACAGGGCGTCTGTTCCTAAGGGGGCATAGGGGGGAGGCCTTGTAGTCACACACTATGGGTAAATGAAACAAAAATAGAGGAAAAGCCGAGTACCCTGTGAGAGCCGATGTTTAAAGATGAGGAATGTATGATGGACCAAGGCAGTCTAAATGAGTCAGCGTCTCGGTTCTCAAAGGGGATCAGCCACTTACTTCATCAAAGGTCCTTCCCAGCCGCAACCTACTTTGTGCTCTGCTCCCCTGCTTGTCCGAATTGCAAGTGGAGCCGGCTTGGTTAATACCTCTGTTGCGCGTGCCGCATCTGATGTGTGACAGGCGGACAGCCACACCTCTAGCTACAGAGAGCTTGGGTATTGGGTGCAGTGGGGGCTCAGCTCTCCTGACGGATTTTGTGTCCTCTCAGTTCTCCGATTAGTTTGGCCGACGCGCGAGGCGTCACGTAATCATCCATCTTGCGCGTCATTGAATTCAGCCGCGTGTCATTTTACAGAATACCATCGCACATTTTTCCATAGATGCTCGTAAGTGGGGATATAATCTGTATATTAAATGGTATCTCACTCCTATTTATGTTGGTCCGCCTGACGGCTGGAGCGCCCTTGTCAGTTTTCCAATAAGTTAAGTTTGATGCACGAGTCGGCACGCAAACATCTGTCTTACACATCACTGATTCGCCGCGTGTCATTTTACAAAATGCCATAGCATGCTTTTCCCATAGATGCTAGTGTATGGGGATATGACCTGCATATTAAAAAAGTATCTCACTCTTATTTGTGTTGGTAATTTATAGTAGTCTGATGCCGAGTAGTAAGGCGGTCGGGGAGTGATGTTTGTATCGATCGTGGATACCACATTCTATCCAGTTTTACTGCATTACAGTTTCTTACTCTGATTTTTTACACACAAAATATAATAGTGGGGTTACCACATCGTTTAAGTGGCCCATAATAAAGGCGATTGAGTGATGGCCCTAATGGTGTGCTTTTTTTGTAAATCAGGGATACCATATTTGTTCCCTGTAGGTTTTTTGGGGAAAGGAAAGGATTCAGCTCGTTCTGGGATACTCACATCCGTTGGGTGGAGATCGTATATTTCCCTTGGTTCTGGCAGTGTTGTTGAATACATATGTATGAGATCTGTAGTTATGTCATGATACCTGTGTGAAACCTTGATAGTGTTGCTATCTGTTAAGGTTGTTTAGTTGGTTCCAAGGTATATGATCATTCAGACCCCTAATGTGTGTTTGTAAGCGATGCACCCACCTTTGTTCTTTCAGGAGAGGTGTCTTAAGTGCCTCATTTTGTGATGTGACTTTTTCTATGATAGTCCACTGCATGTCAGTCTCTGAATGATTGATTTCCAAAAAACGGGATGTAAGTCTGGTGTTAGTTCTCTTGCATCGGATGGTGCTTCAGTGTTCGCTGATGCAGGTTTTTATTTTTCTGGTGGTCATCCCTATATATTTCAAACCACATGGGCAGCTAATCATATATACGACATTTGCGCTGTTACCGTTTGTGTGCGACCTCTGTTCCCATGGGGTTCTGAGGCCCAGATCAATGGTCCCAGTGTGTGATGTAAGGGGGCACACAGAACAGTTGCCGCATGGGAAATGGCCCTTGACCGGTGGAAGGTTCCAAAGGGTGTTTTGTCTTTCTGTTCTTCTGCTGGTAGTGTTGCTGTGGACCAGTCTGTCTTGGATACTTCGGTTCCTTTTAAATGAGAACATGGGTTTCTCAAAATCCAGTTGATTTGACGTGAGTATGCGCCAGTGTTTTTTGATAGTCTGTTTCACATAATTGGAGCCTTTATTGTGGTGACACATATTAGGTTGGTATTCTCCGGTTTGTTGGTTTTCTCCAAGTGGCTTTCCCTGGGGATGTTGCTTACTCTCTTCTTGGCTTTATTCACAATACGTTTGGGGTATTTGCGGTTCTGGAGTTTTTCTGATAGGTTCTCCGCCTCCTTTTTGTAGTCTTCTATCCTGGAGCAGTTGAGTCGTATGCGCATGAATTGCCCTACTGGTACATTCTCTCTGAGTGCTATAGGGTGTGCACTTTCGAAGTGTAGGAGGCTGTTTCGGTCTGTAGGTTTGGTGAACAAAGATGTGCTGAGTTTCCTATTGTCAGCGATGATGCTGACGTCTAAGAATGATACCTTGGTGTTGTTGTGTGTCATAGTGAATTTGAGGAAGGTATTTCTTTCGTTTAGCCAATCATTGAAGGAATCCATAGTGGGGTTGTTAGTTTTCCATATGACCAGGATATCATTGATATATCTAATCCAAAATCGTAGCTGGTTGGTATTGGTCCAGATGTTGTGATCTTCAAACCATCCCATGTATAGGCAGGCCACGCTTGGGGCAAAAGTACTGCCAATTGAAGTACCGTGGCATTGCAAATAGATCTTGTCCTCGAAGGTAAAGAAATTCTCAGTTAGTGCCAATTTGGCCAGTTGCATGATCCAGGTGATTGGTGCATTCTATTTCCACTCTTGGGTAAGTAAAAGGTCTTGAATTACTTTTAGGCTCTCCTCTTGAGGAATACTCGTATAGAGGGCCTCCACATCAAGGCACATCAGTGTTTCGGTATTTGGGTCAAATGCCGTGTCTCTCAGAATGGTTAGGAGATGGGTGATGTCCTTCACATAGGATTTTGCCGTGGTAACTAGTGGCCTCAGGTACCAGTCTACAAATTGTGATAGGGGTTCTAGAATAGACCCGATTCCAGAAACTATGGGTCTACCAGGGGGAGGAGTTTGTCCCTTGTGTATTTTTGGGATCATGTAAAATCGTGGGGTCTTGGTTCCTTTGTAGTTAGAAATTCTCTCTCTTTTTTGTTGATCCAACTTCTCTCGCTGGCCTCTTCTAGTAGTAGTTCAATCCTGTCTTGAATGTTTTTTGTTGGGTCAATGCAGAGGATGGTGTAATTTCGTTCATCCTGTAGTAGTAGTAGGCATGCTGTCCTGTAATCCTCCTTGTTCTGAATCACAGTGGTGCCCCCTTTGTCCGTGGGTTTAATTACATTGTTGTCTCTTGTACTCAGGAGTTTGAGCTGATTCTCGTTTAGAAAGGTTGTGAAACATACTAGATGTGGGTTGGTATTTCTCGATGACTTTAATAACCGCTTCTTCAAACGTCACAATCTCGGGGGGGATCATGGAGGAGGGCGGGCTGAAGGTTGATCTTTTCTTCAGATCTGTGAAGCCTTCTTCCGTTACTGGTTCAGGGTTGTTCATAAAGAAAGCCCTAAGTCAGATTTTCCTAAAAAAATTCCGCAAGTTCACATCTAGTAGTGAATTTATCCATTTCCATTGTAGGGACAAATCCTAGTCCCTTGTTGAGGAACCTTTGTTCGTCGTCTGACAGTGGTTCTTTTGACAGGTTAACTACCATGTTTACTGGTAGCAACACTATCAAGGTTTCACACAGGTATCATGACATAACTACAGATCTCATACACATGGGAAATATATGATCCCCACCCAACGGATGTGAGTATCCCAGAACGAGCTGAATCCTTTCCTTTCCCCAAAAAACCTACAGGGAACAAATATGGTATCCCTGATTTAGAAAAAAACACACAATTAGGGCCATCACTCAACCGCCTTTATTATGGCCCACTTAAACGATGTGGTAACCCCACTATTATATTTTGTGTGTAAAAAATCGGAGTAAGAACATGTAATGCAGTAAAATTGGATAGAATGTGGTATGCACGATCGATAAAAACATCACTCCCCGACCGCCCCACTACTCGGCATCAGACTACTATAAATTACCAACACAAATAAGGGTGAGATACCTTTTTAACATGCAGGTAATATCCCCATACACTAGCATCTATGGGAAAAGCATGCTATGGCATTTTGTAAAATGACACGCGGCTAATCAGTGACGCGTAAGACAGACATTTGAGTGCCACCTCGTGCATCAAACTTAACTTATCGGAAAACTCACATGGGCGCTCCAGGAGTGAGATACCTTTTAATATGCAGGTGATATCCCCACATACGAGCATCTATGGAAAAACGTGCGATGGTATTCTGTAAAATGTCACACGGCTGAATTTAGTGACACGCAAGACGGACGTTTATGTGCCGCCTCGCGCGTCGGCCAAAAAATCAGAGAACTGACAGGACGCAAAAGCCGTCAGGAGAGCCGAGCCCCCCACCACACCCAATACCCAAGCTCTCTGCAGCTAGAGGTGTGGCAGTCCGCCTGTCACACATCAGATGCGGCGTGTGCAACAGAGGTATTTAACCAAGCCAGCTCCACTTGCAATTCGGAAAAGCAGGGGAGCAGAGCACAAAGTAGGTTGCGGCTGGGAAGGACCTTTGATGAAGTAAGTGGCTGATCCCCTATGAGAACCGAGGCGCTGACTCATTTAGACTGCCTCGGTCCGTCATACATTCCTCATCTTTAAAAGTCGGCTTTCACAGAGTACTCTGCTTTTTCTCTCTTTTTGTTTCATTTACCCATAGTGTGTGACTACAAGGCCTCCCCCCTATACCCCCTTGAGAACAGACACCCTGTTTACTATGGGTGTGTGCCTCATACTACCTAAATCAACCAGGACAGTAATTGTATATGTGTGTGAAGAAATGTATAAACACAAAATGTGTATGCTAAGTGTGACATAAGTAATGCATGTGTGTGTAACCCACAGCACATGTGAGAAACGCTGACGTGCATGTGATTTGATGTATGAATTAGCATGACTCACGTGTGATCCCCTGATTGGAAACACTGTCCAGTTTGGGGCAAATCCCGCATAATACTCAACACATCCACGGATTTTCTCCAAAGGGAACTTCACTATGATGGTTTACAGGCAACAACACGCCTTGTTATTCTACAGCACGATACTACAACTTGTACTATGTGTTTTTCTTGTCTCCGCATTCCTATAGGAAAATCTTCTTAGGAAACCAGCGGCAAGTATTAGACTTGTTCATACAAGATTACTAAATGTGCCTTCTGCAAATAGCGCACCTATAGTGCACTCACGTCTCTGGTGGAAGTGACCTCATCGCATCCCACCCTGACGAAAGCCCAGGACTTTTTTAGGCCGGTAGAAAGGGCTGAAACATGTTGGTGTCTAGCTTCACATCCTTAAAGCCCTACTATAGTGTTTTTACTCTTCCCTCCCACTCCAAAAATAAAGAATACCTTTAGAAGTGGGTGAGGAATTTTATCTTTAAAGTTACGCCCCATACACCTTTTTCATATGTGCTCCCTGAAATATGGTTGAGCCCGCCCAGACCTTTAGGAGTTTGGGTGAGCCCGATGATGAAGCATGTCACTACTAGAGTAAGTGAGGGCTATATAAAGAAAAGGGTTTTTCTCCCCTTCTGCCCATAGTTGCGGGTTGGTTCCAGAGTTGTTATAGGACCTCCCAGTGCATCTCACTGGAGACATAACCATCATACACAAAAAGACCTTAGTCTCCCCCGCCTTCCTTAAGAAATGCTTTGCGTTCTTTTTAAGGGACACCCATTACGTTTTGTATGTATAGCTATAGATTAAACTTCAATGCGAACTTGCCAAACTGCAACCAGTCACAATCTAATACTATGCTTACCAACCCTGATGATGCTATAGTGCAGTGCTGAAGTGCTAAAGTGTGTTATTTTTTGTGATTTTTTATTCTAATAGAAGCTTCGCATTACCTTACAGCCCTACTTTACTGGAATAATCTCTAGCTTTTCCATATATTTCCATACATTAGTAAATCTTTTGTTAGCACCAACCCTCTTAGCATATGCTTCTTCAAATTTCCTACTGCGTAACTTTTTATTAAACCATTCTGGAAAAGTGGGTATTTTAGGGGACCTCCAATTCTGAAGTATCAGAGAACGCGCAACAAGAGAAGCAATTGCTATGAAAGTCCCCTCCCCTCTTGATGTTACTAGGTTTTGTCTCTGACTCGCAATACCAAAAAGTGCTACAGCTGCCTCAGGCTCCAGTCTTTTCTGTAATCCACGACTTAGAGCAGAAAAAATATTTTTCCAAAATTGTCCTAGCTTTGGGCAGGTAAAAAGAATGTGGAGCTGCCTCCCTCGCCTGCTAACTGGCAGCGGAAACATCTATTCTCTAGTTCCGGACGTATCTTATGAAGAGCTTTGTGGGTATAGTACGCCATCCAGCGTGACAAAAAAGCCATTCTTTTAAAATTAGCCGCTCTTAAGGCCTTACTACCCAGTTGTGAAATGACTTGCCAGTCCTGATTTGAGAACATGCATTGTGTCTCCTGGGTCACTTTTTCTAAGAATTAATTAACCACCATTGGCTCCCCTTGGGCCCGTAAAAGGCAATACCAATTTCCCACCCCTCTTAACTTTGCTCTGAATAGAGTAACCACGAGTGGAGTTGGGCCAGAACTAGACAGAAGACAGTACTTATAGGTGTAAAACATGGATATATTCAAAGAAAAAAGAAACTTGCTCCGTTCTCCAGACCTGGCTTGGACCTCTTGCCAAGTAATACCTCTTCCGCAAACTAAAAAGCGCCCCAATTCTTCAAAGCCACATGTATTCCAGGACCTTAGATGGCTGCTCTGTATTTGGAGGCCCAGGCTTTTACATTCTGCTAGTTCTAAGTAATAAAGCCCTGTGGTCTTTTCTATGGTTTGGGTAGGTATGGGATTCCCCCCCAGGTAATAAACATGTTATGTAATATTTATCAAGGGGTACAGGCACAGGTTTTTATTAACACTAACCTGGCAGGGATAGTTAACGTCAACCGGGAGACCTGGCAAGGGTGCCCTCTGTCCCCCGTGCTTTTTACCTTTTTTATTGAACCCCTGGCTACCAGAATTCATAGCAATGAGATGATAAAATCTCCCATATTAGGAATGGCAAAATTAAAGCTGTTCGCGGACAATATTATCCTTTATCTTAGTCCGGAAAGACAGAATATTGAATAAACACTAGCAGAATTTGGACAATTTTAATTAATTGGAGGGTATAAAATTAATCATAACAAGACTGAAGTTTTAACAATTAATAGCTCGAGTGATTTTCTCCCCAATAATCTTAAACATCAAGCCCTTACTTCTAATCCAATTCGATATTTAGGGATATACGTCACTAACTGGTATACCGAAATTTATAAACTCAATTATGTAGCTATGCAGGGAAAAAGTAAAAAAGCTGCTAGAGGAGTGGTCGTTACTACCACTCACATTTGTTGGCCGTGTTGCCCTTATAAATATGTCCATTTTACCTTTACTTGTTCTTCTTTTTACAAATGTCCCTATAAAAATCAATATGACCTATTTTAAAGAGTTGGAAACGATTTTTAGAAAGTTTGTTTGGAGTAAGAAGGCACCGAGGGTAAAACTCTCAGTGCTCCAACTTGACGTTAATCAGCGCGGGCTTGCACTTCCCCAAGTTCAAACATATTATGAAGCAGCCTTTTTAGACCTGATATTCGTTTAGTTGACTGCAAGGGATCTGTTGATAATTTTTTCTTGGACAAAATGGTGCAGGAAGCTGGATCGCAGATTCTGGTATTCCTAAAAACAGCCAAACTCCCCCAAACAACTAGGTATAAGACTTTGCAGGAATATACTTTTAGACTCCAGACTTTTTATTCCAGTCCTGCTCTCTTGTCGGTCTTCCGATGGTTCTTTTTAGCAGCATGAAAGTGTAAAGGGGAGTAAAATTTCGTAAATCAATTAAGATACAGTGTAACACAAGAAAGGCTACACAAGAACCCAAGTCGACATCCAATTGAAGGTTAGCCAAATGTATTACAAATTCAGAAATAGTTGGACATACACGAATCTTAGCATAAGAGTATAAAAATACAGGGGAAACAGAAGGAATCCAAATCTTCTGAAGATATTCACTTGGTGCAACATGAAAGGACAATAAGTTCTATGACGATTATGCAAGAAATGAGAAAGCAAATGTTCAGGTCCCCCTGCATTTTAGGTATGCAGCATTTAGTCCTAACTCTCCCTACTCTAACTCCAGAGGTGGCATCCCTAAATTAGCATGTAAGCAGAGGATTTGCAAGAGGAAAATGTGTCAGTGTGTAGAGACTTCCTAAGAAGTCACTCCACCATAAGATGGGTCTGAGGCATGAAGCCACCAGCAAGTAAGGGAGCAGATTTAGCACTCAGGTTCTCTCCATTAGGAAGGCAAGCAGGAAATGGGGTGTCTGTCCCTCTCTACAATGCATCGTATACTCAAAATTGTATTCAGCAAATGTCCGATAATGCTTTTTTTACACGTACTCTACAGTGGGCTCAGCCACAAAACATTTCCATGACGTCGACTCTCTTCACGGCCTTCTCCATGTATGCCCCTCTGTAGCAGTTCGTCCTTGGTCTTCTCCCTTTCTCCCATGTGAAAACACCTCCCTCCACCTTATCTTCTCCAGGCCAAGCTAACTGTAACTCCTTCATTCTAATAGAACAATACCCCTACTCTTCATTAGCAAATGTTGTCCACCTGAAATGCAAACATGGAAGAGAACGCTTTCTACGAAACTCGCATTAAACATTTGTTTCAGAAACGAGGACTTTTCAAAATGTACTGCAGGTATAGGCCTGCGACTTAGGCTAAAATAAGGAACTCACCATGCTGTTTACATTAGAAATTACATAAAACATTGGCGTTCAATAGGAATATTTCCCCTGACTACATTAATATGTATATTGCATCTACATCATTAGTCTAGGAAGCGTCCAAACACAGTTGATACATCACTGAATAACATTCTCTAATGGGGCTTATAGAAACGAATTCCATTGATTAAATTTTCAGCACAAGTTCTATGCGTTAATAATTAGCTTTACATTGGAACGCATTCATTTTGTAGGAACATGTTTGTTGATTCACGTTTCTCTAACATCTAAATTTCTCTCAGAACATTAAATAATATGTGAGTGCATTCTACAAGCAATTACCCTGCACTCCTAACAGGTACCCCATGTGGGATTCTAATTTTCCACTTATCAGGGCCTTGGGAGAACTGATCAAGTTTAATTTTGAAGTTCGTGATACATTAGCTGCATATGTTGAATGTTTTCCACTTTTTGGGTGCTTTGCTTTCAAATATCAATAATTCATATTCTGGAATTCTACATGCTATATGATTTGTCTGTAATCATGTGGGCATAGCTATGATATCAATACTCACAACGTAACTCATGATTACTTTGCTTTTCATAAACTAGCAGAGACCTACTGTCGACCTCAGGAAATTGACTGATATGCTGGTTGTCGATATTGTGCAGTTCACCTGTTGCTTTTTGGCAATGGTTTGTGGGCCTCCTAATACTGACAATTATCTAGACGTCCCTATTTCAATGTAATTTTAAGCTGAAAATTACACAAAGCTAACACAGGATGTGTAAACTTTGATGACAAAGCAACAATGGAAGAGAGAAAAGCAGATGACAAGCTAGTAGTGAACCCCCCAGCCACATATGGACCAGGCTCAGCCACAAGCATGCTGCAGTAGCAGATAAGCAGGGACAAGTAGGCTTAAATGTTGTACAGCTGCTTACGCACTCATTGCACAGCACTGGTAGAAATTTGGAAGGTAATTATTTTTTCAACAGTTTCCTGCTGGTAAAAGGAGTCCTCAGGGCTGTCACTTGAATATGTTTATAATTGTGCATTTGTAAACCCTTCACATAGTGACACGTGTGAGCTCCTAAATGACTGCTAGGAGTTCTCATGAAAAGGTAAGACTGTGACAGATTACTGTGGAAAGTCGTGGAGACCTGCACCTGTTTAAGGGTGTAAAATTATACATGAAGGTTTCTGATTTTTCTTTGGGATTTTGGACCTTTACTGCATTCATCACACAGATGTGTCACTTTACATCATCCTTAGAACATTTCCAAATACTAGCAAACAATTTCTCAGGATGTTTTGAAGATAGGTGCATTTTCCCGAAATAGACTGAGATTTCAGTGGTAAGAATTTTGATTCTTATAAGACTTCTCTCACATTCCTGTGTCATTAAAGTGCATGTGTGCTCCATTTCACGTAGATTTGCATTGGCTCCCTTGGGGGTAGAAAACATATCAATCAAGGTGTGAGATTTACATCCACACTCCCAAGCTGTGCACTACTTTGCTGAAGAGTCTTTGATCAGTCCTATTGTCTTTTAAAATCTTTCTTCTTACAAATAGCCTGAGCAGGACTGGTGATTGCGTCCATAGTGCGATACCTATGCTCATTGTTTAGGACTTTCCTATTGTTGGCAGTCATGTTCCTGGACTCCCTGAGAGGGAATACGAGCTCTTATCCTCTAGTATTTATGGATTGGAGACTCAGGGCCTGATTCACAAAGGTAAACGTACACGTTGGTGTAAGTTTATAATTGTTTTCTATTCACAAAGGTATTTTACTAGCAGTGTCTTTACAACTGCGGAGTCTCCACACATAAAAAGATAGGACAGTCCTATCTTTTTATGTGAGGAGACTTCACAGTCGTACAGATACTACTAATAAAATACCTTTGTGAATAGCAAACAATTGTAATCTTACACAAAAGTTTAAGTTTGCCTTTGTGAATCAGGCCCACAGTATACAACCCGACTGACCTCGGAAGAAAAATGGCAGGAGAACCACAAGACCCCTGCAGCTTCTAGAGTTCATTCCCATTCCAGGAATCAATAAAGAGTGCTTTTGTGTTATTGGTACTATGATAGACATTGCCATTTGATGGTGTTATGTATTGTTATTTCAATTCATATTTATTCTGGTAGTCTAGTTGTTAAAACAAATTGGCAACAGTAAACATTCTAATCCAATATATGTATCCTTTCAAACCTTAAAAACACATTGCACAAAAATCACAGACTCTGCATCGGAAAGTCAGAAATGTTATAATAATATGCTTACAGCTATGGTTTATGAACAATTAGATTTTTCCTGAAATTCACATAGAACTTAGGTAGCACTTTTTGGAAACTGTTGTATATTTCCAGGAGTACACTAGTCTTCATGTAGAATACATAGCAAGTCTATATTTCTGCCTGTGTTAAGGCAATACAAAATTGAAATTACATTGGTAATTAATTTAAACTATTCCTCATAGTGTAGGAACCGATGTTCCTACCACCCTGGATATAGGCTTAGTCGTGCCCCTGAAAGGAATACATCTGTGATTTAGAAGGTTTTTGGCTAACATTTGTGAGTAATAACAAATGTAACATTTTCAGAGTTCTCTTTTCCTATGGCAAGTACTACATCTAGTAAGAGCTTCAATCTGACTATGTGAGCAAATTGTTCCCCATAGAAAACAGGAATTTAAGTGGGAATAAGTTAATTTACGAGAGCAAATTTAATAAATGTGTGTGAAGAATATGTGCCTATAATTAATGGCATGTGTGCACCTATTTGTCAGATAGGTGTACTAAAACATTTTTGAATCTTGCCAACAATACCCATCTCTACTCATAGAATCATTGCCTTTCAATAAAAGAAAAAGAAAATCCATGGATCAGGGGATTAATATTTCACAATAGTTTAAGTTCTTTTCATGCTTTTACTTACCCTTCATTACAGTCTTTGGGCCTGATTCACAAAGATAAACGTACACTTTTCTGTGGGTTTAGAATTCTTTGCTATTCACAAAGGTATTTTATGAGTGGTATCTATGACTGCGGAGTCTCTGCACTTAATAAGATTGGGCTGTCAGGCCATTCAAGCACCGTTGGTGGAGTATGAGGCTTACATTTGCATATTATGTACAGTTTGGCCATGGCGAGGGATACCATAGCTTACTGTGGGTAACCATTTCTTACTGTGGGTAACCATATCTTACTGTGGATGTTTGTGCCTGCCACCCCTTCTGTGTCATGTAGAACAGCTGATTTGGCATATGGTTGGAAGACTCCCAATAGGGAGCGAGCCAGAATCCTCCAGACCTCATCCCAATATGTTTGGCATGACCATAAAATGTGATCGATTGCAGTTCTCCACATAGCTAGCAGCATATTTGGGACAATTCCCACCCTCTTGAGATTATTAGCAGTCCAATGCCAGTGGTGCAGTATCTTGAAATATCCCAACTTCAATCTTGCTTCTCGAAGGCGTCTGTCATGAGTTGATAGCAATTGTGCAAAATCCTCTCAAGGCAGTCTTTCTGGGTAAGAGCTGACCACTTATGCTTGAGCTGAATTCTAGTGGGTTTCGAATAGAGGTCCTCTAAAATCAAACTGCATAGATCAGATACCAACTTCTTGTATACACCCACTTCTGTAGGTACATATGGACAGAGGAGGATTTTCAGCCATCTTGAATCTCTGCAGTTTGTTTCTCGGACAATTGGTCAGTTGAATATACTCAAAACAAAACAAACCACAAAGGAGCCCTCGGGTCTAAAAAGGAAAGAAGTGTCAGCTGACGAAGAAGGCGTCCCTTTAAAGGACGGTTTCCCTCACCCAACAGAGGTGGTATGCTTCATCATTGGGGAACTTCCTCGCACCATGAAGCCTAGTCATGGTGCGGGCTACAATCCCCTCACTGAGAGAAAGGAGCTCAGGGATGTTGCGATCTTGCTCCGACTGAGCATCTTGGTTCTTTCTGCACAATAGCGCTGTTGCGATTTAGACTACGTGATGCTGACACACCAGACATTTATAGGTACATTTATCTTACACTGCACATAAACTGAAACTACTTTTTGACATCTAATGGAGAGATCACTCCCATTTTAGACTGAGCTTTTCAATTTTCTGCTATCTACTATTCGGACAGTGATTTGGTCTCCATTTTAACCTTGCTTGTTGTTACACTCCTACATTATATGAATTGGTAATGTCTCTACCTTTACCAGACAGGTTGGAGACGTGCCTGTACCTTGAGGACCTATGCCAAGGACAGCTGAGGCACTATACCTGACTACTGCAGGTAGGTGCCCCTCTCTAGACATCATTTGATGGTGTCTTGTAAACTAGACTTTTAAATTCTTGTAGTCCACACCGACAGGGTCTCCTCTGGGTGGTCGTTGGGAGATTGTTGGTTCCCACTACACATATGTATGAAATAATTGGGTTTGATACATTGTACTCTCAATATGTTAGTAGTTGGCTGTGTTGAGATCTGTCAAAATTCCCAAAACTGCACAGTACGTTGTTTGTGTTCCCTTACAGACACCACCAGTGAATCCACCATCCTTCTTACCTTGGATCACTGGTTTTGTATTTAATTGATATACTGTTTTTTCATACTTTCTTTTGTATATATCACCTTCACAGCAGTGGCTTAAAACTGGATCCTGAAGAAAGCCACGAAACTGGCTAGGTCATTGGCTGAAACATGTTGATCTTATCATAGTACGACTGGGTCTAATGGTTCTGGTCGTATCCTCTGTTTTTTTTAATCCTAGCACATGGTAGCCTGAATAAAGACATGGTGAACCCTGTAGCTAGTTTTAACTCACTCAATCACTTGCACTGCATCGCACACCACATCTTGTAAGCTCGCATTGGGTTTTAGTAATAACCCCTCCTTCATACCTCTGCTGGGTGAGAGACACCGTCCTTTAAATGGACGCCTTCGTCACCGACACTTCTTTCCTTTTTAAACCCGAGGGCTCCTTTGTGTTTTGTCTATTGTATTAGGGGAGTTCGCCCACGCTGGTCTTTAAACCTCCGCTGGCCTCCCTTTTGTGTTGCCAGTTGAATATACTGCCAAAGCTAAATATTTCCCTAGCCAAACTCTTCTCTTAATGTGCGGAAGTCTTTCAGTTGCCCATGTGATATAAGATAATGAAGAGCTGTGATTCTGTTAGAGGACCACTCAGGCCAGTGAGAAGGTAAGTTGTACATTTCTAAGAAGGTGTTGAAGAAAAAGGGGGCTTCCAGTTGTAAACCATCATTCTGTTTCAATAGGGGGTAGGTGGTCTCCCAACAGTTGATCGAAGATAACAGTATCAGGTTCAAAGGGTTAGCTGACTCTGCATTTTTCCTATATACAGGAAGATAAAGTCATAAGGATATCGTCAACATAAAGCATACGTTTCAGCTCGCCCGCTGGGGTCTAAATTTCCAGCTATATGCCTGTCTTTTCTGATGGCAATAGCCAATGGCACCAAGGCAATAGGACATGATGGGGGGCCGGGGACATCCCTGGTTTGTCCTTCGTCCTTTTGGGATCGTGTCACTGGGAAAGCAATTGTAGTTAACTTGTGCTGTTTGGACCCTATGAAGCATGTGGACCATCCACAGAAAATGTTATCTGAATCCCATCCTGGCAATAGTTCTGAAAAGATAATCCTACTCTACTTGGTCAAAGACTTTCTCCGTATCAAGGGAGATGGCTAATGCCTCTGTATGAGCATTCCGAGTGCACAGGTGTATGAGCGTCCTCAAATGATTCCTGGGAGACCTGCCATGAACAAAGCCCATGTGATCCATATAGGGTATCACTTTCTTGAGTCTATTTGTAAGAACCTTTGCCATAATTTTAACATCGTAGTTCAAAAGTGAATTTGGTCTGTAGTTCCAAGCCTGGAGGGAATCTTGTTCAGCTTTTGGAATGAGCATTATATATGCTTTATTAAATTCTGAATTTAATTTACCAGAATATGTGGCTTCCTTGTGGACCTTGTTCAGGACTGGTATTGTCAATCTTGCACAGGATTTATGAAAGTAGATGGGGAAGCCATTGACTCCGGGCACCTTCCCAGACAGCATGTTCTTAAGAGCCTCAGCGATCTCTTCTCAGGTAAAGTCTTGGTCAAGATCAGATTGAAGAGTTGCCTCTATCCATGGTAGGAGCAAATTATCCACAAAGTTGTCTTCCACCATGGTGTCCACCAGAACCTCTCATGAGTATAGTCTGGTGTTGTAGGATGCAAATTCATTTGTAATGGCTAGAGGGTCCATGAGTAGCGAACCTGTGGATCTGTTAAGTGCTGGTATTGGCAATGTCATTTCCCTTTGCTTTAGTCGCATCACTAGGAGCCTTCTGGCCTTCTTACCATGTTTGCAGTTTTGGAAGGTCAGCAGAGGGAGAGAGTCAGTAATGCCATTGAGTATCTAGAACCTCTTGGCCAAGGGATATTTTTTGTGGCCTTAACCATTTCTGTCTCCTGCTGGAGTCTTGGAAAAGCCTGCCTCTCATAAAGGTTTTCTCTGCCACCCAAAGAGTTTGTGACAATGTGACCGAACTTTCATTAACCTCCAGCTACTCCCTTATCACATTGCAGAGTTTCTTTTCCTCCTCTACGCATTTGTAAAATAAGTAGTTCTTTCTCCATGTTCTTGCTTTAGAGATATTTAAGCTTAAGTCCAGAGAAATTGTTATGGGTGCATGGTCCAATATTCCCAAAGCTCTTATATTACAGGCAATCACTTTTGGAAGCAGTCTAGAATTATAGAGTAAAAACTCTATTCTCGACTCAGTTCTGCGATGGCAAGAAAATAATATTTATTCCCTACTTGTACGGTGGGTCCATGGATCTTTCAAGCCGTGATCCTGGATCAGATCTCTCACCATGTTTCAATCTATATTGTAGCTAAGATCTGTTTTACCAGAACTCTCCAAGACAGGATCTAATGCATCATTACAGCCTCCTTCAATCAACAGTTGTGTTTGACCGAATTTAGCACAGAGTCAGTTAAGTCTGGACAGGAAGGTCCCTCTGTGAGTATTGGGGGCATATTCGGACCCTATCACAATCAGTGTTTCTGAATGATCAGTTTCACAAATGCAAATCTCCTGTCTTTATCTGTCCATGTTTTCAAGATCCTTGTTTGTAAGCGTTTACTAAGCAAAATTGCTACTCCTCTCTTTTTATGAGAGATGTGGGATTGGTATGTGTTGGGATCTTGGTTCTTTGTTTGAGATCCAGCTGAATAGAGGAAGTTCCCATCCCGGTCTCTCTTGAGTTTGACTGATTCCTCCTTAGTTAGGTGTGTTTACTATAATAGGCCAATGTCGGATTTCCTGTCTGCCTGGGAGGCAAGGGTATCGCTTGACAAATAACAATAGGCTATTAACATTGAGAGATCATATATGGAGGCCCCTGGTAATTGAAGCAATGAGATTTAATGTGATTTAATAGGTGATTGTATGGTTACGTATGTTAGGAAAACATAAATATATGTGGACAGAACTGATCAATGACCCTCTTCCTCAGGAATTTTAAACTTGACGGTTCAAAAACTGGGTGTGCTGGTCCATCGCATATTGTACAGTAGAGGTGTTAGAGTGGCAAGTGCACCCATGCTTATGTAAGATGATTCAGTTTATGGTTTAAGTGCTGATCTACACTCTCTTATGCATATTGTTGTTTGCTCAACTAATGTGTCCCTTTGTGTATCTTTGGGATGTGAAGGCCTGTGTTGTCATATAAATAGTCAGCTGAGAAGGTTATCTCATTGTTATCATAATGGAACACGGGCCATGAGTCTTACTGGCGGTGAGAATATGACGTGTGTGTTGATGTTTAAGGTGACAGGCAATTTGTTGGAAAAATGGTGCCTCCTTCTGAAGAAATGTACCCTCTGGATTTGCAGCGGGGGGTCAAACTTTATGCCTGTTATTTTTGGTATAATGTCTCTCAGATATTGTGGGATACTAGTCCCTTTGTCCAGCTGCAGAAGGCCAAAAATACATATATTATTCTGCCTGCTTCTGTCTTTTAGGTCAACAACCCTCTTCTATGATTCCATATTTATATTTCCCAGTCTGCTGCTACTGATAGCCTGGTTGCTAGATCATCAATGCGTTTTTCTGCTGACAACAACTGCAACTTGAACCCTGCCATTCTTTTATTGATCAGTTTCAGGTCCCTATTTGTGGCTCTGGTAGTTTCAACAGTTTCTATTAGCAACTTGATGCTTTTCAGATCTGCCATTCATGATTCTAAAGTTGCAGCAGCCATATTGGCTACAGGATGTTGTTTTGCAGTTTTCTTTGCTCCCCCGGCAACTACCTCTTAATAAAGATGCTATGTGTGCTGCTTTCAAATGCCATCTATCAACTCTCTGTGGTGGCACACAGTGTGGGTACACTTGCAGTCAAAGGAACATGGAGAATATCATTGCAGGTTCCAAAGAGAATAAAGAAGCTTTGAAATGAGGGGCGCTGACATATGGGTAGCCTCCTTTTTAGAGACCTTTTTTGCCATTCATAAGAAATCAATGTTATAAGTAATAGGACTAGTAGGTGGCACTGATTTCATATGCTGGATGACCGTATTTTTGTGTTGAAGATGTTGGTGCCTGATAGGGTTGTTGATGCCATCCAAGTGTGGTGAGCCTCATCCAAAATGGCTGCCTCAGAGCCAACTGAAAGGAGGGGGCTGCAAAATCATCGGACCCCAGAGGAGCCAAACAGCGTAACCAGCTCTGCTGCACGATTGTCAGTTTCCAAGTCTCACCAGGTACATAGCCAGCACACATGGGAAGGCAGGTAGATCTTTTCCAGAGTGGGCAGTACCGTACTACGACATCCCATCCCTGCGAGGTGGATTGCTGGGTCTTCAAAATCAGCAGTACTAACAAGTCCTCTGTTCGGTGTTGACGTTCAAATGTACCAGGCTTCAGCTAGAATGTTAGATGTTTGTCCCCAGCTGCACGCTAGGCCCACTGTAGTAGGATGGTAAAGGGCTCTTGGTGTCAGCAACTCAGCGTTGGTGTATAGATCCTCACTGCTATATCACAGTAGAAATGGGTATTGGGTTTTTAACATGTTCACTTTGCTAGATCTCGTGAACTTGACCCAGGGAGACCACAAGGTTGTGCCAGCTCCTTCCAGAAAGGAAAATGGCCCAGGAGCTCACTCACAAGCTGGACATCTTGCTCGATGCCATGCCCACGCCATCATTAGATTTAATACATCATCCTGTCACATGTCACAGAGTTTTAAATAGTGTTCAGCCTATTCATTATACAATCATAGGTTTTGAGTGTCTGTATTGCATTTCTACCCAATTTCATCACTATTTGCCAGAGTAATTGTAATAGTCATATTCCAGTGCCTACTATATGTATACCAGTGAATTGTCCAGAGTAAAACAAAATAAAAGATGTACTGTTAAGATAAATATACAATTTGCCCACTTTTTAAGATCATCCTCTGTATATGGAAAATGTATTGAAACTTTTTTGACTTTTTTTGACTAATCTCAACCTGTTTGTCCACCATATTTGCAATGCCATTTGGCATGATCCTTGCAACATGTAGCTGTGGAAAATAGGCTTATCTCATGACATCTATGCATGGAAAAATTTCACAAACTATGGGAATGATTCATAATTAGTTTTCTATGAATATCTGTGTCTTGCTGCTGTCTTAGAGGAAAACTACACCTGAATATCAAGGCCCAATTCACATAGCACTTCCATTCATTAGCCCAATTATATCATGTTACTTTATGTTACGTTATGTTACGTTACAGTATGGCACTGTTGCAGTGGAATTTTGGGCCCATTTGTTTTCTCTACTCTCATTATATCTTTTAATTCTTCTGACATTAACTAGATCTTCCGAAGGATCTTGTATTGTAGCACTGAGGGGTTGGACATAAGAGATCTAGCATCCAGATATCCAAAGAGGATCAGGAATCGGATACCCAATTCACAAATTAACAATTAGATTCATGTATATGACTCTCAATACCAGAATAAATAAATAATAATTACTGCTAGTTTAAATCTTCTAAAGAAATTTAGCTGGACTAAAATCATGCAAACCAATAGTTCGGTTAAGGCAATACAAAACAATAACATTAGTACCTGATGATTAGAAATCTCTCTAGTCTATACTGATCCTTCCCTGTCATTAATCAATAAATTGGAAGGCACAATCAACTTTAGGAGGCAATGTCATGACAAAACTCAGAGTCTATGATTAAGTTAAAGGTGACATTTATAGTACATCATTAATGAACATTCTGGATCTAAAGAGTACTAGTCAATTTAATTAGTTTAGGGTTGCCATCAGGTGACAAAAAGCTCTGGAAAGTTCAGCAAGCACATGAGCCATAACAGCTCGTGGGCAGCGTCCCTTGAGAAAGAGTCCACAAATGAGAACTCTTCTAGTAAGACACAATTTCGCTTCACATTGTAAGTTTATGAAACCTTCTCACGAGTGTCAGGCAGTACAAAATAGGGAATAAAGCAGGCCTACAATATAATAAAGTCAATTTAAATTTTGCAGAATATAAAGTAATAGAAACATACATTTTATAGCAGAAAAAACAATGTTCTAAAGTTCTTTTAGCTTATAAGCACTCAGATTATTGTTATTTGTTGGATTGCAAAGTTCACATATAAGTATGGCAAATTACTGCATTTTCTAAGTACTAACGTGTAAAATAATTTCAAATTATAAAATATTAATATTGTTGCAAATGATTTACATTAGTACATATATAAAAATCATAACCTAAAGGTTTCAGAACAATGACACTAAATATCACTATGCAGCACCACTTTTTCTCTTGTCACTCTCGGTGCACATTTTCACATATGCGATGATGAAATTCAGAATGAAACCCTTCGATATCACACATAACATTATCTAAATCATGTTAAATTACATTAATTATTCCACTGCATCATTCCAATAAGGATGGTTAGGAATCTTATAAGACGAGAGAATATCACTTTAACTTTTGAATGCATTAATACACGTTGAAATAACAGCTAAAGCTGATTAAAAGATAAAAACCTATATTATTAAATGTATATGATTTCATCTATCCCACAATTTATCTGCATTCTCTTGCGATACAGTAACTAAGTTTTCTCACAAATTATTTTTCATGACTCCTTACCGTGTGGTTAGTGCACGTTTATTTGTGTGTTTCTCAAGATGTCTCATAATCGGTTTAGATATGTATCAAAGGATCTAGCTGCTTATCAGCAGCATCAGTCCCTTACGTTATGTTATGTAGTTTTGTTATGTTGTTATGTTACTTTTTATTTCTTGAGCACACATACATGTAATATTCTTGGCACTGGCTAAAACACCATGTTTCTAAAATAAAATTCTCTGAAACTGCAAATAAGGAAACTGGAATTAGGCATTGCATAGCCATGTTTTTACTGTGTTGTCTGAAACAAAGTAAATCAGTTTCTATGCACATGACCAATGGTAAGGCATTCCACTATTTTTAAAATGAGGGTATGGGTTCTACAGACTGCCAAACCGTTTTGGGAAGCTGAGAGGAGGGCATACATGCCACCAAATTAATAAAGGTTGTGGGGATACAGAATGGGTCTATTCCAATAGATTTCTTTAAGCACACTTGTTAAGGCTTTGATTTCAAGTAAGGGATAATTCCTGATTGAGCTTTGCTTTGAATACAATTTTTGTAGGGCAGGAATATTATCTAAAATAATAGAAGCTCGCAAATTTGAAATCGTATAAGGAAAAAGGCCACTGTTTCTTCCAAGAGTTATGGAGATGGTGCAGCATTTTCTTGCACTACACGAGGAGTGTTTAATTCAGAAATGTTATGAAAGATTTCCTTCATCATATTTGGGGCTTGTTGAAATAACTGGAAAAATAATGTGGTTAGGCTTCTTTACTACTCCAATTGTACGTGGCCATTAATAAATATGTTCTTACTTAATTTCTGGTTAGATTTCTGCCAACAATTTAGCAAATTTCTGCTGACAGTGATAGTGTGATGTCCAAAGCTAAATAAATAGCTGTGGATAAATGTTTAATTAGCATACATGGGTGGGTGTCATGCTTTCATGTCATAAGTGATGAAATATGTGAGGTCATAAGCAGTGCATGGTGTGGCGCAAGTTATAGTTAGTTCAGTAAACTATAACGGGTACATTTCAGAGGTTTCTATGTTTTAAAACTAAAATGTTTATGTTATTACAAGGCCTAACTATAATGTTACTTTAACCTTTGTTCTTTTCAGTGAATTTCTTGGTGTTTTTACAAATAAAATTAGGTATTATTTCCATACATAACCATAATGCCACTTTAACCTTTGTTTTTTCAGTGAATTTGTAAGGTTGGTTTAACATAAAGTAAGATCTTATTGTCATACCTAACTATACCATCAGTTAAACCTTTGGTTTTTCAGTGAATTTCATTTTTATAAATAATATTCGCCCAACACCCTCACTGAGTATACATTTTGCTGTGCGCAGTGGAGGGTTAGAACCAGGGCCTGGCCTGTGGCCAGGTCCTGTGCTCAATCCCCCATGGGCAAAAACCCCCTGACGTGCATGGCCTAAGGCCGTTGGCCTGGCGTGGAGTGATTTAAAACGCAGGACCTGGTTGATGGCATTTCTTGGCTTGTGGCCAGTGCTTGTACCCTACCCCCTGCTTCTAGCCAAGACCCCATTGAGGACCACCCCTTCTCAAGGTCATGCAAACCCCCACAGACACCCACTCTACATTGATTTTAAAAAATGTTTGTAGCAGTACTGTGTTACTCCTGCCGAACCACTATTTCTGCGAAACCACACTGGAGGGCCATGCTGTGTCATGCAGCCACACAGAGCGTCGCTATGTCCAGTGGGAGTACGACAGGACCTTGGGTATGATTTTTTTTAGTACGCCCTGCCCTGCCCCATTATACCTTAACTTTTTTACATTCTCAGCACACTGAGACCAAGTCCCCATGTTTTGTAGTGGTGTCCTTAACATTTCTGTTGATGATGCAGCCAGACAATCAGCTTGTTAAGTAATGCGGTATGGGTCCCGGTCCTGTAGTACTGAGGTGATCAACAGGAAAAAAAAGCCAGTAAGAAAGCTCAATTTTTTTTTATTTGTTGTATTGCTGGAGTACCGCGGGATATCCAAAGGACCAACTGTCCTGATATCACTAACTTTTTAACGTTAATTTCTCAAAAACAAGTGATTTACATTAAATCAAAAAGGCCATTTTTTGAGAAAGCTCTAGCTTTCTTCCAAATTTGGTGTAATTCTGTTCAGCCATTTTTTTCTAAAACACGTCTGAAAAACTCTATAGGGCATTGCATGGGGAAAATGCATTCTGGGACCCTCTTTTCTCCGCCCTCACTTGATGGATCACACAGAAACTTTCCAGGAAGGAGATGAGGTTGAATAACTTTTTGGGAAAGTTTCATGAAGATTCGTCAAACAGCTCGAACGTTATTTACAAAAAACACTGTTCTTATGGAAACTCTGTCCTAACTATAACTGCACAGTGGTGACTGCCATTGGGTAAAATATATATGCAGTGGTCACCACTGTGTAGTACTAGTTACAATGTAGTTACCATAGAATGAGTGTTTTTTGGTTTGCTAATACCTTTGGTGCCGTTTGATGAACATTCATAAAACTTTAAAATAAAAAAGTTCATCCACCTCAGTTCCTTCCTGTAGAATTTCAGGGTTATCTGTCAAGTGGTGGGTGGCCGAAAAAATCCATTCAGTAGTTTCTGAGAAATGAATATTCAAAAACTTGTATATCTGGAAGTGCGCCGGATGCTCGCTAGAGTCCCTAGATCATACAACTTCAAATAATAGAGCAATCTGATTTACCAATGGAGCCACCTCGCTCTTGCAGGGAGTGAAAAGATTGCTGCACACTCCTGCGGGCTGGCCGCAAAATGAAATAAAAAATTGTGCATCCACCATTTCGGGACACGAGGACTTGGTCCTGTGTCCGTACATTTTTTTTATTTTTAAAAGGGCATAAGGGGGCAGAGTAGGAGGTAGGCTGGCCCCCTTGATCTTGTGGGGTTCCCAGAGGTACCCCACGGGGCTAAATTTAAAAAAACAAATAGGTCCATATGTATAGAAAATAGGAATTACAATTTACCAATTGAAATTCTTACCAAACCATAATAAGGAAATCGCAATTCGCAATTCGCAATTCCTAATGTACGAAAATTTACAAGCCAGAAATAGCAATTCCTAATGGACCGCAAATTAACCTACCTCATGGATATTTATGAGGTAGGTCACAGTTTGCAATTCATTAGGACCTGAAGCCATCACAGGGATGGTGGCCAGCTGAGGTCAGTAGACTACTATGTCTGTGATTGCTTTTTAATAAAGCTATTTTTTTTTTATTGAATGGCAGTTCATTTTCCTTAAAGGAAAATGGGGTGGTTTTCAAAAAATTAAATGAAACAGTAAAGCTTCATTTTTTAAGAGCAGGCAGTGGACTACTGCCTACTCTTAAAAAATATTGTTTCAAAATTCACAAAGGGGGAGGGGTCCCTAAGGCACCCCTGCCCATTTGTGAATGGTTATTACCACCATTGAAGTGTCAGTAAAAAAATGAATGTTTAGCAACCGTAATTCGGTTGCAAAACATTCATACATAGCACTGCAATTTGGTATTTGGAAGGGACGCCTAAACACACCCATTCAAAATACCGAATCGCTAAAGAAAAATTAGGAATTTGGTAACATTACTGAATTGTAATTTGTGCTTTGTACAGATGAAAAGGCATTTTTGTGGTCGAATTCAGCCTGATTCTGAAAATTGGGCCATTTGCGACCTCAAACATGCTTTTGTACATATGCCTCATACTTTTTTGTATTTCCACAATCTCCCTTGTGTCCCGCAGAAGTCAGGATGACCCCATGGACTCCGGCGGGAGTCCCAAGGGAGTGCAGGGGACTACTGAGGCTTCTTCAAAAGCCTTGTGTGATTAAAAAAAAAGTTTTAGAAAAGGGGGTCAGAGCCTGAATGTCTGCGGTGGATTGTTCCAAACAGGTGAAGGCCTTAAGTGGTGGGGGGGGTTTGTCTGCTCGCGGGTGGTTGGACACAGGGCCTAGCTGGGATGTTGGCCTTATGTATGGTGGTAAAATATTATTTAATACAAAAAAGACTAGAAATTCACAGAAAAATAATTTAAGTGACGTTATAGTTTGGTATGGTAATACTATCTTACTTTACATTGAAAAAATCTCTGAAATTCACAGAAAAAAATAACAATGGTGGTGGTTGAAACGCGTCATAGACATGACTGAGCAATAAATATTGGCGCACTTTATTTTCGGAGTCCGTATCCATACCCTTTTCAATATTTATATGCATTTGGCATTGCTTTTTATATATATATATATATATATATTCACTGAAAAAACCATAGGTTTCAGACACGTTATAGTTACAAATTAGCATTTAAAAAACCTTTGAAATTCACTGAAAAAACCATAGGTTTTAGGGACAGTTTTAGTTACTTGGACATTGCACTCGTACAAAACCCGTGAAATTCCCCGTTATAGTTAGTTCAGCTAACTATAACTCGCGCCCCGCAATGCACTGCTGATGACGTCACATATTACATCACTCATGACATGGTCAGTGACATCACTGATGACATCACTGATGACATCTCAAATGACATCACTGATGACATCATCCAGTGACTGTGTGTTTCTGTAAAGTTTAAATATTTTTAATATATATAGGAAAAGACGTATTGAAGAATGAGTGGGTGTGTAAGTGTCTGTATGGATGATTTAGTAGGTGCGTGACTGACTCTATAAGTGAGTGATTTAACGTATCTTACTGAATGCATGGGTTAGTGACTAATCTGGGTGAATGTCTGTATCCGTCTGTCTGTTGCTGTGTAAGTGGCTGCATGTGTTTGTGAATAGCTAAATGAGTGTCTATATGAGTTATTGAATGCTTGTCTGAGTATCTGTATGGGTGCCTGAGTGTTTGTGTGGGAGGGGTGTGTGCAACTCTGTGCATAGATGTGTGAGTGGGTGATTCACTGGGTGGATGGTTTCAAGAGTGCATCTGTGATAGACTGTATGGGTGGGTAAGTGTGTGTAAGAGTGTGTTAGTGAGTGAATGTATGTCCCAGTGGTACATGTGTGAGTAACTACATATGTGAAAGGCAGTATATATGTGTGTTGGAGTATATAAATAGCTATAAGCAAGAGTGAGTGATTGTGATAGTGGCTGTATGGATGAGTGTGTGCTTGTATCAGTGATTGTATAAGAGTGTAACAATGTGCTACTATTTGTATGAGTAAGTGAGCTGGTGTGTGTATAACTGTATAGGTGAGTAAATGGCAGTGTGTTTAATTATTTGCATGACTGACTAGGTGTCTGAGTATCTCTATGGATGAGTGGCGTTGTTTGAGTGTCTATATAGGAGTAAGAGTGCATATGATAGTCCTGTACTGAGTGACCGTAAGTATGAGTGACTGTACGGGTGAGTGAGTGGATGTGTGTGTGTAGACCTAAGAATCAGTGAGTGGGTATGTAGTTATTGGTGTTGGAGTGTCTATGGTTTTGCGAATGGCAGTCTGTAATTTAGAGTGGGTGAATCAAAGGTTATATTAGGGTGTGAGGAGGTGCATCAGATTATCACGTGGATGATGTCATCAGTGATGTCATTTGAGATGTCATCAGTGATGTCATCAGTGATGTCACTGACCATGTCATGAGTGATGTAATATGTGACGTCATCAGCAGTGCATTGCGGGCGCGAGTTATAGTTAGCTGAACTAACTATAACGGGGGAATTTCACGGGTTTTGTACGAGTGCAATGTCCAAGTAACTAAAACTGTCCCTAAAACCTATGGTTTTTTCAGTGAATTTCAAAGGTTTTTTAAATGCTAATTTGTAACTATAACGTGTCTGAAACCTATGGTTTTTTCAGTGAATTTCAAAGGTTTTTTAAATGCTAATTTGTAACTATAACGTGTCTGAAACCTATGGTTTTTTCAGTGAATTTCAAAGGTTTTTTAAATGCTAATTTCTAACTATAACGTGCCTGAAACCTACGGTTTTTTCAGTGAATTTCAAAGGTTTTGTAAATGACAATTTTTAAATGTATTAATTGTTATATTAATTTTTTTCATACTGATTTACTACATTTTTAGAAACAATTTTTTTTTACATATTTTATTTTTTAAATTACATTGTAATTACATTATACATTACATTACAAAAAATACTTTCTCAGAATGAATTACTTTAGTTTAAATACTTTGCAGATAGGCAATAGACTTTTAAGTACAGTAGTTACAGTTGTTGCAATGGGCAACACATTTTCAAACACAATGCAACATTCAGCTCAATGTGATTTTCTAGTTAAATGCAATTCGTTACTTTATGATTACTTTTGTAACCACAGGACTGGATCCTAGATTCAGTCCTGGTACATCTCCTGTAAACAGTTGAGTAAAAGCGTTTTGGTTACAGTCGTGATTTTTAAGGAATATTATTGTATTTTAAAAGTTGACACTTAGAAACTTTTTCTCATAGAATCACCAATGTTATCCTATGGAAGGAAATTCACTTAGCAGGTAAAAACTGTTATCGTTACTTTATCTTACTCAGTGTTGGATCCTGGATCCAGCACTGGTGCATCTCCTGTAAACAGTTGAATGAATGCGTTTAAGTCATACAGGCGATTTTTAAGGAATATTTGTAGTTTGTGAAAATCGACACTTTGAAAGTTTTCTGCTGAAAACCAGACAATGGATTCCTATGTTAGAAAATATAAGTTACTGGTAAGTACGGTTAAAATTACTTTTCAGGGTCAGTGCTGGGCTAAAAGATGCAGCACTGGGTTCTCTCCTGATAACAGGTGAGTAAATTGGAATTCGTACTTTGGTTGATTTTAGAGGAATATTATAAAGTTCCAAAACTCCACACTTAGAAGAATTTCCAAGTGAAACCAGTCAATGTTAGCCTATGAAGGAAATTCAAGTTACCGGTAAGTACGGTTAAAATTACTTTTCAGGACCAGTACTGGGCTGAAAGATGCAGCACTGAGGTCTCTCCTGATAACAGGTGAGTAAATCGGAATTCATATTTCGGCTGATTTTAGAGGAATATTTGCACAATGGTGAAGGGAGGGGCGGGGCCTCAGGTGACATCTGTGCAAACGCGCCCCGTTGCGCGTTTTAAGTTGGGGGATTAAGTCCCCTTGAATCCTGAGGGTCCCTAGGGGCCAACTAGCCCACCAGGAACCTCCAATATGCGCCAGGGGCTGCGTTGCAGAGACTGTAGAGAGGCCACACCCCTTTTACACCTCTCTGCAACGCAGCTCTGTGGCGCTTTTGGATGTACCTGTTGGGCTAGTTGGCCCCCAGGGACCCTCAGGATTGAAGGGGATTTAATTCCCATCTTAAAACGCGCCACGGGGCCTGTTTGCACACATGTCACCTGAAGCCCCGCCCTCCCTTCACCACTGTGCAAACGCGCCCGTGGCGCATTTTAAGTTGGGGGATTAAGTCCCCTTGAATCCTGAGGGTCCCCGGAGTCCAACTAGCCCACCATATACCTCCAAAAGCGCCACAGAGCTGCGTTGCAGAGAGGTGTAAAAAGGGGCGTGGCCTCTGTACACCTCTCTGCAAGGCAGCCCCCTGGCGCATACTGGAGGTACCTGGTGGGCTAGTTGGCCCCAGGGACCCCCAGTATTCAAGGGGATCGTTCCCCTCTGCAAACGCGCCAGGGGCGCGTTTGCAGAGTGGTGAAGGAAGGGGCGGGGCCTGCGGGCCCGATCGTTTTTTTAAATATTTTTTTTCTCCCCTGAAGGGGGGCTGTGTGGCCCCCCTTCCTTTTCTTTTTTTGGGCCCTGGGGACCCCATCCCCCAGGGCCTTACCCCTTTTTAAATTACCTTTAAAAAAAAAAAAAACGGGAAGGGGCCGCGTGGCCCCCTTCCCTTGGCCTGTATTGGCCCCGGGGACCCCATCCCCCGGGGCATGGCCTCTATATTTATTTTTTGGAGGGGGCAGCGTGGCCCCCTCCTCTGGCCATTTTAAGGCCCCGGGGACCCCATCCCCGGGGCCGGCCTTTCCTTTTAAAAAAAATTTTTTTGCTCTTTTTTGGGGAGGGGTGCCGCGTGGCCCCCCTCCCGGGCCACTACTTGCCCCGGGGACCCCATCCCCCGGGGCTGGCCCTCTCCGTTGGGGACTGTGGGGGGTCCCCAATGCCCCCACAGTCCCGCCGGCTCCCCACGTCCCTTGGGAGCCGGCATTGCTGTTCCACATGGGGAGCAGCTGACATGCTGCTCCCCATGTGGAAAAGCAATCGGCTTTGGATATTGGAAGAGAGAGCAGGTTTCCTGCTCTCTCTTCCAATATCCAAAGCAGTTTGCTATGGCAGGACGGGAGCCGCGAGGCTCCCGTCCTGCCATAGCAAACTACAGTGTCCCGGGGGTAGGCACCCTGGGACACTGCAGGAGCCGGCCCTGGGGGGTTGCGGTCCCCAGGGCCATCAAGGGCTCTAGGAGGGGGGCCGCGCGGCCCCCCTCCCTACATCAGCACAGCCCCGGGGAGGTGGTGGTCCCCGGGGCTTCGGGGTCCAAAACGGACCCCCATTTTAATTTGTTAGTGCCCCGGGAGGTGGCGGTCCCCGGGGCATGTGGGGGCTGGTGCCCCCACACAGGTTGTTTAATTTAAAAAAAAAAAGCCCCGGGAGGTGGTGGTCCCCGGGGCTGCGGGAGGACTCAGAGCCCTCCCGCACCATTTTTAAAAGAAAGCCCCGGGGGTGGCGGTCCCCGGGCTTGGAGGCCCTTGAGGCCCCCACACATAAAATTAAACCCCCACCATGCCCCCGGGACTTGGGCCACCCGAGGCAAACATACAATCGAAGCGCGGGAGACCGCGCTCGATTTCTCGGCAGGATTCGCGCACCCTGAGCGCATCCTGCCGATTTTTTTTTTAAAAATGCTTTTTTGCCCAGGGGTCCTTGTGGGACCCCTGAGCAGGCCTAGGGGTTAGGGTGTTTCTACCCTGCCCCCTTTGTGCGTTTGCACACTTGTTTCTTTTTTTTCTCGGCGGGATACGCGCACCCTAAGCGCATCCCGCCGATTTAAAAAAAAAAATCTTTTTCTGCCCAGGGGTCCTTGTGGGACCCCTGAGCAGACCTAGGGGTCAGGGTGTTTCTACCCTGCCCCCTTTTGCGCTTTGCGCACTTGTTTCTGTCCCTCGGTTCTACCGAGGGACAAAATGGCTGCCAACACTTCCTGAATCGGAATGTTGACAGCCAGCTGACAACCAATTAGCATGCAGCTCGTGATCGGGACGGTGCGCGCAGGGTGCGCTGAGGGTACGCGTATCCGACGCGCCCATAGATATATATGTACTTTTACTTTTGATTTTCTCAGGAACTACTGAACGGATTTACACCATTTAAGCAAAAGGCACCAGTCTGAACCAAGGACTACCTCTTTGCCAAATTTGGTGTAATTCCGTTCAGCAGTTCGGGCTGTAGCTGCGACTAAAGGTTCCTATGGAAAAATGAATGGGGAAAACGCGTTTTGGGACCCCCCTTTTTTCTCGGCCCCCGCTTCACGTATCACCCCGAGACTTTCAGGGTAGGAGCGGAGCGGAGCGTCCCAACAAGTTGGAAACTTTCACAAGATTCGTCAACCGGCGCCAACGTTATTTCAAATAGAATGTCGCGGATTTCCTATGGATAATAGGTTGTAACTATAACTATCTACTGGCGACCGCCAGTAGATAATATATATATATATATATATATCCAAGTACATCGTCGTTTCTTTTTCTTCCTCTCACAAATGGGCACAGAACACCAAATTAGTGCAAGTTGTGTGTTTATTCGTATGCAGCCATTACACGTTTCGACCCTCGCGGGCCTTGATCACATGACAAACGCCGCGGCCTCTGATCAGCCTTTTTAAAGTGACATGTGCAAAGTGCAAAAAACACAGTCATTGACAGAAAATACAGTTGACATTGTCTATCTTATCACGACTCATTGCATACATTTTGTTATGTCAATTGAAATATACATATAATTATACAAGTAAAAATCTTAAAATTATTATGTATAGCAAGTATTATTGATATGAATATTCAGGAATAAAATTAATTCATTAAAACTTTATATAGCCTGTTATTCCTCCCTTCTATGTTGTTGTTCCTGTCAGATACACCTTTGGTTCAGTACATTTAATTTTAACTGTCCCTCCCTCATGGTTATTTTCTTATGTGAAAATTCAGACCGCTTTAAGTGTGAGTGCTAAAGTTCTATTACAAAGTGCATGTGCAATTGTCACCTCCTATATATGTTTCCAAGTGCTATAGTGCTAAAATTGAATTGTTCCTAATAAAACAAATTTATTACATCATTAATTTCTTATTCATCTGGTTGGATTTTTGCAGCTTAAATAATCATTAGTTCAGATCACAATACCTGTATATACATGGTTGCCTTCATCCTTCATTCATTTGGGCATTTGTGTTACAATGTGTCAAGTCAAACCCTTTCGTAATGCCAAATAAATAGGTAGATTGATCCTCCCATCGTTGCTAGATGCTTGGATTGCATATTCTGTTTATCAGTGCCCACATATGCCGCACAATTGTTGATATTGTTATGATTGATGACAATTGTGCGGTATAGATTTTTTCTCTATTATGTGCTATTCCATCGTTTTTAGAGGCAAGTGTATAGATCTTCTGATGTGTTTAGACCCCCCGAGTGTTTGGAATCTAGCTCTAGGATGTAGCACGTTTCCAATCTGCGTAATGTGGTTTCTCTATTGCCCCCTCTCCTACTTGGTGGTACAGCATCAATGAGGTAATATTGTCTTGTGGTTTGTGGCCCCCTGGCCTCCCTTAATATGTTGTCTTAGGCCTGGTTGCCATGCTGCTTTTCTTTGCACACGCTACTCTGAGCCGTCGTTCTATCGACCTCTGCTCTTGCCAAGTTATTTTAGTGCTGTCTGCATTTTCTGTCTCTCACCTTTTCTCTTGTTCGATTTGGGCTCAGACTGCACAACATGTACAAGGTCGAATAACAGCGTCTTCTTGTTCTTGCTGATTTGGCCAGTCCCTAGCACCTAGACATAACACTATGTACAGCTGCTTTTAATATTGTAGTTAGTCTACACTAGCACACAGATGGAGAGAACCTTTCCAGAGAGAAGAGCTATGATTGTCTGCTGATGTAGTTTTGCATCTAGAGACTGAGGTATGGGGGTTCGCTAGTCAAAGCCCAGAGGTCTTCTATTTTTATAATAAACTAGCTTCCAGCACGGGGAGGGTGGTAATGTTAGATAGACATATATCCACTGCTTTATGAGATGCTTTCCCCGTTTGTATTCTATGGAGTTGTAACCATGCTGATTATGTTATTTCTATGCATTATGCTAATAGCACTGACACGTGTACTGTATCTTAGAGCACGTAAGTTGGAATAAACATTTTGACCTATACAGTGACTCTTCTTACGCACATTGTGGACAGGTACGAGTGATACGAAAGAGTGTTCTTGCCTCTGCGAGTCCTGAGAGAGATACCGTGTTCTGGGTTGTCTAAACATTGGCACATTGGTGCTGATGGGACGCTAAGGCTAGTTGGGTTGGGGTTTTGGGTGCTAAGGCATATGGTTGGCTCACCACTATATTCCGAGGTCCTATAATCCTGTGCATAGCTCTGTATGTGCAGAAACCCTATGACATGGCGCGACCAACGAGTGGGGCAGCTTATCTGCGAGACGCTTGAGTAGTACTTGTGCTTGTCCACAAAACCCTCACGTACGCTTCCGGAAGCGTGTGTGACGGCGATACCTCCTATATTGAAGTTTTTGTAGGTTCTTTCAAGCTTGAAGTTGTTAAAAAAGGTTTCTTAATCATAACCCTTTTTGTGTTGCCTCGTGTTAGGTTGTCGTCCTATCCCGTTCATAATGGCGGGTATAGACATAGCGGCGCATAGCCGCACGGCGCTCCGGGATCACTTACGGGTGTATGGAGTGCCAGATACGGGAGTTGAACTAGTCTTTGTGGTTCAAGCCGACCCGGCTTTCCACTTTGAAGTGTTCTACTCTTGGGTCACTTTTCCAGCAGTGGATGCTACTGATAATCTGTTTCATGAATATGAACCTACTGCTGTTCCTGCTGTATATCGACCTTATACTAATCTCGAAGTACCGCTCACGGCTTGGCAGCACCGTGTTTGGTTTAATGGCGCCCTCCCACAACCGACTACCACGGTTCGTTTAGGCCCCTTATCAATTGAGGGGGCCACTTGGCCTGTTTTGGCCGGGTACACCCCACATCCGCGCTATATGACTATACCAGTCGCGGAATTGCGCACTATGTATGCAGCTTTAGTACACGTGCACCGAGCCTTAGTGCGATATGTTACAGGCAGTCTCCATGGAGCCGCCCCTGGAGTTGCCGGCCAACCAGCTGCTGCAGGCGGAGTGACCATAAGTCCTGTCATGGTGAACTCAGTGATGGGCAAACGTCCACAACATAAGGATGATTTTCCTTATTGGCTTGCAGAAAAATTTGACCAGTTGGAGGCTGTTTTTCCACACACAACCCCAGTGGATAAACACCGCATTCTTACGATTAGTTTGCCAAAAGACTTGATACCCGAGTTGACAGCATGTGAAAACTGGGGTAAGGTATTCGCAGCAGTATATTCTAAATGTTTTGGTACTCCTTCCATGACAGTTCTCCCCTCAGTAATTAAAAAAGTGCAGGATGAACATGGCCCTGAAGCGGCTGTGGAATTAGGGATGAGACTGGTGGGAGTGTTTAATGTAGTAGCTGAGCTGATCCTTGCGAATGTCAAGGGCGATGCAGTGAACTTTCAAGTAGCGAACGCTTTGGCTCTGGTCCCAGAATTGGACAGGCCTCGCGAATTACCGAAGATTATAACTCAGGCTTACAAAACTATTGGTAGAAATAGCCTGGGCAACAAGCCTTTTGCAAAACAGCAAACACAATCGCAACCACAACAACAACAATCTAAACCTCAATCTGAGAAAGATGAGAGACCAGTCTTCACTAAAAAGAGCTGGAGGCTGAAAAAACAGGGTAAGCAACAACAAAAGCCGGGGTCGAGAGGTGCATCCCCGGTTTCGGTTTCTTCTGAACGCACCTATGATTTACGCGATAGGGCGAGAATTAAATCACCGGATAGGTTTCAGATCCCTGACACACGTTCTCCTCGTTCTTCACAGGCACAGACGTCGTCACAAGCCAGTGGAGGAGAACGACAAGATAGAGGAAGGGGCCGCGAGGCTCCCCAGGGACGAGACCAGCCTCGACAACAAGTCAGAGGGAAAGTAGAAGACTTTCAACATTCTCGTCCGCAATTTCAGAAGAAGAAGGTTGCCGCTGTAACAGCGAAATATGCCACGGACAGTGAGAGCGAGGCTCCTGAATTGGACGTGGGCAGTAACCCTCCTAGACAGCGCCGCGGAAGTTACCATAGTGCGGGAGGCGCTACGTCCTCATATGGAGGCGACAGCAACTGAAACATTCATTACTGTCGAAACAGCTGACACTCGAGTGGCTCCCCCTGACCGACTTTATGATATTGTCATTCAAATTGAAGGTGATATACAACGCATAATTAAAGGGATTTTTTGGGAAAATTTAACTTCTTCCTACGATATATTGTTAGCAGAGGTGGATTGGCCACCATCATTCGTTCTTGCTGCACGCAAAGGGGAGGAGGTAATCCTTCCGAGCTTCTCTCGACATGTCCCAAAGGACAAAGCGGAGGCTCTAGCAGCTGAATGGGCAGTGTCCCTGGCTCCTGCGTTATACCGCAACCACGTGGGTTGGGATGAGGAATCTCCCCCCATGAAATACCTTTGCGGTCACTACCGCAGCCACAACCCCAATATCCCATAAAACGTGAGGCCAAAGGCCCCGTTTCCGAAATTCTGACTCAGTTGGAATATCAGGGAGTAATTGAACCCTGTGTATCACCTATGAACAATCCCCTTTTCGCGGTTTCTAAACCCGATGGATCGTACCGCTTGGTTTTGGATTACCGGCATTTGAACTCTCATTGTCGGACCTTTGCGGTGCAAAATACACACAGTTCTGCGCTTGTAGATAGTCTTGTTCGTAAAAAATATAAAACGACACTTGACCTTTCAAATGGATTCTACACGCACAACTTAGCCCCGGAGAGTGGCCAATGGAGCGCTTTTACATCCGGTGGCAAATTATTTCAATTCAGGCGTCTCCCAATGGGCTACAAAAATAGTCCGGGAGTATTTGCCACTCGTGTTGTCTCTTTGTTAGACGGCATAGATCCAGATGCGTGTTCGTACGTCGATGACATTTATTTGACGGACGACGAATTATTTCCGCATCTGTCCCGAGTAGACCGCATTATTCTTGAATTTGCGGTACAAGGTTACAAATTTAACTTTGCAAAATCTCATATAGCTGAATTTACCGTTTTGTTCTTGGGCTACGAGCTCAACAATGAAGGTAAGGGCTTAGCCCCCACTTCCTAGAAAAATGTGCACTTTTGTGCCCTCCTAATACTCTGAAGAAGCTTCAGTCTTTGCTGGGTTTCCTGAACTTCGGGCGTACTTACATTCCCGAATATGCCCAGCGTATCAAGCCTCTGTATGCATTGATACAACCTACCTATTCGAGGTCTTGCTGGCTGCCAGAGCATACCTCCAT
The DNA here is from genome assembly GCA_963921515.1 of Calotriton arnoldi. Classification (NCBI taxonomy): domain Eukaryota; kingdom Metazoa; phylum Chordata; class Amphibia; order Caudata; family Salamandridae; genus Calotriton; species Calotriton arnoldi. Next base: position 367,122 of record CAWUFW010004116.1, on the reverse strand, counting down.
TCTGGCGTCTTTGCAGACTGACCTTCTTGAGTCTAAATATCTTTTGACTCGTGATAACCACACAAACCTGGTGATTAGAATAATTCCGGGGGCAGTGGGTTTCACGTACTTAACCTTTAACGAAGGTGACACAGTACCCATCGCATACAAGTCACATCTGTACACCTCCGCCGAATTACGCTTTTCATCTGTGGAAAAAGTTTTAACTGCAGTGCAAATGGCGATCCTAAAAGAGCGCGCACTGGCCCAGGGAAAGCGTATTCTGGTGGTAACACCCTATCCTGCCCTAGAGGCAGTAACAAAAGCGAGTGTACCGAACTCTAAAGCATTGCACCCCCGTTGGATTCAATGGGCTACCTCTTTGACATCCTCAGATGTCTCTTTCATTTTTGATTCTTCCCTCCAGACTCAGGAGTTTTTACAGTATGAATTCGTTCATCCTCCTCCTCTGTCCTTATTGCCGCTTGAGGATTACGACTGTGTGATCTATACCGATGGTTCGGCACAACCGGCCACGGGGTCCAAGCATGCTTATTCAGCCGCATGTGCCATTGTTGCTGGTATTTTTGTGAACGGAAAGTTCAAATCCACAGTGGTGCACACTCAGGCACTCGGGGACAGTACTGCACAATTGGCCGAACTGCGTGCATTGGTGCTTGCGCTAGAGTTCGTTAATCCTGATGTGACTACTCTCATTGTTTGCGATTCTTACTACTGTGTCCAATCTTACAATGACAATCTGTTCTTTTGGTCGCAAAACGACTATAGAGACGCAAAAGGCAACACAATCAAGCATAAAACGCTTTGGGTTCGAGTGGCAGAATTACAGCAACGTCTGCCGCTCACACAGGTGGTTCACACTCTAGGCCATCAGCGGGTGGGCGCACACGCTGTTGGTAACGGTTTGGCAGATGAAGCTGCCAAATCAGCAGTAGTCACGTGTTCAGTAGCAGCAGTTACTAGATCCATGTCTAAAATAGACACTGATATCTTGGCGGCTATTGCTGCAACGAAGGAAGGAACGAATTACCCTAGGGGTTTCCCTTCCAAATATTCTTACCAGTTAGGTCCCGATCAGGCTCCTTATGTAACAATACCTGACGTTGGAGATCGGCTGATCCCCAACGCGGACCGCAGGCTTTCCTTGGTAACGGCAGCGCACGAAGGCATGGCTTCGGCACATGCAGGTGTGTCTGCGACAGTTTCCATCTTGCAGCAGCGTTACTGGTGGCGTGGTTTATATAAAGACACCCGTACTTATGTGCTTTCCTGTGACGTTTGTCAACAGATCAAGCCTTCCACGGTTACACGACCACCACAGACCTCGCTAGGCATTTCCAACAGACCCTTTGGGTGTGTTTACCTGGATCACTGCGGTCCATTTTCTTCAGACACTGCCTATAAATATATCTTAGTGGCAGTGGACTCGTGCACACGGTTCATCTGGGTCTGGCCACAACGGAGTGCTGACGCTCGAAATGTCATCAGGGATTTGCGAGTCTTTGTGGGAATTTTTGCATGCGGCACCTTCCATTCGGACCAAGGTCCGGCGTTTGCCTCTAAGGCTTACAAGGACGCAATGGGTTCCTTGGGGGTGCGGGTGAAATTTTCGTCTCCGTATAGGCCTGAGGGCAACTCTATCGTTGAACGAATGAACCGTGACTTAAAGCAATCCTTGACAGCTAGAGTTATAGGTACTGGCAGGAACTGGCTGGCCCACTTGTATACCGTTCAGCGTGCACTTAATAATCTCCCTAGAAGACCTCTGGGTGGGCGGACCCCTTACGAAATGCTCTTTGGCATACGAATGTTTGTGCCTGACCTTGATGGTCTAGACATGGCGGCGCAATCCGCCAAGTTTGATGTAGATAACCATTCTACTATGTTACAGGACTTACAAGAAGCCCGCGACAAACTTGCAATTGCACATTTACCTTCAACCACAGACCCTGCTTTGCAGATACCGGTTGCCGGCTGGCTTCCGAAGATTGGTGACCTGGTTCGAGAGAAGGTGGAGAACAAAAAAGAATTCGGCCCCTCTTATCGTGCACCGGTTCCAGTCCTGGGCTTGAAGGGAACACGTACAGTCATCTTACCACCGCTTCCTGGTCGCAAGGAGAACAGATACATCTCAGTGGAAAATGTCAAGCTACAACATCTGGCCGATCCTGAATAGTGTAACACCAGCGGTCTCTTGTCCTGCAATTTACCGGACATGTGTTCGTGGTCCACCTGACCGAACGGTCACTGATGTTACAATTGAGATGGTTGATTTGCCTGAAAATAGTCATATATTCGAACCCACTGTATCCCCCTGTATCGACGAGGACGAGTATACCTATCCCGCAACAGAGTCAGTGGCACACCAACCAACAACGCCACTGAGCCCGACACGTTATTCCTTTGATTCGGATTCCACCTCATCAACTGCCCCGTCCAAGTTCAGTCTTTTTGTCTCCTGGTTTCGAGATGATTTTTTGGTTCCACCCTGGACATATATCTGGTTGGTACTTTTCTTGATTTTTTTGTTCATGTCCATTGGCTTTGTCACAGTATTTTTTCTACTCATCAATGGTCACTATTTACCTGAACGCTCTGCTGTGAACAGTGTTGCTGGAACTTTGGCTCCACATTCCTCCTCCCACATCATGAAGCGTGACCACACATTTGTAAACATTTCGGCGTTTCCAGTTGCTGATGGCATCGTATGGGATGCGGTAAACTTTCAAATCCATGGCCCGACAGAAATTATTAATGTACCAAATGTCCTTCGAGTTTCGATGGGTGATGTAGTAAAAAGTAATATTCATTCTGACGATTGGGATGTGCATGCCGTTGAAGCATTGTTTGCTGATTTAAAATATTATGCTTCCTTTAATGCTGAGGATTTGTATATGAATTCTGCGAATTATGCCGATTTGTATTGTTACCAGCATTGGGGCAACCATTTTCTCCACAAACCGAGCACATTACGCAACCCTGTTACCTACACCCAATGGGAACATTGTCCAAACCCCTTACCAGGTAGCTCCCAGACTCTTCGAAATAAATTCACCTATTTCACTGATTTTAATCGATCAAACCCTGGTTCCTATTATTTTAAATTGGGTGCCCCATTGACTCAAAAAATAATGTTGACCCACACCAAATTACTTTATTCGGGTTCCTTTTTAAGCGCCTTGGCGGTGGGTGGTTATGAGTACTGGAAAGATACGGTTGATTTAAAATCAATATGGGGTTCGAGGCCATGGCAGGTGCAGGGCACCGAGGCTTTGCACCGCGCATGCCTTATCCCAGCCCAAATCGTGTTTCTGAATTCTTCCATTTATCAAACTACGTGTTGGGGGTTAGCTACCACTAAACAATTAAATGCTCCAGGTTTTCCATCATTGTCGAGCTCTCCTAATGATAGCTTGCGTTTTAATATGTCCCTTGTGACGTTGCAGTCTCTGTTTCAGAACAACTCTTTTAACGTTTCTGCAATAGTACAGTCACCCTGGTTGTCGTGGCCCATATCTTCCAATGCATGCCAACTGCGTTTCCATGGCACAGTTCCTGGCTATAGACAGGACAGGCCTGATACAAGGTTTGCTGAGTCACGTACTGTCACAACGTATTCAGTTGGTAAGTTATGTAAACAATGGCTACAACACTCGTCCTTAGACTCTGTTAAACAACATTTGTCCCTCCTATCAGGCAATATTGATCTGTCCGACTTTATCATGGGACCTCGTGGTCCCCGACCGAAAAGGTTCATTTATGAGGCGTATAATGAACTCTGGAAGCTGTCACAAATGGAAGCTGCTTCCCGTCTTCGGGAAATAGACCAAGCAAATTTGGAAAAGGTGCTTGCTGTTGTTGACAATAGTATAAATACCCTGTCTTCCCGCATTTACACATTAGATAATATTGTGTCCTCTGTTGTTGATATTGTGCAAAATGATGTTTCTACGTTGTATCATGGGCAGAATCAATTGCGTTCAGTAATGCAGTTTGCATGGACTTTGCAAACCCTTAAGTTAGGTAAAGTTCCTTGGAATTTATTGAACACCACTGCCCTTTTTAAGCCTTTTAATTTGACTGAAAAGCAGCAGTTCATGTCCATGAAAGATGCATCATACACTTTGTTACATATCGAGAAAGTGGATCCTGTACCATTCTCTGTAGCGGAACTAGATTCTGCGGTGTGGCTAGTTCATGGGGTTATCGCCTTGCCTTTTTCCTTGTTTGAATTTAGCTCGTGCATGAAACATTATCCTGTCGGCCGTTTCCAGCCTTTGGGTAGTGCTTTCCTGCATGAACTCTGGTCCTTGCCTTTCATGTATAAATGCATTAGAGACGGCAAGGAAGTGTTTCTCACGGGGGAGTCTTGTGATTCAACTGTGGGTCATTCGCTTATTTGTAAACATATTAAATTGCACGGAGCTTGTAGTGTTTCAGTTCCGAATCTTGCATGTGTGCTAAAGGGTATTCCTGCTCCCGCTATTTCTCCTACTTTTACTTTGCTTACTAACGGTAGCTATCTGCTTCTAAATAACGAAAACTGTTGTGGCCTACAGGCCGGCATTCCGTATATTGTTACGGTTTCCCACAGAGTTGTCTGCTGCAAGAATGTGCTTTTTCCTCCCCCTCACGACGTCGTTGATAACTCTATTTGGCCTTCCATTCCTACCATGGAGGCAGATTTCAATAAGTTGAGCAGAATAAAGGCCTTATTGTTAAATGAAGAAGTTACTCTCACTTCCGCCCGGGAGACATTTGTACTCCAGGTGGCAAGTACCCACAGTGAAATACAGGCCCTTTTGAACACCAACCTCCCACAACATTTTGGGGAGTTGATTCATCGTATTTTTAACGCATCAAACACTGAAGGTCTAGTGCATTTTTTTAAGATTGTGGGGTCTGGCCTGGTGTCCACCTTCCAAACTATTTTCGGTGTGATACCGGCATTCATTCATTCTATTTTTTCTAGCGTCTTTGGTGGTTTCCCATTAATCCTCGCCTTGGCGGCTGGTGTCTTGCTGTTGATTTGTTTTCTGCGCAATGGCTGCTCCCCGCTGGGCCCTTCTAGATCCCGAACGCCTCCAGCTGCTCCGTGAGCGCCTTCTGGTTGGCTTCGATGTTCTGCCCTTGGCGACTATCAGTGTGTCCTACACCCTTTCTTTTCGCTTTGCGTATTTCACTTGCGTGCAACCCGTGATGTCTTGCATCCGCTGTCCTTTCACATGGACCATGGATTATTGCCTCTCCAATTCGTCATTGTCTGTTCCGGATTTTGTTCGGTTGGTGGGTCCCTTGGAGGCCCATGAACGGGACTGTTCCGTTGCTGGCTTTATGATGCGTGCGGCTGCACTGGGGATTCTGGCACAATGGGATATCTGGGCGGCTGCTCAGAATCTCCTACAACAAAGCTACATTGAGTATCACGCAAGCTGTCCCGCATTGCTTTTGGGTGCTCCATCCTTTGAGGAACATTCCTGCAGCTTTGAACTGTTGGACTGGATGGCGTCTATGTTTTTTGACGATTCCAATGATGTCCTCTTGGACGGTATTGCCTTTTTCTGCACTTGCACGTTTTTGGATTGATTCGACGTTCACTGTTAGTGGACTGCCTCTGTTCTGCTCAGGTGCTTGGAACTCTGTCTTCGTTTTTAATCTTGGCCGCTGGACTGTCCAGGGGAGGGTGTCTTGTGGTTTGTGGCCCCCTGGCCTCCCTTAATATGTTGTCTTAGGCCTGGTTGCCATGCTGCTTTTCTTTGCACACGCTACTCTGAGCCGTCGTTCTATCGACCTCTGCTCTTGCCAAGTTATTTTAGTGCTGTCTGCATTTTCTGTCTCTCACCTTTTCTCTTGTTCGATTTGGGCTCAGACTGCACAACATGTACAAGGTCGAATAACAGCGTCTTCTTGTTCTTGCTGATTTGGCCAGTCCCTAGCACCTAGACATAACACTATGTACAGCTGCTTTTAATATTGTAGTTAGTCTACACTAGCACACAGATGGAGAGAACCTTTCCAGAGAGAAGAGCTATGATTGTCTGCTGATGTAGTTTTGCATCTAGAGACTGAGGTATGGGGGTTCGCTAGTCAAAGCCCAGAGGTCTTCTATTTTTATAATAAACTAGCTTCCAGCACGGGGAGGGTGGTAATGTTAGATAGACATATATCCACTGCTTTATGAGATGCTTTCCCCGTTTGTATTCTATGGAGTTGTAACCATGCTGATTATGTTATTTCTATGCATTATGCTAATAGCACTGACACGTGTACTGTATCTTAGAGCACGTAAGTTGGAATAAACATTTTGACCTATACAGTGACTCTTCTTACGCACATTGTGGACAGGTACGAGTGATACGAAAGAGTGTTCTTGCCTCTGCGAGTCCTGAGAGAGATACCGTGTTCTGGGTTGTCTAAACATTGGCACATTGGTGCTGATGGGACGCTAAGGCTAGTTGGGTTGGGGTTTTGGGTGCTAAGGCATATGGTTGGCTCACCACTATATTCCGAGGTCCTATAATCCTGTGCATAGCTCTGTATGTGCAGAAACCCTATGACAATATCTGAGCTCTTGTATGTTTGAATTGTGGTTATCTTTGAAATGCCGTGCCACGGGGTATGTAGGGTCTTGTTTGGTAATTGCCCTCATGTGTTGGAGTATTCTTTTGTGGGCTTGTAGCTTGGTGCTACCTATATACCATAAGCCAGAAGGACACTCCAACACATGGATGACGTGGAATATATATATTCCATACTGGCGGTCACCAGTAGGTAGTTATAGTTAGGACCTAGTTTCCATAGGAAAAGCGTTTTTTGATTTGCCAATATCTTTGGCGCCGATTGACGAATCTTTGAGAAATTTTCTGGTCAGCTCCTGTCTTAAAAGTTTTGGGGTGATCCGTCAATGGGTGGCCGAGGAAAAAGGGGGGTCCCAGAAACACGTTTTCTCTATGTTAATTTCCATAGGAACTTTTGTCGTGGCTACAGCCTGAACTGCTGAACGGAATTACACCAAATTTGGCAGAGAGGTAACTGTTGTTCCAGAGTGCACTCTTTGCATTAAATGGTGTAAATCCGTTCAGCAGTTCCTGAGAAATTTAAAAATAAAAAATATCGATATCTGGTGACCGTGGTGGATTCGAGAACCCTCCCGAGCACGAGCTTCATTCTGATTGGCTGTCAACACTCCAAACCAAGAAGTGTTGGCAGCCATTTTGTGACTCGGTAAAACTGAGTCACATTAAAAAAGGGAATGAAAAGTTGAGAAAAAAAGGGGGCAGGGTAGAAACCCCCTGATCCCCTAGGCCTGGTCAGGGGGTCCCATAGGAACCCCCAGGGCACAAAAATTGTTATTTAAAAAAAAATTGGTGGGATTCGCGCTGGGGAAAAGAAATAACGAAGCGTGGTATGTCGCGCTTCATTTTAATGAGCCCCCGGTTGGGCCAGGTCCCGGGGGCAATATGTAAAACATATGCGGGGGCTGCATGGGCCCCCGCAGCCCTGGGGACCGCCACCTCCCCGGGGCTTTTTATAACTATGGGCAGGGGGCTCGCAGGCCCCCCCAGGACCCAGGGACCGCCACCTCCCCAGGGCTTTATTAATTATGTGCGGGGGGCACGCTGCCCTCCGCAGCCCCGGGGACTGCCACCTCCCCAGGGCTTTACTTAATTATGGGTGGGGCCTCGTGGGCCCCCCAAGCCCCACGGACCACCACCTCCCGGGGCTATTTTAATAAGTAAGTGTGGGGGCTCCACCACCTCCCAGGGGCACTAATTATGTTAATGCGGGTTCCGTTGCCAGACCCCCGGCCCTGGGGACCACCACCTCCCCAGGGCTTTAAACTTGTTGGGAGGGGGGCCACGTGGCCCCCCTCCTGGAGCCCTTCATGGCCCAGGGGACCACCACCCCTCAGGGCCGGCTCCAGCAATGTCCCAGGGTGCCCACCCCGGGACATTGCAATTTGCAATGGCAGGGCGGGAGCACGGCTCCCGCCCTGCCATTGCAAACTCTGCTTTGCTTCGTGGAAGCGAGAGTAGGAAACCTGCTCTCGCTTCCATGAAGCAAAGCAGATTGCTTTTGGACAAGGGGAACTGCATGTCAGCAGCTCCCCTTGTCCAAAAGCAATTCCGGCTCCGGCAGGAGGTGGGGAGCCGGCTGGGACCATGGGGGCATTGGGGCTCCCCCCGCGGCCCTCACCGTGAGGGCATTCCCCAGGGGATGGGGTCCCTGGGGCAAAAAAAAGCCCTTGGGGGGTAAATGTTTTTTTTTTAATCTATAAAATGGCTGGGCTTCGGGGGATGGGGTCTCGCGTGTTTGGAGTCACGACTCTATCGCGGCTCTCAGCGCGGCCCCCCCATGTAGCCACAATGGGTTCACGACTCCAGGCAAAATTAAAAAAGAGTTTGTATGTTTTTTGAAAAGTAACATTGACTGTTGGGAAATAGGGTGGCTCTAAAAAGAGCCCTTGTTTTCATTATGAGTTTGTTGTAGCTACATGTAAGTGCAGATGCACAGCTTTAGGTTGTTGAGAAAGACTCTATTCCCTTGATCTGTGAAGTGTACTCCATCACTTCTGTAGATGTCGTTCATATCAAAACATAGGTTGTTGTTATAGATGGAGCCCATCCTATGATCTCTGAGGTATGCAGAAACAGCTTTATTGACATTCCTCCTAGCTTTCTCAAACTGTGGACAGAATTGATTTGACCAGTTCCATTTCTGTCTTTGGCATATATTAGAGTATACAAAGACAGTTTGAAGCAAAAGCAACATCAAATGTGCAAAGGTGTCCTTCATTAGCATTTCCAGACCTACCCCAGTCAATGTGCCTAGGTCATTGCCACCACAGTGCACAATCATGAGGTCAGGGGGTTGGAGATACAAAAAGGTTTTAACCAAAGGCAACAATTGGTGCCACTTTAATCCTCTTTGTGCAATCCATTTAATGTCCACATTTTCCAAACCTAGGTCTTTGGCCATACCTCTGCGTTCAGCATACCTTTTGCACCAGAAAACATAGCTGTGCCCTACAATTCACACAGTGAGCATCTTGAAGGGATGTCTGGAAGGAATGAAAAGATGTCTGTAGCTGAGGTAGTCTGTTGGTAGAATGAGAGGTATCTAAAATGGTGGAGAACAAATTGTTTTTTAAAAAGTTGATAAGTGATTGGCTGTTCATCAAGATTCCGCAATCATACTTAGGATGCATGCTACTTTGCTGAGGTATCATGTTTGGGATTCGTTATTAGAAAATGTTTGAAAGGTACAGTAGATATCATAAGGTAATGTTTTGCAAAAGTCAACCACACCTGCTGTTTGCATTAGTAAGCTTGTGTGCTGAACTTGAAACTATGGCGAACTTGTGACCTGCCAGTACAGTTGACTGTTCCATGAACTGTTACTATGGAAACTGGCATTAAGTAGGATGGGGGAAGGGTTGAAACTTAACTGTGGACTTAAACTGTGAAATGGATACTTAAATATAAGTGAAAAGTTAGTAAATTAAGGTTTTCTACGACAGTAGTATGTGTACAAGTAGTGTGTTGCTGAAAAACTATACTAGTATTATTAAAATAGGTTTTTGAACTCCTGTGCGGATTCGCAACTCCAGCGCGGTGGAGCCGCGACTTCAGAAAATTGCAGAAGCAGTTTGGGCACCATTTGAAGACAGTTAGAAAGGGTTAATATGTCTAACCAATAGAAATGTGATTTACAATTTGAAATAATGATGGAAGCAATGTGATTTGATACTTACATTTATTTGAGTGCAAAAAGAGAGGGAAAGTTTGCCATTTCTGGTTTCACCTTTCTGAGAGAGGTGCATTACATTTCTTATGTGGAAAAGAAAATCTTTTATGAGTTTCTGATATTTGGTATTCTGCAATACTACTTCAAACGTGAGTAATCAATTTGTGAGTTGTATTATATATTATTGAGGACTGCTTTATTGTTTGTAGTGATATTTTTACTTTTAAAAAAAACAATCGTGGAAATTGTAAGACAAATGTGATTTATGAGTTTGTTGTAGCTACATGTAAGTGCAGATGCACAGCTTTAGGTTGTTGAGAAAGACTCTATTCCCTTGATCTGTGAAGTGTACTCCATCACTTCTGTAGATGTCGTTCATATCAAAACATAGGTTGTTGTTATAGATGGAGCCCATCCTATGATCTCTGAGGTATGCAGAAACAGCTTTATTGACATTCCTCCTAGCTTTCTCAAACTGTGGACAGAATTGATTTGACCAGTTCCATTTCTGTCTTTGGCATATATTAGAGTATACAAAGACAGTTTGAAGCAAAAGCAACATCAAATGTGCAAAGGTGTCCTTCATTAGCATTTCCAGACCTACCCCAGTCAATGTGCCTAGGTCATTGCCACCACAGTGCACAATCATGAGGTCAGGGGTTGGAGATACAAAAAGGTTTTAACCAAAGGCAACAATTGGTGCCACTTTAATCCTCTTTGTGCAATCCATTTAATGTCCACATTTTCCAAACCTAGGTCTTTGGCCATACCTCTGCGTTCAGCATACCTTTTGCACCAGAAAACATAGCTGTGCCCTACAATTCACACAGTGAGCATCTTGAAGGGATGTCTGGAAGGAATGAAAAGATGTCTGTAGCTGAGGTAGTCTGTTGGTAGAATGAGAGGTATCTAAAATGGTGGAGAACAAATTGTTTTTTAAAAAGTTGATAAGTGATTGGCTGTTCATCAAGATTCCGCAATCATACTTAGGATGCATGCTACTTTGCTGAGGTATCATGTTTGGGATTCGTTATTAGAAAATGTTTGAAAGGTACAGTAGATATCATAAGGTAATGTTTTGCAAAAGTCAACCACACCTGCTGTTTGCATTAGTAAGCTTGTGTGCTGAACTTGAAACTATGGCGAACTTGTGACCTGCCAGTACAGTTGACTGTTCCATGAACTGTTACTATGGAAACTGGCATTAAGTAGGATGGGGGAAGGGTTGAAACTTAACTGTGGACTTAAACTGTGAAATGGATACTTAAATATAAGTGAAAAGTTAGTAAATTAAGGTTTTCTACGACAGTAGTATGTGTACAAGTAGTGTGTTGCTGAAAAACTATACTAGTATTATTAAAATAGGTTTTTGAACTCCTGTGCGGATTCGCAACTCCAGCGCGGTAGAGCCGCGACTTCAGAAAATTGCAGAAGCAGTTTGGGCACCATTTGAAGACAGTTAGAAAGGGTTAATATGTCTAACCAATAGAAATGTGATTTACAATTTGAAATAATGATGGAAGCAATGTGATTTGATACTTACATTTATTTGAGTGCAAAAAGAGAGGGAAAGTTTGCCATTTCTGGTTTCACCTTTCTGAGAGAGGTGCATTACATTTCTTATGTGGAAAAGAAAATCTTTTATGAGTTTCTGATATTTGGTATTCTGCAATACTACTTCAAACGTGAGTAATCAATTTGTGAGTTGTATTATATATTATTGAGGACTGCTTTATTGTTTGTAGTGATATTTTTACTTTTAAAAAAAACAATCGTGGAAATTGTAAGACAAATGTGATTTATGAAATATGTTATGAAATGTACAGCTCTCTAGTGTAGTTTTTCTAATTGTAATGACAAGATTTTTTAAAAGGTTTGTAGATAGTAACATGGTAGAAGGATTAGTGTTTGCTTTTTTGAATTACCAAGGCAATATTCTTGTACTGAACTTTTCACTGAGGCACTACTCATCCAGTCATGCATTCTCTCAGGCACTACGCACTACCCATGTATTTGCATGTTTCTTTAATATATGATGCCACTTTTAAAAGGTACAGACACATGAATACATGCTCTCTGGAATATGGTGAGACTTTTAACAGAGACATTGAAAAAGTTGATGCTTTGCATTTGGCTAGGGCCAACACTCTGAGTAGTTGCTGAATAGTGAAGCTGCAGCCGGAAAGTGAGGTTTAAGACATGTTGGCAGAGGGATTAGTGATTAGGTTAGTTCATATTGGTCTATGAAGATGTACACTTCAAGTATACTGCATAATTGTAGGTGTCTCTTTAAAATGGGAAGTGCAGTCTGTCAAGTTTAAGGGACTTTTAGTCTTATGAGTGAGGTATGTGTTGGCGTGCACATGTATTCTGTCACGTGTTATGTTTAAGCAGATGGTGGAGGTATAAAACTTTGGTATACATGTATCTGTATGTTTGTTTTATATATGATGCCTCTGGGTAAAGGCACAGACACATGCATGCCATGTAATCCCTCAGACATTAACCATAGATTTGTGCAATCACCCAGGCACTACTATCCCACTCAAAGATTTAGTCAGGCACAACCTATGCTCTCACCTACTCCCTCTGATACTACTGATGCAGTCATAGAATGGTCCAAGCATTACTCTTACCCTCATATTTTCTCTCTGGTGCTTATCTTTTTTTTTAATCTTTTTTTATTTGTCAACAAGAGGGCAACAAGCTAAACACAGTATTACATACATAAAGAAAACAGGAAAAAAATACAAAAGACCATATCTCAAAAGCTTAAGGCAAATAGGGATACATCATTAAACAACATAACATTGTCACAGCATGGCGGCTTTCAAAATTCAGCGTATTAATATTAGAACAAAGACCCCCATATTGCATTAAATTTTGTCAAGGAACGAATACCCCTTGTTTTAGCCAATGCTTGTTCCATTTCGTACATTTCCCTGACCAGCAACCACCAATCGCTAATAGAGGGAGGTTTTGGAGCAATCCATACCCGGGCTATTGCCAACCTAGCGGAGACCAACAGTATAGCAGATAGACGATTGGGTCTATAATTCATGTTCTTAAAACCCATCATGATTTCCATAACTGTGATAGGCGACTCTATTCCCAACCTCTGAGAAAATACTTGACCCACCTTCTGCCAGAATGACTCTAATGCCGGGCATGTTGCAAACATATGCGTTATACTAGCCGCATACATATCGCATCTTGGACATTTTGTCCGATCACTACCCGAGCCATTAGAAGCCCATTTAGCGATTTTTTCTGGCGTATAGTACATCAAACATATAGTACGGAATTGCTGTAGTCGTAAGTTAGTAGAATAAACGGCGTCATCTACAGTATTTAATGCTTGCTCAATAAAAATAGGCATGACCGCTGTCCCCAGAGCCTTACTCCAACGCTCCGCCAGCCTTTCACAGTCACTTTGCCTATAGCTACAGAGGCATTTATACATGTTGCTGATCAAAGATTTAGTCTTCCCGCTATGCAGGCAATCCCAGATTTCAGAACGGGTTACACTCATTAAACTTAAATGCCTCAAGAGATAATCCCGGATCTGAAAATATTTAAAAAGCATATAATCCGGTAGATTATACAGTAGCTGCAAGCTCCCAAAAGGAGCGAGACCATTATGATCGTAAAGATCTCCGAGGCACATAATCCCATAGCTAGCCCAACGTTTGCTAACTGCATCTTGGAACACCTCCGGGAAAATCGGGTTGCCCTAAAGGGGAAGTTTATCATAATAGAATAGTACATTACATCTACAAGATATAGTGCGCCATATATATGTACTGTCTCGTATATTTTTAAACTTGACCCTTTTGAAGTAATTCAGGTTGTTAATTCTATATACATACATGCTGCTCTCCTCTCCCAGCATAAATTGATGATAAAAAATAGTATGCGCTGGGTTGAGGAGGCTGCGAAAGCGCCCAGCAAAAGCCGACCAAAAATACATCTTGAAATCAGGAAAATCCAATCCTCCCTGCTTAAATGGAAGCTTTAGCAGGTCTATGCACGCCAAGCTTTTCTGTAGCCCCAGATAAAGCTACTTAACACTCCCTCTAACCTCTTAAAAAATAAATTAGGAACCCGCAAAGGAAGAGAACGGAATAAGTACAAGAATTTAGGTAAGATCTTCATTTTAATAATATTAATTCGCCCTATAATACCTATAGGCAATTTATGCCATTTTTTTAATGATTTGGCTAACCCTTTCAATAGAGATTCATAATTCAAAGAACAAATCCTGTCGACCTGCGCAGAGAGCTTGACCCCCAAATAAGTTACTACGGAGCAGACCCCGTGAATTTAATACAGCCGGTTTAAAGTTAAGAAGTATTTGAGTTTTTTTAACATTTAATTTATACCCTGAAACAGAGCCGAACTTGACTGCTTCATCCTCAATAGCTTTTATCGCTCTGATGGGTTCAGTTGTAAAAACCGCGATATCATCCGCATAGGCGATAACCTTAAGCGAGCTTACCCCAGAAACTAATGGCAGGATTTGAGAGTTACATTGCAGAGCACAAATAAATGGCTCAATATACAAAGCGAATAACAAAGGTGAAAGAGGACAACCCTGCCGGGTGCCACACAGAATCGGAAAGATTAATGACTCTAAGCCTAAATATACAAGTTTAGCTTGGGGTTTATTAAATAGAGCTTGTATCCATTGTTTAAATTGTCCCTTAATACCAAACGTTGCAAGTATGGCCCAGAGAAAATCCCACCCGCCCTATCGAATGCCTTCTCAGCGTCTAAAAGAATCATACCGAGAGGGGTTGGCCCCTTGCTTGTCATATCAAAAGCCCCAACCGCCATATTAACATGGGCGGTAGTGTCCCTACCTTGAATAAAACTGTGTTGGTGAGGGGATACAAGACCAGGCATGACTGGAGTGAGACTATTCGCCAATATTTTAGCAAAGATTTTTGCGGCCGCATTAATGAGCGATATTGGCCAATACGAACCGCTCTCGTCAGGGGGCTTACCCTTTTTCAGAAAGAAAACAATCTGCGTCATGTTCCATGACTCTGGTACCTTACCATTTGAACCAATAAACTGTATGACCTGACTAAGTGGCAGAGTCAAAACATCTTTAAAAAGCTTATAAAATTCGATGGGTGTAGAATCTTTTCCAGCCGCCTTTCCAGATGGCAGAGTAGAAATAGCCAATTCTATTTCTTCCCTTAAAATATATTTTTCCAATAAATCAGATGTCTCTACCTCCACGCTTGATAAAAGTCTACCCTGAGTATATCGTTGTATGTCTTCGTCCTTTAGTTCAGTTGTTGGGGTATATAACTCCTGATAATAGATAGAAAATTGTTCAGGAATCTGCTGTGGATGTGAATGGAGTATGCCATTTACCCCTTTAATAGCTTTTATATGAGTTTTAGCCCTGTCCTCTGCGACCTTAAAGGCCAGAATCCTACCTATTTGTTCGCCATATTCGTATTGCGTAAGACGATATTTATTAAATCTTACTGCAATTTTCTCCCTGAGTGTCTTTTTTGTAGCTAATCTAAGGTCAATTAAAGTAAGCAACAATTGCTCTTGATCATTAGTACCCCGCAAGACTGCCTCTGCATGTTGTTCTTCCGCGTTACGTATAGCTTGAATAGCCTCCCTACTTGCCATTCTACGCTCTTTATTCTGTTGCCATACATATTGTTGTGTTATGCCCCTTATAACTGCCTTACACGTATCCCAAACCATAATCAGGGAGGCTGACCCAGTATTCTCTTTAAAGAATAGATCAAGCTGTTTCCTAATACTAGCCAAATACACCCTATCTGACAATAGATATCTAGGGAAAGAAAAAGGTCTAAACGTCTTACATTCAGCTAAGGCCCTGAACGAGAGTAATATAGGATTATGGTCGGAAGTAACTCTCGGGCATACTTCCATATCTGCCAAACCCAATATTTGATCCAAAACCCATGCCATGTCTATTCGGGAATAAAGTTTATGCGGGGCAGAATAGTACGTATACCCTGGTATAGTTGGATACAGATTTCTCCACACATCTCTAATAGACTGAAGCCGACCGAATTCCACGATTGCTGCCAGAGTCTTCCGCATTCTATGAGTAGCTCCCCGCCTAGTTGTGTCTATACTGTAATCCAACACACAGTTAAAATCTCCCATTACAACCCGCTTCCCCTCCCAATTCAACAGTTCCATATTCAGCACATCAACAACCATGGGGTCATCAACATTAGGACCATACAGTGAACAAAAAACATATTTCTTTCCCCTTATCTCCATCTGTGCAATTGCCCATCTACCTCTCTGATCGGCCATTGTTTTCAATATCATACATGAGAACAATTTGTGTTTTAGTATAGCAACCCCCGCGTTGAGGTACCTTGTAGCGTGCACACTACAATTTCGTACCCTAATTGTGTTAAAAGGCCGCGATATTTATATGAAAGATGCGTCTCTGTTAGCATAACTACCTGGGGATTATACATTTTGAGCTCTTCACAGACAAGTTGCCACTTAATTCTGCTATTAAGGCCTGCAACATTCCAAGCAAGACATTTAATCCACTCCATTACAAAGATTATTCCCTCCCGCCTTTTTAATACCCAGCCCTATATGTAGCTTTATTCTTGAATTTATTCCGTTTTCATTAACTCTATTTACAGATTTGCTTCTTAATGCCCTCGTGTTGACCTTTTCTTGCCCCCCAATAACCCCACCCCTTTCGCACTTGGCGAACACACCACCCTCCCTGCATCGTGAAGGAGGAATCTTCCCCTTTTATCAGCTGTCGCTGATTTGGCAGCTACTTGGAGCCAGTACACGCACGGAGGCTCCCCAACCATACCCACACCCACTACAGATATACCGTTTAAGCATTGTCAGTTACAAAAAGCCAATATAAAGAAATGAAAGAGGAGAAAAAAGGGAGAAAAGGCAAAAACAGAGGCCTCAGACTTTATCCGACACCTCTTTTTGCCATCTACAGATAGCTTCTTTTGCTTCTTGTTCTGTTGAAAAGAAATACGATTGGCCCCCCCGCAAAACCTTCAAGCGTGCTTGCTCCTGTAAGAATACTTGTGCCCCAGTGGCTTTCAGCCAATCAATCAATTGTCGTAACTTCCACCTCCTGTTTATTGTCGCTTTACAGAGATCTGATCGTACAAAAAAAGAAAAGGAATCAACTGCCACCGGAGAACTAGGACGGGCCTTCAAGGATACGGCCTGCCGAAGCAAAAAATTTCTGAAAAAGATCAGAAATGGCCTTGGATAGCGAGAGCCCTGTTTATGCTGTATTAATGGGAGTCTATGAGCCCTTTGCACCTGGCAATCCCAATCCCAGTCTCCCAGGTCCGGGAAAGCCTTCTGTAATAGCTGAGCAATAAAAGCTCTGGAGTCCGACCCCTCTTGTCCCTCAGGAACTCCAAACAGCTTTAAATTATGCCGCCGCGGACGGTTCTCCAGATCCTCTAACTTGATTTGCATAGCTGTTATATGGTCATCATGCAGTTGAAGCGAACTAACTGCTTTAGTAGTAGTCTCTTCGGTATTAGCTACCCTCTGCTGTAATTCCATAACATCGTTTGCCAGCAACCCAACCTTAAGTGTTACTTCCTTCAGGGACTGCTGAATACTATGATCCACCCTGGCTTGAGCATAGTGCTCCTGAACTTCTTCTCTGATCTTTTAGAGCTTGGAGAATCAAAGCGAGTGTGAGAACATCATGATCCTGTATCCTTCCAGGTTGAGGTTGAGATTCTCCAGTGACTTGTTGCAACACTTGAGGAGAACCAGATACCAATAACATACCAGAAGGATGCAAAATGGGTGATTGGCCAGAGGGTGTTGCTGAAGGTATTGCTGACCCAGACTGCGAGCAAACAGCTCCAGTCCCTGCCACAGCCATATTACCACAACTATCATCTGTTGGACTAGCACCGGATAGCCTTAATATCATTGTCTTAACCCCTCCTTTCGCTGGAATCCAGCGTTGCAGGGGACTGTCAGCTGGAGCATCCTTAGGTCGTAGTGATGGAGCAGTACATTGCTGCTGGTCCAGCCCATTATAGACTTTCTTTGCACCTTTCGTTGTTCTGGATTTAAAATTTTTCTTTTTAACAGACAGATTATATACTGGAGAAGCCCTGTTTTCCAAAGGTTTGCCCAAAGCCTGCTGAGAATCTTGTGGCACAAATATAATTTGACCATTTCGCAGCCCACTATCTTCAGTCGGTGTCCGAAATATAGGTTGCAAATTGCTAGCCATATCAGGACTCAAGTTAGGAGGAGTAGAAGCCGTAATTATAGCAGAAGTTGTGACAGAATTTGTGACAGAGAAGCATGCCGTACCCCCCTGATCATATGCCACACCTGGTGAATCATCAGATACTGAGCTTCCACTGCAATATGTATTAGCTATACTGCCAAGTTCATTAGATTCAGTTTGTGACGACTTAATTGCCCCGCCTACCATAGAATTACTCGCAGGCAGCAACACTGGTGAGTCTAATACTGATGCTGAAACATTCAACGCCGCTAATTCAACTATTGACTCAGCTGAGGTTGTTTCAGCATTTTCAGCACTGGCAGCACTATCAATACTATCAGCACTATCAGCATTGTCAGCATTACTAATATTGTCAGCTTTATCATGCCCCTGCAGGTCGCCAGAACGAACCTTTTGTACATGCCTGAAAATGTTCGAGCCAGAAAGAGTATTTTCCATGTTACTTTGCTGCCCTGGAATTGCCTGTGTTACAATTTCCGCTAACATGTTTCCAGTGATTGACTCAGCAGCCGCTCCTGCAGCAAACAATTCCGCTGCTTTACCCGATTGTAAGAGGCGCAGTAGTGGCTTACCAACTCTCGACAAAGTTTTAGAAGAATCCCCTCGTTGGGCCGCCGGTACCTCTTCAGCCGCATCAGCCCGTCCAGTGCCTGTAGAAACTGATGTATTCACAGGCATCTGACCAGCTGCCTGAGTACCTCTAGACGATGTCTTCGGCGGGGCCATATCTCCGGAGCAACCCAGATTCAAATCGTCAGACACAAGCAGACCCGAGGCCAGTCCACACCAATGGATCACCGAGGAACGCCCAACCACCAAACGGGCAATCCGGGAGACATGCAGCAACCGCCCAATGCCACCCAGTACTGCTGCCTGCATTCGCCGCAGTGAATCTTTCACGTGGTAAATCCACGCGCCCGATAATCCTCACAGCATACGTTGAATATGAGGGCCCCTTATTGAAAAAAAACACTTTGCCTCTAGTCTTTACGCCAACATAAAATTTGCCTCAATTCCGTGGCTTAACTTAATCCATTTTCATTTATGAAGCCGAGTGCGGGAGCTCGGGAGCCTCCCTGTGTGTCTGCACTCACAAGTGGCGTCAGTCCGCCATCTTGCTCTCTGGTGCTTCTCATACAGTCATACAATCATCCAGTTACTACTGCTGCAGTCATAGAATCACTCAGGCAGTACCCATGCACTTTTTTTGTTCTTTCAAGCACTACTCATACACTTTTGTCTTCAACCATGTGTTAGCCTTGCACTTATTGTTTGTCTAAGGTATTTTCCCTGCATTGTTCTAATCACCCATTCGGTACTGCTGCTCTCATGCAATCACCCAGGCAGTACTCTAGCACTGAACTATTCACTCTGGCACTACACATCTAGTCATTCATTCTTTCAGGCACTACCCACTTCCCATGTATTTGTATGTTTATTTGATATATGATGCCACTTTTGAAAAGTACAGACACATGAGTGCATGCTCTCTGGAATAAGACTTTTAACACAGACATTGGAAAAGTTGCTGCTTTGTATTTGGCTAGGCCCAACACTCTAAGTAGTTGCTGAATAGTGAAGCTGCAGCCCAAAAGTGAGGTTTAAGACATGTTGGCAGAGGGATTAGTGATTAGGTTAGTTCGTATTGTTCTATGAAGAAGTACACTTCAAGTATACCGCACAATTTTAGGTGTCTCTCTAAAATGGGAAGTGTGGTCTATCAACTTTAAGAGACCTTTTAGTCTTATGAGTGAGGTATGTGTCTGCATGCACATGTATTCTCTTGTGTTATGTCTAAACAGATGATAGATGAATAAAACTTTGGTATACATGTATCTGTATGTTTGTTTTATATATGATGCCACTAGGGAAAGGGACAGACACATGCATGTTATGTAATCTCTCAGAAATTAACCATAGATTCGTGCAATCACCCAGGTACTACTATCCCAGTCAAAGATTCAGTTAGGTACTACCCATGCTCTTATCTACTCACTGTGATACTACTGATGCACTCATAGAATGGTCCAAGCATTGCTCTTCCACTCATATTCTCTATCAGGTGCTTTCTATACAGTCATACAATCATCCAGTTACTACCACTGCAGTCATAGAATTATTCAGGAAGTACCCATGCACTATTTTATTCTCTCAAGTACTACTCGTACACTCTTGTCTTCAACTATGTGTTAGTGTTGCATTCATGATTTGTCTAAGGTATTTCCCCTGCACTGATCTAATCACCTATTGAGTACTGCTGTTCTCATGCAATCACCCAGGCACTACTCTAGCACTGAACTATTGACTCAGGGAGTAGTCATTTAGTGATGCATTTTGTCAGGCACTAAATATGCACTCATCAAATGATCCTACTAATACTCTTACATTCATCCTTTTATTCAGGCACTACCATGCAGTCATACAGTTAAGGATAAACTACCTATAGACATAGTACCGCTCTTCCCTGTTTTAATACCTCTCTTGCTTCTTTTTGCATTTCTTTTGTCTCTTTCTACACCTTTTTTGCTTCTTTATGGTCTTC
This sequence comes from Calotriton arnoldi, assembly GCA_963921515.1. Lineage (NCBI taxonomy): Eukaryota > Metazoa > Chordata > Amphibia > Caudata > Salamandridae > Calotriton > Calotriton arnoldi. The sequence goes on along the minus strand of CAWUFW010004116.1, from coordinate 346,543 downwards.
TGTTGCCTCTTTATGCACCTCTGTTGCTTCTTTCTGCACTTCTTGTGCCTCTTTCTGTACCTCTCTTGCTCTTTGTTCACCTCTGTTGGCTCTTTCTGCACGTCACTTGCTTCAGTCTGTACCACTCTTGCCTTTTTCTATACCCCGCTTTCTTCTTTCTGTACCTCTCTTGCCGCTTTGTGCACCCCTCTTTCATGTTTCTGTACCTCAGTTGTCTGTTTCTGCAACTCTCTTGCCTCTTTATGCAGTTCTCTTGCCTCTTTCTCCATCTCTGTTGCTTCTTTGTGCACTTCTCTTGCTTCTTTCTGCACTCCTTTTCCCTTTTTCTGCACTCCGTTTCCCTCTTTCTGCACCTCTCTTGCTTCTTTCTGTACCTCTGTTGTTTCTTTCTGCACTTATCTTGCCTCTTTCTGTAGCCCTATTGCATGTTTTTGTTTCTTACTTGTGTCTTTCTATATCTCTATTTCCTCTTTCTGCAACTGTGTTGCCTCTTTCTGCACCTCACTTGCCTTTTTGTGCACCTCTGTTGCCTCTTTCTCTACTTTTCCTGCTTGTTTCTGCATCTCTCTTGACTCATACTGCTGTTCTTTTGCCTCTTTCTGTACCCCTGTTCTCTCTTTCCGCACCTCTCCAGCCTGTTTACGTACCTCTCTTGCCTCTTTCTGCACCTCTGTTGCTTCTTTCTGTACTTATCTTGCCTCTTTTGCACCCCTCTTGCCTCATTGTGTACGTCTGTCATTCTTTCTGCACTTCTCTTGCTTTTTTCTGCACCTCACTTGCTTCTTTCTGCACTTCACCTGCTTCTTTCTGCACCCCTCTTGCATGTTTCTGCACCCCTCGTCCCTCTTTCTGCACATCTCTTCCATCTTTCTGCACCCCTGGTCCCTCTTTCTGCACCTCTCTTGCCTCTTTCTGCACCTGTCTTGCCTTTTTCTGTGCATCTCTTGCCTGTTTCTGCACTTCTCATGCCTCTTTCTGCATTTGTTTTGCCTATTTATGCAATTCTCTTGTTTCTTTCTGCACTTCTATTGCGTTTTTCTGCACTTCTCTTTCTTTTTTGTACATTTGTCTTGCTTCTTTCTGGACTTTTCTTGCCTCTTTCTGCAACCATCTTGCCTCTTTGTCCACCTCTGTTGCTTCTTTTTGCATTTCTCTAGCTTCTTTCTGTTCATCTCTTGCTTCTTTTTGTACCCCTGTTGCCTCTTTCTGCACTCGTCTTCCCTGTTTCTGCACCTCTCTAGTCTCTTTGTGCACCTCTGTTGTCTGTTTCTGTACCTCTTTGCCTCTTTCTGCACTTCTCTTGCCTCTTTGTGCACATCTGTTGCTTGTTTCTGCACTTCTGTTCCTTCTTTCTATACCTCTCTTACTTCTTTTTCAACTCCTTTTGCCTCTTTCTGCACTTCTTTTATTTGTTTCTGTACCTTACTTGCGTTTTTCTACAACTTTTTCCTCTTTCTGCACTTCTTTTGCGTCTTTCTGCACTGCTCTTGCCTCTTTCTGTACATCTGTTGCTTCTTTCTGCATTTCTTACATTTTTCAGTAGCTGTGTTGTTTTAGTATTTCATTTTGCTGTTTGTAAACCTTTTATTTTTTTTCCTTTCTCGTTTCGGGTGTGTGACCGCCTTTTCTTTTTTTTTTGCAGTTGTTTTACTGATTTTTATACTTTCCTCTTTTTATGTGTTATATATGTAATAGGAATTTAATTGTAATTTTGTGCTTGGTTGTTATTTTCAAAATTGGAATGTTATTACATTTTACATTTTAATTGATGCACCTAAATAATTAATCTATTATTTGTTTCATAGGAAGATATTTTGATTGGATTATAAATAAAAGATGGCAAGGAAACATGAAAAGAGAAGAGAACAAAGTAAACAGAAGTACTTAATGAAAACTAAAAAGAGTGGAGTAGAAAAACACCAAAAGGATGCTGAGGATAAAGTGGCTTCTGGTAAGAGAACTAAACAATTTATTAAAAAAGTTGTGGAGAGATTGGATGAACAAAATACTAATCAAAGGAGGAAAGACATTTTTAGAACAAAGGAGAAGCAAATAAAGAAACACAATGGAAAACAATCACGTGACAAAAAGACAGAAACAAATTAAAGACATACGTCTACGTATGTTTCGTAATAGAGGAATTCAAAATGTATTAAAAGATTGTAAAAAGTATAAAAAAAGATCAGCAGCACATAAGAAGAATCAACAATTTGAAAGTGTAGTAGATACTGCTTTTGAATTGAAACGGAAATTATTTATATTGGTATTTAAGAGAATGAAAACATTGAATAAAACAATGCACTTTATGAAGGAGAAAAGCAAAAGAAAAAGACTGGTTAATAGAAGTAACTTTTGCAAAGCTTGTTCTGGTGAATGGAAGCACACTTCTAATACTGAGCCTTTTTTTAATGAAGAAAGCTATTTTCAACAAAATACATTAGTTCACGCCGTTGATACCGGATGGTTGTCCAATTGAAAAAGAAAAGATGGTTCCTAGAAATGTGTAAGAAGTAGTAGCTGAAGAAGTTCGAGGGAGACGTGCACATGCTCCAGTGTATAAGTGGTATTGTAATAGTATTTGTAGTATTCGACAGGAATCTATTGATATATTACGAGTTTTCTTGCGAAAATATGCTAAAAAAAGTGTTAAACAGAAGATTAGGATGTTGCAAGGACTAGATCCATGTAAAGTATTTATTTATTTATTAAGGAGTTTTATATAGCGCTGGCCAGACCTGAGGGTATCGGAGCGCTTTACAACAGTTTTAATGCAGGAGTCACACAATAAGGCAGAGGTATACATATTGGTTGGGAAGTCCCAGCGTGCTGTGCAACATTGAGGTAGGGAAGTCCTGAGATAACCTCGATGAGTGCATGATGTCTTGGGCTGAACCTCTTTCAGGGAGGAGGGAACGAGGAAGGGGTCAGGGAGCGGGGAAGAGGTAGGTCTTAATGACACAGTGTCAGGTGTCTGTGCTGCAGAGTGCAGGCTTGTGCGCATCAGCGACGGCTATCAGTTCGGGAAGGCACAGTTCAGGAAGAGGTCTTTTAGGAGTTTTTTGAATTTTACAAAGGAAAGGATAGTCCTGATATCAGCTGGGATGGAGTTCCAAATTTTGGACGCGTTTCCAGCGTAGGATCGTGCAGCGGTTTTTTGTTTGCGTGTTTTCATAGGGATGAGGAGTAGGGTGTTGGAGCTCCTGAGGTTTCTTGTCTGACCGGCCTTCTTGAGTTTGGAGGCCAGGTAGTCAGGTTTCCCTGTGTGCAGGGCTTTGTGCGTGAGGCAGGCAGTTCTGAAGCTGGCACGCATTTCGACTGGGAGCCATTTTAGTTCTCTGATTGCGGGTGATATGTGATCGTATTTCTTAACTCCGGTGACCATTCTGGCTGCTGCAAAGAGAGTTGTTTTGAAGGGAGCTAGATGGGATTTTGCTGTATTGGTGAGGACTGCATTCCCATAGTCGAGTCTAGATAGCACCAGTGATTGAGTGGCTTGTTTGAGGTCCTTGGGCGTGATGAAGGGTTTTATTTTGTTGAGTAGCTTCAGATTGAGGAAGGCACTCTTTGCGGAGTGTTTAATGTGTTTGGCCATGTCAAGGTTTGGGTCCAGGGTGATTCCTAATGATTTTACAGAGTTAGCCAGAGTGATATTACCGTTGAGAACATCGATTGCTTTTAGCCATTCTACGATTAGGGGGTTTTCTTCTTTGTTGGAGATGAGGAGGATTTCAGTTTTATCTTGGTTGAGTTTAAGGTGGTTTGTTGATAGCCAGTGTTGGACTTCTCTAAGAGTGTTGTTGAGTCTCTGAATGTCATCAATGGAGGAGGTTTCCAGATAGATCTGGGTGTCATCTGCATATAGGTGGAAGGGGATGTTGGCTTTTTTGAGTAGGGTGGTGAGGGGTTCCATGTATATGTTGAACAGTTGAGGTGAAAGCACTGAGCCTTAGGGGACACCTCTGCTGACGGGGTGTAGGTTGGACGTAAAGGATTTGATTTTTATCCTTTGGGAGCGGTTGTGTAAGAAGGAGGAGAACCAGTGTAGGACCACCTCATCTGCACCTACCCTATCTCAGAGAGCCTTGATGAGTAGATTGTGATCAACCGTGTCAAAGGCTGCCGATAAGTCCAGGAGAATGAGTGGGCAGCATTGGTCAGTATCTAGAGACTTGTGGATGTCGTCCACGATGTTAAGTACCGCGGTCTCGGTGCTACAGCCTTTTCTGAAGCCCGATTGGTGGGGATCTAGAAGGTTGATGCTGTCCATGTGCTGAGTCAGTTGTAGGAGAACGAACTCTTCGAGGATTTTAGATAGGAGGGGGAGATTGGAAACTGGTCTGAAGTTGTTCAGATCGTTGGTGTCAAGGCCTGGTTTTTTCAGTAGTGGCGTGACTTGGCCGACTTTGAGGCAGTCTGGTATGACGCCAGTTTTCAAGGAGCTGTTTATGATCTTGCACCAGAATGGGGCTAGGGAGAGTTACAGCTTTTTGGTCAATTGGGTGGGTATAGGATCTAGGACGTGAGATGAGGGTTTGGAGGAGGAGATCAGTTTAAGAATCTCAGCTTCAGGTATGGGGATGAAGGATTTCCAGGCTTTCGTGGGGTGCTTGTGTGTGCTGGCTTTGGTCTCTGGGGTTGGGCTTTTGCAGGAGGGATTGAGATTGATGTCTAGTGAGAGCTCAATCTTGGTGATTTTGTCGTTGAAGAAGTTGGCGAAGTTGTCACACAGGTCTTTGGAGGCCTGAACTGGGTTTGCAGAGGGCTTGGAAGTTTGCTGCCTGATGATGTTGAAGAGTTCTTTGGGCCTGTTTTTCACGTTGTCCAGAGCGGTGCAGAAAAAGGTGGCTTTTTCGTTGTTGATGTGTTGTTTGTATTTCCTTCAGGCTGCTTTGAGTTGGTCGCGAAGGCTTGTAGAAGGGTTGTTCCTCCATAGACGTTCTGTAGCTCTTAATTGTCTTCTTTCGGCGTTGATGTTGGTGTTGAACCAGGATCTGGATGGAATGTTCCTGGTTTTTTTTTATTTCAGGGGGGCTAATTGGTCTAGGATGGATGTCATAGTTGTGTTATAGTGAGAGGTGAGTTCCATTGTGGAGAGATCATCTGTGGAGCTAGGCAGGAGAGAGCTTACCCTTTACTCTAGGTCGGCCATGGTGATCTGTGTTAGATTTCTCATCCATTTGGGGGGGTCTTGGGTGGGAGGTTGATATGTGATTGGTTGAGTGATGTGGAATAGTATTAGGTGGTGGTCGGACCAGTCAACGGGCAGGGTGTGGTCGATTGTGATTGTGTCACGTTGGGCAATAATGGCATCTGGGATTGCTCCTTTGTTATGGGTTTCATCTGAGCGGTGTTGGGTAAGGTTGTTGCTGTGTAGCAGCTCATTCAGGTTTTGGATTAGCGAGTTGTTTTTTTCATTCCAGTGTAGGTTGAGGTCGCCCAAAATTAGGTTGTTGGCGTCTCGGAGTGAACAATGAGCAATCAGGATGGACAGGTGTTCTATGAAAGTGGTGGTGTTGCCTGGGGGATGGTATAGGAGATGGCAGTGTAGTGTATTGTTGTCGCTTGTGTTGATGTTGGCGGTTAGGCATTCAAAGGTGTTATAGTTAAAGGTGTCAATTTCGGTCACGGACAAGTTGTTGTTGTGAATGATTGCTATACCCCGCCCCTTTGGTCTTTTCAATCATTGTTGATGATTGCAAAGCCTGGGGGCAAGAGAGTATCCATGATTGGTGGCGAGCAGTCATTTAGCCAAGTCTCGGAGATGAAGGCTATGTCTATGTTATGGGGGAGGATGGATTCTGCTAGCTCTGTGGCATGTTTGGTGGCTGATCTGCAGTTTATGAGCATGCAGTTGGTGGAGGGTGCCTCTTTTTTGGGTTTCTTTCTTAGGGGGGCCATGGGGATGTTTGTGAGGGAGGCTGGGGGTCTTGGGGGTTTTGGTGGGGAGTGGTCTCTTCTGAGTCCGGTGATCACCTGAATCTTGAATTGAGGGGTGGCAGTAGATGGGGTGTCGTATGAGGAGGCAAGATCTGCCGCTTCACTCGAGGACATAGCCTATCTTGTTCTTTTGGGTCTCAGTATCTGACTCGAGAGGGGGGTTGAGATCCAACTGGGGTGGGGAGCCTTGGGGAGCCTTTGGTGTGTGGGGTTGGAGACGGTGGGAGTACAGTGGGGATTTTGGGAAGGCTTAAGGAGCGTGGCGAGGTTGATTAGGATTTCGTTAATGCCCTGGATTATAGTTGCTAGCTGGCTTTCAAGCAGGGTGAGACGCTGCCCCGTCTCCTCCGAGGTGGGGGTGGGGGGGTTCTGGGCGGGGTCCTCCCGAGAGGGGGATGGCCTGACATTGCTATGTTGCCGTCTTGTTGGTATTGTGCTGTCCGTGTAGGCTTTGAGCAGGGCCATGGGCGCGGGGTGTGGAGGGTCGTGCTGTGGCATCCGCGTTCTTTTGCATGTGGGCATAGGGAGGTAGTTGGGAGTCTTTGACTGTGTGTTGAGGTCAATCGTTGTTATTTGGGGGAGGTTGTAAGCGGGGGGTGTTCAAGGTGACAGTCTGAGGGGGGAAGGGGAGCCTTGTTCTTGGTGACAGAGGTTAGAGTGGTGTCTCGTGGAGGAAAGCTGGTGTTGTCGATAGAGGGCACAGGAATGGTAGGTCTGTCTGGGGAGAAGGGGTGGGTTGGGCGGGGGAGATGTGCGTGAGAGGGGGCAGTCCGAAGTGAGGGGACAAGGGAGTCAAATGCCTCTAGGTTATCGTTGTTGGCTTAAATCAGGACTGTGCTGTTGGAGTAGATGGTCACATAGGTGTTCCTGGTCCACATCGTGCGGTTAGGGATTGAGATCATCAGTTTGCAGCTATGAAGAGTGTTAGTAGTTTTGGAAATGTGGAGTTGTGATCTGAGGATGGAGTTCCACTTTTCGGGTCTTTCAGTGTGGAAAATGAGATCCATTTTTATCTGGCCTTTGGAGGAGCAGTGATATATGTCAGCAAATAGTGATTCCGGGTGTTGTCTAATCAGTTTGTGTTTGAGGATTTTTTCGCTTTGGGTGAGAGGTTGGGGGGGGGGGAAATAATCGAGAAGGAGTTCGGGCTGTGCGGTTTTAAGTAATTTGGTGTGGGGGGTTGGAGTAGGTTGGCGTGATAGAAGGCATTTTGTCTAGGTTGGACGGGGGCTAGTTCCCTTAGGGTTACAATACCACTGGGGGAGTCGGGGCTTTGTCCGATGGTGTACGTTAAATATGGTCGGGAGCCGCCATCGTGGGAACAAGTCGCATGAGGTAGGCGGGGGTATAGGGTGGTGCGCCTTCTGTATTTTGGGGTCTATGCGTCAGTGGTTGGCTATTTCCCTGATCGGTGGGACGGTGATGGTGGTGGAGGTAGAGAGTGGGGTAGAGGGCAGTGCTCCGCCTAGGTTAGTGAGCCGTCCATTCTTTGGGTAATGGGAGAGGTCGAGGATGGTGACCCGCTTGGATTAGTGAGCCACCCTCCTGGGGACATGTCACATGAGGTGGGCGGGAGTGTGGAGTGGTGGGCTTTCTGTATATGGGGGTTGGTGGTTGGCAATTTCCCTGATCGGTGGGATGGTGATGGCAGTGGAGGTAGAGAGTGTGGCGGTGGAGGTAGAGAGTGGGGTAGAGGGCAGTGCTCCCCCTAAGTTAGTGGGCCGCCCTTTCTTGGGTAGTGGGAGAGATCAAGGATAGTGATCCATTTGAATTAGTGAGCCGCCCTTTTGGGGTCTGGCATCAAGTTGTTTACCAGCGGGGTCCAAGTCACCTAGATTGCCGTGGCCGTTGGGTCCGGGGCGTATTGATGTTCCCCTGGGTTATCCTGTGCTCATCGGTGCAGTTTGGGCAACCGGGAGGGCTTTGTATGGAGGCCATGAGCGGCCATCCTGAGGTCAGGCAGTGGGGTTGATGCCAAAGGTGGTTGTATGGTCCGGCACTGAGGCAGAGAAGGTGTCAGGCACTGCAGGAAAGTAGGTGCAAAATGGCGTTGTAGACACGTAGGGTTGAAAAGACGAGATGAGGCGGGCCAATGTCACTTCCTTTTAGTGACCGGCGGGTCCGGACGCAGATTTGTGGTGGTCAAGCCCTTTTTAGTGGGTTGGTCGGTAACTCACTGGTGGGGTATACCGGGAGTTAACCCTGGGCGGCCATCTTGGGGTCAGTCAGTGAGGCAGTGTGCAGATATGTGTAGCAAGGCAGAGATGAAGCGGACCAATGTCACTTCCTTTTAGTGACTGGCGGGTCAGGGCACGGAGTTGTAGTGGTCAAGCCCCTTTTTGTGTGGTGGTCGGTAACTCGCCGGTGAGGTATAAAGGGAGTTAACCCTGGGCGGCCATCTTGGGGTCAGTCAGTGAGGCCAGTGGAGTGCAACAGAAGTTAGGCGTTGATGTCTGGGTCAGGATTGCTTCATTTCTGGGACCAGCGGGACATGGCGAGTTGTTGGATGACCAGACCACTTCCTTTGGGTTGGTCAGAGACTCCCCGGTGCAGTTTTCCGGGAGTTGGCTCTAGGCAGCCATCTTAGGGTCAGGCCATGAGGGCACAGAGCTTGGGGAAGCGGCGGTCTCTATGGTGCAGGGGCCCTCGTCACTTCTTAACTGTGACCGGCGGGTACAGGGTGAAAATGTTGCGATGGCGCGTTCACTTCTTTTTAGAATGATGGAGACTCACCGGTGCAGATTGTTCGTCGTGAAGGTTCTGTGCGGGGCGGCCATCTTTTGGTCAGGCACTGCGGAGCTCGTCAGTAGCTCGTGATCTGCTTTTATTGTTCTCCCAGTGCCTGTTTATTTATAGCTTCTGTCCTGGGTCCTGGATTGTCGGGACTCTCACGGGTCCAATGCAGGGTGTCCTTGGATCGAGTGAGGTTCGCTGATCACCGATCACCTCCAAGGCATCCATTGCAGTCCTGGAGGTGTTGGGGCGCGGATCGCTGTTTCGTCGTTTCCTGGTGCTGGGGAAAGCTCGATTCAGGCTTGCCCGCCTTGGGATATATTCCGGTGAGTCCTCGTTCTCGTGGGGGGAAGACAGGGGGGGGCAGCAGGGATTCTCACAGCATCGGTGATCCCAGTGCCCGGGAGCTCAGTCTTAGTGCTCCTTCCCCACGGCCATCTTGCCATCAGATACTAAGTAAGAAAATATACTAAGTTTCAGGGTCATTCTCTGGCTTGTCTTTCTAGAAAAGTGTGTAAAAGTACTTTTCATCATTTAAGAATGTTAGCAGTACATCACTCAGAAATGCGGAAGTTAGTAAGGATATTGTACTACGTAAGAAGTCCTGCATTATCTTTAAGTGAAATGAACACAGCTCTTTTGCATGGTTCAGTATCGGATGTAAAAAAAAGTTTGTGATGATATACAGTTTCGTTTCTTTGATTCACAAGAGGAGTGTAGAGAAAGTGAGAGCTTGATAAGTGTAGGTGTTGAACAACAGTTGGAAGACATTAGTACTGAGAAGTTTGAAGAAGAAATTACAAAGTTTAAGATACTTTCATGTGAAAAACCAAACAATGTTTGTATTTAATGTCGACGTACTCACTATAGAAGTCAAACTAGGAATGTTGATGTGTATTTAAAAAGTGAAAAGGAAAATAATGATAAGTGGGAGCAATTTGGTGCTTATTTGTTGGTGGAAGGTCGTTTTGAGTTGGGTACTGATCAATGTATTTGTAAATATTGTTACAACAAATTAAATGAGAACAAAATGCCAGCTAGAGCAGTACATAACAATTTAAATTTGGTAGCTATTCCTCCGGAACTGGCAGATTTAAATACATATGAGTCCATTCTTATTCAATCTGTGCTATAGTTCGTATGGAGCCTAAAACAGGTAAGCTGCCTCCAACAGATTTACAAAGAGGTCTGAAAGGAAGAGTTGTGTACTTACCTTTAGATTTAAAAAAAATATTGAAACTGTTGGTATAGATAGAGATGAAAGTGAGCCTGTAGTTATTCTAGTTAATGGTGTACCAACAAAGAGTCGGAAAATATGGCAAGAGTTAGTAGATGTCACCAAACTTCAAAAGGCTACATTATATCTTGTACAGAACAATATTTATTATAAAACTGTAAATGTGGAAGAACAGGAAATATGTTTAGAAGAAGATACAGAAATTTCAACTGGCCAAATAGAAAAAGAGGTCAAGTCCAGGAGTCAAGAGATTTACGAGCATTACAGTATACATCCTCTACATTCAAAAGAAGTGATTGGACAGAGTTGAAGGAAATGTGGGAAGAAATTTCACAAGAGAAGAGTCTTAGTAACAAATTGTACAGCTTTATTTTGAAAATGCTTTCCCATCGAGAGATTGGATCTCATGAATGGTCGGATCAGTTGAGCTCTACGAGTTTATATTCAAAGTTAAGAGGAATCATTTGTGTAAGTCTAGGTCTTGCGGCTACACGAAATAGAGTTTTGAAATCTGTACAAGAAATTGAATACTTAGCATTGAATGAACCAGAAAGTACAGATATTGTTAAAACTAATATGTTGGATATGTACTATCCCAAAAGGAGTCCACATCTGGAAAACCTATGTTTCTATGAAGTACTGCAACATTACTGCTTTGAGAGAAATGTTACTGAAAATATAAATTACGAAAAATATGCAGTAATTGGATGTGATGGATGTTTGGTAAAACATGCCAAAGGAAATCTTATTAACCACAGAAAACTCAGCTGCGAAACTCCAGATAAAAGGGATTTTTTCTATTTAGCACGGCTGCAACTCTTCAAGCCATGGCATAGTGAAATGGAATTACTTGGAGATTTTGACTGTTATGAAGATCCTTTTAATGAATATAAAGATAACATTCAATGCACAATTTTCACTACTTATCCTCAAATGTTAAATGAAGAGATTGAACAAGAAACTACTATTGCAGCTGAAATAGCTAGAGACAGTTCTCAAGATATTCAAAGTTCTGCTCCACTAAGTCAAGATCCACTAGGACAACCAATTATTGAAAATGAAGCAGCAATAGCCAGTGGAAACGACAATGCAACAAGCACAACAGGATATTATTGATTTGAGAAACTTGGAAGAACAACTAAATATTGAATGAATGAAATGAAATGAATGAAATGATATTTGTAAAGCGCGATGGCTACCCTTAGGCCTCCCAGCGCTATGGACAGAAACAGCAAAAGACCAAGCAGGCACAGTTAGACACCATTCCTGAAGAGGTATGTTTTTAGAGATTTTCGGAAAGCCTGCAAATTGGGCTGACTGCAAACTTGAAGTGGGAGGGCATTCCAGAGTATGGCAGCATTGTGGGCGAAGGACCGTCCACCACATCTGGCTCTAGAGATTTTGGGGGTGAAGAAAGAAAGGCGGTAGATGAGCGAAGGTTTCTTCTAGACTGATGGGGGGTAATCAACGATTGGACTATGGCTGGACCCTTCTTCCAGTAGACTTTGTGGGCCACGCACATGGCTTTGAACTGAATCCTTTCCCTTATTGGCAGCCAGTGCAAGGACACAAGGGCAGATTTGGCGGACTGTCGGCGGGGGAGCTGTAGAAGCAGGCGAGCGGCGCAATTCTGGATGGTCTGAAGCTTGTTGATGGTATATTGGAGGGCTTCTTTTTGAACAAAAAGAAATATATCAGCAAGCGACACTACAGATACAGCATGGTTTGTTACATGATAAAAAAGAATGCCAATGCACATAATTTAAACCTATTCGAATGTACATCAGTGGTCAAGCTGGAACAGGAAAAAGTTTCTTAATTAAAGTTTTCACCAGTTATCTACACAAAACTATTGGATGCCATTTATCTTGTGTTGTAACAGCTCCAACTGGATTAGCAGCAAACAACATTAAAGGGATTACTTTATATCGATTACTCATGCTACCAGTTGAACATGAAAATAAATTGGAATATCATAAGCTATTTGGAGAAGCTTGTTATGACGTCTCAAGAGTACTGAAGAAAATGAAACTTCTAATCATTGATGAGGTGAGCATGGTCTCAAACTTAATGCTTGCCTTTGTACATTTAAGATTGCAACAGATTTTAAAAACAGATTATGATGTTCTATTTGGAGGAAAACATGTAATTGTATTCGGCGACCTACTACAACTTACTCCTGTGAAAGGGCAACCTGTTTTTAAAACACTTGTCCATGAAGACACTAGGAAATCTTTGGGAAGTATTGGAAATGTCAACATTTGGTCTCATTTTGAATATAAAGAACTTATTAAGAATATGCGACAAGCAAGTAATGAACATTATGGAAACATTCTTCAAGATATAAGAATTGGTGTTTTGACAAAACATGGCAAAGAAGCTTTACAAAGTCGGCTTTTAATGAACTTGTTTGCTAACGAAAACATAGCACCTGAAATAATATATAAGAAAATTGGAGAAAAGAAGTCTATAGTTTGCCTAATGCCTACACTGGAAAAATGTTCAACATTCAATCAAGAACTTATGAAATTGGAAAAACAACCAATAGTGAAAATGGAAGCTACTGATAAAATGGAACACGAAGGAGTTACTATTCTTCTCTCAGAGAAATTACAGTCAAAATTGGATTCTTTGGAAAAGTCGGGGTCTAAAACTGCAGGTTTAGAAAAGACTTTATATGTATGTGTAAACTGTCGGGTAATTTTACGGCATAATTTGAATGTAGAAGAGCAATGGGAAAAGTTGTTGATTTTGTAAATTTTCAGAACTGAGATGGAATTGAATTTTTGAAGATTAAATTTGATCAGATTGAAGAGGTAAAACAGATTGGACGTTGTGCGGTTCGGTTTTTGCTTGTAAAAGACTTGTATGTTCGTAGAAAACAGTTTCCTCTTTCTTTAGCATATGCAGTAACCATTCACAAATCTCAAGGTTAAAGTGTAGACAGTGCTTTGGTAAATATTGGAAGTACAGTGTTTATGGAGGGTATGTCATACGTTGCATTGCATCGAGTAAGAACATTATCTGGTTTGTATTTGATTGATTTTGATGAGAAAAAGATTAGTGCTGATGTAAATTGTGTAAAAGAGTACAATCGGTTAAGAAGACTTTATGCTCCTAACTTAGTTGAATATCCCATGAATGAGAATTGTGTAGTGTGTCTAAAACGAAAATATGACAAATATTCTACTGAGATTCAAAAAAAGAAAACAATTCAAGAGAATGATGAAACTGCAAAGAAAATGAAAATGGACACTGTTGAAGATATTGTAGGATACCAGTTAGAAAATAGTTCAGGTATCAACTGCTATGCTAATGTAATTGTGAATGTTGTCTTTTATCTAGAGGATCTTCATCATGAAATTATGGAAAATCGAGAAAAAGATTCTGTTCTTTACTGCATTATATTTTTCAAAAGTTGGTAACTGATAGAACTAAAATCCATACTGCTTCTGGCATTCGGCATCTTTTGGATATATGTACTGGTTCATTGAAATTTACATTGAATATACAACAAGATGCACAAGAATTTCTTATGTTTATGCTTGGAGTATTGGATGATGAAGGAATAGAAATTGAAAATGTATTTGGACTAAGTTACAGATGGGATCATAAATGTGAAGAGTGTTCATTTTCTTCTACTACTGAAATAGACACTGAATGATTCAAATACTTGACGATACCAGATTGCAAATCAGTGTCTTTTAACAAATTAGAAAAACAGCAAATCAAGATATGAAATGTTCTCATTGTAAATCAGAAACGTTGTCAACATTATATATAGAAAGATATGGAAAATATGTAATTTTGATGCTACAAAGTTGTAGAGCAAATGGAACAAAATTGGAAACCAAAATTAAAAATTTTGTGGCAAGCCAAGTATCAATTTTAGGAAGAACTTTTAAAGCAGTGGCTATTATTTTCCATGATAGACCTACTACAACATCTGGACACTATACTGTGTATTTAAAGTGCAATAAAGGATGGACACTCTGCAATGATGCCCATTTGGAATTCAAATGTAGGTTGCCTAACGAATTACCAAATTCATATCTGATTTTTTTGATGCCAAAGTTTTGAAAACATCATTTGGCCTATTGGGAAGATGTACACACGAATTAACGAGTTTATTTTGGATATTTTCAATGCAAAAGATTTGGAAACATTATTCGGCCTATTGGGAAGATGTGAACAATTAGTGTTTGGATTATTGTTTGTGCTAATTCATATTGCATTTGGAAAATTGTGTTTGAAACAAGTCGTTTATATATTTGAGCATTATATTATACGCGATGTAAATGAGAGTGTACATTTTACAAAATGTACTTGAGAGAAATAAAAGACTTAATGTAGTTGAAGAATGTAATTTAGAAACTGTAGATAGATAAATACATAGTTACACATGTTCTAAATAATGTTCAATGCTGAATTTTTTCTTTTTTTTAACAATCTCATTGATTGTTTTTTTCCCCGCTGTGGTATGATGATCTACATTGAAATCACTGTGTATGGTGAAATTCAGTAGAATCTGAGAACAGCAAAAAAGGGAAACTGAAAATGTTATGTAATTCTAAAATTATGTTGAGTTCTTAAAACTATAATATTATCTTAAATAACAGTTTTTCTTCATCTTTTTTACAGAAGGTAATGGTGAAGTTTGAAAAGATTTTAAATTCACTTTACAACAAAACTACTGTAAAATAGTTCCATTGAGTTTTGTATCTACATTAGTAAAAAAGGTAAGAAGAAATAATGTAATAAGCATGATAATGTGAAATAATGTTTAGAGCTACTTTTACTGCACTCATCCATTCACTCAAACACTACCCATGCACTCATCTATGCACTCAGGCACTATTCCCGCACTCATTCAATCACCCAGGCACAATTGATGCACTTCTACAATCACCTAGCCAGTAGCCATACACTTATAATATCACCCAGACACTACCTATGCACTCCTCCAATCACCCAGGCACTACCCCTACACTCATGCAATCAGCTAGACATTACCCTACACTCATGCAATCACCCAAGCATTACCTATGCACTGCTCTAATCCCCAAGACATTACCCCTGCACTCATGCATTCACCAAAGCATTAGCTATGCACTGCTCCAATCACTCAGGCACTACCCTTGCACTCCTTCAATCACCCAGGCAGTATCTATGCACTCCTCCAATCACTCAGCCAGTACCCATGCACTTACAAAATCACCCATGCATTACATATGCACTTATGCAATCACACAGGCACTACCACTGCACTCATGCAACCACCCAGGCACTACCTATGCACTCATGCAATAACCCAGGCACTACCCTTGCACTCATGCAATCACCCAGGCACTAGCTATGCACTCATACAATAACCCAGACACTACTCTTGCACTTCTCCAATCACCCAGGCACTACTCCTGTACTCATGCAATTACCCTGCCAGTACCCATACACTTATAAAATCACTCAGGCACTAACTATGCACTCATGCAATCACCCAGGCAGTACTGCTGCACTCATGCAATCACCCAGGCACTATCTATGCACTCATGCAATAACCCAGGCACTACCCTTGCACTCATGCAATCACCCAGGCACTAGCTATGTACTCATACAATAACCCAGGCACTACTCTTGCACTGCTCCAATCACCTAGGCACTATCCATGCAGTCCTCCAATCACCCAGCCAGTACCCATACACTTACAAAAAACACTCAGGCACTAACTATGCAGTCATGCAATAACCCAGGCACTACTCTTGCACTGCTCCAATCACCTAGGCACTACTCCTGTACTCATGCAATTACCCTGCCAGTACCCATACACTTATAAAATCACTCAGGCACTAACTATGCACTCATGCAATCACCCAGGCAGTACTGCTGCACTCATGCAATCACCCAGGCACTATCTATGCACTCATGCAATAACCCAGGCACTACCCTTGCACTCATGCAATCACCCAGGCACTAGCTATGTACTCATACAATAACCCAGGCACTACTCTTGCACTGCTCCAATCACCTAGGCACTATCCATGCAGTCCTCCAATCACCCAGCCAGTACCCATACACTTACAAAAAACACTCAGGCACTAACTATGCAGTCATGCAATAACCCAGGCAGTACCACTGCACTCATACAATCACCCAGGCACTACCTATGCACTCATGCAATAACCCAAGCACTACCCTTCCACTCCTCCAATCACTTGCGCACTATCCATGCACTCCTCCAATCAACCATACATTACCCTTGCACTCATGTAATCACCCATGCATTAGTTATGCACTACTCCAATCACCCAGGCACTACCCTTGCACTCCTTCAATCACCCAGGTAGTATCCGTCCAATCCTCCAATCACCCAGGCAGTATCTATACATTCCTCCAATCACTCAGCCAGTACCCAATCACTTATAAAATCACCCAGGCACTACCTATGCACTCATGCAATCACCCAGGCACTACTCATGCACTCCTCCATGCACCTAGGCATTACCCATGCACTCCTTCAACCACTCAGGCAGTACCCATGCACTTTTAAAATCACCCAGGCACTACCTATGTACTCCTCTAATCACCCTGGCACTACCCCTGCACTCATGCAATCACCCAGGCATTACCTATGCATTCTTCCAATCACCCAGCCAGTACCCATACACTTATAAAGTCACCCAGGTACTACCTATGCAGTCATACAATCACCCAGGCAGTACCCCTGCACTCATGCAATCACCCAGGCACTACCTATGCACTCATGCAATGACCCAAGCACTACCCTTGCACTCCTCCAATCACCCAAGCACTATCCATGCAGTCCTCCAATCACCCAGACATTACCCTTGCACTCATGCAATCACCCATGCATTAGCTATGCACTCCTCCAATCACCCTGAAACTATCATTGCACTTCTCCAATCACCCAGGTAGTATCCGTCCAATCCTCCAATCACCCAGGCAGTACCCATGCACTTATAAAATCACCCAGGCACTACCTATGCACTCATGCAATCACCTAGGTACTACTGATGCACTCAACCATGCACCTAGGCATTACCCATGCACTCCTCCAATCACCCAGGCACTATCTATGCACTCCTCCAATCACCCAGGTACTACCCTTGCACTCCTCCAATCACCCAGGCACTATCCATGCATGCTTTCAATCACCCAAGCACTACCCTTGCACTCCTCCAATCACCCAAGCACTATCCATGCACTCCTCCAATCACCCAGGCACTACACATGCACTCATGCAATCACACATGCCCTACCCATACACTTCTCAATATATTACACTTGCCGCAATTCATACAACACATACAAATTTTCTATTTTTAACCAAATAGGCACTTTAAACAAGAACCATTTTCTTCTTTTATAATTAGTTTTGTGTTTTTTTAACTCTTTTTGTATTTTTTGGGTGGTTTAAAAAAAAAAAAAAGGAAAATAACAACAGAATAAACTGAGAAAACTTTCTCTAACATTTTGCAATTAAAAAATCATTGCAAAAAAAAATTAACAATGGTGGTTTTTTGCTGCAAAAACAATAGCATCTACTGATTGCTCACCATAGCAAATAACTTTTTTACATTTGATGCAGCGTTGTTCAAGACCAGCAAACTCTGGTCTAATGTCCAGTCCTCTGCTTGATGAAGCTGTACCTGCCGAGGTGTTAGGCCCTGCGACCTCATCATCTTGCTGTGCTTGACGTTCCAGCTCGCGACGATGTTGTTCTCATGCTAGATGACAAGGGTGCATAGTTTGCAGGTGCTTCATCATGGATGAAGTGCCGCATGAGTATTTCTTCTCGGAGCCCCGAGATAAGATTCTTTGACATAGAGTGCAGGTCACCTTTCTTGCGTTAACCTTTCTTTTTCGCCTCGTGGAATGGAAAAAAAGGCCCACACGACACTCTCCTTGCGCTGTTTCGTTGGTTCTTCCAAGTCATCTTCTTCACCAAGGATGTTCTCAGGTGGATTTGAAGATGCCATTTTAGTAGTGTTTTTAAAAAAAACACCAAAATAATACAAACAAGAGCAGCAAACACAAAAGCTGTGTCTCTTGAGGATGTTGTTGGAAGAACGAGAAATTCGGGTGGGGTGCTGTAAGTTCTAGCATAAAAAGCTTCTTAACCAATGAAATGCTTTCTTTTGAAGTCACATGGGATTCGCGCACCAGGCGCGCAACCAGCGCGGACCCGGCGCAATTCCGGAAAAATACATTTAACAATAATAAACCTTTATTCCTGTTACAAATATATGATATTTACAATTATGTTAAATAATCTCTTGGTATAATATATATAATAAAGTTATATACATATACTTTTAAAACAAAAACATTTACGGTCAATTTGCCCACCTGGCGCGACCCCCGGAAATACGTACATGACGTTGTGTGGGCCCAGAACCGCGCACCCTTCGCAAACAGTACATGTATCGTAGACGACTTAACCAATATGGCGGCAAAATTCTTGGATTCGTGCACCCACCATGACTGGTACACGATCGGTGCGTGAATCCACTTTAAAAAAAAAATGTAAATGCATATTATTTTAATAAACGTTTAAAAATTTAGGAAAAGCATTTTTTGGACATTAAAGTTAGAAATCTGCATTTAAAAAACCTTTGAAATTCACTGAAATAAACATAGGTGTCAGAGACATTATAGTTAGAAATTAGCATTTAAAAAACCTTTGAAATTCACTGAAAAACAATAGGTTTCAGGGATGTTATAGTTAGAAATTAGCATTTAAAAACCTTTGAAATTCACTGAAAAAACCATAGGTTTCAAGGACGTTATAGTTAGAAATTAGCATTTAAAAAACCTTTGAAATTCACTGAAAAAACCATAGGATTCAGGGACGTTATAGTTAGACATTAGCATTTGAAAAACCATTGAAACACCCTGACCCCCTAGGCCTGATAAGGGGGTCCCACAGGGACCCCGAGGGCCAAACAAGCATTTTTAAAAAATATTTTTGGCAGGATTCATGTAGGGTCAGTGAAACCTGCAATTTCTTTTTTTTAAAACGAAGCATGGTCTCCCCGATTTGTTTACCGCGCTTTGTTTAATTAAGCCCCTGGGTGGGCCAGGTCCCGGGGCAAGGTCAAAATATGATGCAGGGGTCCTGTGGGGCCCTGCAGCCCCATGGACCACCACCTCCCCAGGGCTGCACAGAAGATGGGAGGGGGCCGCGTGGCATTGCAGTTTACTATGTCCCATCCTGCCATACAAAACTTCTGCTTTGCTTCATGGAAGCGAGAGCAGGAAAACTGCTCTTGCTTCCATGAAGCCAAGCAGATTTGCTTTTGGGCAAAGGGAGCTGCATGTTAGCAAAATGCAAAAGCAATGACGGCATGAGGTGGGGAGCCGGCAGGGACCGCAGGGACATTGGGGCCCCCCTCCACGGTCCCCAACATTGTCGCCATACCCCTGAGGATGGGGTCCCGGGGCCAAAAATGGCCCAGGAGGGGGGCTACTCGGCCCCCTTTCCTTTTTAGAACACATAAGTCCGGGCTCCAGGGGATAGGGTCCCCGGGGCCAAAATTGGCCTCAGGAGGGGGCCAAAATGTAAAACAAAAAGGCAGGGCAGGCCCTGGGGATGGGGTCCCCAGGGCCAAAAGTGGCCCAGGGAAGGGGGGCCATGCGGCTCCCCATCCATAACAAAAGTTTTTGCCGGGCCCCGGGGGATGGGGTCCCCGGGGCCGTAAACGGCCTCGGTGGGGGGCTGCACGCCCCCCTCCCTTTTCAATTTTTTTTTTTAAATGGCTGAGGCCCCGGGGGATGGGGTCCCCGGGGCCCAAAATGGTCAAGGGAAGGGGGACCACGTATTCCCCTTCCTGAAAAAAAAAAGAGAAACCGCAACTCGCCAGAGGCCCCGCCCCCTCCCTGCACCACTCTGCAAACTTGCCTCCTGGCGCGCTCTGGGTTGGGGGATGAAGTACCCTTCACTGGTGAGGGTCCTTAGGGGCCAGCTAGCCCACCAGGTACCTCCAGTAAGCCCCACACAGTGGGATTTCTGAAAGGTGGTCCGAGGCCATGCCCCTTTTTACAATACTCTGCAAACGTGCCTCTTGGCACACTGCTGGTGGGGCGATGAGATCCCCTTGTGACCTGAGGACTTCAGTACTAAAGTGCACTTCATTCCCCAAGCAGCAGTGCGCCAGGAGGCGTATTTGCAGAGTGGTGTAGAAAGGCGGCGTGGCCTCTGACCACTCCCAGCAATCCAGCTGTGTGGGGCTTACGAGAGGTAACAGGAGGGCAAGTTGCCCCCCAGGGACCCTCAGGAGGCAAGGGGACTTAATCCCCCAACCAAGAGCGCAGCAGAAGGTGCGTTTGCAGAGTGGTGGAGTAAGAGGGCATGGCCTGTGTCTACCTCTCAGCAATCCCACTGCGTGGGGCTTACTGGAGGTAACAGGTAGGCTAGTTGGCCCCTAAGGACCCCCAGAAGTGAAGAGGACTTCAATTCCCATCCAAAAACGTGCCAGGGAGCACGTTTGCAGAGTGGTGGGCAAAGGGGACGTGGCCTGCTATGATAACTTAGCAATCCTGCTGTGTGGGACTTACTGGAGGTAGTAGGAGGGGTAGTTTGCCCCCAAGGATGTCCTTGGGGGCCAGCTACCCCTCCTGTTACCTCTAGTAAGTCCCACACAGTGGGATTGCTAAGAGGTCTTCGGAGGCCACGCCCCCCTTTCTCCACCACTCTGCAAATGCGCCTCCTGGCACACTACTGGTTGGGGGATGAAGTCCACTTTACTCCTGAGGGACTTTTGGGGCCCAGAAACCCTCCTGGTACCTCCTGTAAGTCCTACGCAGTAGAATTGCTGAGCGCTGGTCGGAAGCCCAGCCCCCTTTCTCCACCACTCTGCAAATGCGACTAGTAGTTAAAGAAGCATTTGCAATGTAATAGGTCTCGCATTTGCGAGAGTTAGAGCTATTGGCGTTGTAAATGTAACATTTTTTTACTAATGTTTTTTGTAGTGGAGTGGATGTACGTTGGGTGTAGTGGAATTATGTGGTATGTTGTGCAGTGAAATTATGTGGATAGAAAGTATGTGGTATTTAGTGTATAGGAATTATGTAGAGTGGGAGTATGTGTTATGGAGAGTAATTAGACCTCAAGAACTTCCGGCCCATCTCCCTGCTTACGTTCCCAGCCAAGGTAATCGAGAAGATCATCAACAAACAGCTAACCCGATACCTCGAAGAAAACAACATCCTGGACCCATCCCAATCCGGGTTCCGCAGCAACCACAGCACCGAGACTGCCCTCATCGCCGCCACCGACGACATCAGGACCCTGCTGGACAACGGTGAAATAGCGGCCCTCATCCTCCTGGACCTCTCTGCCGCCTTCGATACTGTCTGCCACCGCACACTACGCACACGCCTCCACGACGCAGGGGTACGAGACAAGGCCCTGGACTGAACCACCTCCTTCCTCTCCGGCAGAACCCAGAGCGTACGCCTCCCCCCTTTCCGCTCCGAAGCCTCCAAGATCATCTGCGGTGTACCCCAGGGATCTTCCCTCAGCCCAACACTGTTCAACATCTACATGACCCCGCTCGCACGCATCGCCCGACAGCATGACCTCAACATAATCTCCTACGCCGACGACACCCAACTGATCCTCTCCCTCACCAAGGACCACCACACCGCCAAATCGAACCTCCACGAAGGAATGAAGGCCGTCGCCGAATGGATGAAGATCAGCCGACTGAAGCTGAACACGGACAAGACGGAGGTCCTCATCCTCGGCCCCAACCCCTCAGCCTGGGACGACTCCTGGTGGCCTACGACACTGGGAGCACCGCCGACACCCACCGACCACGCACGCAACCTGGGAGTCATCCTCGACTCAACGCTCTCCATGACCAAGCAAGTCAACACAGTCTCCTCCTCCTGCTTCAACACCCTCCGCATGCTCCGCAAGATCTGCAGATGGATCCCATCAGACACAAGAAGAACGGTCACCCAGGCCCTCGTCAGTAGCAGACTAGACTACAGAAACGCCCTCTACGCAGGAGCCCCGTCCAAGCTCATCAAACGACTGCAACGCATTCAAAACGCCTCCGCACGCCTGATCCTCGACATACCACGACACAGCCACATCACCCCCCACCTGAGAAACCTGCACTGGCTCCCCGTCAACAAAAGGATCTCCTTCAAACTCCTCATCCACGCACACAAGGCTCTCCACAAGACCGGCCCAGCTTACCTCAACAGACGTCTCTCCTTCTACATCCCCACCCGCCAGCTCCGCTCCGCCGACCTCGCACTCGCCACCGTCCCCCGCATCCGAAGAACCACCGCCGGCGGCAGATCCTTCTCCCACCTCGCCGCTAAAACCTAGAACTCCCTCCCACTCAACCTACTACAGACCCAAGACCTGCTGACCTTCAGGAGGCTTCTCAAGACCTGGCTGTTCGACCAGTAGCGCCCCCCCTCTCCTTAGCGCCTTGAGACCCTCGTGGGTATGTAGTGCGCTCTATAAATCCCATGATGGATTGATTGGTATGGTAATCTGTGCTGTGGAGTGGTAACCTCAGGTTTAGTCTTCCTCGTTTCCATAGAAGCTAAACTATAAACTCAACGAGACAAAAAAAAGAAGGAACCACTGAGGAGCACTTCTGGACCTAGTCAGAGGTATGAGCAGGGCCACTGGAATTATGCGACTGTTCGGGCTGCACCGACTTTTGCATAATTATACATTTCCGCATTTGCCACATAATCCATCATCTGTTGCATAATCTGCAGATTTGAACTAAAAAAAATGTGTTTCTAGCTCAAACGGCTCAAACATTACCAAAAATGCAGCGACAACATTACAGCGTGGTGGAAGGCCCTTTGCAAACCTGGAATGGTCACCTGTTACTTTTTTCTAAATGTGGGTGTTAAATTGGTACTAATGGTGTGCAAAGCACTCCTGCTTCTTTCTGCCCCTCCCTTGCGTCTTTCTGCATTTCTTTTGCTTCTTTCTGCACCTTTCTTCCTTTTTCTGCACTTCTCTTGCCTCTTTCTGCACATCTCTTCTGCTTTCTGCATCCCCCTTCTTTCTGCAACTCTATTGCTTCTTTCTGCACCTCTCTTGCCTCTTTCCGCACCTCTCTTGCCTCTTTCTGCACTTCTCTTGCCTCTTTCTGCACCGCGCTTGCTTCTTTCTGCACTTCCCTTGCTTCTTTCTGCACCTCCCTTGCTTCTTTCTGCAGCCCCTTTTGCCTTTTTCTACACCTCTGTTGCTTCTTTCTGCACTTCTCTTACTTCTTTCTGCACCTCTCTTGCATCTTTCTGTACCCCTCTTCCCTCTTTCTGCACCCCTCTTCCCTCTTTCTGCACCTCTGTTGCTTCTTTCTGTACTTCTCTTGCTTCTTTCTGTATCTTTATTGCTTCTTTCTGCACCTCTATTGCTTCTCTCTGCACCCCTCTTGCCTCTTTCTGTACCCCTCTTTATGCACCTCTTTTGCCTCTTTCTGCACCTCTCTTGCCTCTATCTGCAGTTCTCTTGCCTCTTTCTGTACCCCTCGTGCCTCTTTCTGCACCTCTGGTGGTTCTTTCTGCACTTCTCTTGCTTTTTTCCTACCTCTCTTGCTTCTATCTGCTCCCCTCTTTCCTCTTTCTGCACCCCTGTTGCCTGTTTCTGCAACTCTCTTGCCTCTTTCTGTAGTTCTCTTGCCTCCTTCTGCACCTCTGTTGCTTCTTTGTGTACTTCTCTCTCCTATTTCTGTACCCCTCTTGCCTGTTTTTATACTTCTCTTGCTTTTTTCTGCACCTCTCTTGTTTCTTTCTGCACCTCACTTGTCTCTTTCATCACTTCTCTTGCTTCTTTCTATACATCTGTTGTCTCTTTCAGGAAGACCTTTGCATACTACTAAGGTGAGCTGTGCCAAATGGGTGAAGCTTCCAAGTGATTTGAACATTTTCATACTCATAGTTATTTAAAGGAAGAACCATGGACTCCACTCTCACCAGGACAGGACAAAAAAGAACCCACTGGTCACAGCCTTATACAGATTATGTTCCAATGGATCAACGATGCATTCACCTTCACAAGTATTTCAGATCATGTTTCAATACAGACTTGCTGAGAAAACACACATGCTTTGCCTTCGCCTTCGCCAGGCCCAGGAGTTAGGATCATTTGTCCTCTAGAGAAGTGGAGCTTCAACTGGGGCACCTGCTATGCTTATATGTGTAAGTGCTTACTGTTGAGGTTTAATTTCTGTGAAATGAGCATCAGGCCCAGAATGGCACTGGGCATCCCATCCCCCGGGGCCCAGCCACAACTTAATAAGGGAGGGGTGCTGCATGGTCCCCCTTCCCCGGGTCAATTCTGACCCCCGGGGAGCCCATCCCCTAGGGCCTGGCATTAATTGAATGGGGGAGGGGGACGAACGCTGCCCCCCCGGCTTATTTCAGCCCCAGGGACCCCCATCCCTTGAGGCCTGGCCTTACTAGATATTTATTTGAATGGGGGAGGGAGGCTGCGCTGCCCCCCTCCCCTGGCTAATTTTGGCCCAGAGGACCCCATCCCCAGGGCCCGATCAAAATAGAATGGGAAGGGGGCATTGCATCCCCCCACCCCAGGCTGATTTTGGCCCCGAGAGACCCCATCCCCCGGGGCCGGCCATGTGTCCCTGGGTGCCCTGGTCCCAGCCAGGGCACCCAGTGTGCAGGAGGGGATAGACGGGGGTTGCCTCAAGGCTACCACAGTCCCAGCTGGTTCCCTACCTCCTGAAAGAGCTGGTATTGCTACAGCATGCAGGAAGAAGCTGTAAATGCAGCTCCCTGCTTGCAGGAGCAATAGTTTAATTTATTTCCCTGCCCGCATGTCTGCAGGCAAGAAAGTGATTAAACCTCCACTTCCAGCAAACAGTAGCACTTTGACAGCTACTGCCCACTGGAACCAGAGTGTTTGCTTTTGCTTGGTGGGAGCTGTCAGCTTCTGCCAAGCAAAAGCAAACTATGGACCTACAGGCAAGTTAAATGTGCCAATCAGGATTAAGTCAATTAAACCATGTTTAAGGGGGAGCACAGTAGTCCTGGGCATAGTTTGCGTAGTAGCACTTCACGTAGCTACGTGAAGTATATTTTGAACTACACGTAGCTATGCAAATTGCGTAGCTGTGTGCTTGACTGCACTGTACAATAATTGCCAAAGGCATCTTGCACAGTACAAGTTAAAAAAAATATCTCTGTCTTTATATGCTAAATGCATATATCATTTCACAAAAGTGAAATTGATAAATTAACAAGCAGTGAGAGAGGTGATGATTTTGGTATCCTCCCTAACCTAGGAGAGAACCAAGCAGATGCCTTGAAAACAAAAAGCACATCTTTTGAACGATTCAGTGGTGGTCCCATCCTCTTAGGACCACTCAAGCACAGTTATTGGCAAAAATACAATCCCAACCAAGGCCTGCAAAGCATTATGGGACGAGATTAGCAGTGGGCAGTGAATATTATAGTATCCAATATCAAAATAATTTACAAGAGCTGCAGTTCCACTAGTCGTTACTAGATGTCCTCACGAGTCAAATGCAAAAGCTTCATGAAAGGGTTTCAATGCTTTTGCATTTGACTCGTGAGGGACATCTAGTAACGACTAGTTGAACTGCAGCTCTTTGTAGAATTATTTTGATATTGGACACTATAATATTCACTGCTAATCTCGTCCCATAATGCTTTGCAGGGCCTTTGGTTGGGATTGTATTTTTGCCCATAACTGTGCTTGGGGTGGTCCTAGGAGGAAGGGACCACCACTGAATCGTTCACATGATATGCTTTTTGTGTTCAAGGCATCTGCTTGGTCCTCCCCCTAGGTTAGGGGGGAACCCAAAATCATCACCTCTCTCATTGCTTGATATTTTCATTGTCAAAGTTCACTTTTGTGAATTTGTTATATGCTTTTTAGCATAGAAAATTGCTTTAACAAAGCATTTGTATGTGTTTAATATACTGCTGCTACGCTATGTTGATTAGCAGAGTTTTTTACTCTGCTACGTGCAATTTGCGTAGTGCGTAGTAACACAAACTTTGCATGTTCCGTGAGCGTAGCAAAGTATTATGCCCAGGACTAGAGCACAGGCACTTTACTCCTGGTTAGCAGGGTGAAAGCCACAGAGTTCCATAACCAGCAAAATTAGGGTCCAGCAAAAGGTGAAAACTCAGAAATGAATACACAGAAAATGTAGATTTCCTACATACAGTACGAGATTTGGCTCTTCTTTATGGGCCTTTTAGTTCTTGATGAGTTTAACATTTTTACATAATACCTTGCATCTGTGAATATATGGAGCGAACACCTGTTGGAATACAGATTGTTTTGTCCTATGTATGTGCACTTGGTATATACTCCTTCCAGTACCATATTTTCACCTTGAAATGCACTTGTTTTATATTGTATTCTACTTCAACGTGGTAGTATTTCTTCTTTTTATCCATACTATTTTCTTAATCAGGTATCATTGTGAAGAATTTCTGTTATTTTGGGGTATGTTATGTTTGCTGATCGAGTAACACAAGGCATGGATTATGAGCTGCAATGTGGACCATGTAATATCTGCATGTGTTGTTTCCATTTTAATGTACGCTTACATTTTCTGTGGTAAATTGGGGTTGTCTCACTAGACAAAGGCGATCCTTGCTGAAAAGCTTTGTGCCTTCCACTCTAATTGCTTTCCCGCTAGTGCTTTCCTTTGTGGATTTGCACTGGTAATTTTTGTATTTTTTTTATTGGGGTTTTGCACATATATACCACAACAAACAATTGGCATACAAATACTTGCTGAGACACAAAGCAGAGTGCTGCATTTGATAACAGCTTATTTGAGTGAAACTATCAAGGCTTATCTTGTGTCATACAAGGTCCCTCCACACACCTGCATTGAAATTCATTACTTGTGTGTTATCTGCCGTGACATTACAACAAGATGGTATCGCTTTTCCCTCCTCACACATGCTTAATGGTGATTAAGTTTTTCTACGCAAAGTTCAGTGACCTCTTGGTAGGTCAGCCATAGCCCAATACCAGAGAGTAGCAATTCTATTTGTGAGTTTGGGGGAGCCTGTTTTGCAATGTGTGGTGGCAGCCCTGGGGAGCTGGGACTCTGCTGGCAGAGCAAGGAAGTGAATGGGGCCTGTATGTCTTTTGGCCGGGACTCAAGTGGCATGAGTTCCCAGAAGTTGTACAACAGTTTTTAGTAGTATGCAACATCTCTCAGCCAAGCTTTAATGCCCAGGCCAGGCCGCCTGCCCCAATATATAGCAACTCGGTGATTAGCTAGTAGGAGCATTATAATACTAACAAAGGTTCAGATATATAATTATGCAAAGCAATACAGTACAGTGGAAAATGAAATTACATATTACAGAAAAAATCACGTCCCAAAAAAAACAGAAAGAGAGAAAAACAATGATACCCATACAGAATATATGTACGCTTTTTACTAAGACCATAATACAAAGTACAATCATAAATTGGTGGTGCTCACTTAATTACACAAAAAACAAAATCAGGAAACACAATTACAAGTGTAAACAGAAAAAGCAATGGCAGAGGCACATAAATTCACAAAAAAACAACACTGATTGGACAAAACACAAAACCAGGAATGGTAATTAATACCTCCTCTTGAATAAATGCCAAAGACGAGCGTCAATGGCGTTTCGACCAAATAAAATTGAACTGGTCATCATCAGGACAGACAACATTTGACAGAGCATCCAACATGGAATTCTGAAATAAATATACATGTGGGTATCAAAGGGATGTTGATAAAAAATCAGCAAAAGGCCAAAAACTCAGCCATGTGCATATAGTTAAAAAGGTTTTGTTATAAAACTTCTGGGAAATGTGAAAAGAGGAAAAAATAAGGAAAGTTAAGGATAGGGTAATCAAAAATGCAATCTTATATCCGCACCAGTTGGTAAGTGAGTGCATTCACCATCTCATGCATCAAGAAATAAGGAAAGTAGAGACCAGGAAGATTATTCACCCATGGTGTCTCCATGCGTAATTTGCGTTCCATAGCTCCTGATCCGGATGCCCAGGTAGCGTACCGGGCCGTCCGCCCATTCTATCGGATATTGTGTATCAAATTTGTGTGTGCTCTCAGTGAGTGGGAGGTGGACTTAGCCCAGTTTATTTGAGTTCCAGACAGACCCCCAAAGTGCAGCATCTCTTGCGTTACTGTTGCAAGATTCACCTCAGGGTCGCGAATGTAGAGTGACATTGTTCACGTACATGGAAACTATCAGCACCCTAGTGGTGAATCCTAAGGCTCTATCAGCATGGTGCTGATGCAGGATGGCTGCCTAGGGTTCCATCGCAATGGGAAACAAGAGGGGAGACAGAGGGCATCCTGCCACGGGAACTAGGGATTGGGTCAGAAATCAGCTTGATTACCCACAGTTGGAGAAGTATATAACAGTCGTATTTGACGTATGAAGATGGGACTGAGTCCCAGCCGGTCTAGGATTGTGAAGAGGAACCTCCATTCCAGGGAGTCAAATGCATTTGTGGCATCTAACATAGCAGCCACCCCTGGGACAAGAGAAGCAAGGTGATGCATTAGGGCAAATATGGTGCCCAAGTTATGTGATGTAGAGTGACCAAGTATGAATCCTGACTGGTCCGGCCTTACAATAAGTGGGAGTAACGGCTGCAGCCTATTTGCCAGAAGTTTGGCAATATTTTATTGTCAGTGTTTATTAGTGACAGCGA
Source organism: Calotriton arnoldi (assembly GCA_963921515.1). Taxonomy (NCBI): domain Eukaryota; kingdom Metazoa; phylum Chordata; class Amphibia; order Caudata; family Salamandridae; genus Calotriton; species Calotriton arnoldi. The sequence goes on along the minus strand of CAWUFW010004116.1, from coordinate 317,906 downwards.
GTGATAGGAATCGCATAGCATAGGAGGTTTGCCCGGTTTCAGCAAAGTTATAACGGCTGCTTCCCGCATTGATGGTGGTAAAGCCCTGGACTCCAGCGCCTCTTGGTATACAGCCAGGAGATGGGGGGCGAGTATAGTAGCATATTCTTTGTAAAAGGATGTGACGAGTCCGTGTAGCCCTGGAGCAATGTCCCCTGGCAAACTTTGTATGACCTGAATAATCTCTTCAGTGGTGAAGGGCTCATCTAGGTAGGTGCGATGTGTGCAGTCCAGCCAGAGCAATTGAAGTGTATATAAATATTCTAACAGCTCTGCTTCCACGGGCTGCGCTGATGAGGCATGCAGCTGGCAAAGAAAACAATTGGTCCCAGACAAAATTATTTAGAGTTGAGTTGTAAATGGTTTAGTTGTTTGACAAGATATCAGAATGCGATTTCTTTAGCATATGTACATGAGAGGCATATATCATTTACCCCAGAGAATGTGTATGCGCACTCTACAGTATGACACAAAACATAAGGCACCCAAACTTAATTGAATTGCAGAGACTGAATTGAATTGCAGAGACTAATTTATTTCTGTTGCGTCTTATTCAACTAGTGACAAACATAAACATAATCATAACATTCAGAATAATTTGTCAGAGAGGTTACTCCAAGATGGAGGGAAGGAGTGGAAGTTAGTGCTCGTGTGTGGGATAGAAAAATAGAAAAAGATCAAGAAAAACATCCAAGGGAAAAATAATTCAAGTCATTGAACATAGGTCTGGCTGTGATACTCAGTGGGGCCAGTATCCCTTGTTAACGAGCCTGCCCCTTAACGGGTAGTAATTACAAATAGTTAGAAATTATTTCGTAGCATGATGCACAGAGAAACATCATCAGTGATTAAGGCAAAAAGGGGTTGATATCGAGTGCAGGCTCACTGGGGAGAAAATTGTCGACGTTTTGACCCTGATGCAAAGAGGGTAATTTAGATCCTCTGCCGCAGGTCTTCCTCAGAACAAGGAGAGGGGAGACCACCTATCTTAGAAGGTGTCTGTTCACTGCCCCCGAATGGCGCTGGCCCCGATAGACCGGCCCGGCGATGTGCACCTCCCTCACGCCTTCCCCAGCAGGGCGAAGACAGGGGGCAGGGCTCAGTGCATCGGGTCAATGTTGCGCCACTGGTCGTGGGGCCTCCTCCAGTCCATTGCTTGCAACCCCTCGCCAGTGATGTGCGGCCTCGATTTAGTTGCAGCTGGGTCATCGCAGGATCTGCCGATGGGCACATCTTCAGGATCGCACCCGGGTTCCTTGCGCGCAGTTCTCCAACAAGGGTGCCCCATGCAGGGACGTCGGCTTGGCCCCAGCTATCCCCGCGCCGGTCTCACCTCTGTTCTTCCCATGCGGCGGCCTCCTAGGAACAGGACGTGTTGTTCTGGGCCCAGCCTCACTGTGCAATGGTGCCGGTCCAAATAGAGCCATCCCAGTGGTATGGGTCTCCTCTGCTCTGTTTTCAGTAGGGCCGAGGCAGGGTACGGAGCTGCATTCAGAGCGTGCAGTGGGACGGTGCTGCAGTGCTTGTCACGGAGCTTCCTCTGATTCCCCACCTGTGGCCACTCCTCAGCGTTGTGTGGTCTCAGATGATTGCATCTGGGTCGGCGTGGGATCTGTCGATGGACACAGGGTCCAGATCTCTCACAGAGGGCCATCTCAGTGCCCATGGACTCGTGCCCAGTACCGCAGTTCTGGATACGGGCAGGCCTGACTCAGGTAGTCCATGGCACGAGGCAGCTCGGGACCCAGCAGAGCGTCCTGTATCGTCCTCGCAGGGCCGATGCAGGCCCAGTCCATCCTCGCCACACGTCAATGATTGGCGATCACCTCGGGCCCGGGACCGGAACCAGCCAGTGTCCGCAGGTTTAATGCAGGTATATTGCCATTTTCAGCGGTGTGTGTGCCCTCTTTATGGCAGATAAAGCTGGAATTTGTACTCGGCCAGGAGACCCCTCTAAGTGAGCGGCCACGCCCCCGAAATTTACACTGGTATTTAATACAGGTTATAATTCCTGTAACTGGAGCACTAGCACTGCTAGGCTGGTAGACTGCTTTAAGCAACAGAGTCTCACAAAGTATTATAGTTAGGTCAGAATTTCTATAGGAATAGAGCATTTTTTGTTTCATTAATAATGTTGGTGGCATTTGATGAATCTGCACGAAGATTTCTAAAATAAAATGTCATCCACCTCGGCTCCTCCATGGAAACCTTTAAGCTGATCTTTCAAGTGGGGGACAAGAAAAGGGGGGCCTCCTAAAGGTGTGATTTTTTCTTGTTAATTTCCACAGGAAACATTGCTCTCCGTTACAGAAAAACATGGCTGAACAGTATTACAGAAAACTTGTCAAGCAGTTAGAACTTTACACAGAAAGCATGCATTCTGTGATTTGGTGTAGATCCGTTTAGTGTAGTCATTTTTGAGAAATTTGCACTTAAAGAGGGGCTCTCAAGTCAATCAAGATTAGCTGGCCACAACGTGAACAATATATTGTGGTAGTCAAAAGAGAACTCTGGGACATGGTGCCTGCGTTGTGAAAATTAATGTAAAAAAATATATATAAGGGGTAGTGTGAGCATACCCAGGCCCGCAGGGGCTTTTGGAGGGGGGTTTGGAAAAGAGTCCTCCCCCTTGATTAGTTGGCCACAACATGGACAACATGTTGTGGCAGCCATTATAGGACCACGGGACATGATCCTCATTGAAATGCATTGAACTGAATACCGGGCTTTGAGGGTCACAAAAAGAGCACAAATAAATGGGCCTAACAGGTTTTACTCACACTCTGAATCATTTAATGGTGGTGTTGTATTCAGTTTAGTAATTCTGGGGATTTCTCAGGTGATTTTACCAAGTGAAAAATGCTGATATTCTGCTGGGATTTGATGAACATGCTGAGAGATATTTGTTTTCTCTCATGATCTTCTTGTAGTGCTCCAGAAGATAAAGGGCCTGATTTAGATCTTGGTGGATCTAGTCCCCCACTCACTTTTTGGATGGTTTAGCTGCCTACCTACTTGGTGGTCCGCCCGCTTGATTTAGGTGATAGCGGGTCTATGGACGAAAGACTCTCCGAGTGCCGACAAGTCCGCTTGGATTTCCCTCCTGCGTCGATGGCGCCATAGGCAAAAGTGGCTATTGGAGAGGGTCCAGCCAGGATTACCCGCTGCCTAATAATTATGTCCCTTTCCATTGGAACAACTGTGGCGGGGATACCTCCATACTTGAGTTGGCGGATTCAAAGGAAATGAGTAAAAACTTACCTTTTTTTCTGTCTCTCACTTCCATTTCTGTCTTGCACCCCATTGTCCAGGTCTGTCCTTTGCTGCTACAACCTGAACACAACGCTAATCAACGCTGTTGGATCCGGGATCAAAGGTATGTTTATTACACATGTCTTACTATGAATAGTATGTTAACATTTCCTTAAGCCCGTTTATAATTACATTGCCCTTACATGCAATTTTATTCTCATGTGTAATGCACTAGTGTTATAACTTATCATTGTAAAATAAACACACCAGTGTTGAAACGTTATTTTGTTGTTGTGGTGGTTGTGGGTGTTCTGTTTGTGGTGCATATGGGTGTACATTCAATAGTGTGTGTGTGTATGTTCTTTGTGTGCTATGCTATATGTACAGAAAGTGGCATGACACACACCTACATATATTTTCAAACCACACACAACCTTTTTGTGTAGTGACACTCTACCAGGGACTCACTCCATCTGGAAACTGCAGCTAGGACAACAGGGAAATCTAAATTGGCTCGGCGCAAACCCGTCGGCTTGAAGGCGATGGAGTACTGCTAGCCAGCAATGGAGTCCGCCCTGTCGACGTAGGTGCACTGCTTACACGACAGTAAACAGTCTGTCAATGCGGACAGCGGTTCAACCAGCATACATCTAAATGCGGTGGGAGGGACTCCGTCAGCTCGATGGAGTTTTTGAAACTGCCACCACGGAGGGACGAAGGGAGTCCCACCAAGATCTAAATCAGGCCCAAAATGAAATTTTCTATATGTTCAGACTATCTTCCTCTGCCATGTGAGAATAAAATCTGATATTCTGAGCAAAATAATTCTGAGAAGCAGCAGCCTATAAGTTGATTCCCCAGTATTCTTACGAACTAAAACTAGTTAAACTTTTGTATTTATGACATAAGTGTTGTACCCAGCGGCGTATCCTCCACAATGGCGGAGGAGCATCGCCCCACTGGCTCAGAACTAGCAGCTGAAAAATGAAAATTATATTTTATTACTGTTTTATTTTTCACCTGCTGGCTGAGCCAGCATGTGTAGGGAGGGATGGGGCCGTACCATGGGAGTGAATAGGAATGAAGTGGCATGTGCACTTCTAAGTGTGCATATCTGTTTGGCCGGCCACTTAGGCTGGCCAAACAGACATGTACAGTTAGGTTTCTCCAAGACTCCCTGTGCCTGAGCAAGCATTAAACCAGCCAGCTCAGCCAATCCCTGCGCTGCTCTCATGCTATTGGTAATAGCATAAGAGTAGCATGGGGATTGCACATGGAGTCTCTGATGCTGTCCGAGTGTCTGCTGGGATCAGGAGACAGCAGAACACCAAGGTGCGAGGTATCCAGCAGCTTCAGGTAAGTCTTATTTTTTTTATTTTTACACACCTGCGCTCCCGTGCCACCCGCCCCATCACTTTTTTTTGTGTTGGCCGCCGCTGGTTGCACCCCTGCATGCTATCCAGATGGAATGAAAACTGTAAAACTGATAGAAAATGAGTCTTAGAGAAACTAATCAACCAATGTCTCAACGACCACCTCAGCAACCACCAGCTCTTCAATGCTACGCAGCCTGGATTCAGGCCCAACCACAGAAACAGCACTCATAACTGCCACAGATGGCATCTACATGATCATTGACAGAGGAGACACGGCAGCCCTCATACTCCTGGACTTCTATGCACCATTTGACACAGTCATGCCAACCATCCTCATCAGGCACCTGCATGAGATTGGCATCCAAAGACCTGCTGTCCGTTGAGTCTGCTCATTATTAACGGACAGAACTCAAGCTGGCACTACTCATCGGAAGACGGCAAATTCATCAGCGGAGCACCTGGATGTTCATCGCTCAACTCCTTTCTCTTTAAAACATTCATAATCCCTCTGGCCAATGTCATCCGCGTACAGAACATCAACATCCTATCCTATCCCGACGACATGCAATTCCTACTCTTCCTGTCAGGCTAGACCACAAACACAGAAAAAAGTTTCTCCACCTGCATGACTGAAGTTGCTCACTGGATGAAAGCCAATTGTCTCAAGCTCAACACAACAAGACAGAAGTAGTGATTTTCAGAAATAACTTCTGGCAATAGGCCTCAAACTGGTGGCTGGCCGAACTAGGACCCAGGCGGAGTACCCATGCCAGGAACCTCAGAATCATCATCAATAGCAAACTGGACATGACTGTACAAGTCAATGTTGTCACTGCACTGCTGCTTTCACACCCTGAAGATGATGAGAAAGATGTTTAAATCACCAGAAAAACTGTCACTCCCACCCTAGTCATCAGCAAGCTGGACCACAGAAGTACATTCTATGCTGGGGTCACCAAGCAAATCACCAGTAGCACTCATTCTCAACCTTCCATACAGAACTCACATTACATCACATCACACCACACCTTAGGGAGCTCCACTGGGTTCCTATCCACAAATGCACTCATGTCATACTTTTCACACACACATTCAAGGCACTACACAATTTAGAGCCCACCTATCTGAAAAGTCACATCTAGTTCCACCAACGACCGATACACCTCTGCTCCACAGAACTCCTACTCACACACATCCCATCAATTAATCAATCAATCAGGGGCTTTTAAAGCATGCTACTCACCCGTGAGGGTCTCAAGGCCCTGGGGGGGAGGGGGGGTGCAGCTCTGGGTCAGTCGAAAAGCCAGGTCTTGAGGCTCTTCCTGAAGGTGTGCAGGGTAGGGGAGCGTCTGATGTAGACTGGGAGTTTGTTCCATGCCTTGGCCATGATGTAGAAGAAGGCTCTTCCACCTGCTCTGGCTCTGCAGATGCGCAGGGTCTCTGCTAGGGCAAGGTCAGTGGAGCAGAGGTTTCTTTTGGGTACGTGGAAAGAGATCCTTTTGTTGAGGTATTTGGATCTGATGTTGTGAAGGGATTTGTAGGTGTGGGTGAGAAGCTTGTAAGGTTACTCTCTTCTTGATGGGAAGCCAGTGGAGGTGCTCATATGCTCATGTCGTGGGGTGCCGAGGACGAGTCTGGCTGGGATGTTCTGGATGGTCTGGAGTATGTGTAGTAGGGATTTGTTGATTCCAGTGTAGAGGGCGTTAGCGTAGTCCAGTCTGCTGGCAATGAGTGCATGTGTGACGGTCTGTCTGGCTTCGGGGGGATCCACTTGAAAGTCTTGCGGAGGATGCGGAGGGAGTGGAAGCAGGTGGAGGCGACGGCGTTGATCTGGCAAGCCATGGTGAGGGAGGAGTCTAGAATGATGCTGAGGTTCTGGGCGTGGTGCGTCAGGGTGGGTGGGTTTCCCAGGGCGGAGGGCCACCAGGTGTTGTCCCATGCAGTGGGGGATGGTCCGAGGATGAGGACCTCTGTCTTCTCCGAGTTGAGCTTTAGGCAGCTGTTGCTCATCCAGGCTGCAACATCTTTCATTCCTTCCTGAAAGCTGAGTCTGGTGTCTTCGGGGTTCTTCGTGAGGGAGAGGATGAGCTGGGTGTTGTCGGCATAGGATATTATACTGAGCCCATGCTGTCTTACGATGGTGGCGAGGAGGGCTATGTAGATGTTGAAGAGCTTGGGGCTAAGCGATGATCCTTGGGGTACTCCACAGTTGATCTCTGTGGGTTCGGAGAGGAATGGTGGGAGTCTGATCCTTTGGGTTCTACCCGTGATAAAGGAGCGGATCCAGTCGAGGGTGGTCCCCCGTATGCCAGAGTCGTGGAGTCTGGCTGCAAGAGTGCGGTGGGAGACAGTGTTGAATGCTGCAGAGAGATCTAGCAGGATGAGGGCTGCGGTGTGGCCCTGGTCCATTAGGTATTGGATGTCGTCGGTGGCGGCAAGGAGGGCGGTCTCCATGCTGTGGTTACTGCGGAATCCGGACTTTGAGGAGTCGAGGATGGCGTTCTCTTCGATGAAGGTGGTCAGCTGGACGTTGACGAATTTCTCAGTGACCTTGGCTGCGAGGGGAAGGAGATAGATGGGCTGGTAGTTTTTCAGGTCTGTCGGGTCAGCTGAGGGTTTCTTGAGGAGGGGATTGACCTCTGCCCGCTTCCACTCGTAGGGGAAGTAGCCGGATTTGAAGGAGACATTGATGGCGTGCCGTAATTTGGGTGCTATGGCTGTGGAAGATGTGCAGCGGGCAGGGGTCCATGGGGGCTCCTGAGTGGGTGCTCATCATGGTCGTGGTGGTATCTTCGGTGGTGACAGGTGTCCAGGTGGTGATGGCGGGCTGGCTGTCGTTGCCGTAGGGGAGGGTGGTTTCTGGAGTCTATTCGCTGAAGTTGTCGTAAAGGGCCTTGATTTTCAGGTGGAACTAGGAGCGAGCTTGTCGCAGAGGTCCTGGGACGGCGTGATGTCCGTGGTTTCGCTGGGGGGTTTGGTGAACTGCTGGATGACGTTGAAGAGTTCCTTTGAGTTGCTGGCGTTGGTGAGGATTTTGTTCCGGTTGAAGGTTCTCTTGGTGGCTCTGATGCGTTGGTGGTAGTCGGTCATGGCGTTCTTGTAGGTGTTCTGGTCTTCGGTGGTTTTACTGTTTTTCCAGCAAGTTTTGAGACGTCTGCAGGAGCATCTGGCTTCTTGGAGGTCGGTGGTAAACCAAGCTGCCTTTAGGGGGCATTGTCTGTTGGGGTGGCGGAGGGGTGCGAGCTTGTCTGCGCAGCTGGTGATCCAGCGGTGTAGTTCCCTGGCTGCAAAGTTGGCGTCGGTCGTGGTGGGGGGGCGTGGATGAGGGTGGAGTTGAAGTGCTCCTCTGTGACCTTGCTCCAATTCCTTCATGGCAGGTGCGGGGCGGGCTTGTGTGTGACAAGAAGAAATGTATCCTCCTGTTGTGGTTCTGTGCATACACAGAACCATATCAAGAAGGACGGGTGTTCTCTTAAATCTCTCTTAAAGTGTGGAAGGACCTCCCACTTCACTTCAGAGACTCCTACTGTCTTCTTTAAAACCACAGCAAGCCTGAAGACCTAGCTTTTCAATTAACGTACTTATCCTAGGCAAGACTAGGCATACACACCTGCAGAGTGCCAGGGACCCTAGTGAGTGATTATGCACTTTACAAATACTCATAGGGGCATATTCTCAAGGACTTATCGCCGAGTTAGCGGCACTTTATCGCAGCCAAAGTTGCGATACATTTATCGCCCTATTCACAAGCCAGTGGTACCAGCCGATATCGCCAGTTATCCTGCGATAGCAGCCTCAAAAAACATCGCCACGGATGACACCGGCAACTAACGCTAATGAGATGCAGAGTAGGCGTTCCTGTGCAAAAATCCGCGATAACACCACTTCGCAATATTCCCAACAACCAGCCAGATCGGCGGTAAGATCCCAAAACAGGCGATAAGGCGCGTTAGCAGCAGGGATTTAACACCTGCTCTTACCTGGAGTTAAGTCGGACGACAACCTGCACCGTAAAAGGGAGCCCAGCCCAGAGCCACACCTGAAGAACAACAGATGCCATGGAGCTACTGATCATGCAGCTCGGAGCCCCAAGAGGGCCACAACACCCACAGCCACCACCCCCAGGCCCGCCACCCCCCCAGACCACCCCGCCCCCCCGGACTACCACAGAGGCAGCGCAGACAAAGACAGCGGACCTTCAGAAAATGCACCAGCCTCACAGACTTAACACCAGAGGATGTCATTGCCCACTACAGGCTCAAAAGGACAACCATCCTCCGCATCCTCACCCACATTGCCCACAGGCTGATGGTACCAACACAGCAGACAACCAACATCCCTCCGCAGACAAAGCTGCTGGCTGTGCTGCACCTGTTGGCCTCTGGGACCTTCCAACCAACAACTGCCAGAGTCGGAGGAGTCTCACAGCCAGCCCTATCCAAGTTCCTCACACCTGTCTTGGATGCCATCATCACGTTGGTACACCAGCACCTTTACTTCCCACACATTGCGCAGGAACAGCTGGGGACCAAGCAAGGGAACTACACCATAGCTGGCTTCCCGCACGTGTTGGGGGCAATCGACTGCACACATGTACTCCTCGTGCCCCCTGCCGCCACTGCACACAATTACCTCAACAGGAAGCACAGGTGTTCCATTAATGTGCAGGCAATAGTGGACCACCGGGGACTCTTCACCAATGCCGTCGCCAACTACCCAGGCAGTGTGCATGATTCCTTCATCTTCCAACAGTCCATCATCAACCAGCGCTTTGAGGCTGGCATCTATGCAAATGCAATGCTCGTCGGTAAGTACCAACTGAACACACCACACACCTCAACTCCACCAACATACAACTCACGACTCTGGGAATGCACATGTTACAAAATCACATACAACATGACAAACAACATGCCCACATACCAGACACGACAACACAACTTACTGTGGTAACCTGGGCTAGCCATGTACACAAGCCAACAATGGCATGGCACCACAGCCACACAATAGCAGAATGTGGGGAGAGGTGGGAACCAGGCATGTGCGAAGGAGGCAAGTGACCCATGAATGAGAATGTACACAATGCCAAGTGTGGCGTGGATGTGCTGGACAGACTTGAGTATGCAGACCACAGACATTTCCATGTCGACATACACTGCTGGTGTTTGCAGTGTAGTGGACAGTGGACGCAACATGTTACCTCAGCCAGTGGGGGAGATCACGGAAATGTAGCTTGTTACGTCCCCCCCTGTAAGCATGAGCATAAGCGTACGCCAGGCCAGCATAGGGGTGTGAATAAAAAGCACGTTGCTCTTGGCGTGGTTCTCTTCCGGAATGGCCAAAGTGTCTGCCATGGCGGCGCCTCTCACCCCGCCACGAGGCCGACGCCGTGAGCGGTGGTGCCTGCGATCCTGTGCGCCTGCTGCACCCCAGGTCACTGGTCCACAGACCCGTCTTGGCCGCCCCTGCGCACCCAGGCCTCACTGCTCACCTGCCGACACCGGCGTGTGTCAAAGAGGGCCCACCACTTGCGGGTGCAAGCTCCAATCCCGAGGCCCGCGACCTTGGCAGCCTCCTCAGATCATCGCTGGCCTCCGCGACACAGGCCCCCAGCACTCCTTTCTCGTTGACGTACTCCACCGCTGCCTCCAGCCTACACTGCGGTGAAGTAGGTCACACATTTGGAACTGAGTCTTGATTTGTTTATGGCAGAGTTTATACCATTGTACAGGCCTCATCGCAGACTGCATCCCCTTTCAGCTCTGGTGCCACTAACTCTGGGCCCCGAAATTCATGGACACTCTCTTGTTGAACTTCGGTGGCGTCTGAGTCTATGGCCTGGGGGTTGTCTTCATCATCATGTAGCTGATACTGACTTGGTGTTAAAAATGAGTCTGTAGCATTCATCTCCTCCATATTGCCTGTTTCTGCTTGGTTCTGCCCTCTGCATCATGCCCTGGAAGAACACCTTCCACTGTCCCCCGAAACACTCCTCGACATTCACCTTCGACATCGACAAGGACCCGCTCAGCTCTCGTGGCCCTACCTCAGTAAACCGCAAGTCACCGTCCTGTGGGGGTGTGCCTGTGCCGGCCGCAGTGCATCCGGGGCCACTAACTCTGTGCAGCTCAAGTCATGGACCCTGTCTGATTGAATATTGGATGGCCTCTGAGTCGATGGCCTGGGGGTCATCAACGCCATGTGTCTGTGGCCCTGCGCTGACCGCTGCCTCCGGCCTCAACTGCGGTCCACCAGGGCTCACTCATCAAATCGAGTACTGACCTGCCTGGATGACGCATCACCGCTGGCTGCACACGCCACCACTGCCAGAACCACCTCCAACCAACAACTGCCAGAGTCGAAAGAGTCTTACAGCCAGACTATCAGAGTTGCTCACACCTGTCTTGGATGCCATCATCAGCTTGATACCCTGCTCAGCTCTTCAGGTGCCACTAACTCAGTGCGCCACAACTCATGGACCCTTTCTGATTGAGTCTTGTGCTGTGGACAGCTCACGCAACAATGTCACCTCAGGCAGTGGGGAAGACCTGGGATGATGATGAGGAAGATGAGGCAGGTGTAACACACCCCACTGCAGCTGCAGCAGGAATATCCCAAAGGGACACAATCCTAGACAATTTCTTCACATGAGCACGCTCAGCTCTGGTGCCCCTACCTCAGTGCACTGCAACTCACGGACCCTTCTGATTGAATATTGGGTGACCTCTGTACTTGCTCCGGCTACCATCATGATGCTTCGCAGTTGTTTGTGTTATGTTGGTGTTTTCTGTTTCCGCTTTAATAGTGATCACTGTTCAAGTTGTTGCCAGCACCAACCACTCCCTGAGGGCTGGCTCACACTCACCCCACACCCATCCAGCAAACGCGTCACTGGTCAGGTGACCCTGGTAATGAAAAGTGGCCGGGCGCACGTGCCCGTAGCCAGTTCAACTAACTATCAAAGTGTGTCCGTGTGCACATTACGTATGCATGATGGCCCCGGGCCCTACCACATTACATTGTGCTGTGTACAGCGGATGCAGCCATGTCACCTCAGGCAGTGGGTAAGACCTTGGACATGTAGCTTTGTCACCCCCCCTTTATACGTAAGAGGAGTGGACTGGGCCGGCATACGCAGGTACAGCGTAGGGGTGTGAATCATTATCCTGGGGCTCTGGGCGTGGTTCAGTACTGGAAATGTGCAAATGCGTGTGTCTCTGTCGCAGTGTGGGTGTCCGTTGGGGAGTGTAAGTGGTCCCTGATGGCAATTAGACACCCATGTATGTAATCTAGTTCGGCTGCCATGAGGTCGAAACCCACCCGCACCTGTTCAGCCACCTCCTTCTGGCACTCTGGGAGCCAGCCGTGGTGGTGGGTGCTTCCTGCTGTGTGGTCTGTACAGGGGGTGGGGCCTCCTCGAAGCAGCTGGGCTGCCCTGCTCCTGGAGGTGGGTTGCCTAAGATGTTCATGAGCTGTTGTAGGGCGTCGGTGTCGAAGGTGTGGAGGTCCTCTTCATCATCACTGATGAGTAGTCTTGTCTGCTCTGCAGGAGGTGTGGATTGTCCCTCCGCAATGTGAAGGGGAGATGCATTTTAACATTGTGTTGACATGTATGTTGACGCATTGTTCTAGTTTACATACAGACTGCATGACAATGTACATTGGGACTGTTTGGGAGGAGCTGACTATTTGATGCGGGACAGTGGACATTTGAACTACATCACAGATGTGAGGTTGTACACGTACATTTTCATCTCACAGTTTCCTGCTATGCCAGATGTGATTGGCCAGTTTCTATGCACAAGCAGAACCAGTTGTGTCCTCTGTTCTGTAGTAAAAGTGTTGCACTTTGTACCACATTGTCGTCAATGTTGATGTGCTGTTATTGCTATGTGTGTGTGCTGCATTGTGGGAGAGTCGCCCCTGCAGCTGTGATTTTGCTGCCCCTTATCCCTTTTAGGCGGTGTGCCTTTGACTTCTGTGCTTCTACGGTGCTGAGATGTTGCAGACTTGGCTTATTTTGGCTCTTGTTCGTATTTTGGACTCTTGGGCATGGTTTATCCACAGATGTGTTGTTGACGTCAAGGGTTGTTTGTGCACGTGGATGTGTCAGAGTGTGACCTGCTCCTTTCCGGATGTGTTCCACACTCAGCCACCCCAGTGTCGTGGTGTGCACCATGTCATGATAATAGGACTGCAGCCATGCTATTCGTCATGCAGTGTCACTTGCATTGTCATGGTGGCTCACAGACACGCAGCTTTGCTGGTTTTGACACGTGTGCATGGGTTGGTTGTGAGATTGGTGCTGTGTGGGGAGATACCCCTTTGTGCCCATAGTGGACTGGGGCCTAATTGCTGTTTGTATGTGTGCTGCAGTGTGCCAAGGGGATCAGGGACATGATCCAGAGTTATTGTGGGTGTACAGTGTGCTCTACTTAATTGTGTATATGTGCCATTGTGCCCGTCTCCCCCGTCCCCCCAGTCCCTGTTCGGTACTCACCCTGGTGCTGTTGTGTCAGGTCATGTCGAGCAGTGTCCGGACCCCCAACTCCTGCCACCGTCTCCCCACTGATGACTGTGGCCACCATTTCCTCCATCTCATCCAGCTCCTGGTGTTCCGCTGGACTGCCACCTCCAGTCTGCATTGCTGCCTGATGGTTGTCAGCGAGTTTCTTCTTGGTTTTGCGCTGGCCTCTTGACCTCTCCAATTGTCCTCCTCCTCACTCCGACTGCATTCATCTTGTCCAGGATGGACTGCCATATTGCAGTTTTATTTGCCAATGACACGTTGGAGGTGACGAACAGTTGTTGGTGGTGTTCTATCACCTCCGTGATGATGATCTTGCTTTCCTGCGGACTGAACCTCGTCTTCCTCGTCTTCTTCTCCTTGCCCTTCCATGACCCCGAGGTCCCAGGCTGGTCCTCCTGAGGGCTTGTGGGGTTCTGGTCGTCCTCTGTACTTTCTCCGGCTTCCTCCATGGTGCTACGCAGCTTGAATTATTTTGTTTGTGTTTTTCGGTGCTTTTATAGCGCATTTTCCCGCATGACACGTGGGAATTGCAGGCCTGTCGCTGGTTATCGCAGATTTTTTTATCGCGGTTGGCCACATCACAACTCTTTTCGCATTCGTGTTTCGCATTTTTTTGCCGTCACAGTAATTTTATCGCGGTCATTTGACGCGTTAGCGTTAGACTATCGCATGGTACCGCCATGTTGAGAATACAACGTTAACACGGCGTTATTTTCCCGCGATAGACTGCGATGTGCAAAGTTGCGTTAAGCTAATTTTGCGATAATTATCACACGTTCTTGAGAATATCCCCCATAGTATCTTGTTATAGAAATTATGGTTAGTACTCAATAAACCTAAAATAAAGATGCATTTGTCTATGAGTTCTCAAATATCTTCCTCATTCATGTCAGTAAAACATTCTGATATGCACGCTAACATTCTGTATTTATGACAAAAGCGTAGCACACTTGAACACAACCTTGATGGCATCAACCCTGTAAAACTGAATGCATTTCCCTACAGAGACTGCAGTAAAGGAACAACAAGAGAAGTTTCTTTTTGTCACAGAGGTTATGATTAATGCACTGGAAAGCTAAAATGGAGCACATTTCTATGAGTTTTCAAATATTATCCTCATCTATGTGAGTAAATTATTCTGACATGCAGAGTCAAACATGTACAGCAGCATGATGTCAGTTCCCTCCCTAGTAATCAACTACAGTGTCTCAGCAGAGTTCTAATGAACAAATAGAGCACTAACATTTGGGATTCCAGACAAAACTGAGGCTTTCCAAAACTCAATTTTCTTGGAAAGCTGTTCGGAAGGCGAAGACTGCAGTAAATGAGCATTGAGATGTTAATGCAAGTATGAAACCAGTGGGTTGAAAATGTTGGGGAGGTAGGGGTTTTTAGTAATGTGAGGCATAATGTAGTTTTAAGAGGACTAGAATAGTTAATGAGAGAGAAGACTGCATACGTACAGCATCCCTTTTCCATATTTGTTTACTCAGCCTACCCATATACTCAGACACATAACAGCACCCTAGTTTTAAAATAGTAACATTGTGGTAGACAAATATGCATCAGAAGTTGGACTCAGCCCGCAGACTCTAATAAAGCCCTGCAACCTTCCATTCACAAGCATCAAACCTCCACTGCACACAATTTTCAGCTATGAACATCTTGTGTGCTGAGGATGGAACAGTTCCGCCCTCAGCCACGATGGGCATGTGCTGAGGACGCAACTATTTTGTCCTTGCACATCCCCCCGTGGGCAGCCACTTATCACCCCCCCAACCAGGGATGGCAGCGGAAGCACTTCCACTGCCACCACCAGTCGGTGATCTGATGCCATCGGCGCACTCACGACATTCTGACGTCATCACACGCTGCCGGGGATACGCTGGAAGTCATTTGCTTCCAGCGTGCCCAGAGAAAGTATGAGGAAAAGGTAAGTCCTTCTCTGGGGGTTTTGTTTTTGCAGGTTTACAAACGCAGGGGGAAAGGACTTTCCCTCTACGTCTGGATAGAGTGGAATCCTGCTCCCTGATCGCAGGTGGGGGTGGGATCGTGGAGCAGGAATCAGACCACTGAACCCCCAGCATGATTTTTTTAATATATTATTGAGGGAACGACCTCTTGGGGCATTCTTCATCCATGTTTCGCCCCGTGGGCTAATTCAGCCATTATTAGGCCAATCTGCCGCCCTGGCGGGTCGAAACCAACTAGAAGCCAGGGGTGTATTTTATAATGATGATTATGGGGAACAACCCTTTGGGCAAGGGTCGCTCCCCTTGGAGTACTTTTTTTGTAGGAATTCAGCCCCCTCCAGAAGGCAGATCGGCCATTTTTATGGTGATCTGCTATCTGGTGGGGACGGAAGCCCACTAGACACCAGGGATTTTATTTTGTATATGCCAGGGAGTGGCCCCGTGGGCAAGGGTAGCCCTCATTGATTGGGGAAATGGAGCAGAAAGCCACTAGTCACCAAGGCTTTTATTTATTTATATGTTGGGGAGCGGCCCCTTTGACAAGCATCACTCCCCTTTTTTGAGGCATGTATTTTCATCATTTCTGCCCCCATTGGGGGCAGATTGGCCATATTTTTAGGCCCATTTGCTCCCAAGGGGTGGCAGAAAACCCCTAGACACCAGGGAAAGTTTCTGTGTGCATGTGAACTGGAGTTTGGCTGGTGGTCTGCATGTACATGGTGTGTGCGGAGTAGCGCTTCACTGGTGGTGTGTGTGGACTGGCGTCTGCCTGGCGGTGTATGTAGACAGCCGCTTGGCAGGCAGTGTGTGTGAAGTGGCACTTGGCTGGTGGTGTATGTGAAGTGGCACTTGGCTGGCAGTATGTGTGGAATGAAGCTTGACTGTCAGTGTGCATAAAGTGGCATGTGGCAGGCAGTGTGCGTGGACTGGCACTTTGTTGGTGGTGTGGGTGGACTGGCGATTGGCTGGCGGTGTGTGTGAAGTGGTGCTCGGCTGGCAGTGTGCGTGAAGTGACGGTTGGCTGGTGGTGTGTGTGGACTTGTGCTTGGCTGATGATGTGCATGAAGTGGTGCTTGGCTGGAGGTGTGTGTGGACTGGCACTTGGCTGGTGGTGTGCGTGGACTGGTGCTTGGCTGGCAATGTGCATGGACTGGTGCTTGGCTGGTGGTGTGCATGAAGTGGTGCTTGACTGGCAGAGAGGGTGGACTGGCACTGGTTGTTGGTATCGTTTCGAGTCTTCCTCTAACTATGATTATGAAACTGACTCTGCATCTGAGGAAGAGAAGGAAGCCAGGATTCTGGCAGTGAATTTTCTGTCCGAGAGAAATTATCTGATGCGGAGGAAGTACCTATTTTTGAGGAGGACACTGATGTGTAAGAGTGGGCCGTTAACTCTGCTCCGCCAGCGGAGTTTTTAGCACTCCCCATTCCGTTTGGAGCGCAAAGTTTTGCAAAAACTCTGGCACCCGCAGCGGAGCGGAGTTTACCGGTGCTGCCGTCTCCAAATGAATTTTGCCTGACCTTAATATGGGAGCGCCTTGGGACAGGCTCTTCCTGTGCACAGTTTGACATGCACACTAGTTGTTCTCACATTTCTTGCTGTCCGCGCCCTTGCTGTTAGCTGACTTCCAAAGTGAATCAGAGCAGGAGAGGACAGCTGTCTCCAGTATCAGCATGCAGCAGCCAAGATGGCAGAGAAGCCTAGATTCTGGAGGGCTAAAACTGCCATAGATAACTTCCACGTGAAGGTAAGGTGACTATCCTGCTGGGATTGTCAGGGATTGTAATGCATTAACTCGGGATGGGGGCGGTTTGTAGACGCACTTGTTCTGAGCGGCGCTCACTATATGCACACAAGCAGCTGCTTCTAGCTGCACTCGTATCCGGGCCCAGGCTTTCATAAATGCAGAATTGTGCATGAGTGTCTGTTACCAATGTCATCAATTGTTTTTTTGCGAGTAACATCATTTGCTCCGTCATGGCGAAGGATTTAGGAATTATGTGTGCATGACTCACCATAGTAACCATAATCTACAATGCTCTGTTCCACAACTCGCACACTTTATCGGAAATTACATCACTGATGTCTGCTATATATGACACTTGGTTCACGTTACTCTGTCAGGTTGCAGAACTTCGCACGGAATTACGCGGAGTGAAACTCCGTGAACTCCGCCCAGCCTTTCTGATGTGCCAATGGTGCAGCAAGAGGCATCTGGATTGCAGCCTGCGGCGGAAAGGCTTCCCATTGGAAGAGGAGAACTCTGAGTTGCCCCAACATGGTGCAGCTGGCGTTGCCTGCCTTTAGTAGTGTCGCAGGGTGTAGAGTGAATACTAAAAAACATTTTGCCTATACATTTCTGTCAGTTGTTTATGCACAATGTATTTTTGGATTAGATTGTTGACCAGACTAATTTGTATGTTGAACAGTCTTTGCGGGACAACAGTGCCAGACTTAAGCCACACTCTAGAGCTTCCAGGTGGACTACCATAAATCTGGATGAGTTGAAGAAGTTCTTGGGTTTAACTTTTTTGGTGGGCTTGATAAGGAAGCTCTCGCTGTCTTCATATTGGTCTACTAGTCCCTTGATGGCAACCATGAGTCATGATTGGTATTTGCTTCTTCTCTGGATGCTGCATTTTGTGGATAATGCTTCAGCACTGCCACAGGATCACCCTGATTGTAACCGTCTTTTTAAGAATCAGCCAGCCCTTGATCACTTTGTAGATCGATTTTCAGAGATCCATGTCCCAGGGAAAGAAATAACTGTGGATAAGTATGTGGTCCTGTTCAAGAGCCTTTTGGTTTTTAGGCAGTACATTCCTAGCAAGAGGGCACGGTATGTAATTAAGATGTGTATGCTGTCTGATAGTAGTACTGGATATGTCTATAAATTCAGGGTGCTACACAGGTAGGGATTCCACTATTGATCCCCTTGGTTGTCCGTTCAATTTCAGAGTTAGTGAGAAAATTGTGTGGGAACTTGGCGGAGGAGTTTTTTTAACAAAGGGCACCATTATACATAAATAACTCCCACACTGGTGTGTAATTATTCAGGGAATTGTTCAAAGTGGACACTGTTGCTTGTGACACAATCCGCTCTAACTGTAAGGGTTACCCAAAAGAGCTTATTTGTAAGAAGCTTGAGATGGGACAGTGCCTTGCATAGTGATGAACATCTAGCTGTGAAATTTTCAGACAGGAGAGATGCCTACATGCTGACTACCATCTATGATGTAAGTACGTCACCTGTGACTGTTTGGGGTACGGTTGCTGAAGTGCGCAAACCTGCGCGCATTTTAGACTACAATAAGCACATAGGTGGTGTTGATAGAGTAGATCAGAGGCTAAAACCTTGTACTGCTGTTTGTAAGGCTTACATTTGGTATAAGAAGTTGCTATCCATTTATTTCATTTAGCAACCTTCAATATTTCTGTTGTATTAAAAGATCGTTCTCCAGAGTCAAAGATGACATTTGTTCAGTTTCAGCAGTCTGTGCTAGACAGTCTTGTTGTAGTGGAACAGGCAAGTGTTCCTAGAGTTGGAGTGGTGGAGAATGTGGCTAGATTAAAAATGTGCCACTTTCCTGATCACATTTCTCCCAGGCCCAACAAAGAATTTCCTAGTAGGAGAGGCAGAGTCTGCATCCGAAGAGGTGTGCGGAAGGAGAGTCATATGTACTGACCGATTGTCCTTCTAAACCTTGGCTGTGTATACCCTCATGTTTTAAATTGTACCACAAGCAACATAGTTATTGGGAGCAACCGTGAGCATAAAAGTAAAGTGACTGGTCTTGTATCTACTGCCAATTAGTTTACGTTTTCGTTTTTGTTAAAAAAAAATGTGATGATGCTGTGTGTGGACTGGTGCTTGGATGGTGGTGTGCGTGGACTGGTGTTTGGCTGGTGGTGTGTGTGGACTGGCGCTTCACTGGTGGTGGGCATGGATGGGTGCTTGGATGGCAGTGTGTGTTGACTGGAACTTGGCTGGCGGTGTGTGTGGACTGGCTGTTGGCTGGCAGTGTGCATGGAATGGCGTTTGGCTGGTGGTACACATGGAATGGTGCTTGGCTGGTGGTGTGTGAGAACTGATGCTTGGCTGGCAGTGTGTGAGAGCTGGCATTTAGCTGGGGGTGTGTGAGTAGTGACTTGCTGCTGGTCACTACTCACACTGCTAGCCAAATGCCAGCCCACACACTCCGTCAGCCACCAGCCAGTGTGATTGCTGTTAATAAAATTTACATTTTGAACTTTTCACTGACCCTCATGCTAAATCCAACCAGGATATGTGTGTGTTCTTGAGGAATAGATGGTTGTGAAGTAATATGTATCTTTTCTGTCTGTAGGGAAAATCTACCAACTCTTGATATTTCCATAAACTAGATACCCAGAGGAGTACTGGGTGGTGTGCCTTTTGCAAATCCCATCAAATTGTCTTAACTACACTGCCCTGTGTACCTCAAAATGTGACAAAAACCACACATTTACCTTGCATTTCTGTGCCATATTTTTCCAGAATCAAGAAGGAAACACATTTCCTACCACCCAGCATTCCCCCAGGTCTCCTGATAAAAATGCTACCTCACTTATGTGGGTGGGCCAAGTGCCCGCGACAGGAAAGGGTCCAAAACATAGGTCCTCATTACGATGCCTGGAAGCAGGAACGCCCGCTGTCTACATTACAATGCGATGCCTTCAAGGCAGTCACAATGTGTATACTTTGTATTGCAGCATGTGCTGAGAGCGGCAGCACACGCCGCAGTACAAAACATACACATCTTACATATCTTACATATCCCTGCACTACGTGGCAGACCATGTAGTGCATACCACATGGTGCAGGGATATGTAGGGGGGCACAGGGCCCATATTAGAGGGCCAGGGGGGAAAGGGGTTCGCTACGGGCACACAGGTCACTTTCCACCTGCCTTTTCATGGTGGATTAACCGCCATGAAACGGCTGGCAGAAAGGGACATTGTAATCCCTACGGCGGTGCCTGAGGAGACCCCACCACTGTTGTAGGGATTGCAGTCCCTCCGATAGTCCAACGTCTCTCCGTCCGCCCTCCATCCGCCTGCCATAGTAATGCAGCGGGCAGTCTTGCAGGGTCCTATGGGGGTGGGACCGCCACCGATGGCCTGATGGTGGCGGTCCCACCGCCATCGTAATGAGGCTCTTAATGTGGACACATCAAAATTAATATATGACGTTACAGCCCATACCATTACTACGAATACTTTTAAAACACTGATTTTACAAAGCAATTACCATTACAACGCATGTTTTTGCAACGGGAACCATTACAACACATGTCTATAAGGATACATAAAAAGTGCCATTATAATGCATACTTTTTACTAAGTTACCAATACAACGAATACCATCTCAACGCATAATAATTAAACTGTTTTAAACGTACACACACATTACGTGTGAAAAAAAGTCATTAAAAAAAACTAAGATCAACAATTCACAAAAATATCTGAAAGAATAAATAAATTCCAGGATATAAATCACATTTTTTTTTAAAGTGCATTTATTGGCAAAACAAGCATATAAATACAAAGTATTAAATACATGTGTCCTTCCACTATTTCCACTACAAACGCCCAGCCATCATCTACTCAAAATGGTGACCATTCTGAAAACGGAACACTAAAAAGAAAATTTTAAACACAACATAATAAATAAACATTCTGTCAGGTTCTAAATCACACGGAAAAATAGAATTCAATACATATTTTCTTTTAAATTCTAGTTAACCCCAAACATAAGTATAAATTCAGCTGATCACCATTTTGTACTTAGTGGTACACTGACATTCCTGGTGACCACATGCATCTGCAGTAGCAGGAGAATTGTGAGAGCTTCAACTTCAAACACTGCCATCTATTGACTAAAGTAAGTTAAAGTTTTAAACGAAACATATTTAGATAGACAACAAGTCATTATTAAACCTAAACCTAAAATTAATTTTGCAATTATATTAAATTCACAGATCTTGGACAAATAAATACAGCAAAACAGTACTCATCTTCTGCATAAAGTAAGTGAATGCTTAACATAAATCAGATTTAATTTTCAGTGGGAAAAAGCTCAAACGTACATTGTAATTTTGTTTTTCTTAATACAGTCACAGATTTTGTAGAGACACATACACATACCAAACTTAATTTAAAAATCTGAAGAAATCCATCAGTAAGTTTAAGCAAAAGTATTTTTATAAGCCAAAAAAAAATTAAGTACTGCAACTCAGCAGGGTGCTTACCTCTAGAAAGATGCTGGTCAATCGTTGGTGGTAAAATTAATATTATACCTCCGTCGGGTGTTTCCCTCAATGAAGGTGCTGGTCAGTGTTGTAAAACAAAATTAGTATTCTAACTTCGCCAGGTGCTTGCCTCAGGGAAGCTGCTAGTCAGTGTTGGTAGACAAACTGAACAATTTGAAGTGCACAGGGTGCTTTCCTCAAGGAAGGTGCTGGTCAGTAACGGGGGACAAACTTACTATTCTAACTCCACACGGTGCTTGCGTCAAGGAAGGTGCTGGTCAGTGTTGGGGGGCAAACTTACTATTCTAACTCTGCAGTGTGCTTGCCTCTGAGAAAGGTGCCGGTCAGTGGTAGGGAGCATAATTAATATTCTAACTCCATAGGGTGCTTGCCTCATGAAAGGTGCTGGTCACTTCTTGCTTATAAATATGAATACATAGAGTCATTATCTTTTTTTTTACACAGCTCGAATGAACTCCGTCTAAAATCAATAAAATCAAATCCATCAACTGGACTACAAAACATCCTCTCAACCACTTGTTCAACAATCTTAAGGTCTTTCGCAGGTAAAATAGTTCAGAAACAATGTTGCAACCAAAACTAACACAAATATTTCTTTTTAGAAAGCAAAAAGCCAAGTAAACATCATTCATTAAAAATCCACTTTTCCTTTTAGACTTCCCAACATCTCCCAGAAGGGAGAAAACAAAATCACCAAAAACAGCTGAAGAAACCGAACTCACATCAGCAAAAGGGCAAACAAGCAAACAAAGGAACCTTACTAAGGCAAGGCATATTACTTCAACTGTATGAAATGCCTCTTTATCTTTTAACAGGAATCAACAACAAACCATATTAGAAAATGACAGCTGGGAAAATCTAAATTAAATAATGAAATAAACAACCTGTTCTTAGAAAACAATATACAACCAATTAACTTTTAACCAATTTTTTTGCAGGTTGTAATCAACAAAAATTTCAAAGTAGAAAAGCGCATAATAACAGCAAAACATTGTAAAACATGCATTCTGAAATATACATTCAAAACTCACAACATTTTCTTTGCAGATTAAATGTTCATTTAAAAGAATATAACACAAAAACTCTTTTTCTCCCTTCTTTTACGAGACATATAGATAATGGCATCAGGAAGACAACTCACCTATGTGAAATCTCAAAGAAGAAATCGACTCCTAAAGCATGGTGGCTACCTTTATTGTAAGGAGATATTAACTGAGCCCAGGAGTCATTGGAGGTATGTGCAGTATTACTCATCCATTGCACAGGCAGAGCGGTTACTCTTGGTGACACTGTTGAAAGGACCACAGAGCATAACCACTCTGCCTCTGCAAGGAAGATCGAGGTAAGAGAAAGCATTAACCAGATGAAAGAACTTGCATCGGCCTCCAATGAACCCTGTGGCGCAGTTTTGAGGCAGGTATCCCAACAAATTCCTGTACATGTAGCAAGTTGTATTCCCACAATCCCAAACCTACGCAGAATCATACAGAGACAAAAACAGGCAAGTAACCCCCAATGTGTAACACCCCAAACATACTCTGATATTAACATTCCTCCTGAACTATCTGTTACTGTTACTAATGAAACCTTTCTTTTGCATGACAACAAAAACCCTTACAAAAGAATACTAATCTTTAGCACTCCCCGTAACCTTGTAAAATTGGAGACTATTGATATTTGGATGATGGATGGGATGTTTAAATCCACACCCCATCCATTCACCCAAATATACACTATTCACACCTACATTAATAACACTGTAGCTCCCTTTGTGTTCAGTTTACTCCCTGATAATCAAACCTCAACTTACACTGAATTTTTAACAGTGGTAAAAACTAAAACGCAAGTTCTAGGAAAGTGATAATTGATTTTGAATTATCAATTATTAACACCATAACCAAAATGTATCCTGATACCCAAATTCAAGAATGTTTTTTTCACTTTTCACCGGCGTATTAGAGATTTTTTTTTTTTAAATCCTTAGTTGAGGATTACATATCAGACAGTAAACTGCAATTTGAGTTAAAAAAACAAACTGCCTTGTGCTTTATTCCTCCTGACTGTGGGTGAATACTACACATCAATTACTGAATCTGACAAATTTACTACAAATGAAGACAAAATGAGCGCCCTACTACATTACTTTGAGAACACAAATGGATTGGCCATCTAAGCAGGTCTGGTCACAGGAGGAATCCAAAGTTTCCTGTGAAGTGGTGGAGCTGTTACATGACCTGCTAAGAGGGAGGAGCAAAGACCAATAATGCCATAGAGGGATGGCACAACTCCTTCAATAAATCAATTGGAAAACCTCACCTACACGTTTATCATTTCTTGGAAATTTTGAAGAAGGAACCAAGCTTCCAAGAAATGAGAATAGCACAATCATTGACTGGTAGTCTGAACCCACGAATTTCCAAAAGAACAAAAGAAATGTCCGAGAGGCTATTGGGACAAATTCAACAGTTTTTGTTGACGGTGGCTTCAGACTACCTAGACAATATTGCACACATACTATATTTCTAACTACCATTAACACCAATTCTATCTTGCTTGCCCGTTTTGCAATTGTTTAAAACAAATTAAATTGGCATTTTTCACAACATTTTTCCAAATACCAAAAAAAGTTGGGTTTCCTACCCTTCAGTTGACTTCCTTCTTTGACTCTTGTTCTTTTGTAAAATGCCAGAGTTCACCGAGAGTCTGCAGCTCACCAAATATCCAAAGTATCAAATCCATAATCCACTATCTAATCCAAAGCCTGTGTAAAACTAACAAAAGACACAGATTGACATAGCCATATTTTACAGCAAACACACGGCTGCAAAATATACTGTTTAAACTAAAAAAACACATCCCCAAAAAATGTTTTAAAAATGAAATAGGTTTGGCAAAACCTGCAACAAGAAATACATAGTTGAAATCCTCTCACCACCCATTTTGTGTCAATCGTTTGACAAAAACCAAAAATCCAAACTTTAACATGCAGGAAAAATCCTGCATTAAGTTAAAATCCATTAGAAAAAAATCACAAATTGTCCAAAACATCCATTCGGCCATCCAGGCCAGCTGTGTACTCCAAACTTGCTAAAAAAATCCATGAATATACAATACTTTTTTTAAAAACGTGACACACCAAAATTAAAAAAAATATTGCTTCCTTTAGACATTGGTTTAAAAGAAATCAGAATAATTATTTTCTCTTAATTTGTTTTTTCTAAACCAAAACTGTAAAAAAAAGCAATCAACCGCTACCTGTATGGGAATTAAAATGTGGTTAAAAAGTTCAAAACATACATCAAAATATGAACATCTATCTAACTACCTCTCTCCTTACAATAAACTATGTCACCCACAATCTCTATTTAATAAAGAAAATTTGTCTTACCTGACCGCAGCTCATCCTTGCTTCCGATCTTGATCGTGACGCTCCTCCGACTGTAGAAACAAACGAACAACCACGTATGTCATCTGTAAAAGTAAAAAGAAAAAAAGGGCAATATCACCCATTTACTTGAATGGAAAAAAGTGGGAAATATCTAAAAAATATGTATAAAAAATGGTAACCCAGTCCTTTGGAAAAGTTATTATTTTTTTTAAATAATCTGTTATTAACATGTTTATATTAATTGATTGAAAACTTCTAATTTACTGTTTTATATTTTTTCAAATAAATAAATATTTTAATAAATACATTTATGTGTTCCATTTAATTATTCAATTAAAAAATTATTAATAACATTGTTTTTATTATTATCTTATTTACTGTATTTTTATAAATTTATCTGACTGTACATATAACCATTTTTAGCTTATTTTATATGTTTTATTCATTTATTGCATATGAACTATTTATAAATAATATTTTTAAAACATACTACACAACTCTACAAAAAAATCTATTTTTGTAACATCCCATGCCAGATTGTAAATGTAAAACCCTCATAAGTTTAAAAAAAATTGATTAGACATATTTTAAAATTATTATTATTATTATAAAATTAAATTACTAACCAAGTTTTAAAATGAATACTTGGGTATTAATACACTCCCCCAACCCGTAATTCCCTTGCATCCCATGCCACACAAAGGGTGTCACACCCTCATAACTATAATTTTTAATTATTATTAAATTACTTAAAATTAATAGTAAATGTAATATTCATTAATACCCAGGTATTTAAATGTATACCTGAGTATTAATACACTCCCCCACCCTGAACCCCTAATTCCCTTACATCCCATATCAAACAAAGGGTGTCACACCCTCATAAGTATTATTTTAATTATTATTAAATTATTAAACATTATTATTAAATTTAATAAGCATTAATATACAGATATTACAATCAAAACATAGGTATTAATACACTCTCCCACCCAAACCCCTAATTCCCATGCATCCTACCCCAGAGAAAGGGTGTCACACCCTCATAAGTATTAATTTTAATTATTATTAAATTACTAAAAATAATTGTAATATTCATTAATATCCAGGTAACATAATTCATCCCTGTTTATTAATACACTCCCCGCCCAAAACCCCTAATTCCCTCACATCCCGTGCCAGACAAAGGGTGTCACAACCTCATAAATATTATTTTTTATTATTATTAAATTGCTAAAAATATATAATATCTTTAAAATTCATTAATACCCAGGTACTAAAATGTATGCCTGAGTATTAATACACTCCTACCTGCAGCCAACCTCATAATGCCCTTGCATCCCATTCCTGACAAAGGGTGTCACACCCTCATAACTAAGATTTTCAATTATTGTTACATTAATTAACATTAATATCCAACTAAATCTTCATTAATACCCAGGTATTTCAATATTATTTTTATTTAGTAATACATTGCTAAAAAATAATATTACATTAATAGCCATTCATATCCAGGTATTAAAAGCAATAACAAGGTATTAATACACTCCCCCACACAAAACCCCTAATTCCCCTGCATCCCCTGTCAAAAATAAAATAAAAAACTACACAAAAATTGTTTCATAGTACTTACCTAAACACTTACCTTAATTCTCGATGTAATAGCATGCGCTGTAATGGCATATGCGCTGTATTTGGCATGCGTTGTAATAGCATGCATTGTAATAGCACAATTGTTGTAATGGCTGCGTTGAGTTATGCCTGCGTTGTAATAGATGTTTCCCCATCTTAATTATCTGTCACAAAACGACCTGTTTTTGCAAGGGGGCAGCTTCGATTTTGGTCCCGGGCTCAGTGGCCGTCAAGGGAAACCTACAAAACTCAGGGCCTGATTACGATCACGGTGGGACCGCCACCGACAGCCCATCGGTGGCGGTCCCACCGCAATATTGTTTTCCGCCCCCCACATTAGGATGGCAGTAAAATGGGGTGGCGGTCAGAGAGACGGCCATGGATCTGATGGGCTCAAAGAGCCCATCGGACAGTAGGAGGGAACATCGATCCCTACAATGGTGTCGGTGCATGCCAGGCACCGCTGCAGGATTATGATGTCCCTTCCCGTCGGACATTTCATGGCGGTTTACCTGCCATGAAAAGGCTGGCAGGAAGGGACAGTGGGGGCCCGTAGCGGGGCCCCCTTGCCCCGGCCCTCGCTTTTGGGTTTAGGTGACATATCCCTGCACCATGCGGCATGCACCGCATGGTGCCTGCCACGTAATGCAGGGATATGTGTAATGTACATATTTTGTACTGCGGCATGTGCTGCAGATCGCAGCAGATGCCGCAATACAAACTATAGACATTGCAACTGCTGTGGTGGTGGTCGCATCCTAATTCGGCTGGCGGGACCTCCGACTTGAACTCGGGCAGTCCCATTTCTGAATGGATGGCGGTCAGACAAAAGTCTGACTGCCTTCCTAATGAGGCCCTCAGACATTTCTGAAAACTAGGCACTAGGTGGAGTCAAGAAAGGTGTGGTTTGCGAGGATCCCCCAATGTTTTCTTACACAGAATCCCCAGCAAAGCTCAAATTTAGCAAAAAAATCACATTTTCCTCACATTTGTGTGTGGGAAAGTTGTGGGATAACTGAGTTGGCACAAGTTTCCAACCACCCAGTGTTCCACCAGGTCTGAAAATCCTACCGCACTTTTGTGGGTGGACTAAGGGGGTCATTAGCATGGCGGGCGGACAAAGTCCGCCTGCCATACCCCCGGGAAATGGGACCGCCCGCAATGCATGCGTCGGTCCCGCACATGCCATTAGGATGCGCCTGCCACACTGGCGGGCGCATCCCGCATTCCTGACATTGCAAGCACGCTGAAAGCACCGCCCGCCGCAATGCCAAAAATGCAAGTTGTGCTTTTCAATGCACAACGTGACAGGCACCGCGCGGTGCCTGCCACGTTGTACATTGAAATGCAGGGGGGTACCATAGGTAGCCTCCATGTGCACCCCCCACCCCCGCAACACTCCGGGGGCCTGCAACGGGCCCCCAATAGCAATTACCGTGCAGACACCGCCACCATATAATGCCCCTTTTCCGCCGGTCGACGAGTCGACCGGCGGAAAAGCCCCCCGCCATAGTAATATGGCGGGGGGTAAATGTGTGGCGGTGGAAGAAAATAGCGGGCGGATCGCCACCGCCATACGGGCGGTGGCGATCCGCCCGTTATCATAATGGGCCTCCAAGTATCCATGAGAGGGAAAGGCCCAAAACGTATTGTGGAGGCATCAAAATGATCTATCACAAAACGACCTGGTTTTGCAATGGGGTCACCTTTGTTTTTGATCCCCGGATTGGTGCCCATCTAGGGAAACTTACAAAACCCAGGCATTTCTGAAAACTAGACTGTCATGGGAGCCCAGGGAGGTGTGGCTTGCATGGATCCCCCATAGTGTTCTTACCCAGAATCCCTTGCAAACCTAAAATTTAGCTAAAAAAATGTTTTCCTCACATTTCTGAGTGTAAAAGTTGTGGGATTACTGGGCTGGCACAAATTTCCTACCTGCCAGCATTCCCCTCAATCTCCCAATAAAAATGTTACCTCACTTGTGTGGGTGTGTCAAGTGCCTGCGACAGGGAAGGGCCCAAAAAGTATGGTGGAGGCATAAAATTGATCGATCACAAAATGCCTGGTTTTGCAAGGGGGTCACCTACGTTTTTGGTCCCAGCCTCGGTGCCCATTTAGGGAAATCAACCAAACAGTCTAAGGAGGTATGGCTTGCATGTATCCTCCAATGTTTTCTTGCCCAGAATCCCCTGCAAACCTCAAATTTAGCTAAAAAAAATCCCATTTTCCTCACATTTCTGTGTGGGAAAGATGTGGAATCACCAGGCTGGTGCAGATTTCCAACTGCACAGCGTTCCCGCAGGTCTCCTGATTAAAATGCTGTCTCACTTGTGCGTGTGGGCCAAGTGCCCGTGACAGGGAAGAGCCCAAAATGTATTGTGGAGATATCAAAATTATCTATCACAAAACTACCTGATTTTGCAAGGGGGTCACCTACGGTTTTGGTCCTGGGCTCGGCTCCCATCTAGGGAAACCTACCAAACTAAGACATTTCTGAAAACTAGACACCGGGAGGAGTCCAGGGAAGTGTGACTTGTGTGGATACCCCAACATTTTCTTACCCAGAATCCCCTGCAAACCTCAAATATAGCTAAAAAATCAATTTTTTTTAACATTTCTGTGTGGGATCACTGCGCCGGCACAAATTTCCTACCAACCAGCTTTCCCCTTGGTCTCCCGATAAAAATTATACTTCACTTGTGTGGATGCTCAAAGCAGGGTCAGCCCACAACGTGTAAAAAAAACTGCCCTCTTGGGCCCGTTTTGGTTCCCTCTCAATCTCCACACATGTTTGGCCCTTCCCTGTTGCAGGCACTGGGCAAACCCACACAAGTGAGCTATAATTTTTATCAGGAGACTGTGGGGAATGCTGGGTGGTAGAAAATGTGTGCTGCATTGCAAAAAAGGGGTCAGTTCTCAATGGAAAAATGTGATGTGTCCACTTTGCATTTTGGGCCATTTCCTGTTGCGGGCACTAGGCCGATCCACACAAGTGAGATACCATTTTTATTGGGAGACTTAGGGGAACACAGAATAGTAGAACAAGTGTTATTATGACTGACTGACTGACTGAATTATTTATTAAGCGCACTATTGCCGAGGCGTCTTGGCGCTGAGGTGTGTGCGAATGGTGCAGCGTAACAGATCTAGGTCTTTGCAAAAAGCCAGGTTTTCAACGTTTTTCTGAATAGAGTCCTGTTGGGTTGTTGTCGCATCTGTATAGGGAGGGAGTTCCAGAGCTTAGCCGCTTGGAATGAAAAGCCCTTTCCTCCCCATCTAACTCTTATTGTCTTGGGGAGACATACCAACCCCATCTTTGCGGACCTAAGGGAGCGTGAGGAAAAGGAGCCTGAGGTCTGCCGCTCCTCCTCCATACAGAGCTTTATGCACCAGACAGAGGGCCTTAAAGTCCACTCGTTGTCGAACTGGAAGCCAATGTAACTGCTTAATACCGTTGGACGTCGGATGATGTTTGGGTAAGTCCAGCAGTATTCGAGCGGCCGCATTCTGTATTGACTGAAGTTTGGAAAACTGTCTTATGCCAGCTCCCAAGTACAGGGCATTACAGTAATCGACTCTCGACAGAACCAAGGCTCCTACTACCGTTTTCCTTAGTGAGAAAAGAATGAAAGGAAGGATTTTTCGTAGAACCTTCATCGTGAAAAAGCAAGCCGAAGTTACTTTGTGGGGCAAGTGTTAAGTCTCTGTCAATCAGGAAACCTACGTTTCTGGCCTTAGACACAGGGATAGGGCAAATGCCAGCTTCGGGGGGCCACCATAGTTGGCTCCATACTGAGGGTTTCCGACCAAACTCAACAACCTCAGTTTTTTCTGTGTTGAGAGTCAGAAAATTAGAGTTCATCCAGGCCATCAGCACCGTGAGACAGTTGCGGAATCGCTCAGCTGTTATATCCGCACTTTGTGTGAGTGACACCACGAGCTGGGTGTCGTCCGTATACGACACTAGCATCAGACCGTGATCTTTTATTAATTTAGCTAGTGGTGTGATGTACAGATTGAACATTGTCGGGGACAAGGCTGAACCTTGGGGGACTCCACATGGGAGATAAAACTCTCCTGACTGAAGACCCTCCCAGTGAATTAGTTGTACCCTTGAGGCCAGAAAGGACGTAAGTAAAGCTAGAGCTGTGTCCTTAATGCCCACTGCTTTCAACCGCCGTATCAGTACCACATGGTTTACAGTGTCGAATTCAGCAGTTAGATCTAGCAGGATGAGGACAGCCCTGCCCCCTCCATCCATCACCTTGCGGATCTCTTCTGTTGCCATAATCAATGACGACTCCGTTGAGTGCCGAGATCTAAAGCCATGCTGGGTGGAGTCAAGGATGTTGTTGGACTCTACATACTCCATCAGTTCCAGGTTCATGGCTTTCTCCATGATTTTAGATGGCAACGGGAGGCAAGATATGGGACGATAATGTTTGGTCTCCTGGGGATCTAGCGTGTCTTTCTTTTGGATAGGTCTAATACAGGCCTTTTTCCAGAGCTGTGGAAAGACCCCTGAGCTTGTGATCTCATTAAGGAGAGGGGTCAGAGATGCACTGACCTCCTCTGGAGCCAAATATAAGATGTAGGGGGGGCAAGGGTCTAGGGGGGAGCCAGACTTAGTTTGTCACAGCTGGTCCGCAACCTGTTTTTCGCTTAGTGCTGAGAACCGTGACAGGCTAGACTGAGTTGGAGTATCCTCCAACAATTCTTCGCAGTTCTTCCCAGTGGTTTCAACTGAGTTCAAAAGATCATTGTAGACTGTCTGAACTTTATTCTGAAAGAACATGGCCATTTTGTCTACAAAGATTTGATCAGGCGTGAATACCGTATCTCGCGGGCTCTTTGATAATGCGGACACGGTTTTAAATAGTTCCTTAGAGGAATTAGTGGCCTCTTGGATTTTATTGGTAAAATATATAGTTTTCGCCTGTTTTATAGCAGTCTTGTATTCCTCTAAGGTTCTGTTATATTCCTTTCTATGCGCCATACTATAGTCAGACCTCCAAAGACGTTCCTCACGTCTGCATTTAACTTTGATTAGCCTCAGCTCAGCTGAATACCAGAGCGACGTAGCTTGCCTTCTTCTAGGGTGCTTGGTCACTTCTGGCGCCAGCCCTTTTTCTGCGTGACTGAGCCAATTCTCAAAGTTTATAGCTGCTGCGTTGGAGTTGGCTATAGCTGGAGGGTTCTTTGCCAAAGCTTTGATCAGGTCATTTCTATATATAAGTTTCCAGGGACGTGATTTGAACCAGAGAGGATCTTTCCCTGCGACACCTACTAATTGTGGACATCTTAACATTAAAATAGACTGCGGCATGATCTGACCAAGGTACTGGATGCAAACTTTCCACTTCAATGTGTTCATTATTGGTAAAAATACCATCCAGCGTGTGCCCAGCTTGATGGGTTGGCTCGGATATGATCTGGCTCAGCCCATATCCTGCCAGATTATCGATTAAACAGACGGAGTCTGAATCATTATTTGATTCTAAATGAAAATTGAAGTCACCCAAGACTGTAAAAGTGGCAGTGTCTAGGCATGATTCCATAAAACTCTGTAAAGATCTAATAAACGGAGCTCTTGACCCTGGCGGCCTATAGATAAGTACGCCTGGGAGGAGTTCACAATTATTATGTTTAACACTGAATGTCATTGCCTCTGCCTCCAGCGTAGGTTCAGGCCTAATCCTCACCGTATAGTGAGAACGGTATATCAACGCTATACCTCCCCCTTTTGCTCCAGCCCTATCTACTTGAGCTACCAAATAGCCTGCTGGAATGGCAGCATTCCAGTCCAGTTCGGATGTGTGATTCGCCCAAGTTTCCGTAAGGAACACCAAATCCGGGTTAGCCACTTGAATAAGACACTCTAGGTCGTATTTGTGCTTAGGCATCGACCTTGTGTTTAGTAAGATACAACTTATTACATTAGGCCCCTTGTGGGGGGTTACTTGAGTTAAATCGATAGACTGAAGGTCCTTTCAGTTTTGGGAAGCATTGTTTTCCAAACTAGCTAGGGGATTGGAATTCTCCCAATCTCTAATGTTGTATCTATATTTTATTGATAGATATTGGTCCGTCAGCCCACAAGAGTTACACCGTTCCGGGCTGTAATTAGGTTGATCCAGTAGTAATGATGGTTGTGGACACTCACCATGATTAAGCTCAATGAGTTCCCTCCGTGTATAAGTTTGTCTAGGAAAATGGGCAGGGGTTCTGGCGCTGGTCGCGCTCCGGGCGCCAATGGGCGCAGACTGGCTTGCCTTTAGCGCGCCTTTGGCGCGCCGGCGGCGCGGTTGTGCCAGCGTGAGTTTTATGGGCAGGAATCAGAAAAAGAATAGAGAGCTGACCCGAGAGCCCAGCGTGTCCGCTCTGACTGACGGGCACCGCAGGGTCGGTAAAATATTAAGGCTGAGCACAACAACAGGTTTAAAACATTTTTAAAATGAGCAATGTGCAAATGAGCAATTTTTAGCAGCAAACAAGGCAACTCGCACTCACAACCGGCGAGTGCCACCCATTACACGCTGCGCAGTCGCGCCAGCGTGAGTTTTATGGGCAGGGATCAGAAAAAGACTAGAGAGCTGACCCCAGAGTCCAGCGGGTCCGCTCTGACTTATCAATTGTATTTTTCTAATTCACATGCTAGCATAGGTGCCCACAAATTCAGAGATGTGCAAATAACCACTGCTTCTAAAGTCCATATGTTGTGCCCATTACAGAAAGATATAGGTTTCCTTGATACCTATTTTTCTCTCTTTATATTTTACCAAATGACCCAGTACATAATGAAAATCCATTGCAAAGTGCAGCTCAGTTATTGGCTCTGGATTTCTCGGGTTCTTAAAAAACGTACAAGCCCTATTTATCCTTGCTACCAGAAGGGTCCAGCGGATGTAATGATATATAGCTTTTGAAAACCTGTCATACTAAGAAGAAGTTACAGATGAAAACAAATGGCTGTTTTTTCAACTCAATTTTAATATTTTTTTATTTCAACTGTTACTTTCTATAGGAAAAGCTTAAAGTATCTACACAAATGACCCCTTGCTGAATTGAGAATTGTGTCTACTTTTCAGAAATGTATAGCTTTCCAAGATCCACCAATAGTTCTATGCCTATTTCTACCACTAATTGGAAGGAGGTTGAAAGCACATAAAACAGGAAAAATGGGCTATGTCCCAGTAAAATACCAAAACTGTGTTGAAAAATTAGTTTTTCTGACAAAAATCTACCTGTTCCTGGAAGCTGAGAAGATGGTGATTTTAGCACCACAAACCCTTTGCTGATGCCATTTACAGGGGAAAAAACTGAAGCTTTCTTCTGCAGCATTTTGTTCCCCATTCTTCCCCCCAAAAAGGTGGAATCCACAAACCCTGGGTACCTTCAGAATCCCCAGCATGTTGGAAAAAAAGGACGCAAATTTGTCTTTGATACCTTATGTGGACAAAATGTTATGGGGGCCTAACAACAAACTACCCCAAATAGCCAAAAGAAGGCTTAGCACGGGCGTAAAGGCCTATCAGCAAAGGGGTTAACAGGACAAGTTTGATACAGAGCCTGTCACCAGGGTCTGCACCCACACCTGCACTATGAACAGACTCTGGCCATGCACTATGGGGGAATGGCCACAGCACCATACCTGAGACCTGGCCCGGAGCCCTCTCCTCTGTAACCACCTAACACCCTATTTGCTCAGCCTTTAACCCTTCTCAACAATTATTGACAAAGGGTCTATTGTTCAATGATGTTCAGCGGCCATTTTCTGCAAGTGAACTACCCCCATTCACCCATCTTTTGAGTGAATTCAAGCAAAACTCCAATGACATCAATTAAAACGTCTGAAATATCCTACTTCTTTTGAATCTTTCAAAACCTTACAGACAAGCTAATAAGAGTCCAACCATTGATTTAGGTTGTGTATTGCGCCTCATTCACAAAGCTCATAGCACACTGTTAGAATCATCGGATGATCTCATTAGGAATTTCAATAATACTTATTCAATAATATTTATTTCAATAATATTTATTTAAACATAGTCAGTGGGTAGGTATAGTAATATCTGTGTTTCCATAAGAAAAGCATATTTTGGTTTGCTTATAACATTGGCACAGTTTGATGAATCTTCACAAACTTTCCAAAAAGAAGTCTCATCCACATCATCTTCCTCTTGGAAAGTTTCAGCGTGAATCATCAAGCAGGAGCCGAGAAAAAGGAACTCCCAAAATGCGTATTCCCCATTCATTTTGAACATCGATCAAACATCAAAAACTGCTGAACGGAATAACACCAAATTTGGCAGAAAGCTAGATCCTGGTCCCGAAAGTGTGTGGTTTGTTATTTGATGTAAATCCCTTCAGATGTTTTTTGAGGAATTAAGGCTCAAACACTTTGGGCCTAATTGAGATGACGGTCAGACGAGCGTCCGACCGGCATCGTTGCAGTAAAGGGACTGGCCGACAGGTAGTCAGCAGTTCCGACCGCCTAATTAGGATCCAACCGTCGTGGAGGTGGTTGGAAACATGTCTTTTGGCATTGAGGCTTCTGCTGTGGCCCAGAAAAGGCCTATAGCACAAGCCCCAATGCCAAAAGGCATGTTTTTAAACATTCCAGCACCCTGTGGCACATGGGGCATGGGTGTTTGTGGGGGCACCTCTGGTGCCCCCTTGGCCTCCTAGCGGAGGACACAGAGGGACAGGGGCCCTGCTAGGGGCCCCCAAAGTCCATTTCTGATAGCTTTTCAATGGAGGTCAGACTGCCATTGAAAGGCTGTCAGAAAGGGCCATTGTAATCCCTACGGCGGTTGTAGGGATTGCAATCTGACCACAGGCCGACGGGCTCCTTGAGCGAGTCGGAACCGCAGTGGTCTTTCTCTCAGACATGTGGTCGGCGTTCTGACCGATTCTTCAGATGTCGTTCACCAACATCATAATGAGCCCTTTTGTATATACCACGCCGAGGAGAATCCGCTTGAACCAACAGATCTTAAGATAAGATCTTGTTGGCTGACACCACATCAACGAAGATGTGGCAGCTGCCATTTTAGTCTCCTGTACTGAAAATAAGACAAATATCCTGCTCCCCTAGGCCTGATAAGGGAGTCCCAGAGGGACCCTGCCTGGGGCCTAAGAAATTTAAAAATAATTACTGCAAATTTGTGGTTGACCCTACACTTAAAATAAACCTGGGGTGTGCCAGGGAGGGTGGCAAAATAGATTTATATGGGAAGGGGGACATGCCTCCCTAAGGTAGTGGGGACCCCAGACACTGCGGACCCATCTCCAGGGACTGGAATTTATTTAAAGGGGAGGGGTTGTGGCCCCCTCCCTGAGCTTCAACCAGGATCCGGGAACCCCATCACCCAGGGACTCACCTTAAAATTAAAAGGGAGGAGGCGAGCGGCCTCCTGCCCAAACCTTAATCTGGCCCCGGGGATCCCATCCCCTGGAGCCAACACTCAAAATTAAAAGAGAGGGGAAAGCATGCCCCCAATTCCTGAGCCTTAATCAGGCCCCGGGCCCCCAATGCCCCTGAAGTCGACACTTAAAATTAAAGGAAATGCGGGCACGTTGCCCTCCTCCCTGAACCATTGAATTGCACGTGGACCTCAGCCGTTGTGGCAAACTTCGTTGCGGTGTCCCTGGTTCCCCAATCCCCAGGACTCCATAGATTCCCTGCCTGCGGGACTAAAAACCTGCTTGCACCAAGTGGCAGCACATAAGTTTCCATGCCTGCTCTCTTGCAGGCAGGGAAACAAAGGATTGCTCCATTCTGGCAGAAGTAAACAAAAACTGCTCTTGTGGGGTGGGAGCAATGCAGACTCCAGCCGCATCGAGGATCGGTGCAGGCAGGGGAGCTGGAGGGACTACAGGGGTTTGGGGCTCTCCTGCATACCGCCAATGTGCAAAATGCTCTGGGGTGCCCTGGATGGGCACCCCTATTATAATTTTTTTTAAATGGCCTGCTCCTCAGCTAGCAGGGAGCGGATGTGGCTAAAATAGTAAAAGAATGTTGTTGGGTGCCCCTGGTGGGCACCGGGAGCACTCCAATTTTTAAAAAGGGTTGCGGGCTCCTGCATAGACAACGGGGTGGCTTGCACTGAGCCAGCGGGCTGCAGTGACCTTGAGGCTTCCCCTACAGCCCTCTAAAAATGCTAAACATGTGAGTGTCCCGGGTGGGCACCAGGCCAACCTGAAAAATAAATAAGAGAAAAAAATGAATATTAAATGACCGTCTATAACTTTGTGAGTGCTTTTAAATATAGTTTGTAAAGCCTGGTGGTGTCCCTAGATGGGGAAAAACCAAAACTGTTTTATTGTTGTGGGGGGCTGCAGGGAGTAAAGCAGCACCCCAGCAACATTAAAAAAAAACAGTAAGTCTTCTGGTTCATTAAAACCATCCCCCGATGAGAGCTTCCCATATGTGTTTAAAGCATTCTTAGCTGGAGCTCTAGGTCTTTCAGCTGAAGTGCAGGGCCACCTTGTGGCTGGTGCTATGGCTGCACTTTCTAGCTTAGAAAATGTTAAAAGAAGATTTGAATACATGTTATTTTTTTTATAAAACTTTATTAACACTTTTAATGACATTTATTACATTGCACTGTGTAAATTAATGAAATATATGTCTGATTATACATATAGTTTATTTTTTTGACAAAGACAATAGGTGTGTTTTATTTATGTTGATATGCTGATTCCTTCATAAAGACAATAGGCCCACTTTTTATATTTTAGTGTTCTGACTCTTTGACAAAGTCATTAGGAGTGCCTTACTTAAAATGACACCCTTTATATTGTAACATTACATAGTCAGTCATTGCAGCTGCAAGCTTTTGGGTGCCAGCCCCCACTCCTAGCCCCCACCAAGAGGGGGTTGGGTGCAGGGCCTGGCCAAATGTCATGCATGGCATGGGGTTCGCTGCCCATGTAGGGTAGGATACAATTCAATTAATTTCTAAGATTTTTTTTTTAAAGTAAAGTAAGATATTATTACCATAGCTAATTATAACATAACTTTAGCCTTTTTTTTCAGTGAATTTCTAGGGCATTTTATCATAAAGTATATCGTATTGCCATATGTAACTATGCCAACCACCAGGTGCACTGTGTGGGGTTAAACACCAGCCCTACACCCAACTCCCCTGCAAGGGAAACACGCGGTAAACTACCATTACAACGCGACTATAACTTCGACTTAACTTTACCACGCATCTTTTTCTTCGCAGGTCTCTTTATTACGCATGCTTTTACATTGCATGCTTATACTACGCTATTACCGTTACAACGCAAATACCGTTACAACGGAAACGCAGGTAAGTAATACATCTGTATGAGTATTTTATTAATTAAGTTGTATATGCATTATTTAAAACTCATGGCAAATGTTTTTACTCCCGTAGAAAATGATTAATTATTAATCAGTAATTGTGGTATGTTCGTTTTCTTTAGATAGAGGGATAAGCGTGAAGTTTAAATTAAAAACGCATGTTGAAAACAAGCTAATAAGTGTAATATGCACATTTTAAAGTCACACAAAAAGGAAATATATTTATTGTGTATTGACTAATAAAGTAGTAGAGTTAAAAAAAAAAGACGATTCCGGAAAGGGTTAACAAAGGTTTACCAGGTGAAAATTGTCTTTTTTCAGTTTTCATGGAGACGCATGAACGTGAAAACGTCATACGGAGGATCGGCGCGCAAAAGGAGAAGAACGAAGAAGAACGAAAGGAAGACAGGTGTACAGGTAAGACGAAAAATAACATTATTTTAAATATTGTAAGATGTTTAGATAAATGAAAGGTGAAAGGAGGAAGGTAAGTTGAAAAGTATGCGTAATGTTACGAAGACAGGGAGCAAATTAAAAGTGCGAGAGTAGATGAAAAACGAAGGGAGAAGAGAAATGAAGCTGGAAAGATATGCGAAAATATAAGAGATTAAAAAAGGAAATAAGAAGAGTAATAAAAAAAATTAAAGGTGATAGGATGGTACAAGATGGAACTCTGTGGAATGCCAGAAGGAATTTCAGGAATACATAAGGAGTAGATTAAAGTCTTAACATTTTTAGAAAAAAGAAGAGGTGAACAAGATAAGGAGATTGTCATGAGGACCATGCTGTGTTCCAAATTGCTGTGCTGAGGTTGGAACAAGTATGTTACAATCGGATGTACCAAAAGCTGCAGAGTTGTTGGGTAAAATGAGAGCCCCCTTTACAAAATTCGATGCCCATCATCAAAGATATTTGCGGGTTTGGCAGAGATTTGTGACCGACTAGGAGATTTTGTCAAGATTGGGTATTTTGCAGCATGCCCAAACTTAAGCAGTCTTCAAAACCTTTTGCTAATCAATAATAATAATAAATAAAAAACTGTTAAATGTATTCACATAACAGAGCTAAAATAAAAAAAGAAAGAATAATTGCTGTTTAAAATAATTGTTATTGTAATTTAATAATGCAAATAAAAGATTCAAATTGGCAAACATATAAAAAAGTGGTATTTGTATTGGTGAAATATATTTTATTTTGCATAAACAATATGTATTTGCATGGAAAAACATTGGTATTTATGTACCTATATGACATTCTTAAATTGATAGGGTAATCAGAAAAGGACAAGCATGGACGTCCAAAAGACAGTCGTCGGTTCTTCGCAGGAAGGAGGAGAAGCATGGAAGACAGGCGTCCAGGTAAGAGGAAACTCAACTTCTGTATAAAAGTAACTCGTAGGAAAAAATAATGTAAGGAGAGACGAGGGAGGTGTCTAGTATAAGTGACGTGACTAAAATAAATTAAAAATAAAAACAATATGGAAAAACAAATTCTTCTACAGGTAGCAAGTTCAAGGCACATGATGGGCTGTATTGGTTTAGCGAAAACATTAGAAAGAGATTTTTCAATCCACAGAGTTATGTAAAGAAAAAAAAAAGAAGTGATTTTATAATGAAAATTACCTTTTTTGAAAAAGGAAGTAAAATCGAGAATTAAAGAGGATTACAAGGGCACAGATTTTATTTAAAAAAAAGGAAAAACGTGTACGACTGCATCGCAGTATATCATGTTGATAAATTTCAAAAAATGAATAATTTTCAGTTTTTGGTAATTTGGGTTTAGAATTTAGGCGAGAGATTCAGGGGCATATTAGCAAGACCCACGTTAAAATTATCGCCGTTTTAGCGGCAGGAAACTGCCGCTAAAACGGCGATAATGGGCTTGCTAATATGCGTTATAGAATTCCAATAGAAGCCCAGGTTAGATGTGCAGGACATCTAACCTGGGCTTCTATTGGAATTCCATAACGCATATTAGCAAGCCCATTATCGCCGTTTTAGCGGCAGTTTCCTGCCGCTAAAACGGCGATAATTTTAACGTGGGTCTTGCTAATATGCCCCTCAGTTTTCTAAATTGCACCCAATTTTATGGGTTGGGAAATAAAGATTCTGACAAACAAAGAGCTTTTAAGGAACTGAAACGAAACAGGACATGGTTTAAACGATTTACAAAAATGGAATGTGCCATAGGAAAAAGAGGAATACACAACAAAGTGTCGAAAAAGAAAACACAATTTTAAAATAGCCAAATAAAAAAAAGGTAGTTAGATATTTAAAACAAGCAAGTAACCTATTAGTGGATATAGGATACATTTGTAATGGAGGATGTGTGCAAGATTATCTAGGTAGTCAGAAGCCACCATCAACGAAAATTATTGAATAACACCCAACAGTCTCTCAGACATTTCCTTTGATTTTTTTAGAGATTCGTGGGTTGAGGCTACCTGTTAATGATTGCAAAATTCTCATTTCTTGGAAACTTTGCTCCTTCCTCAAAATTCCCAAAAAATGATAAAAGTTAGGATGATGTTTTCCAATTAATTTGTTGAAGGAGTTATGCCAACCCTCAATGGCATTATTTGTTTTAGCTCCTCCCTCTAAACAGGTCGTGTAGCAGTTCCACCACTCCACATGGAAACGTGGCTTCCTCCTGCGACCAGACCTGCTTAGATGGCCAATCCATGTGTCTTCGTAATAATTTAGAAGGGGTGCCAATTTTTCTTCATTTTCAGTAAAAAAGTCCGAATCGGTAATAGATGTGTAGTACTCATCTACACTGTCAGGAGGAACAAAACAAAGTGCAGTTAGTTTTTTAATTTCAAATTGAAGTTTACTGTCTGATATAAATTCTTCAACTAAGGATGTTTTTTGTATTTTACGCCAAAACGCCTGTGAAAAGTGAAAAAAACATCCTTGAATTTGGGTATCCATGTACAATTTTGAAATAGTATTAATCATAGGTAATTCAAAATCAATCAACACTTTTCGAGGACTTTTGTTCATTGTTTTGGATTTAACCACTGACAAAAATTCAGTGTACGTTGAAGTATGTTTATCAGGCAGTAAACTGTACACTAAGGGGACAACTGTCTTATTAATATATGCATGAATTGTGTATATTTGGGTGAATGGATGAGGCGTTGATTTAAACGTCCCATCCATCATCCAAATATCACTATTCTCTAACTTAACAAGATTACGGGGTGTGCTAAAGATAAGGATCCTTTTAAGAGGGTTTTGGTTGTCATGCAAAATGAAGGGTTCGTTAGTGACAGTTACTGAAAGCTCAGGCGGAATGGATATGTCAGAGAAAGTTTGAGGGGTAACACGTTGGGGGTTACTTGCCTGTTTTTTACGCATAATAATACGGCGTAGATTGTGGAATGAAGGCATTGAACTTGCTACATGTGTAGGAATGTGTTGCGAAACCTCCCTTAAAACTGAGCCACAGGTTTCATGGGAGGTGGTTGCCAGATCTTTCATTTCATTGATATTTTGTCTTACCTCGATCTCCATTGCAGAGGCAGAGTGGTTATGCTCAGTGCTTCTACAACAGTGTCACCAAGAGTAACTGCTCTGCCTCTGCAATGTGATGAGTAAAATTGAACACACCTCCAATGACACCTGGGCTCAGTTTGTCTCTCCTTACAGTAAATGTATCCTCGGTGCTGGAGAAGTCGGTTACCTCTTCTGGATTTAAGATACTTAGCAAGATTTCTCTCTGCCATAATCTGGAAAAAGGAAAAGCGAAAGTGATTAGATTAATTGATTTATAAAAAGAAGTAAAAAAAGGTAAATTCACATGTGTTTTGAGATCAAGTATATTTAAAATTTAAAGAAGAAGAGTTTTAATGCTGTTTGTTGTTCGTTACACAGTTAGCCATTCTAAAAAGAAAGCGTGGATTATAAATTTGTAAATTAGTAAACTTACATTTTTTGTGTTTGTCTTGGCTTATAAGAAGAAAAGTTCTTTTTTTCCTTGATTTTATTTTCGTTTCAAAGTTGCTTGCTTGTGAAATTGGAGAATGGATTTGCTCAAAAGTTCTGCAGAAAGTTAACTTGTTAGGCACATACTTTTGAAAAATAGTTTTTTTAAATAAAGATATTAGAAAATGTTTTTGAGATAGATTCATGTACATTATATACCCCTCAAACAAAAGCACAATGTAGACAACACTTGTTGGTTTTGGAATAGTATTTTTTACCCCCACCACCATACAGCACTTTCCCTGTGCACAACACTATTGTATTCCGCTTTAGGTGTCCGTATATAGGTTTTCCTGAAACATGTCCTTATATAGGCACAATTCGCATTGCCCTTATATAGGCATATGATCCCAGTCCTTATTTAGGCATTAGCCATGCACTCCAATCACAGGCATGGTCACCGGCATCCGTCCACCCTAACGTCACAACGAGTTCTTAGAAAACAAACCCTAAGCCCAGCACAGGATTATTGATTTCTCCAAGAACTCATCTTTTATGCATGAACCACTATTCCTTAAGGGTTCATTCCTGACGTCTTCCTCTGTCCGACTTCACGTCAATGTTAACATTCCAAGGCACCTACCAGGTATAAATATACCTTCAATTTCCCAAGCAAGTAAGAGGAGACCTCGACTTCAGAGGAGCCCGTATCCCGGCCTGACGCACTGAGAAGACGCTGTCATTCCTGCTCGCAGAAGAATCCAGCTTCCAGTGTTCTGACTCCCTTCGCGGGGTGTTAGAGTTTGAGATCCAGCAGTAGATTCCCACCTCTCTCATTTTCAAGGTATGGAGCTGACTAGAACCTTGAGGGACTCTTGGCATACTAGACTTAACATACTCTTAGTATACCATACTAGAGAATACTTCACCTACTTCTTACCTTGCCCTACATCTATACTAGGTTAGGTACATTGGGGTAGAAGTAGCTTAGAGAAGCATCGTATGAGTACTCGCATTTTTAGCTCATGTTATTTATGTACGTGAATATATGCTAAAAGATAATGCTAGCGCAGTATTATTTCTTTCTACTGCTTACGCTGTACATTATATATCTTGCATACTGTCTTGTGATCGTAACAGCTCATATCTCTTACACGAGAAACAAGACTGTTCAATAAAACCTTTTTATTGAAACGCCCGTCTATTCTTTCTGTGTAACTCTGAGGAAACTAAGCATGCACGATTAGCTGAGTGAAACTGTTATCTATTGTTTCCACGATTCTGAGAAGTATTCCGATTCTAAAGGGAAACAAAGTTGTCATGTTTATGCGGTTGCCAGAAACTACTCCCTTCTTGTTTACAAGAAGTTTCTAGTGGCCTCTGAGTTAGCTGGCACAAAAGTAATTAGGTTTAATATACTCGATAGGGACATACTGACCTCAGTCCTATGTCAAACCTATAGGGTATATTATTCCAATGCGCAGAGCCTATTAGGGAAATAGGAACTACACTACATAACATGCTGGAGGTAGAATAGTAATTTTTACCCCCTCCACCATCCCGCACTTTCCCTGTGCACAACACCTGTTGGAGTATGAATAGAAATTTTTAACCCCACCACCATCCAGCACTTTCAATGCGCACAACACCTGATGGTGTTAGAATAGTAATTTTTACGCTCACCACCATCCCGCACTTTCCATGTGCACAACACCTGATGGAGTAAGAATAGTAATTTTTACCCCCACCACCATCCAGCACTTTCCCTGGGCACAACACCTGTAGGAGTTAGAATAGTAATTTTTACCCCCACCACCATCCCGCACTTTCCCTGTGCACAACACCTGTTGGAGTATGAATAGAAGTTTTTAACCCCACCACCATCCAGCACTTTCAATGCGCACAACAACTGATGGAGTAAGAATAGTAATTTTTACCCCCACCACCATCCAGCACTTTTTCTGGGCACAAAACCAGTTGGAGTAAGAATAGTAATTTTTACTCCCACCACCATCCCGCACTTTCCCTGTGCACAACACCTGATGGAGTAAGAATAGTAATTTTTACCCCCACCACCATCGCGCACTTTCCCTGTGCACAACACCTGTTGAAGTATGAATAGAAATTTTTAACCCCACCACCATCCAGCACTTTCAATGCACACAACACCAGATGGTGTTAGAATAGTAATTTTTACCCTCACCACCATCCCGCACTTTCAATGTGCACAATACCTGATGGAGTAAGAATAGTAATTTTTACCCCCACCACCATCCAGCACTTTCCCTGTGCACAACACCTGTTGGAGTAAGAATAGTAATTTTTACCTCCACCATCCTTCTCATACTTTCCCTGTGCACAACACCTGTTGGAGTATGAATAGAAATGTTTAACCCCACCACCATCCAGCACTTTCAATGCGCACAACACCTGATGGTGTTAGA
Organism: Calotriton arnoldi; assembly: GCA_963921515.1. NCBI lineage: Eukaryota > Metazoa > Chordata > Amphibia > Caudata > Salamandridae > Calotriton > Calotriton arnoldi. The sequence continues at coordinate 273,720 of CAWUFW010004116.1, read as the reverse complement.
ATAGTAATTTTTGCCCTCACCACCATCCCGCACTTTCAATGTACACAATACCTGATGGAGTAAGAATAGTAATTTTTACCCCCACCACCATCCAGCACTTTCCCTGTGAACAACACCTATGGGAGTAAGAATAGTAATTTTTACCCCCTCCACCATCCCGCACTTTCCCTGTGCACAACACCTGTTGGAGTATGAATAGAAATGTTTAACCCCACCACCATCCAGCACTTTCAATGCGCACAACACCTGATGGTGTTAGAATAGTAATTTTTACGCTCACCACCATCCCGCACTTTCCATGTGCACAACACCTGATGGAGTAAGAATAGTAATTTTTACCCCCACCACCATCCAGCACTTATCCTGGGCACAACACCTGTAGGAGTTAGAATAGTAATTTTTACCCCCACCACCATCCCGCACTTTCCCTGTGCACAACACCTGTTGGAGTATGAATAGAAGTTTTTAACCCCACCACCATCCAGCACTTTCAATGCGCACAACAACTGATGGAGTAAGAATAGTAATTTTTACCCCCACCACCATCCAGCACTTTTTCTGGGCACAAAACCAGTTGGAGTAAGAATAGTAATTTTTACTCCCACCACCATCCCGCACTTTCCCTGTGCACAACACCTGATGGAGTAAGAATAGTAATTTTTACCCCCACCACCATCGCGCACTTTCCCTGTGCACAACACCTGTTGAAGTATGAATAGAAATTTTTAACCCCACCACCATCCAGCACTTTCAATGCACACAACACCAGATGGTGTTAGAATAGTAATTTTTACCCTCACCACCATCCCGCACTTTCAATGTGCACAATACCTGATGGAGTAAGAATAGTAATTTTTACCCCCACCACCATCCAGCACTTTCCCTGTGCACAACACCTGTTGGAGTAAGAATAGTAATTTTTACCCCCACCACCATCTCGTACTTTCCCTGTGCACAACACCTGTTGGAGTATGAATAGAAATGTTTAACCCCACCACCATCCAGCACTTTCAATGCGCACAACACCTGATGGTGTTAGAATAGTAATTTTTGCCCTCACCACCATCCCGCACTTTCAATGTACACAATACCTGATGGAGTAAGAATAGTAATTTTTACCCCCACCACCATCCAGCACTTTCCCTGTGCACAACACCTGTCGGAGTATGAATAGAAATTTTTAGCAACTCCACCATCCAGCACTTTCCCTGGGCACAACACCTGTTGGAGTAAGAATAGTAATTTTGACCCCAACACCATTGAGCACTTTCCCTGGGCACAACACCTGTGTGAGTAAGAATAGTAATTTTTAACCTCACGACCATCCTGCACTTTCCCTGTGCACAACACCTGATGGAGTAAGAATAGTAATTTTTACCCCCACCACCATCCCGTACTTTCCCTGTGCACAACACCTGTTGGAGTATGAATAGAAATGTTTAACCCCACCACCATCCAGCACTTTCAATGCGCACAACACCTGATGGTGTTAGAATAGTAATTTTTGCCCTCACCACCATCCCGCACTTTCAATGTACACAATACCTGATGGAGTAAGAATAGTAATTTTTACCCCCACCACCATCCAGCACTTTCCCTGTGCACAACACCTATGGGAGTAAGAATAGTAATTGTTACCCCCACCACCATCCCGCACTTTCCCTGTGCACAACACCTGTTGGAGTATGAATAGAAATTTTTAACCCCACCACCATGCAGCACTTTCAATGCGCACAACAACTGATGGTGTTAGAATAGTAATTTTTACCCTCACCACCATCCTGCACTTTCAATGTGCACAACACCTGATGGAGTAAGAATAGTAATTTGTACCCCCACCACCATCCAGCACTTTCCCTGGGCACAACACCTGTTGGAGTAAGAATAGTAATTTTTAACCTCACCACCATCCCGCACTTTCCCTGTGCACAACACCTGATGGAGTAAGAATAGTAATTTTTACCCCCACCACTATCCAGCACTTTCCCTGTGCACAACACCTGTTGGTGTTAGAATAGTAATTTTTACCCCCACCACCATCCTGCACTTTCAATGCGCACAACACCTGATGATGTTAGAATAGTAATTTTTACCCTCACCACCATCCAGCACTTTCCCTGTGCACAACACCTGATGGTGTTTGATTAGTAATTTTTACCCCCTCCTCCATCCAGCACTTTCCCTGTGCACAACACCTGTCGGAGTATAAATAGAAATTTTTAGCACCTCCACCATCCAGCACTTTCCCTGGGCACAACACCTGTTGGAGTAAGAATAGTAATTTTTACCCCCACCAACATCCAGCACTTTCCCTGGGCACAACACCTGTTGGAGTAAGAATAGTAATTTTTAACCTCACCACCATCCTGCACTTTTCCTGTGCACAACACCTGATGGAGTAAGAATAGTAATTTTTATCCCCACCACCATCCAGCACTTTCCCTGTGCACAACACCTGACGGTGTTTGATTAGTAATTTTTACCCCCTCCTCCATCCAGCACTTTCCCTGTGCACTACACCTGTCGGAGTATGAATGGAAATTTTTAGCACCTCCACCATCCAGCACTTTCCCTGGGCACAACACCTGTTGGAGTAAGAATAGTAATTTTTAATCCCACCACCATCCAAAACTTTCCCTGTGCACAACACCTGATGGTGTTTGATTAGTAATTTTTACCCCCTTCTCCATCCAGCACTTTCCCTGTGCAAAACACCTATCGGAGTATGAATAGTAATTTTTAACCTCACCACCATCCTGCACTTTCCATGTGCACAACACCTGATGGAGTAAGAATAGTAATTTTTACCCCCACCACCATCCAGCACTTTCCCTGTGCACAACACCTGATGGTGTTAGAATAGTAATTTTTACCCCCACCACCATCCTGCACTTTCAATGCACACAACACCTGATGGTGTTAGAATAGTAATTGTTACCCTCACCACCATCCAGCACTTTCCCTGTGCACAACACCTGATGGTGTTTGATTAGTAATTTTTACCCCCTCCTCCATCCAGCACTTTCCCTGTGCACAACACCTGTCGGAGTATGAATAGAAATTTTTAGCAACTCCACCATCCAGCACTTTCCCTGGACACAACACCTGTTGGAGTAAGAATAGTAATTTTTACCCCACCACCATCGAGCACTTTCCCTGGGCACAACACCTGTGTGAGTAAGAATAGTAATTTTTAACCTCACGACCATCCTGCACTTTCCCTGTGCACAACACCTGATGGAGTAAGAATAGTAATTTTTACCCCCACCACCATCCCGTACTTTCCCTGTGCACAACACCTGTTGGAGTATGAATAGAAATTTGTAACCCCACCACCATCCAACACTTTCAATGCGCACAACACCTGATGTTGTTAGAATAGTAATTTTTACCCTCACCACCATCTTGCACTTTCAATGTACACAATACCTGATGGAGTAAGAATAGTAATTTATACCCCCACCACCATCCAGCACTTTCCCTGTGCACAACACCCGTGGGAGTAAGAATAGTCATTTTTACCCCCACCACCATCCCGCACTTTCCCTGTGCACAACACCTGATGGAGTAAGAATAGTAATTTTTACCCCCACCACCATCCCGTACTTTCCCTGTGCACAACACCTGTTGGAGAATGAATAGAAATTTTTAACCCCACCACCATCCAGCACTTTCAATGCGCACAACACCTGATGGTGTTAGAATAGTAATTTTTACCCTCACCACCATCCCGCACTTTCAATGTACACAATACCTGATGGAGTAAGAATAGTAATTTATACCCCCACCACAATCAAGCACTTTCCCTGTGCACAACACCTGTGGGAGTAAGAATAGTAATTTTTACCCCCACTACCATCCCGCACTTTCCCTGTGCACAACACCTGTTGGAGTGAGAAAAGTAACTTTTAACCTCACTACCATCCTTCACTTTCCTGTGCACAACACCTGATGGTGTTAGAATAGTAATTTTTACCCCACCACCATCCTGCACTTTCCCTGTACACAACACCTGATGGTGTTAGAATAGTAATTTTTACCCCACCACCATCCTGCACTTTCCCTGTGCACAACACCTGCTGGAGTATGAATAGTAATTTTGACCCCCACCACCATCCTGCACTTTCCCTGTGCACAACACCCGTTGGAGTATGAATAGTAATTTTTACCCCTACCACCATCCAGCACTTTCCCTGTGCACAACACATGATGGTGTTTGATTAGTAATGTTTACCCCCTCTTTCATCCAGTACTTTCCCTGTGCACAACACCTGTTGGAGTATGAATAGAAATTTCTAGCACCTCCACCATCCAGCACTTTCCCTGGGCACAACACCTGTTGGAGTAAGAATAGTAATTTTTACCCCCACCACCATCCCGCACTTTCCCTGTGCACAACACCTGTTGGAGTATCAATAGTAATTTTTACCCCCACCACCAGCCAGCACTTTCCCTGTGCACAACACCTGATGGTGTTAGAATAGTAATTTTTACCCCCACCACCTTCCCGCACTTTCCCTCTGCGCAACACCTGATGGAGTAAGAATAGTAATTTTTACCCTCACCACCATCCAGCACTTTCCCTGTGCACAACAACTGTTGGAGTATGAATAGAAATTTTTAGCACCTCCACCATCCAGCACTTTCCCTGTGCACAACACCTGTGGGAGTTAGAATACTAATTTTTAACCCCACCACCATCCAGCACTTTCAATGCGCACAACACCTGATGGTGTTAGAATAGTAATTTTTACCCTCACCACCATCCCGCACTTTCAATGTGCACAACACCCGATGGAGTAAGAATAGTAATTTTTACCCCCACCACCATCCCGCACTTTCCCTGTGCACAACACCTGATGCTGTTTGATTAGTAATTTGTATCCCCTCCTCCATCCAGCACTTTCCCTGTGCAAAACACCTGTCGGAGTATGAATAGAAATTTTTAGCACCTCCACCATCCAGCACTTTCCCTGGGCACAACACCTGTTGGAGTAAGAATAGTAATTTTTACCCCCACCACCATCCAGCACTTTCCCTGGGCAGAACCCCTGTTGGAGTAAGAATAGTAATTTTTAACCTCACCACCATCCTGCACTTTCCCTGTGCACAACACCTGAAGGAGTAAGAATAGTAATTTTTACCCCCACCACCATCCCGCACTTTCCCTGTGCACAACACCTGTTGGAGTATCAATAGTAATTTTTACCCCCACCACCATCCAGCACTTTCCCTGTGCACAACACCTGATGGTGTTAGACTAGTAATTTTTACCCCACCACCATCCTGCACTTTCCCTGTGCACAACACCTGTCGGAGTATAAATAGAAATTTTTAGCACCTCCACCATCCAGCACTTTCCCTGGGCACAACACCTGTTGGAGTAAGAATAGTAATTTTTACCCCCCTAACATCCAGCACTTTCACTGGGCACAACACCTGTTGGAGTAAGAATAGTAATTTTTAACCTCACCACCATCCTGCACTTTTCCTGTGCACTACACCTGATGGAGTAAGAATAGTAATTTTTATCCCCACCACCATCCAGCACTTTCCCTGTGCACAACACCTGATGGAGTAAGAATAGTAATTTTTACCCCCACCACCATCTTGTACTTTCCCTGTGCACAACACCTGTTGGAGTATGAATAGAAATTTTTAACCCCACCACCATCCAGCACTTTCAATGCGCACAACACCTGATGGTGTCAGAATAGTAATTTTTACCCTCACCACCATCCCGCACTTTCAATGTACACAATACCTGATGGAGTAAGAATAGTAATTTATACCCCCACCACCATCCAGCACTTTCCCTGTGCACAACACCTGTGGGAGTAAGAATAGTAATTTTTACCCCCACTACCATCCCGCACTTTCCCTGTGCACAACACCTGTTGGAGTATGAATAGACATTTTTAACCCCACCACCATCCAGCACTTTCAAGGCACACAACACCTGATGGTGTTAGAATAGTAATTTTTACCCTCACCACCATCCCGCACTTTCAATGTGCACAACACCTGATGGAGTAAGAATAGTAATTTTTACCCCCTCCTCCATCCAGCACTTTCCCTGTGCAAAACACCTGTCGGAGTATGAATAGAAATTTTTACCCCCACCACCATCCCGCACTTTCCCTGGGCAGAACACCTGTTGGAGTAGGAATAGTAATTTTTAACCTAACCACCATCCTGCACTTTCCCTGTGCACAACACCTGAAGGAGTAAGAATAGTAATTTTTACCCCCACCAACATCCAGCACTTTCCCTGTGCACAACACCTGATGGTGTTAGAATAGTAATTTTTACCCCTACCACCATCCCGCACTTTCCCTGTGCACAACACCTGTTGGAGTAAGAATAGTAATTTATACCCCCACCTCCATCCAGCACTTTCCCTGTGCACAACACCCGTGGTAGTAAGAATAGTAATTTTTACCCCCACCACCATCCCGCACTTTCCCTGTTCACAACACCTGATGGAGTAAGAATAGTAATTTTTACCCCCACCACCATCGCACACTTTCCCTGTGCACAACACCTGTTGAAGTATGAATAGAAATTTTTAACCCCACCACCATCCAGCACTTTCAATGCATACAACACCAGATGGTGTTAGAATAGTAATTTTTACCCTCACCACCATCCTGCACTTTCAATGTGCACAATACCTGATGGAGTAAGAATAGTAATTTCTACCCCCACCAACATCCAGCACTTTCCCTGTGCACAACACCCGTGGGAGTAAGAATAGTAATTTTTACCCACACCACCATCCTGCACTTTCCCTGTGCACAACACCTGATGGAGTAAGAATAGTAATTTTTACCCCCACCACCATCCCGTACTTTCCCTGTGCACAACACCTGTTGGAGTATGAATAGAAATTTTTAACCCCACCACCATCCAGCACTTTCAATGCGCACAACACCTGATGGTGTTAGAATAGTAATTTTTACCCTCACCACCATCCCGCACTTTCAATGTACACAATACCTGATGGAGTAAGAATAGTAATTTATACCCCCACCACCATCCAGCACTTTCCCTGTGTACAACACCTGTGGGAGTAAGAATAGTAATTTTTACCCCCACTACCATCCCGCACTTTCCCTGTGCACAACACCTGTTGGAGTATGAATAGAAATTTTTAACCCCACCACCATCCAGCACTTTCAAGGCACACAACACCTGATGGTGTTAGAATAGTAATTTTTACCCTCACCACCATCCCGCACTTTCAATGTGCACATCTCCTGATGGAGTAAGAATAGTAATTTTTACCCCCACCACCATCCAGCACTTTCACTGGGCACAACACCTGTTGGAGTGAGAAAAGTAATTTTTAACCTCACCACCATCCTTCACTTTCCCTGTGCACAACACCTGATGGAGTAAGAATAGTAATTTTTACCCCCACCACCATCCAGCACTTTCCCTGTACACAACACCTGATGGTGTTAGAATAGTAATTTTTACCCCACCACCATCCTGCACTTTCCCTGTGCACAACACCTGTTGGAGTATGAATAGTAATTTTTACCCCCACCACCATCCTGCACTTTCCCTGTGCACAACACCCGTTGGAGTATGAATAGTAATTTTTACCCCTACCACCATACAGCACTTTCCCTGTGCACAACACCTGATGGTGTTTGATTAGTAATTTTTACCCCCTCCTCCATCCAGTACTTTCCCTGTGCACAACACCTGTTGGAGTATGAATAGAAATTTCTAGCACCTCCACCATCCAGCACTTTCCCTGGGCACAACACCTGTTGGAGTGAGAATAGTAATTTTTACCCCCACCACCATCCCGCACTTTCCCTGTGCACAACACCTGTTGGAGTATCAATAGTAATTTTTACCCCCACCACCATCCAGCACTTTCCCTGTGCACAACACCTGATGGTGTTAGAATAGTAATTTTTACCCCCACCACCATCCCGCACTTTCCCTGTGCGCAACACCTGATGGAGTAAGAATAGTAATTTTTACCCTCACCACCATCCAGCACTTTCCCTGTGCACAACAACTGTTGGAGTATGAATAGAAATTTTTAGCACCTCCACCATCCAGCACTTTCCCTGTGCACAACACCTGTGGGAGTTAGAATACTAATTTTTAACCCCACCACCATCCAGCACTTTAAATGCGCACAACACCTGGTGGTGTTAGAATAGTAATTTTTACCCTCACCACCATCCCGCACTTTCAATGTACACAATACCTGATGGAGTAAGAATAGTAATTTATACCCCCACCACCATCCAGCACTTTCCCTGTGCACAACACCTGTGGGAGTAAGAATAGTAATTTTTACCCCCACCACCATCTCGTACTTTCCCTGTGCACAACACCTGTTGGAGTATGAATAGAAATGTTTAACCCCACCACCATCCAGCACTTTCAATGCGCACAACACCTGATGGTGTTAGAATAGTAATTTTTGCCCTCACCACCATCCCGCACTTTCAATGTACACAATACCTGATGGAGTAAGAATAGTAATTTTTACCCCCACCACCATCCAGCACTTTCCCTGTGCACAACACCTATGGGAGTAAGAATAGTAATTTTTACCCCCACCACCATCCCGCACTTTCCCTGTGCACAACACCTGTTGGAGTATGAATAGAAATTTTTAACCCCACCACCATCAAGCACTTTCAATGCGCACAACACCTGATGGTGTTAGAATAGTAATTTTTGCCCTCACCACCATCCCGCACTTTCAATGTACACAATACCTGATGGAGTAAGAATAGTAATTTTTACCCCCACCACCATCCAGCACTTTCCCTGTGCACAACACCTATGGGAGTAAGAATAGTAATTTTTACCCCCACCACCATCCCGCACTTTCCCTGTGCACAACACCTGTTGGAGTATGAATAGAAATTTTTAACCCCACCACCATGCAGCACTTTCAATGCGCACAACAACTGATGGTGTTAGAATAGTAATTTTTACCCTCACCACCATCCCACACTTTCAATGTGCACAACACCTGATGGAGTAAGAATAGTAATTTGTACCCCCACCACCATCCAGCACTTTCCCTGGGCACAACACCTGTTGGAGTAAGAATAGTAATTTTTAACCTCACCACCATCCCGCACTTTCCCTGTGCACAACACCTGATGGAGTAAGAATAGTAATTTTTACCCCCACCACCATCCCGCACTTTCCCTGTGCACAACACCTGTTGGAGTATGAATAGAAATTTTTAACCCCACCACCATGCAGCACTTTCAATGCGCACAACAACTGATGGTGTTAGAATAGTAATTTTTACCCCACCACCATCCTGCACTTTCAATGCGCACAACACCTGATGATGTTAGAATTGTAATTTTTACCCTCACCACAATCCAGCACTTTCCCTGTGCACAACACCTGATGGTGTTTGATTAGTAATTTTTACCCCCTCCTCCATCCATCACTTTCCCTGTGCACAACACCTGTCGGAGTAAGAATAGTAATTTTTACCCCCACCAACATCCAGCACTTTCCCTGGGCACAACACTTGTTGGAGTAAGAATAGTAATTTTTAACCTCACCACCATCCTGCACTTTTCCTGTGCACAACACCTGATGGAGTAAGAATAGTAATTTTTATCCCCACCACCATCCAGCACTTTCCCTGTGCACAACACCTGACGGTGTTTGATTAGTAATTTTAACCCCCTCCTCCAACCAGCACTTTCCCTGTGCACAACACCTGTCGGAGTATGAATGGAAATTTTTAGCACCTCCACCATCCAGCACTTTCACTGGGCACAACACCTGTTGGAGTAAGAATAGTAATTTTTACCCCCACCACCATCCAACACTTTCCCTGTGCACAACACCTGATGGTGTTTGATTAGTAATTTTTACCCCCTTCTCCATCCAGCACTTTCCCTGTGCAAAACACCTGTCGGAGTATGAATAGAAATTTTTAGCACCTCCACCATCAAGCACTTTCCCTGGGCACAACACCTTTTGGAGTAAGAATAGTAATTTTTACCCCCACCACCATCCAGCACTTTCCCTGGGCAGAACACCTGTTGGAGTAAGAATAGTAATTGTTAACCTCACCACCATCCTGCACTTTCCATGTGCACAACACCTGATGGAGTAAGAATAGTAATTTTTACCCCCACCACCATCCAGCACTTTCCCTGTGCACAACACCTGATGGTGTTAGAATAGTAATTTTTACCCCCACCACCATCCTGCACTTTCAATGCACACAACACCTGATGGTGTTAGAATAGTAATTGTTACCCTCACCACCATCCAGCACTTTCCTGTGCACAACACCTGATGGTGTTTGATTAGTAATTTTTACCCCCTCCTCCATCCAGCACTTTCCCTGTGCACAACACCTGTCGGAGTATGAATAGAAATTTTTAGCAACTCCACCATCCAGCACTTTCCCTGGGCACAACACCTGTTGGAGTAAGAATAGTAATTTTTACCCCCACCACCCTCCCGTACTTTCCCTGTGCACAACACCTGTTGGAGTATGAATAGAAATTTTTAACCCCACCACCATCCAGCACTTTCAATGCGCACAACACCTGATGGTGTTAGAATAGTGATTTTTACTCTCACCACCATCCCGCACTTTCAATGTACACAATACCTGATGGAGTAAGAATAGTAATTTATACCCCCACCACCATCCAGCACTTTCCCTGTGCACAACACCCGTGGGAGTAAGAATAGTAATTTTTACCCACACCACCATCCCGCACTTTCGCTGTGCACAACACCTGATGGAGTAAGAATAGTAATTTTTACCCCCACCACCATCCCGTACTTTCCCTGTGCACAACACCTGTTGGAGTATGAATAGAAATTTTTAACCCCACCACCATCCAGCACTTTCAATGCGCACAACACCTGATGGTGTTAGAATAGTAATTTTTACCCTCACCACCATCCCGCACTTTCAATGTACACAATACCTGATGGAGTAAGAATAGTAATTTATACCCCCACCACCATCCAGCACTTTCCCTGTGTACAACACCTGTGGGAGTAAGAATAGTAATTTTTACCCCCACTACCATCCCGTACTTTCCCTGTGCACAACACCTGTTAGAGTATGAATAGAAATTTTTAACCCCACCACCATCCAGCACTTTCAAGGCACACAACACCTGATGGTGTTAGAATAGTAATGTTTACCCTCACCACCATCCCGCACTTTCAATGTGCACAACACCTGATGGAGTAAGAATAGTAATTTTTACCCCCACCACCATCCAGCACTTTCACTGGGCACAACACCTGTTGGAGTGAGAAAAGTAATTTTTAACCTCACCACCATCCTTCACTTTCCCTGTACACAACACCTGATGGTGTTATAATAGTAATTTTTACCCCACCACCATCCTGCACTTTCCCTGTGTACAACACCTGTGGGAGTAAGAATAGTAATTTTTACCCCCACTACCATCCCGCACTTTCCCTGTGCACAACACCTGTTGGAGTATGAATAGAAATGTTTAACCCCACCACCATCCAGCACTTTCAAGGCACACAACACCTGATGGTGTTAGAATAGTAATTTCTACCCTCACCACCATCCCGCACTTTCAATGTACACAATACCTGATGGAGTAAGAATAGTAATTTATACCCCCACCACCATCCAGCACTTTCCCTGTGTACAACACCTGTGGGAGTAAGAATAGTAATTTTTACCCCCACTACCATCCCGCACTTTCCCTGTGCACAACACCTGTTGGAGTATGAATAGAAATTTTTAACCCCACCACCATCCAGCACTTTCAAGGCACACAACACCTGATGGTGTTAGAATAGTAATGTTTACCCTCACCACCATCCCGCACTTTCAATGTGCACAACACCTGATGGAGTAAGAATAGTAATTTTTACCCCCACCACCATCCAGCACTTTCACTGGGCACAACACCTGTTGGAGTGAGAAAAGTAATTTTTAACCTCACCACCATCCTTCACTTTCCCTGTACACAACACCTGATGGTGTTATAATAGTAATTTTTACCCCACCACCATCCTGCACTTTCCCTGTGCACAACACCTGTTGGAGTATGAATAGTAATTTTTACCCCCACCACCATCCTGAACTTTCCCTGTGCACAACACCCGTTGGAGTATGAATAGTAATTTTTACCCCCACCACCATCCAACACTTTCCCTGTGCACAACACCTGATGGTGTTTGATTAGTAATGTTTACCCCCTTCTCCATCCAGCACTTTCCCTGTGCAAAACACCTGTCGGAGTATGAATAGAAATTTTTAGCACCTCCACCATCCAGCACTTTCCCTGGGCACAACACCTTTTGGAGTAAGAATAGTAATTTTTACCCCCACCACCATCCAGCACTTTCCCTGGGCAGAACACCTGTTGGAGTAAGAATAGTAATTTTTAACCTCACCACCATCCTGCACTTTCCATGTGCACAACACCTGATGGAGTAAGAATAGTAATTTTTACCCCCACCACCATCCAGCACTTTCCCTGTGCACAACACCTGATGGTGTTAGAATAGTAATTTTTACCCCCACCACCATCCTGCACTTTCAATGCACACAACACCTGATGGTGTTAGAATAGTAATTGTTACCCTCACCACCATCCAGCACTTTCCTGTGCACAACACCTGATGGTGTTTGATTAGTAATTTTTACCCCTCCTCCATCCAGCACTTTCCCTGTGCACAACACCTGTCGGAGTATGAATAGAAATTTTTAGCAACTCCACCATCCAGCACTTTCCCTGGGCACAACACCTGTTGGAGTAAGAATAGTAATTTTTACCCCCACCACCCTCCCGTACTTTCCCTGTGCACAACACCTGTTGGAGTATGAATAGAAATTTTTAACCCCACCACCATCCAGCACTTTCAATGCGCACAACACCTGATGGTGTTAGAATAGTGATTTTTACTCTCACCACCATCCCGCACTTTCAATGTACACAATACCTGATGGAGTAAGAATAGTAATTTATACCCCCACCACCGTCCAGCACTTTCCCTGTGCACAACACCCGTGGGAGTAAGAATAGTAATTTTTACCCACACCACCATCCCGCACTTTCGCTGTGCACAACACCTGATGGAGTAAGAATAATAATTTTTACCCCCACCACCATCCCGTACTTTCCCTGTGCACAACACCTGTTGGAGTATGAATAGAAATTTTTAACCCCACCACCATCCAGCACTTTCAATGCGCACAACACCTGATGGTGTTAGAATAGTAATTTTTACCCTCACCACCACACCGCACTTTCAATGTACACAATACCTGATGGAGTAAGAATAGTAATTTATACCCCCACCACCATCCAGCACTTTCCCTGTGTACAACACCTGTGGGAGTAAGAATAGTAATTTTTACCCCCACTACCATCCCGCACTTTCCCTGTGCACAACACCTGTTAGAGTATGAATAGAAATTTTTAACCCCACCACCATCCAGCACTTTCAAGGCACAATACACCTGATGGTGTTAGAATAGTAATGTTTACCCTCACCACCATCCCGCACTTTCAATGTGCACAACACCTGATGGAGTAAGAATAGTAATTTTTACCCCCACCACCATCCAGCACTTTCACTGGGCACAACACCTGTTGGAGTGAGAAAAGTAATTTTTAACCTCACCACCATCCTTCACTTTCCCTGTACACAACACCTGATGGTGTTATAATAGTAATTTTTACCCCACCACCATCCTGCACTTTCCCTGTGTACAACACCTGTGGGAGTAAGAATAGTAATTTTTACCCCCACTACCATCCCGCACTTTCCCTGTGCACAACACCTGTTGGAGTATGAATAGAAATTTTTAACCCCACCACCATCCAGCACTTTCAAGGCACACAACACCTGATGGTGTTAGAATAGTAATTTTTACCCTCACCACCATCCCGCACTTTCAATGTACACAATACCTGATGGAGTAAGAATAGTAATTTATACCCCCACCACCATCCAGCACTTTCCCTGTGTACAACACCTGTGGGAGTAAGAATAGTAATTTTTACCCCCACTACCATCCCGCACTTTCCCTGTGCACAACACCTGTTGGAGTATGAATAGAAATTTTTAACCCCACCACCATCCAGCACTTTCAATGCGCACAACACCTGATGGTGTTAGAATAGTGATTTTTACTCTCACCACCATACCGCACTTTCAATGTACACAATACCTGATGGAGTAAGAATAGTAATTTATACCCCCACCACCATCCAGCATTTTCCCTGTGCACAACACCCGTGGGAGTAAGAATAGTAATTTTTACCCACACCACCATCCCGCACTTTCGCTGTGCACAACACCTGATGGAGTAAGAATAGTAATTTTTACCCCACCACCATCCCGTACTTTCCCTGTGCACAACACCTGTTGGAGTATGAATAGAAATTTTTAACCCCACCACCATCCAGCACTTTCAATGCGCACAACACCTGATGGTGTTAGAATAGTAATTTTACCCTCACCACCATCCCGCACTTTCAATGTACACAATACCTGATGGAGTAAGAATAGTAATTTATACCCCCACCACCATCCAGCACTTTCCCTGTGCACAACACCTGTGGGAGTAAGAATAGTAATTTTTACTCCCACCACCATCCCGCACTTTCCCTGTGCACAACACCTGTTGGAGTATGAATAGAAATTTTTAACCCCACCACCATCCAGCACTTTCAAGGCACACAACACCTGATGGTGTTAGAATAGTAATGTTTACCCTCACCACCATCCCGCACTTTCAGTGTGCACAACACCTGATGGAGTAAGAATAGTAATTTTTACCCCCACCACCATCCAGCACTTTCACTGTGCACAACACCTGTTGGAGTGAGAAAAGTAATTTTTAACCTCACCACCATCCTTCACTTTCCCTGTACACAACACCTGATGGTGTTATAATAGTAATTTTTACCCCACCACCATCCTGCACTTTCCCTGTGTACAACACCTGTGGGAGTAAGAATAGTAATTTTTACCCCCACTACCATCCCGCACTTTCCCTGTGCACAACACCTGTTGGAGTATGAATAGAAATGTTTAACCCCACCACCATCCAGCACTTTCAAGGCACACAACACCTGATGGTGTTAGAATAGTAATTTTTACCCTCACCACCATCCCGCACTTTCAATGTACACAATACCTGATGGAGTAAGAATAGTAATTTATACCCCCACCACCATCCAGCACTTTCCCTGTGTACAACACCTGTGGGAGTAAGAATAGTAATTTTTACCCCCACTACCATCCCGCACTTTCCCTGTGCACAACACCTGTTGGAGTATGAATAGAAATTTTTAACCCCACCACCATCCAGCACTTTCAAGGCACACAACACCTGATGGTGTTAGAATAGTAATGTTTACCCTCACCACCATCCCGCACTTTCAATGTGCACAACACCTGATGGAGTAAGAATAGTAATTTTTACCCCCACCACCATCCAGCACTTTCACTGGGCACAACACCTGTTGGAGTGAGAAAAGTAATTTTTAACCTCACCACCATCCTTCACTTTCCCTGTACACAACACCTGATGGTGTTATAATAGTAATTTTTACCCCACCACCATCCTGCACTTTCCCTGTGCACAACACCTGTTGGAGTATGAATAGTAATTTTTACCCCCACCACCATCCTGAACTTTCCCTGTGCACAACACCCGTTGGAGTATGAATAGTAATTTTTACCCCCACCACCATCCAACACTTTCCCTGTGCACAACACCTGATGGTGTTTGATTAGTAATGTTTACCCCCTTCTCCATCCAGCACTTTCCCTGTGCAAAACACCTGTCGGAGTATGAATAGAAATTTTTAGCACCTCCACCATCCAGCACTTTCCCTGGGCACAACACCTTTTGGAGTAAGAATAGTAATTTTTACCCCCACCACCATCCAGCACTTTCCCTGGGCAGAACACCTGTTGGAGTAAGAATAGTAATTTTTAACCTCACCACCATCCTGCACTTTCCATGTGCACAACACCTGATGGAGTAAGAATAGTAATTTTTACCCCCACCACCATCCAGCACTTTCCCTGTGCACAACACCTGATGGTGTTAGAATAGTAATTTTTACCCCCACCACCATCCTGCACTTTCAATGCACACAACACCTGATGGTGTTTGATTAGTAATTTTTACCCCCTCCTCCATCCAGCACTTTCCCTGTGCACAACACCTGTCGGAGTATGAATAGAAATTTTTAGCAACTCCACCATCCAGCACTTTCCCTGGGCACAACACCTGTTGGAGTAAGAATAACAAATGTTACCCCCACCACCCTCCCGTACTTTCCCTGTGCACAACACCTGTTGGAGTATGAATAGAAATTTTTAACCCCACCACCATCCAGCACTTTCAATGCGCACAACACCTGATGGTGTTAGAATAGTGATTTTTACTCTCACCACCATCCCGCACTTTCAATGTACACAATACCTGATGGAGTAAGAATAGTAATTTATACCCCCACCACCATCCAGCACTTTCCCTGTGCACAACACCCGTGGGAGTAAGAATAGTAATTTTTACCCACACCACCATCCCGCACTTTCGCTGTGCACAACACCTGATGGAGTAAGAATAGTAATTTTTACCCCCACCACCATCCCGTACTTTCCCTGTGCACAACACCTGTTGGAGTATGAATAGAAATTTTTAACCCCACCACCATCCAGCACTTTCAATGCGCACAACACCTGATGGTGTTAGAATAGTAATTTTTACCCTCACCACCATCCCGCACTTTCAATGTACACAATACCTGATGGAGTAAGAATAGTAATTTATACCCCCACCACCATCCAGCACTTTCCCTGTGTACAACACCTGTGGGAGTAAGAATAGTAATTTTTACCCCCACTACCATCCCGCACTTTCCCTGTGCACAACACCTGTTAGAGTATGAATAGAAATTTTTAACCCCACCACCATCCAGCACTTTCAAGGCACACAACACCTGATGGTGTTAGAATAGTAATGTTTACCCTCACCACCATCCCGCACTTTCAATGTGCACAACACCTGATGGAGTAAGAATAGTAATTTTTACCCCCACCACCATCCAGCACTTTCACTGGGCACAACACCTGTTGGAGTGAGAAAAGTAATTTTTAACCTCACCACCATCCTTCACTTTCCCTGTACACAACACCTGATGGTGTTATAATAGTAATTTTTACCCCACCACCATCCTGCACTTTCCCTGTGTACAACACCTGTGGGAGTAAGAATAGTAATTTTTACCCCCACTACCATCCCGCACTTTCCCTGTGCACAACACCTGTTGGAGTATGAATAGAAATGTTTAACCCCACCACCATCCAGCACTTTCAAGGCACACAACACCTGATGGTGTTAGAATAGTAATTTTTACCCTCACCACCATCCCGCACTTTCAATGTACACAATACCTGATGGAGTAAGAATAGTAATTTATACCCCCACCACCATCCAGCACTTTCCCTGTGTACAACACCTGTGGGAGTAAGAATAGTAATTTTTACCCCCACTACCATCCCGCACTTTCCCTGTGCACAACACCTGTTGGAGTATGAATAGAAATTTTTAACCCCACCACCATCCAGCACTTTCAAGGCACACAACACCTGATGGTGTTAGAATAGTAATGTTTACCCTCACCACCATCCCGCACTTTCAATGTGCACAACACCTGATGGAGTAAGAATAGTAATTTTTACCCCCACCACCATCCAGCACTTTCACTGGGCACAACACCTGTTGGAGTGAGAAAAGTAATTTTTAACCTCACCACCATCCTTCACTTTCCCTGTACACAACACCTGATGGTGTTATAATAGTAATTTTTACCCCACCACCATCCTGCACTTTCCCTGTGCACAACACCTGTTGGAGTATGAATAGTAATTTTTACCCCCACCACCATCCTGAACTTTCCCTGTGCACAACACCCGTTGGAGTATGAATAGTAATTTTTACCCCCACCACCATCCAACACTTTCCTGTGCACAACACCTGATGGTGTTTGATTAGTAATGTTTACCCCCTTCTCCATCCAGCACTTTCCCTGTGCAAAACACCTGTCGGAGTATGAATAGAAATTTTTAGCACCTCCACCATCCAGCACTTTCCCTGGGCACAACACCTTTTGGAGTAAGAATAGTAATTTTTACCCCCACCACCATCCAGCACTTTCCCTGGGCAGAACACCTGTTGGAGTAAGAATAGTAATTTTTAACCTCACCACCATCCTGCACTTTCCATGTGCACAACACCTGATGGAGTAAGAATAGTAATTTTTACCCCCACCACCATCCAGCACTTTCCCTGTGCACAACACCTGATGGTGTTAGAATAGTAATTTTTACCCCCACCACCATCCTGCACTTTCAATGCACACAACACCTGATGGTGTTTGATTAGTAATTTTTACCCCTCCTCCATCCAGCACTTTCCCTGTGCACAACACCTGTCGGAGTATGAATAGAAATTTTTAGCAACTCCACCATCCAGCACTTTCCCTGGGCACAACACCTGTTGGAGTAAGAATAACAAATGTTACCCCCACCACCCTCCCGTACTTTCCCTGTGCACAACACCTGTTGGAGTATGAATAGAAATTTTTAACCCCACCACCATCCAGCACTTTCAATGCGCACAACACCTGATGGTGTTAGAATAGTGATTTTTACTCTCACCACCATCCCGCACTTTCAATGTACACAATACCTGATGGAGTAAGAATAGTAATTTATACCCCCACCACCATCCAGCACTTTCCCTGTGCACAACACCCGTGGGAGTAAGAATAGTAATTTTTACCCACACCACCATCCCGCACTTTCGCTGTGCACAACACCTGATGGAGTAAGAATAGTAATTTTTACCCCCACCACCATCCCGTACTTTCCCTGTGCACAACACCTGTTGGAGTATGAATAGAAATTTTTAACCCCACCACCATCCAGCACTTTCAATGCGCACAACACCTGATGGTGTTAGAATAGTAATTTTTACCCTCACCACCATCCCGCACTTTCAATGTACACAATACCTGATGGAGTAAGAATAGTAATTTATACCCCCACCACCATCCAGCACTTTCCCTGTGTACAACACCTGTGGGAGTAAGAATAGTAATTTTTACCCCCACTACCATCCCGCACTTTCCCTGTGCACAACACCTGTTAGAGTATGAATAGAAATTTTTAACCCCACCACCATCCAGCACTTTCAAGGCACACAACACCTGATGGTGTTAGAATAGTAATGTTTACCCTCACCACCATCCCGCACTTTCAATGTGCACAACACCTGATGGAGTAAGAATAGTAATTTTTACCCCCACCACCATCCAGCACTTTCACTGGGCACAACACCTGTTGGAGTGAGAAAAGTAATTTTTAACCTCACCACCATCCTTCACTTTCCCTGTACACAACACCTGATGGTGTTATAATAGTAATTTTTACCCCACCACCATCCTGCACTTTCCCTGTGTACAACACCTGTGGGAGTAAGAATAGTAATTTTAACCCCACTACCATCCCACACTTTCCCTGTGCACAACACCTGTTGGAGTATGAATAGAAATTTTTAACCCCACCACCATCCAGCACTTTCAAGGCACACAACACCTGATGGTGTTAGAATAGTAATTTTTACCCTCACCACCATCCCGCACTTTCAATGTACACAATACCTGATGGAGTAAGAATAGTAATGTATACCCCCACCACCATCCAGCACTTTCCCTGTGTACAACACCTGTGGGAGTAAGAATAGTAATTTTTACCCCCACTACCATCCCGCACTTTCCCTGTGCACAACACCTGTTGGAGTATGAATAGAAATTTTTAACCCCACCACCATCCAGCACTTTCAAGGCACACAACACCTGATGGTGTTAGAATAGTAATGTTTACCCTCACCACCATCCCGCACTTTCAATGTGCACAAAACCTGATGGAGTAAGAATAGTAATTTTTACCCCCACCACCATCCAGCACTTTCACTGGGCACAACACCTGTTGGAGTGAGAAAAGTAATTTTTAACCTCACCACCATCCTTCACTTTCCCTGTACACAACACCTGATGGTGTTATAATAGTAATTTTTACCCCACCACCATCCTGCACTTTCGCTGTGCACAACACCTGTTGGAGTATGAATAGTAATTTTTACCCCCACCACCATCCTGAACTTTCCCTGTGCACAACACCCGTTGGAGTATGAATAGTAATTTTTACCCCCACCACCATCCAGCACTTTCACTGGGCACAACACCTGTTGGAGTGAGAAAAGTAATTTTTAACCTCACCACCATCCTTCACTTTCCCTGTACACAACACCTGATGGTGTTATAATAGTAATTTTTACCCCACCACCATCCTGCACTTTCCCTGTGTACAACACCTGTGGGAGTAAGAATAGTAATTTTTACCCCCACTACCATCCCGCACTTTCCCTGTGCACAACACCTGTTGGAGTATGAATAGAAATGTTTAACCCCACCACCATCCAGCACTTTCAAGGCACACAACACCTGATGGTGTTAGAATAGTAATTTTTACCCTCACCACCATCCCGCACTTTCAATGTACACAATACCTGATGGAGTAAGAATAGTAATTTATACCCCCACCACCATCCAGCACTTTCCCTGTGTACAACACCTGTGGGAGTAAGAATAGTAATTTTTACCCCCACTACCATCCCGCACTTTCCCTGTGCACAACACCTGTTGGAGTATGAATAGAAATTTTTAACCCCACCACCATCCAGCACTTTCAAGGCACACAACACCTGATGGTGTTAGAATAGTAATGTTTACCCTCACCACCATCCCGCACTTTCAATGTGCACAACACCTGATGGAGTAAGAATAGTAATTTTTACCCCCACCACCATCCAGCACTTTCACTGGGCACAACACCTGTTGGAGTGAGAAAAGTAATTTTTAACCTCACCACCATCCTTCACTTTCCCTGTACACAACACCTGATGGTGTTATAATAGTAATTTTTACCCCACCACCATCCTGCACTTTCCCTGTGCACAACACCTGTTGGAGTATGAATAGTAATTTTTACCCCCACCACCATCCTGAACTTTCCCTGTGCACAACACCCGTTGGAGTATGAATAGTAATTTTTACCCCCACCACCATCCAACACTTTCCCTGTGCACAACACCTGATGGTGTTTGATTAGTAATGTTTACCCCCTTCTCCATCCAGCACTTTCCCTGTGCAAAACACCTGTCGGAGTATGAATAGAAATTTTTAGCACCTCCACCATCCAGCACTTTCCCTGGGCACAACACCTTTTGGAGTAAGAATAGTAATTTTTACCCCCACCACCATCCAGCACTTTCCCTGGGCAGAACACCTGTTGGAGTAAGAATAGTAATTTTTAACCTCACCACCATCCTGCACTTTCCATGTGCACAACACCTGATGGAGTAAGAATAGTAATTTTTACCCCCACCACCATCCAGCACTTTCCCTGTGCACAACACCTGATGGTGTTAGAATAGTAATTTTTACCCCCACCACCATCCTGCACTTTCAATGCACACAACACCTGATGGTGTTTGATTAGTAATTTTTACCCCCTCCTCCATCCAGCACTTTCCCTGTGCACAACACCTGTCGGAGTATGAATAGAAATTTTTAGCAACTCCACCATCCAGCACTTTCCCTGGGCACAACACCTGTTGGAGTAAGAATAAAAATGTTACCCCCACCACCCTCCCGTACTTTCCCTGTGCACAACACCTGTTGGAGTATGAATAGAAATTTTTAACCCCACCACCATCCAGCACTTTCAATGCGCACAACACCTGATGGTGTTAGAATAGTGATTTTTACTCTCACCACCATCCCGCACTTTCAATGTACACAATACCTGATGGAGTAAGAATAGTAATTTATACCCCCACCACCATAAAGCACTTTCCCTGTGCACAACACCCGTGGGAGTAAGAATAGTAATTTTTACCCACACCACCATCCCGCACTTTCGCTGTGCACAACACCTGATGGAGTAAGAATAGTAATTTTTACCCCCACCACCATCCCGTACTTTCCCTGTGCACAACACCTGTTGGAGTATGAATAGAAATTTTTAACCCCACCACCATCCAGCACTTTCAATGCGCACAACACCTGATGGTGTTAGAATAGTAATTTTTACCCTCACCACCATCCCGCACTTTCAATGTACACAATACCTGATGGAGTAAGAATAGTAATTTATACCCCCACCACCATCCAGCACTTTCCCTGTGTACAACACCTGTGGGAGTAAGAATAGTAATTTTACCCCCACTACCATCCCGCACTTTCCCTGTGCACAACACCTGTTAGAGTATGAATAGAAATTTTTAACCCCACCACCATCCAGCACTTTCAAGGCACACAACACCTGATGGTGTTAGAATAGTAATGTTTACCCTCACCACCATCCCGCACTTTCAATGTGCACAACACCTGATGGAGTAAGAATAGTAATTTTTACCCCCACCACCATCCAGCACTTTCACTGGGCACAACACCTGTTGGAGTGAGAAAAGTAATTTTTAACCTCACCACCATCCTTCACTTTCCCTGTACACAACACCTGATGGTGTTATAATAGTAATTTTTACCCCACCACCATCCTGCACTTTCCCTGTGTACAACACCTGTGGGAGTAAGAATAGTAATTTTTACCCCCACTACCATCCCGCACTTTCCCTGTGCACAACACCTGTTGGAGTATGAATAGAAATTTTTAACCCCACCACCATCCAGCACTTTCAAGGCACACAACACCTGATGGTGTTAGAATAGTAATTTTTACCCTCACCACCATCCCGCACTTTCAATGTACACAATACCTGATGGAGTAAGAATAGTAATGTATACCCCCACCACCATCCAGCACTTTCCCTGTGTACAACACCTGTGGGAGTAAGAATAGTAATTTTTACCCCCACTACCATCCCGCACTTTCCTGTGCACAACACCTGTTGGAGTATGAATAGAAATTTTTAACCCCACCACCATCCAGCACTTTCAAGGCACACAACACCTGATGGTGTTAGAATAGTAATGTTTACCCTCACCACCATCCCGCACTTTCAATGTGCACAACACCTGATGGAGTAAGAATAGTAATTTTTACCCCCACCACCATCCAGCACTTTCACTGGGCACAACACCTGTTGGAGTGAGAAAAGTAATTTTTAACCTCACCACCATCCTTCACTTTCCCTGTACACAACACCTGATGGTGTTATAATAGTAATTTTTACCCCACCACCATCCTGCACTTTCCCTGTGCACAACACCTGTTGGAGTATGAATAGTAATTTTTACCCCCACCACCATCCTGAACTTTCCCTGTGCACAACACCCGTTGGAGTATGAATAGTAATTTTTACCCCCACCACCATCCAACACTTTCCCTGTGCACAACACCTGATGGTGTTTGATTAGTAATGTTTACCCCCTTCTCCATCCAGCACTTTCCCTGTGCAAAACACCTGTCGGAGTATGAATAGAAATTTTTAGCACCTCCACCATCCAGCACTTTCCCTGGGCACAACACCTTTTGGAGTAAGAATAGTAATTTTTACCCCCACCACCATCCAGCACTTTCCCTGGGCAGAACACCTGTTGGAGTAAGAATAGTAATTTTTAACCTCACCACCATCCTGCACTTTCAATGCACACAACACCTGATGGTGTTAGAATAGTAATTGTTACCCTCACCACCATCCAGCACTTTCCCTGTGCACAACACCTGATGGTGTTTGATTAGTAATTTTTACCCCCTCCTCCATCCAGCACTTTCCCTGTGCACAACACCTGTCGGAGTATGAATAGAAATTTTTAGCAACTCCACCATCCAGCACTTTCCCTGTGCACAACACCTGATGGAGTAAGAATAGTAATTTTTACCCGCACCACCATCCCATACTTTCCCTGTGCACAACACCTGTTGGAGTATGAATAGAAATTTTTAGCCCCACCACCATTCAGCACTTTCAATGCGCACAACACCTGATGGTGTTAGAATAGTAATTTTTACCCTCACCACCATCCCGCACTTTCAATGTACACAATACCTGATGGAGTAAGAATAGTAATTTATACCCCCACCACCATCCAGCACTTTCCCTGTGTACAACACCTGTGGGAGTAAGAATAGTAATTTTTACCCCCACTACCATCCCGCACTTTCCCTGTGCACAACACCTGTTGGAGTATGAATAGAAATTTTTAACCCCACCACCATCCAGCACTTTCAAGGCACACAACACCTGATGGTGTTAGAATAGTAATGTTTACCCTCACCACCATCCTGCACTTTCAATGTGCACAACACCTGATGGAGTAAGAATAGTAATTTTTACCCCCACCACCATCCAGCACTTTCACTGGGCACAACACCTGTTGGAGTGAGAAAAGTAATTTTTAACCTCACCACCATCCTTCACTTTCCCTGTGCACAACACCTGATGGAGTAAGAATAGTAATTTTTACCCCCACCACCATCCAGCACTTTCCCTGTACACAACACCTGATGGTGTTATAATAGTAATTTTTACCCCACCACCATCCTGCACTTTCCCTGTGCACAACACCTGTTGGAGTATGAATAGTAATTTTTACCCCACCACCATCCTGCACTTTCCCTGTGCACAACACCCGTTGGAGTATGAATAGTAATTTTACCCCTACCACCATCCAGCACTTTCCTGTGCACAACACCTGATGGTGTTTGATTAGTAATTTTTACCCCCTCCTCCATCCAGTACTTTCCCTGTGCACAACACCTGTTGGAGTATGAATAGAAATTTCTAGCACCTCCACCATCCAGCACTTTCCCTGGGCACAACACCTGTTGGAGTAAGAATAGTAATTGTTACCCCCACCACCATCCTGCACTTTCCCTGTGCACAACACCTGTTGGAGTATCAATAGTAATTTTTACCCCCACCACCATCCAGCACTTTCCCTGTGCACAACACCTGATGGTGTTAGAATAGTAATTTTTACCCCCACCACCATCACGCACTTTCCCTGTGCGCAACACCTGATGGAGTAAGAATAGTAATTTTTACCCTCACCACCATCCAGCACTTTCCCTGTGCACAACAACTGTTGGAGTATGAATAAAGTTTTTAGCACCTCCACCATCCAGCACTTTCCCTGTGCACAACACCTGTGGGAGTTAGAATACTAATTTTAACCCCACCACCATCCAGCACTTTCAATGCGCACAACACCTGATGGTGTTAGAATAGTAATTTTTACCGTCACCACCATCCCGCACTTTCAATGTACACAATACCTGATGGAGTAAGAATAGTAATTTATACCTCCAAAAATATGGAACTTCCATGGGAAGCGTCTTCGCTCCCAGTGTGGCTGGACTGTATGTCCATAATTTTGAAATGACTTATCTTTTCTTTAACAACAGACCGCAAATTCATCAGATCACATTCTATAAACGATACATCGATGACATCATTCTCATCTGGGAGGGCAGCGAAGATGCCCTCACGACCTTCTGCCAATGGATTAACACCTGTGACCCAAATCTAAAGTTCACCCATAATGTCCATCGGCACAACATGGTCTTCTTGGATCTGGAGATAACAGCTGACAATGGAATACTTAGCAGCAAAACTCATTTCAAACCTACAGCCCGGAATTCACTGTTACACTACTCTAGTTTTCACCCAAGAATATTACGTGAAAACCTCCCCTACGGCCAGTTTCTACGGTTACGCAGGAATTGTAGTGACGTGCGTGATTTCAAAATACAGGCAAACGCCCTCAGTGTCAAGCTACTGAGCCGGGGCTATCCTAAGAAGATAACAGCTAAAGCACAAAAACGTGCCCGCAATCAAAATCGAGAGGAACATACTGCACACAGGGACACTAAAGTGGGAAAAACCCTTGTTGTCCTATAGAAGGTCCAGATCTCTAAAGGACACCCTTGTATCCACACGCCCCAAACAACCTCCCCAATTGAACAATACTGTTCTTAACGCATGGGGCCTTCCCAACATAATGGGCCATTACCCATGCGGAAATTGTAGTGTGTGTCACATTACTGAAACCACTAAAAGTTTATCATTAGAACCAGGCAAAACCTGGGTTATCAGGAAACACACCAACTGTAACACTGCACATGCCATCTACTGCATTACCTGTCCCTGTGGCCTTATATACATAGGCATGACCAACAGAAAGGTAAAGACACGTATTTGTGAACATCGCAGCACCATCCGCTGCAAGAAAAACACCACCAGGATGACAAACCATTTCATAGAGGCTGGACACACCACTAATGATATGCGGTGGGTCGTAATTGAAACATTGGAATCGACCACCCCCAACATTCAAAGTCGCCTACTGGAGAAGGAACAGCGATGGATTTATCGTTTATCCAGCCATCTGACTGGTTTAAATGATAATATTCCTTGGAACTCCCTCAGCAAGTAACTGTGGCATTACCTTATATCTAGATCGTAGCCACTTCGAGTAATGAGTGAATTCGGACATGGTACCCACCATTTTGCTCATTTCTATCTGCTGGCAACTCCTAAACACATATGGTGCCCACTTTATCCGGGAGCGCCTCTTTTGTGCCACCAGATCAGACTGTTGATGCCCTATTATCATCCCACGGGCTCTTTCACGATGGCCTTATTTTAGGCATTTAAGATTTCCACATCCCGTCCGGATGTCCAAATTAATTTAATTTATTTAATTGATTTACCTCCCGTTTAGGTATTCTGTCCTCTGCTGGTCCCCGGCCCCCACCTTTTGGCTGTCTGTATTATTGTTTGCACCACTCCACCTTGGCGCCCGTTACATTCGTGGCCAGCACACATAGAGTGCTTTAGCCTTCTTTCACCTCTGGCCATTTAACATCCTTACCATCCTGTACACATGAGGTCGTCCTCATTATGTCGCACTGCCACTCTTTGACGAGTCCCCCTACTTAGATTATTCCGGCATCCACCCACCGGTCGGTATGGACATTTTCTATCACTCCATCATGGCGCCCGCACATGCGTGGTTCACTTCTAGTGAGCTCTCTAGTCTTTTCGCCGTGGGACGTATTCTCACGCCGCCGTTCCCGTTACTAAAACCCCGGCACCGACACATACGCCAGCAGCCGGGTCCACGGGAGATCGAAGTAGGTTGTAGCGGGAAATCCGTCTTGACGAAGTAAGATTTTTCTACCCGTCTGCGCGCTAATGTTTAGCGCATTTTTATTGCAGACATGATCAGCCACGTATACGTCTCCCGTATACAGTTGTGTCAATTGCCTAGATGCCTTTCATCATTTCTTTCCCGTTTCCCCCCACCCCCTTTTTGCCACAGTGTGTGACTACAGACGATTCCCCTCCCGGGCCCTGAAATGCTGCTAGACACTTTATCCTAGTGTAAATATGTTCTCTTTTTAATCGCATTTTTGTATTTCACTTTCTTTCAAAACACGTGTTTTCCAGCAACTTGCTGCACGTTGCAAACAGTGTCGGTCACTTGTGCCACAGTCGATCCACCGGCCACTTTGGCTAGTAGAATGCTTAAATTTGCTGCATTTAGTTGACATCCCAGGGCGTTACTTGCCCTATTAGTTGTCACTCTCAGCATGCTGCACGTACTTCACAGTACTCGCTATTGATATCATCATGTCACTGCTGACCAGCATGCTATTCTTTCACCTGGACTAGCCGTTTTCACAATTACATGCTACTTTTACAATTTAATATTGTTTTAGCAGGCTACCAGATTACAAGGACTCACTGCTATGCCCATCATATAGTCATAGACAGGCACCTTATCAAGCAAAAGATTGCATTTTATGTTGCTTCTTTTTTCTTTTATATGTTGTTGTCTTGTCTTTTCCTTTACAGGTTTTTTCCAAGTGGGGTCGTAAGTACCGACTCCCTCATTTTCTCCAACACACCTTAGCGTGTGTGTTGTGAATTTTTAACACTCACGTGGCGTTATTTTGCCACTCACTCACCTTATTCACCTGATGAAAGCCCCCTCTATTTCCTATAGGGGCTGAAACATGTAGACCCATCACACACAACTATAGGTCTAATATAACTCCATTAGTTGCGCTCTCGGATTTTAACATATCCTGGGCCGCCATCAATAAATACATTCGGCACGGATTCCCAGAGATATTTTTAAATTGCACATCTCACATCACACTAATACACCACACCAGCTCCGCTGTAGTCAGGCGTTGTAGCACAACCGGGCGGCATTCGGCCACCCGGTTGGGACCCCAATGATGAAGCATGACACCAACCAGGTTGGTGTGTGAGGGGTCTTTTAATAATACCTAATGGTTTTGTGGCACTGTTCATTATCACAGTGAGTCCTAACCTTTTGTTTTTTCCAGTGGGTACGTCCACATTGTTTATACATTGAACCTGGGGACAGGGACGTCCCTTTATCTTTCCTCGCTCTCCCCCATTCTTGTTCTGATATTGATTCAGCAGCGTACAGCTGCGAGAGCACATAGCTTTTTTACAATATATATTACACAGAGAACATGGCAGAAAACCAGGGACTGGGATTCACAGAGGATGATGTCAGTCTCATCCTCTCAGATCCACCGCTTCTGGCAGATTTTAATGTAGCTTCCTCTATTGCTCAAACGGCGGATTGGGACAACCTGAATGAAAAGAAGAGGAACAGAATACGTACTATCCTCCACGGAGTTATCCTCACTGAATATTTACGAAACAACACAGCCCCTAGGGGGCTTATAGTCACCAATGCCCCACGGATCTTCCTCGAAGATGCCACTTTTCGTAAAGATTGGGCTCAGATAGCATGGAGATGTACGCGAGACTGGATGATTCTTATCATCCAAACTGCAAAGAGGTTGTCCGATGCCATTCTTATAGAGATTCAAGCTACAGAGACCCACTTTAAGACCACGATGACCTCTTTCAAGAAGAAATTAGAGGAGACCAACAGGGAGATAAACGAATACAAAGAGGGACTTACCCAAGCAAAGATCAAAAAATTTCAAAAAGATCTGAAAAAATTCTCATACCTTAAAACTTATCCATATACTGCAGAAGACTTTAATCCATCAAAACACTCAGACACCTCAGGAGGCTCTTCAGATGAGGACTCATCTGCCAGCAGTAACTCCAGTACCGGGAGCTACCGGAACAGACAACGGGGAAGGGGCAGGAACACCAGTTGGCAACAACCATGGCCACAACCCTCTCCAGGTACCAACATGCAGTTCCAAACCCCATACCCCCAGATGAACCCACATTTCATGTATGGCTGGAACCCCCCTTTGGACCACCTCCACCATATATGAATCAAAATCAAGGGTTTCATTTTTTAGGGGAGGCCGCCGTGGACGCGGCAGGAGACGCCGACAAGCTCAGGTCCAGTGGGAAGACGACCAACATTCAGGAGCCCAAACAAGAAGCAAGACAAGGGACCAACAACCAGGCCCGAGCTCCAGGTAAATCTCGTGACTAACCTTTCTTCATACGAGCTCAGCCCCACTGAGAAAACCATCCTCAACAAAGGACTTGGATTTGCACCGACTACCAAATTGGATAAATTCCAACTGCATTGCGAGCTTGCAGAATTTTTCCGCAAGCTCAAACTTAAAGCTTTCTTTGAAAATCTTCAAGAGCAATCAGATTCCAGACAACAAGGTGATACCCACTTCAAAATAAAATCTACCTTCATCCCACCACCAAGTGCCATACCTCCGGAAATACTAGTCTATGAGCAAGCTGTCTTCAAAGAGATCGAAGCTTTAAAGGAAGACCACACTTTCCAAAACACGAGCAACAAGGAGCGACAGGCGCTTAAAACCCTTACATCCAATGCAAGCATCATCATTAAACCAGCGGATAAAGGTGGAGGTATTGTCATTCTGAATAAAGAAGATTACCGCAATGAGTGCAAACGCCTCCTTAATGACACCAAAAATTACCAACGACTTACGGAGGATCCCAGTGTTCAACTCAAATAGAAAATTCATGATTTGGTGACTGAAGCAGAAACTACAGGGCAAATCACCAGACAGGAAGCCCAATTTCTCACCACCACAGAAGGGAAAATTCCGTATTTTTATACGGTTCCCAAGATACACAAGAACAAAATACCATCCCCGGGACGCCCCATCGTCTCGGGTATAGGATCATTGCTGGAACCCCTTTCTCGCTATTGCGACTTCTTTTTACAACCCATAGTACAGTCTACAAACACCTACTTGAAGGACACTAAAGACCTCCTACGACAGATTGACAATCTGACATACAACCCAGAAACTTCCTTCCTTGTCAGTCTGGACGTGGAAAGCTTATACACCAGCCTGCCACAAGACGACACCCTCACTGTACTCAAATTGGCTCTGGACAACACGGTTTGGAATTACCACACTCCCAAACAATTTATTCTAGAGTGTGCATCACTAGCAGTCAAAGATAATTACTTTGAATTCGAAGGCGAAATATACCTCCAAAAATATGGAACTTCCATGGGAAGCGTCTTCGCTCCCAGTGTGGCTGGACTGTATGTCCATAATTTTGAAATGACTTATCTTTTCTTTAACAACAGACCGCAAATTCATCAGATCACATTCTATAAACGATACATCGATGACATCATTCTCATCTGGGAGGGCAGCGAAGATGCCCTCACGACCTTCTGCCAATGGATTAACACCTGTGACCCAAATCTAAAGTTCACCCATAATGTCCATCGGCACAACATGGTCTTCTTGGATCTGGAGATAACAGCTGACAATGGAATACTTAGCAGCAAAACTCATTTCAAACCTACAGCCCGGAATTCACTGTTACACTACTCTAGTTTTCACCCAAGAATATTACGTGAAAACCTCCCTACGGCCAGTTTCTACGGTTATGCAGGAATTGTAGTGACGTGCGTGATTTCAAAATACAGGCAAACGCCCTCAGTGTCAAGCTACTGAGCCGGGGCTATCCTAAGAAGATAACAGCTAAAGCACAAAAACGTGCCCGCAATCAAAATCGAGAGGGCTTACTTGAGACCATTGAACGCCCTGACGTCTCCATCCCACTAACATGTGTGGTGACACATAACTCTGTTTCAAACAAAGTGTCTCAAATCATTAAAAAAAACTGGAACATACTGCACACAGGGACACTAAAGTGGGAAAAACCCTTGTTGTCCTATAGAAGGTCCAGATCTCTAAAGGACACCCTTGTATCCACACGCCCCAAACAACCTCCCCAATTGAACAATACTGTTCTTAATGCATGGGGCCTTCCCAACATAATGGGCCATTACCCATGCGGAAATTGTAGTGTGTGTCACATTACTGAAACCACTAAAAGTTTATCATTAGAACCAGGCAAAACCTGGGTTATCAGGAAACACACCAACTGTAACACTGCACATGCCATCTACTGCATTACCTGTCCCTGTGGCCTTATATACATAGGCATGACCAACAGAAAGGTAAAGACACGTATTTGTGAACATCGCAGCACCATCCGCTGCAAGAAAAACACCACCAGGAGGACAAACCATTTCATAGAGGCTGGACACACCACTAATGATATGCGGTGGGTCGTAATTGAAACATTGGAATCGACCACCCCCAACATTCAAAGTCGCCTACTGGAGAAGGAACAGCGATGGATTTATCGTTTATCCAGCCATCTGACTGGTTTAAACGATAATATTCCTTGGAACTCCTCAGCAAGTAACTGTGGCATTACCTTATATCTAGATCGCAGCCACTTCGAGTAATGAGTGAATTCGGACATGGTACCCACCATTTTGCTCATTTCTATCTGCTGGCAACTCCTAAACACATATGGTGCCCACTTTATCCGGGAGCGCCTCTTTTGTGCCACCAGATCAGACTGTTGATGCCCTATTATCATCCCACGGGCTCTTTCACGATGGCCTTATTTTAGGCATTTAAGATTTCCACATCCCGTCCGGATGTCCAAATTAATTTAATTTATTTAATTGATTTACCTCCCGTTTAGGTATTCTGTCCTCTGCTGGTCCCCGGCCCCCACCTTTTGGCTGTCTGTATTATTGTTTGCACCACTCCAACATGGCGCCCGTTACATTCGTGGCCAGCACACATAGAGTGCTTTAGCCTTCTTTCACCTCTGGCCATTTAACATCCTTACCATCCTGTACACATGAGGTCGTCCTCATTATGTTGCACTGCCACTCTTTGACGAGCCCCCCTACTTAGATTATTCCGGCATCCACCCACCGGTCGGTATGGACATTTTCTATCACTCCATCATGGCGCCCGCACATGCGTGGTTCACTTCTAGTGAGCTCTCTAGTCTTTTCGCCGTGGGACGTATTCTCACGCCGCCGTTCCCGTTACTAAAACCCCCGGCACCGACACATACGCCAGCAGCCGGGTCCACGGGAGATCGAAGTAGGTTGTAGCGGGAAATCCGTCTTGACGAAGTAAGATTTTTCTACCCGTCTGCGCGCTAATGTTTAGCGCATTTTTATTGCAGACATGATCAGCCACGTATACGTCTCCCGTATACAGTTGTGTCAATTGCCTAGATGCCTTTCATCATTTCTTTCCCGTTTCCCCCCCTTTTTGCCACAGTGTGTGACTACAGACGATTCCCTCCCGGGCCCTGAAATGCTGCTAGACACTTTATCCTAGTGTAAATATGTTCTCTTTTTAATCGCATTTTTGTATTTCACTTTCTTTCAAAACACGTGTTTTCCAGCAACTTGCTGCACGTTGCAAACAGTGCCGGTCACTTGTACCACAGTCGATCCACCGGCCACTTTGGCTAGTAGAATGCTTAAATTTGCTGCATTTAGTTGACATCCCAGGCGTTACTTGCCCTATTAGTTGTCACTCTCAGCATGCTGCACGTACTTCACAGTACTCGCTATTGATATCATCATGTCACTGCTGACCAGCATGCTATTCTTTCACCTGGACTAGCCGTTTTCACAATTACATGCTACTTTTACAATTTAATATTGTTTTAGCAGGCTACCAGATTACAAGGACTCACTGCTATGCCCATCATATAGTCATAGACAGGCACCTTATCAAGCAAAAGATTGCATTTTATGTTGCTTCTTTTTTTCTTTTATATGTTGTTGTCTTGTCTTTTCCTTTACAGGTTTTTCCAAGTGGGGTCGTAAGTACCGACTCCCCTCATTTTCTCCAACACACCTTAGCGTGTGTGTTGTGAATTTTTAACACTCACGTGGCGTTATTTTGCCACTCACTCACCTTATTCACCAGGTCCTGATGAAAGCCCCCTCTATTTCCTATAGGGGCTGAAACATGTAGACCCATCACACACAACTATAGGTCTAATATAACTCCTTTAGTTACGCTCTCGGATTTTAACATATCCTGGGCCGCCATCAATAAATACATTCGGCACGGATTCCCAGAGATATTTTTAAATTGCACATCTCACATCACACTAATACACCACACCAGCTCCGCTGTAGTCAGGCGTTGTAGCACAACCGGGCGGCATTCGGCCACCCGGTTGGGACCCCAATGATGAAGCATGACACCAACCAGGTTGGTGTGTGAGGGGTCTTTTAATAATACCTAATGGTTTTGTGGCACTGTTCATTATCACAGTGAGTCCTAACCTTTTGTTTTTTCCAGTGGGTACGTCCACATTGTTTATACATAGTAATTTTTACCCTCACCACCATCCAGCACTTTCCTGTGTACAACACCTGATGGTGTTTGATTAGTAATTTTTACCCCTCCTCCATCCAGCATTTTCCCTGTGCACAACACCTGTTGGAGTATGAATAGAAATTTTTTGCAACTCCACCATCCAGCACTTTCCCTGGGCACAACATCTGTTGGAGTAAGAATAGTAATTTTTACCCCCACCACCATCCAGCACTTTCCCTGGGCACAACACCTGTTGGAGTAAGAATAGTAATTTTTAACCTCACCACCATCCTGCACTTTCCCTGTGCACAACACCCGTGGGAGTAAGAATAGTAATTTTTACCCCCACCACCATCCAGCACTTACCCTGGGCACAACACCTGTTGGAGTAAGAATAGTAATTTTTACCCGCACCACCATCCATCACTTTCCCTGTGCACAACACCTGATGGTTTTAGAATAGTAATTTTTACCCCCACCACCATCCAGCACTTTCCCTGTGCACAACACCTGACGGTGTTTGATTAGTAATTTGTAACCCCTCCTCCATCCAGCACTTTCCCTGTGCACAACACCTGTCGGAGTATGAATAAAAATTTTAGTACCTCCACCATCCAGCACTTTCCCTGGGCACAACACCTGTTGGAGTAAGAATAGTAATTTTTACTCCCACCACCATCCAGCACTTTCCCTGTGCAAAACACCTGTCGGAGTATGAATAGAAATTTTTTGCACCTCCACCATCCAGCACTTTCACTGGGCACAACACCTGTTGGAGTAAGAATACTAATTTTTACCCCCACCACCATCCAGCACTTTCCCTGGGCACAACACCTGTTGGAGTAAGAATAGTAATTTTTAACCTCACCACCATCCTGCACTTTCCCTGTGCACAACACCTGAAGGAGTAAGAATAGTAATTTTTACCCCACCACCATCCAGCACTTTCCCTGTGCACAACACCTGATGGTGTTAGAATAGTAATTTTTACCCCCACCACCATCCTGCACTTTCAATGCACACAACACCTGATGGTGTTAGAATAGTAATGTTTACCCTCACCAACATCCAGCACTTTCCCTGTGCACAACACCTGATGGTGTTTGATTAGTAATTTTTACCCCCTCCTCCATCCAGCACTTTCCCTGTGCACAACACCTGATGGTGTTAGAATAGTAATTTTTACCCCACCACCATCCTGCACTTTCAATGCACACAACACCTGATGGTGTTAGAATAGTAATTTTTACCCTCACCAACATCCAGCACTTTCCCTGTGCACAACACCTGATGGTGTTTGATTAGTAATTTTTACCCCTCCTCCATCCAGCACTTTCCCTGTGCACAACACCTGTTGGAGTAAGAATAGTAATTTTTAACCCCCACCACCATCCAGCACTTTCGCTGGGCACAACACCTGTTGGAGTAAGAATAGTAATTTTTAACCTCACCACCATCCTGCACTTTCCCTGTGCACAACACCCGATGGAGTAAGAATAGTAATTTTTACCCCCACCACCATCCCGTACTTTCCCTGTGCACAACACCTGTTGGAGTATGAATAGACATTTTTAACCCCACCACCTTCCAGTACTTTCAATGCGCACAACACCTGATGGTGTTAGAATAGTAATTTTTACCCTCACCACCATCCCGCACTTTCAATGTACACAATACCTGATGGAGTAAGAATAGTGATTTATACCCCCACCACCATCCAGCACTTTCCCTGTGCACAACACCTGTGGTAGTAAGAATAGTAATTTTTACCCCCACCACCATCCCGCACTTTCCCTGTGCACAACACCTGTTGGAGTATGAATAGAAATTTTTAACCCCACTACCATCCAGCACCTTCAAGGCGCACAACACCTGATGGTGTTAGAATAGTAATTTTTACCCTCACCACCATCCCGCACTTTCAATGTGCACAACACCTGATGGAGTAAGAATAGTAATTTTTACCCACACCACCATCCAGCACTTTCCCTGGGCACAACACTTGTTGGAGTAAGAATAGTAATTTTTAACCTCACCACCATCCCGCACTTTCCCTGTGCACAAAACCTGATGGAGTAAGAATAGTAATTTTTACCCCCACCACCATCCAGCCCTTTCCCTGTGCACAACACTTGTTGGAGTATGAATAGTAATTTTTACCCCCACCACCATCCAGCACTTTCCCTGTGCACAAGACCTGATGCTGTTTGATTAGTAATTTTTACCCCCTCCTCCATCCAGCACTTTCCCTGTGCAAAACACCTGTCGGAGTATGAATAGAAATTTTTGGCACCTCCACCATCCAGCACTTTCCCTGGGCACAACACCTGTTGGAGTAAGAATAGTAATTTTTAACCTCACCACCATCCAGCACTTTCAAGGCACACAACACCTGATGGTGTTAGAATAGTAATGTTTACCCTCACCACCATCCCGCACTTTCAATGTACACAATACCTGATGGAGTAAGAATAGTAATTTATACCCCCACCACCATCCAGCACTTTCCCTGTGTACAACACCTGTGGGAGTAAGAATAGTAATTTTTACCCCCACTACCATCCCGCACTTTCCCTGTGCACAACACCTGTTGGAGTATGAATAGAAATTTTTAACCCCACCACCATCCAGCACTTTCAAGGCACACAACACCTGATGGTGTTAGAATAGTAATTTTTACCCTCACCACCATCCCGCACTTTCAATGTACACAATACCTGATGGAGTAAGAATAGTAATTTATACCCCCACCACCATCCAGCACTTTCCCTGTGTACAACACCTGTGGGAGTAAGAATAGTAATTTTTACCCCCACTACCATCCCGCACTTTCCCTGTGCACAACACCTGTTGGAGTATGAATAGAAATTTTTAACCCCACCACCATCCAGCACTTTCAAGGCACACAACACCTGATGGTGTTAGAATAGTAATGTTTACCCTCACCACCATCCCGCACTTTCAATGTGCACAACACCTGATGGAGTAAGAATAGTAATTTTTACCCCCACCACCATCCAGCACTTTCACTGGGCACAACACCTGTTGGAGTGAGAAAAGTAATTTTTAACCTCACCACCATCCTTCACTTTCCCTGTACACAACACCTGATGGTGTTATAATAGTAATTTTTACCCCACCACCATCCTGCACTTTCCCTGTGCACAACACCTGTTGGAGTATGAATAGTAATTTTTACCCCCACCACCATCCTGAACTTTCCCTGTGCACAACACCCGTTGGAGTATGAATAGTAATTTTTACCCCCACCACCATCCAACACTTTCCCTGTGCACAACACCTGATGGTGTTTGATTAGTAATGTTTACCCCCTTCTCCATCCAGCACTTTCCCTGTGCAAAACCCCTGTCGGAGTATGAATAGAAATTTTTAGCACCTCCACCATCCAGCACTTTCCCTGGGCACAACACCTTTTGGAGTAAGAATAGTAATTTTTACCCCCACCACCATCCAGCACTTTCCCTGGGCAGAACACCTGTTGGAGTAAGAATAGTAATTTTTAACCTCACCACCATCCTGCACTTTCCATGTGCACAACACCTGATGGAGTAAGAATAGTAATTTTTACCCCCACCACCATCCAGCACTTTCCCTGTGCACAACACCTGATGGTGTTAGAATAGTAATTTTTACCCCCACCACCATCCTGCACTTTCAATGCACACAACACCTGATGGTGTTTGATTAGTAATTTTTACCCCTCCTCCATCCAGCACTTTCCCTGTGCACAACACCTGTCGGAGTATGAATAGAAATTTTTAGCAACTCCACCATCCAGCACTTTCCCTGGGCACAACACCTGTTGGAGTAAGAATAACAAATGTTACCCCCACCACCCTCCCGTACTTTCCCTGTGCACAACACCTGTTGGAGTATGAATAGAAATTTTTAACCCCACCACCATCCAGCACTTTCAATGCGCACAACACCTGATGGTGTTAGAATAGTGATTTTTACTCTCACCACCATCCCGCACTTTCAATGTACACAATACCTGATGGAGTAAGAATAGTAATTTATACCCCCACCACCATCCAGCACTTTCCCTGTGCACAACACCCGTGGGAGTAAGAATAGTAATTTTTACCCACACCACCATCCCGCACTTTCGCTGTGCACAACACCTGATGGAGTAAGAATAGTAATTTTTACCCCCACCACCATCCCGTACTTTCCCTGTGCACAACACCTGTTGGAGTATGAATAGAAATTTTTAACCCCACCACCATCCAGCACTTTCAATGCGCACAACACCTGATGGTGTTAGAATAGTAATTTTTACCCTCACCACCATCCCGCACTTTCAATGTACACAATACCTGATGGAGTAAGAATAGTAATTTATACCCCCACCACCATCCAGCACTTTCCCTGTGTACAACACCTGTGGGAGTAAGAATAGTAATTTTTACCCCCACTACCATCCCGCACTTTCCCTGTGCACAACACCTGTTAGAGTATGAATAGAAATTTTTAACCCCACCACCATCCAGCACTTTCAAGGCACACAACACCTGATGGTGTTAGAATAGTAATGTTTACCCTCACCACCATCCCGCACTTTCAATGTGCACAACACCTGATGGAGTAAGAATAGTAATTTTTACCCCCACCACCATCCAGCACTTTCACTGGGCACAACACCTGTTGGAGTGAGAAAAGTAATTTTTAACCTCACCACCATCCTTCACTTTCCCTGTACACAACACCTGATGGTGTTATAATAGTAATTTTTACCCCACCACCATCCTGCACTTTCCCTGTGTACAACACCTGTGGGAGTAAGAATAGTAATTTTTACCCCCACTACCATCCCGCACTTTCCCTGTGCACAACACCTGTTGGAGTATGAATAGAAATGTTTAACCCCACCACCATCCAGCACTTTCAAGGCACACAACACCTGATGGTGTTAGAATAGTAATTTTTACCCTCACCACCATCC
Organism: Calotriton arnoldi; assembly: GCA_963921515.1. Taxonomy (NCBI): domain Eukaryota; kingdom Metazoa; phylum Chordata; class Amphibia; order Caudata; family Salamandridae; genus Calotriton; species Calotriton arnoldi. Next base: position 235,028 of record CAWUFW010004116.1, on the reverse strand, counting down.
CGCACTTTCAATGTACACAATACCTGATGGAGTAAGAATAGTAATTTATACCCCCACCACCATCCAGCACTTTCCCTGTGTACAACACCTGTGGGAGTAAGAATAGTAATTTTTACCCCCACTACCATCCCGCACTTTCCCTGTGCACAACACCTGTTGGAGTATGAATAGAAATTTTTAACCCCACCACCATCCAGCACTTTCAAGGCACACAACACCTGATGGTGTTAGAATAGTAATGTTTACCCTCACCACCATCCCGCACTTTCAATGTGCACAACACCTGATGGAGTAAGAATAGTAATTTTTACCCCCACCACCATCCAGCACTTTCACTGGGCACAACACCTGTTGGAGTGAGAAAAGTAATTTTTAACCTCACCACCATCCTTCACTTTCCCTGTACACAACACCTGATGGTGTTATAATAGTAATTTTTACCCCACCACCATCCTGCACTTTCCCTGTGCACAACACCTGTTGGAGTATGAATAGTAATTTTTACCCCCACCACCATCCTGAACTTTCCCTGTGCACAACACCCGTTGGAGTATGAATAGTAATTTTTACCCCCACCACCATCCAACACTTTCCCTGTGCACAACACCTGATGGTGTTTGATTAGTAATGTTTACCCCCTTCTCCATCCAGCACTTTCCTGTGCAAAACACCTGTCGGAGTATGAATAGAAATTTTTAGCACCTCCACCATCCAGCACTTTCCCTGGGCACAACACCTTTTGGAGTAAGAATAGTAATTTTTACCCCCACCACCATCCAGCACTTTCCCTGGGCAGAACACCTGTTGGAGTAAGAATAGTAATTTTTAACCTCACCACCATCCTGCACTTTCCATGTGCACAACACCTGATGGAGTAAGAATAGTAATTTTTACCCCCACCACCATCCAGCACTTTCCCTGTGCACAACACCTGATGGTGTTAGAATAGTAATTTTTACCCCCACCACCATCCTGCACTTTCAATGCACACAACACCTGATGGTGTTTGATTAGTAATTTTTACCCCTCCTCCATCCAGCACTTTCCCTGTGCACAACACCTGTCGGAGTATGAATAGAAATTTTTAGCAACTCCACCATCCAGCACTTTCCCTGGGCACAACACCTGTTGGAGTAAGAATAACAAATGTTACCCCCACCACCCTCCCGTACTTTCCCTGTGCACAACACCTGTTGGAGTATGAATAGAAATTTTTAACCCCACCACCATCCAGCACTTTCAATGCGCACAACACCTGATGGTGTTAGAATAGTGATTTTTACTCTCACCACCATCCCGCACTTTCAATGTACACAATACCTGATGGAGTAAGAATAGTAATTTATACCCCCACCACCATCCAGCACTTTCCCTGTGCACAACACCCGTGGGAGTAAGAATAGTAATTTTTACCCACACCACCATCCCGCACTTTCGCTGTGCACAACACCTGATGGAGTAAGAATAGTAATTTTTACCCCCACCACCATCCCGTACTTTCCCTGTGCACAACACCTGTTGGAGTATGAATAGAAATTTTTAACCCCACCACCATCCAGCACTTTCAATGCGCACAACACCTGATGGTGTTAGAATAGTAATTTTTACCCTCACCACCATCCCGCACTTTCAATGTACACAATACCTGATGGAGTAAGAATAGTAATTTATACCCCCACCACCATCCAGCACTTTCCCTGTGTACAACACCTGTGGGAGTAAGAATAGTAATTTTTACCCCCACTACCATCCCGCACTTTCCCTGTGCACAACACCTGTTAGAGTATGAATAGAAATTTTTAACCCCACCACCATCCAGCACTTTCAAGGCACACAACACCTGATGGTGTTAGAATAGTAATGTTTACCCTCACCACCATCCCGCACTTTCAATGTGCACAACACCTGATGGAGTAAGAATAGTAATTTTTACCCCCACCACCATCCAGCACTTTCACTGGGCACAACACCTGTTGGAGTGAGAAAAGTAATTTTTAACCTCACCACCATCCTTCACTTTCCCTGTACACAACACCTGATGGTGTTATAATAGTAATTTTTACCCCACCAAAATCCTGCACTTTCCCTGTGTACAACACCTGTGGGAGTAAGAATAGTAATTTTAACCCCACTACCATCCCGCACTTTCCCTGTGCACAACACCTGTTGGAGTATGAATAGAAATTTTTAACCCCACCACCATCCAGCACTTTCAAGGCACACAACACCTGATGGTGTTAGAATAGTAATTTTTACCCTCACCACCATCCCGCACTTTCAATGTACACAATACCTGATGGAGTAAGAATAGTAATGTATACCCCCACCACCATCCAGCACTTTCCCTGTGTACAACACCTGTGGGAGTAAGAATAGTAATTTTTACCCCCACTACCATCCCGCACTTTCCCTGTGCACAACACCTGTTGGAGTATGAATAGAAATTTTTAACCCCACCACCATCCAGCACTTTCAAGGCACACAACACCTGATGGTGTTAGAATAGTAATGTTTACCCTCACCACCATCCCGCACTTTCAATGTGCACAAAACCTGATGGAGTAAGAATAGTAATTTTTACCCCCACCACCATCCAGCACTTTCACTGGGCACAACACCTGTTGGAGTGAGAAAAGTAATTTTTAACCTCACCACCATCCTTCACTTTCCCTGTACACAACACCTGATGGTGTTATAATAGTAATTTTTACCCCACCACCATCCTGCACTTTCGCTGTGCACAACACCTGTTGGAGTATGAATAGTAATTTTTACCCCCACCACCATCCTGAACTTTCCCTGTGCACAACACCCGTTGGAGTATGAATAGTAATTTTTACCCCCACCACCATCCAGCACTTTCACTGGGCACAACACCTGTTGGAGTGAGAAAAGTAATTTTTAACCTCACCACCATCCTTCACTTTCCCTGTACACAACACCTGATGGTGTTATAATAGTAATTTTTACCCCACCACCATCCTGCACTTTCCCTGTGTACAACACCTGTGGGAGTAAGAATAGTAATTTTTACCCCCACTACCATCCCGCACTTTCCCTGTGCACAACACCTGTTGGAGTATGAATAGAAATGTTTAACCCCACCACCATCCAGCACTTTCAAGGCACACAACACCTGATGGTGTTAGAATAGTAATTTTTACCCTCACCACCATCCCGCACTTTCAATGTACACAATACCTGATGGAGTAAGAATAGTAATTTATACCCCCACCACCATCCAGCACTTTCCCTGTGTACAACACCTGTGGGAGTAAGAATAGTAATTTTTACCCCCACTACCATCCCGCACTTTCCCTGTGCACAACACCTGTTGGAGTATGAATAGAAATTTTTAACCCCACCACCATCCAGCACTTTCAAGGCACACAACACCTGATGGTGTTAGAATAGTAATGTTTACCCTCACCACCATCCCGCACTTTCAATGTGCACAACACCTGATGGAGTAAGAATAGTAATTTTTACCCCCACCACCATCCAGCACTTTCACTGGGCACAACACCTGTTGGAGTGAGAAAAGTAATTTTTAACCTCACCACCATCCTTCACTTTCCCTGTACACAACACCTGATGGTGTTATAATAGTAATTTTTACCCCACCACCATCCTGCACTTTCCCTGTGCACAACACCTGTTGGAGTATGAATAGTAATTTTTACCCCCACCACCATCCTGAACTTTCCCTGTGCACAACACCCGTTGGAGTATGAATAGTAATTTTTACCCCCACCACCATCCAACACTTTCCCTGTGCACAACACCTGATGGTGTTTGATTAGTAATGTTTACCCCCTTCTCCATCCAGCACTTTCCCTGTGCAAAACACCTGTCGGAGTATGAATAGAAATTTTTAGCACCTCCACCATCCAGCACTTTCCCTGGGCACAACACCTTTTGGAGTAAGAATAGTAATTTTTACCCCCACCACCATCCAGCACTTTCCCTGGGCAGAACACCTGTTGGAGTAAGAATAGTAATTTTTAACCTCACCACCATCCTGCACTTTCCATGTGCACAACACCTGATGGAGTAAGAATAGTAATTTTTACCCCCACCACCATCCAGCACTTTCCCTGTGCACAACACCTGATGGTGTTAGAATAGTAATTTTTACCCCCACCACCATCCTGCACTTTCAATGCACACAACACCTGATGGTGTTTGATTAGTAATTTTTACCCCCTCCTCCATCCAGCACTTTCCCTGTGCACAACACCTGTCGGAGTATGAATAGAAATTTTTAGCAACTCCACCATCCAGCACTTTCCCTGGGCACAACACCTGTTGGAGTAAGAATAAAAATGTTACCCCCACCACCCTCCCGTACTTTCCCTGTGCACAACACCTGTTGGAGTATGAATAGAAATTTTTAACCCCACCACCATCCAGCACTTTCAATGCGCACAACACCTGATGGTGTTAGAATAGTGATTTTTACTCTCACCACCATCCCGCACTTTCAATGTACACAATACCTGATGGAGTAAGAATAGTAATTTATACCCCCACCACCATAAAGCACTTTCCCTGTGCACAACACCCGTGGGAGTAAGAATAGTAATTTTTACCCACACCACCATCCCGCACTTTCGCTGTGCACAACACCTGATGGAGTAAGAATAGTAATTTTTACCCCCACCACCATCCCGTACTTTCCCTGTGCACAACACCTGTTGGAGTATGAATAGAAATTTTTAACCCCACCACCATCCAGCACTTTCAATGCGCACAACACCTGATGGTGTTAGAATAGTAATTTTTACCCTCACCACCATCCCGCACTTTCAATGTACACAATACCTGATGGAGTAAGAATAGTAATTTATACCCCCACCACCATCCAGCACTTTCCCTGTGTACAACACCTGTGGGAGTAAGAATAGTAATTTTTACCCCCACTACCATCCCGCACTTTCCCTGTGCACAACACCTGTTAGAGTATGAATAGAAATTTTTAACCCCACCACCATCCAGCACTTTCAAGGCACACAACACCTGATGGTGTTAGAATAGTAATGTTTACCCTCACCACCATCCCGCACTTTCAATGTGCACAACACCTGATGGAGTAAGAATAGTAATTTTTACCCCCACCACCATCCAGCACTTTCACTGGGCACAACACCTGTTGGAGTGAGAAAAGTAATTTTTAACCTCACCACCATCCTTCACTTTCCCTGTACACAACACCTGATGGTGTTATAATAGTAATTTTTACCCCACCACCATCCTGCACTTTCCCTGTGTACAACACCTGTGGGAGTAAGAATAGTAATTTTTACCCCCACTACCATCCCGCACTTTCCCTGTGCACAACACCTGTTGGAGTATGAATAGAAATTTTTAACCCCACCACCATCCAGCACTTTCAAGGCACACAACACCTGATGGTGTTAGAATAGTAATTTTTACCCTCACCACCATCCCGCACTTTCAATGTACACAATACCTGATGGAGTAAGAATAGTAATGTATACCCCCACCACCATCCAGCACTTTCCCTGTGTACAACACCTGTGGGAGTAAGAATAGTAATTTTTACCCCCACTACCATCCCGCACTTTCCTGTGCACAACACCTGTTGGAGTATGAATAGAAATTTTTAACCCCACCACCATCCAGCACTTTCAAGGCACACAACACCTGATGGTGTTAGAATAGTAATGTTTACCCTCACCACCATCCCGCACTTTCAATGTGCACAACACCTGATGGAGTAAGAATAGTAATTTTTACCCCCACCACCATCCAGCACTTTCACTGGGCACAACACCTGTTGGAGTGAGAAAAGTAATTTTTAACCTCACCACCATCCTTCACTTTCCCTGTACACAACACCTGATGGTGTTATAATAGTAATTTTTACCCCACCACCATCCTGCACTTTCCCTGTGCACAACACCTGTTGGAGTATGAATAGTAATTTTTACCCCCACCACCATCCTGAACTTTCCCTGTGCACAACACCCGTTGGAGTATGAATAGTAATTTTTACCCCCACCACCATCCAACACTTTCCCTGTGCACAACACCTGATGGTGTTTGATTAGTAATGTTTACCCCCTTCTCCATCCAGCACTTTCCCTGTGCAAAACACCTGTCGGAGTATGAATAGAAATTTTTAGCACCTCCACCATCCAGCACTTTCCCTGGGCACAACACCTTTTGGAGTAAGAATAGTAATTTTTACCCCCACCACCATCCAGCACTTTCCCTGGGCAGAACACCTGTTGGAGTAAGAATAGTAATTTTTAACCTCACCACCATCCTGCACTTTCAATGCACACAACACCTGATGGTGTTAGAATAGTAATTGTTACCCTCACCACCATCCAGCACTTTCCTGTGCACAACACCTGATGGTGTTTGATTAGTAATTTTTACCCCCTCCTCCATCCAGCACTTTCCCTGTGCACAACACCTGTCGGAGTATGAATAGAAATTTTTAGCAACTCCACCATCCAGCACTTTCCCTGTGCACAACACCTGATGGAGTAAGAATAGTAATTTTTACCCGCACCACCATCCCATACTTTCCCTGTGCACAACACCTGTTGGAGTATGAATAGAAATTTTTAGCCCCACCACCATTCAGCACTTTCAATGCGCACAACACCTGATGGTGTTAGAATAGTAATTTTTACCCTCACCACCATCCCGCACTTTCAATGTACACAATACCTGATGGAGTAAGAATAGTAATTTATACCCCCACCACCATCCAGCACTTTCCCTGTGTACAACACCTGTGGGAGTAAGAATAGTAATTTTTACCCCCACTACCATCCCGCACTTTCCCTGTGCACAACACCTGTTGGAGTATGAATAGAAATTTTTAACCCCACCACCATCCAGCACTTTCAAGGCACACAACACCTGATGGTGTTAGAATAGTAATGTTTACCCTCACCACCATCCTGCACTTTCAATGTGCACAACACCTGATGGAGTAAGAATAGTAATTTTTACCCCCACCACCATCCAGCACTTTCACTGGGCACAACACCTGTTGGAGTGAGAAAAGTAATTTTTAACCTCACCACCATCCTTCACTTTCCCTGTGCACAACACCTGATGGAGTAAGAATAGTAATTTTTACCCCCACCACCATCCAGCACTTTCCCTGTACACAACACCTGATGGTGTTATAATAGTAATTTTTACCCCACCACCATCCTGCACTTTCCCTGTGCACAACACCTGTTGGAGTATGAATAGTAATTTTTACCCCACCACCATCCTGCACTTTCCCTGTGCACAACACCCGTTGGAGTATGAATAGTAATTTTTACCCCTACCACCATCCAGCACTTTCCCTGTGCACAACACCTGATGGTGTTTGATTAGTAATTTTTACCCCCTCCTCCATCCAGTACTTTCCCTGTGCACAACACCTGTTGGAGTATGAATAGAAATTTCTAGCACCTCCACCATCCAGCACTTTCCCTGGGCACAACACCTGTTGGAGTAAGAATAGTAATTGTTACCCCCACCACCATCCTGCACTTTCCCTGTGCACAACACCTGTTGGAGTATCAATAGTAATTTTTACCCCCACCACCATCCAGCACTTTCCCTGTGCACAACACCTGATGGTGTTAGAATAGTAATTTTTACCCCCACCACCATCACGCACTTTCCCTGTGCGCAACACCTGATGGAGTAAGAATAGTAATTTTTACCCTCACCACCATCCAGCACTTTCCCTGTGCACAACAACTGTTGGAGTATGAATAACGTTTTTTAGCACCTCCACCATCCAGCACTTTCCCTGTGCACAACACCTGTGGGAGTTAGAATACTAATTTTAACCCCACCACCATCCAGCACTTTCAATGCGCACAACACCTGATGGTGTTAGAATAGTAATTTTTACCGTCACCACCATCCCGCACTTTCAATGTACACAATACCTGATGGAGTAAGAATAGTAATTTATACCTCCAAAATATGGAACTTCCATGGGAAGCGTCTTCGCTCCCAGTGTGGCTGGACTGTATGTCCATAATTTTGAAATGACTTATCTTTTCTTTAACAACAGACCGCAAATTCATCAGATCACATTCTATAAACGATACATCGATGACATCATTCTCATCTGGGAGGGCAGCGAAGATGCCCTCACGACCTTCTGCCAATGGATTAACACCTGTGACCCAAATCTAAAGTTCACCCATAATGTCCATCGGCACAACATGGTCTTCTTGGATCTGGAGATAACAGCTGACAATGGAATACTTAGCAGCAAAACTCATTTCAAACCTACAGCCCGGAATTCACTGTTACACTACTCTAGTTTTCACCCAAGAATATTACGTGAAAACCTCCCCTACGGCCAGTTTCTACGGTTACGCAGGAATTGTAGTGACGTGCGTGATTTCAAAATACAGGCAAACGCCCTCAGTGTCAAGCTACTGAGCCGGGGCTATCCTAAGAAGATAACAGCTAAAGCACAAAAACGTGCCCGCAATCAAAATCGAGAGGAACATACTGCACACAGGGACACTAAAGTGGGAAAAACCCTTGTTGTCCTATAGAAGGTCCAGATCTCTAAAGGACACCCTTGTATCCACACGCCCCAAACAACCTCCCCAATTGAACAATACTGTTCTTAACGCATGGGGCCTTCCCAACATAATGGGCCATTACCCATGCGGAAATTGTAGTGTGTGTCACATTACTGAAACCACTAAAAGTTTATCATTAGAACCAGGCAAAACCTGGGTTATCAGGAAACACACCAACTGTAACACTGCACATGCCATCTACTGCATTACCTGTCCCTGTGGCCTTATATACATAGGCATGACCAACAGAAAGGTAAAGACACGTATTTGTGAACATCGCAGCACCATCCGCTGCAAGAAAAACACCACCAGGATGACAAACCATTTCATAGAGGCTGGACACACCACTAATGATATGCGGTGGGTCGTAATTGAAACATTGGAATCGACCACCCCCAACATTCAAAGTCGCCTACTGGAGAAGGAACAGCGATGGATTTATCGTTTATCCAGCCATCTGACTGGTTTAAATGATAATATTCCTTGGAACTCCCTCAGCAAGTAACTGTGGCATTACCTTATATCTAGATCGTAGCCACTTCGAGTAATGAGTGAATTCGGACATGGTACCCACCATTTTGCTCATTTCTATCTGCTGGCAACTCCTAAACACATATGGTGCCCACTTTATCCGGGAGCGCCTCTTTTGTGCCACCAGATCAGACTGTTGATGCCCTATTATCATCCCACGGGCTCTTTCACGATGGCCTTATTTTAGGCATTTAAGATTTCCACATCCCGTCCGGATGTCCAAATTAATTTAATTTATTTAATTGATTTACCTCCCGTTTAGGTATTCTGTCCTCTGCTGGTCCCCGGCCCCCACCTTTTGGCTGTCTGTATTATTGTTTGCACCACTCCACCTTGGCGCCCGTTACATTCGTGGCCAGCACACATAGAGTGCTTTAGCCTTCTTTCACCTCTGGCCATTTAACATCCTTACCATCCTGTACACATGAGGTCGTCCTCATTATGTCGCACTGCCACTCTTTGACGAGTCCCCCTACTTAGATTATTCCGGCATCCACCCACCGGTCGGTATGGACATTTTCTATCACTCCATCATGGCGCCCGCACATGCGTGGTTCACTTCTAGTGAGCTCTCTAGTCTTTTCGCCGTGGGACGTATTCTCACGCCGCCGTTCCCGTTACTAAAACCCCGGCACCGACACATACGCCAGCAGCCGGGTCCACGGGAGATCGAAGTAGGTTGTAGCGGGAAATCCGTCTTGACGAAGTAAGATTTTTCTACCCGTCTGCGCGCTAATGTTTAGCGCATTTTTATTGCAGACATGATCAGCCACGTATACGTCTCCCGTATACAGTTGTGTCAATTGCCTAGATGCCTTTCATCATTTCTTTCCCGTTTCCCCCACCCCCTTTTTGCCACAGTGTGTGACTACAGACGATTCCCTCCCGGGCCCTGAAATGCTGCTAGACACTTTATCCTAGTGTAAATATGTTCTCTTTTTAATCGCATTTTTGTATTTCACTTTCTTTCAAAACACGTGTTTTCCAGCAACTTGCTGCACGTTGCAAACAGTGTCGGTCACTTGTGCCACAGTCGATCCACCGGCCACTTTGGCTAGTAGAATGCTTAAATTTGCTGCATTTAGTTGACATCCCAGGGCGTTACTTGCCCTATTAGTTGTCACTCTCAGCATGCTGCACGTACTTCACAGTACTCGCTATTGATATCATCATGTCACTGCTGACCAGCATGCTATTCTTTCACCTGGACTAGCCGTTTTCACAATTACATGCTACTTTTACAATTTAATATTGTTTTAGCAGGCTACCAGATTACAAGGACTCACTGCTATGCCCATCATATAGTCATAGACAGGCACCTTATCAAGCAAAAGATTGCATTTTATGTTGCTTCTTTTTTCTTTTATATGTTGTTGTCTTGTCTTTTCCTTTACAGGTTTTTCCAAGTGGGGTCGTAAGTACCGACTCCCCTCATTTTCTCCAACACACCTTAGCGTGTGTGTTGTGAATTTTTAACACTCACGTGGCGTTATTTTGCCACTCACTCACCTTATTCACCTGATGAAAGCCCCCTCTATTTCCTATAGGGGCTGAAACATGTAGACCCATCACACACAACTATAGGTCTAATATAACTCCATTAGTTGCGCTCTCGGATTTTAACATATCCTGGGCCGCCATCAATAAATACATTCGGCACGGATTCCCAGAGATATTTTTAAATTGCACATCTCACATCACACTAATACACCACACCAGCTCCGCTGTAGTCAGGCGTTGTAGCACAACCGGGCGGCATTCGGCCACCCGGTTGGGACCCCAATGATGAAGCATGACACCAACCAGGTTGGTGTGTGAGGGGTCTTTTAATAATACCTAATGGTTTTGTGGCACTGTTCATTATCACAGTGAGTCCTAACCTTTTGTTTTTTCCAGTGGGTACGTCCACATTGTTTATACATTGAACCTGGGGACAGGGACGTCCCTTTATCTTTCCTCGCTCTCCCCCATTCTTGTTCTGATATTGATTCAGCAGCGTACAGCTGCGAGAGCACATAGCTTTTTTACAATATATATTACACAGAGAACATGGCAGAAAACCAGGGACTGGGATTCACAGAGGATGATGTCAGTCTCATCCTCTCAGATCCACCGCTTCTGGCAGATTTTAATGTAGCTTCCTCTATTGCTCAAACGGCGGATTGGGACAACCTGAATGAAAAGAAGAGGAACAGAATACGTACTATCCTCCACGGAGTTATCCTCACTGAATATTTACGAAACAACACAGCCCCTAGGGGGCTTATAGTCACCAATGCCCCACGGATCTTCCTCGAAGATGCCACTTTTCGTAAAGATTGGGCTCAGATAGCATGGAGATGTACGCGAGACTGGATGATTCTTATCATCCAAACTGCAAAGAGGTTGTCCGATGCCATTCTTATAGAGATTCAAGCTACAGAGACCCACTTTAAGACCACGATGACCTCTTTCAAGAAGAAATTAGAGGAGACCAACAGGGAGATAAACGAATACAAAGAGGGACTTACCCAAGCAAAGATCAAAAAATTTCAAAAAGATCTGAAAAAATTCTCATACCTTAAAACTTATCCATATACTGCAGAAGACTTTAATCCATCAAAACACTCAGACACCTCAGGAGGCTCTTCAGATGAGGACTCATCTGCCAGCAGTAACTCCAGTACCGGGAGCTACCGGAACAGACAACGGGGAAGGGGCAGGAACACCAGTTGGCAACAACCATGGCCACAACCCTCTCCAGGTACCAACATGCAGTTCCAAACCCCATACCCCCAGATGAACCCACATTTCATGTATGGCTGGAACCCCCCTTTGGACCACCTCCACCATATATGAATCAAAATCAAGGGTTTCATTTTTTAGGGGAGGCCGCCGTGGACGCGGCAGGAGACGCCGACAAGCTCAGGTCCAGTGGGAAGACGACCAACATTCAGGAGCCCAAACAAGAAGCAAGACAAGGGACCAACAACCAGGCCCGAGCTCCAGGTAAATCTCGTGACTAACCTTTCTTCATACGAGCTCAGCCCCACTGAGAAAACCATCCTCAACAAAGGACTTGGATTTGCACCGACTACCAAATTGGATAAATTCCAACTGCATTGCGAGCTTGCAGAATTTTTCCGCAAGCTCAAACTTAAAGCTTTCTTTGAAAATCTTCAAGAGCAATCAGATTCCAGACAACAAGGTGATACCCACTTCAAAATAAAATCTACCTTCATCCCACCACCAAGTGCCATACCTCCGGAAATACTAGTCTATGAGCAAGCTGTCTTCAAAGAGATCGAAGCTTTAAAGGAAGACCACACTTTCCAAAACACGAGCAACAAGGAGCGACAGGCGCTTAAAACCCTTACATCCAATGCAAGCATCATCATTAAACCAGCGGATAAAGGTGGAGGTATTGTCATTCTGAATAAAGAAGATTACCGCAATGAGTGCAAACGCCTCCTTAATGACACCAAAAATTACCAACGACTTACGGAGGATCCCAGTGTTCAACTCAAATAGAAAATTCATGATTTGGTGACTGAAGCAGAAACTACAGGGCAAATCACCAGACAGGAAGCCCAATTTCTCACCACCACAGAAGGGAAAATTCCGTATTTTTATACGGTTCCCAAGATACACAAGAACAAAATACCATCCCCGGGACGCCCCATCGTCTCGGGTATAGGATCATTGCTGGAACCCCTTTCTCGCTATTGCGACTTCTTTTTACAACCCATAGTACAGTCTACAAACACCTACTTGAAGGACACTAAAGACCTCCTACGACAGATTGACAATCTGACATACAACCCAGAAACTTCCTTCCTTGTCAGTCTGGACGTGGAAAGCTTATACACCAGCCTGCCACAAGACGACACCCTCACTGTACTCAAATTGGCTCTGGACAACACGGTTTGGAATTACCACACTCCCAAACAATTTATTCTAGAGTGTGCATCACTAGCAGTCAAAGATAATTACTTTGAATTCGAAGGCGAAATATACCTCCAAAAATATGGAACTTCCATGGGAAGCGTCTTCGCTCCCAGTGTGGCTGGACTGTATGTCCATAATTTTGAAATGACTTATCTTTTCTTTAACAACAGACCGCAAATTCATCAGATCACATTCTATAAACGATACATCGATGACATCATTCTCATCTGGGAGGGCAGCGAAGATGCCCTCACGACCTTCTGCCAATGGATTAACACCTGTGACCCAAATCTAAAGTTCACCCATAATGTCCATCGGCACAACATGGTCTTCTTGGATCTGGAGATAACAGCTGACAATGGAATACTTAGCAGCAAAACTCATTTCAAACCTACAGCCCGGAATTCACTGTTACACTACTCTAGTTTTCACCCAAGAATATTACGTGAAAACCTCCCCTACGGCCAGTTTCTACGGTTATGCAGGAATTGTAGTGACGTGCGTGATTTCAAAATACAGGCAAACGCCCTCAGTGTCAAGCTACTGAGCCGGGGCTATCCTAAGAAGATAACAGCTAAAGCACAAAAACGTGCCCACAATCAAAATCGAGAGGGCTTACTTGAGACCATTGAACGCCCTGACGTCTCCATCCCACTAACATGTGTGGTGACACATAACTCTGTTTCAAACAAAGTGTCTCAAATCATTAAAAAAACTGGAACATACTGCACACAGGGACACTAAAGTGGGAAAAACCCTTGTTGTCCTATAGAAGGTCCAGATCTCTAAAGGACACCCTTGTATCCACACGCCCCAAACAACCTCCCCAATTGAACAATACTGTTCTTAATGCATGGGGCCTTCCCAACATAATGGGCCATTACCCATGCGGAAATTGTAGTGTGTGTCACATTACTGAAACCACTAAAAGTTTATCATTAGAACCAGGCAAAACCTGGGTTATCAGGAAACACACCAACTGTAACACTGCACATGCCATCTACTGCATTACCTGTCCCTGTGGCCTTATATACATAGGCATGACCAACAGAAAGGTAAAGACACGTATTTGTGAACATCGCAGCACCATCCGCTGCAAGAAAAACACCACCAGGAGGACAAACCATTTCATAGAGGCTGGACACACCACTAATGATATGCGGTGGGTCGTAATTGAAACATTGGAATCGACCACCCCCAACATTCAAAGTCGCCTACTGGAGAAGGAACAGCGATGGATTTATCGTTTATCCAGCCATCTGACTGGTTTAAACGATAATATTCCTTGGAACTCCCTCAGCAAGTAACTGTGGCATTACCTTATATCTAGATCGCAGCCACTTCGAGTAATGAGTGAATTCGGACATGGTACCCACCATTTTGCTCATTTCTATCTGCTGGCAACTCCTAAACACATATGGTGCCCACTTTATCCGGGAGCGCCTCTTTTGTGCCACCAGATCAGACTGTTGATGCCCTATTATCATCCCACGGGCTCTTTCACGATGGCCTTATTTTAGGCATTTAAGATTTCCACATCCCGTCCGGATGTCCAAATTAATTTAATTTATTTAATTGATTTACCTCCCGTTTAGGTATTCTGTCCTCTGCTGGTCCCCGGCCCCCACCTTTTGGCTGTCTGTATTATTGTTTGCACCACTCCAACATGGCGCCCGTTACATTCGTGGCCAGCACACATAGAGTGCTTTAGCCTTCTTTCACCTCTGGCCATTTAACATCCTTACCATCCTGTACACATAAGGTCGTCCTCATTATGTTGCACTGCCACTCTTTGACGAGCCCCCCTACTTAGATTATTCCGGCATCCACCCACCGGTCGGTATGGACATTTTCTATCACTCCATCATGGCGCCCGCACATGCGTGGTTCACTTCTAGTGAGCTCTCTAGTCTTTTCGCCGTGGGACGTATTCTCACGCCGCCGTTCCCGTTACTAAAACCCCCGGCACCGACACATACGCCAGCAGCCGGGTCCACGGGAGATCGAAGTAGGTTGTAGCGGGAAATCCGTCTTGACGAAGTAAGATTTTTCTACCCGTCTGCGCGCTAATGTTTAGCGCATTTTTATTGCAGACATGATCAGCCACGTATACGTCTCCCGTATACAGTTGTGTCAATTGCCTAGATGCCTTTCATCATTTCTTTCCCGTTTCCCCCCCTTTTTGCCACAGTGTGTGACTACAGACGATTCTCTCCCGGGCCCTGAAATGCTGCTAGACACTTTATCCTAGTGTAAATATGTTCTCTTTTTAATCGCATTTTTGTATTTCACTTTCTTTCAAAACACGTGTTTTCCAGCAACTTGCTGCACGTTGCAAACAGTGCCGGTCACTTGTGCCACAGTCGATCCACCGGCCACTTTGGCTAGTAGAATGCTTAAATTTGCTGCATTTAGTTGACATCCCAGGGCGTTACTTGCCCTATTAGTTGTCACTCTCAGCATGCTGCACGTACTTCACAGTACTCGCTATTGATATCATCATGTCACTGCTGACCAGCATGCTATTCTTTCACCTGGACTAGCCGTTTTCACAATTACATGCTACTTTTACAATTTAATATTGTTTTAGCAGGCTACCAGATTACAAGGACTCACTGCTATGCCCATCATATAGTCATAGACAGGCACCTTATCAAGCAAAAGATTGCATTTTATGTTGCTTCTTTTTTTCTTTTATATGTTGTTGTCTTGTCTTTTCCTTTACAGGTTTTTCCAAGTGGGGTCGTAAGTACCGACTCCCCTCATTTTCTCCAACACACCTTAGCGTGTGTGTTGTGAATTTTTAACACTCACGTGGCGTTATTTTGCCACTCACTCACCTTATTCACCAGGTCCTGATGAAAGCCCCCTCTATTTCCTATAGGGGCTGAAACATGTAGACCCATCACACACAACTATAGGTCTAATATAACTCCTTTAGTTACGCTCTCGGATTTTAACATATCCTGGGCCGCCATCAATAAATACATTCGGCACGGATTCCCAGAGATATTTTTAAATTGCACATCTCACATCACACTAATACACCACACCAGCTCCGCTGTAGTCAGGCGTTGTAGCACAACCGGGCGGCATTCGGCCACCCGGTTGGGACCCCAATGATGAAGCATGACACCAACCAGGTTGGTGTGTGAGGGGTCTTTTAATAATACCTAATGGTTTTGTGGCACTGTTCATTATCACAGTGAGTCCTAACCTTTTGTTTTTTCCAGTGGGTACGTCCACATTGTTTATACATAGTAATTTTTACCCTCACCACCATCCAGCACTTTCCCTGTGTACAACACCTGATGGTGTTTGATTAGTAATTTTTACCCCTCCTCCATCCAGCATTTTCCCTGTGCACAACACCTGTTGGAGTATGAATAGAAATTTTTTGCAACTCCACCATCCAGCACTTTCCCTGGGCACAACATCTGTTGGAGTAAGAATAGTAATTTTTACCCCCACCACCATCCAGCACTTTCCCTGGGCACAACACCTGTTGGAGTAAGAATAGTAATTTTTAACCTCACCACCATCCTGCACTTTCCCTGTGCACAACACCCGTGGGAGTAAGAATAGTAATTTTTACCCCCACCACCATCCAGCACTTACCCTGGGCACAACACCTGTTGGAGTAAGAATAGTAATTTTTACCCGCACCACCATCCATCACTTTCCCTGTGCACAACACCTGATGGTTTTAGAATAGTAATTTTTACCCCCACCACCATCCAGCACTTTCCCTGTGCACAACACCTGACGGTGTTTGATTAGTAATTTGTAACCCCTCCTCCATCCAGCACTTTCCCTGTGCACAACACCTGTCGGAGTATGAATAAAAATTTTTAGTACCTCCACCATCCAGCACTTTCCCTGGGCACAACACCTGTTGGAGTAAGAATAGTAATTTTTACTCCCACCACCATCCAGCACTTTCCCTGTGCAAAACACCTGTCGGAGTATGAATAGAAATTTTTTGCACCTCCACCATCCAGCACTTTCACTGGGCACAACACCTGTTGGAGTAAGAATACTAATTTTTACCCCCACCACCATCCAGCACTTTCCCTGGGCACAACACCTGTTGGAGTAAGAATAGTAATTTTTAACCTCACCACCATCCTGCACTTTCCCTGTTCACAACACCTGATGGAGTAAGAATAGTAATTTTTACCCCACCACCATCCAGCACTTTCCCTGTGCACAACACCTGATGGTGTTAGAATAGTAATTTTTAGCCCCACCACCATCCTGCACTTTCAATGCACACAACACCTGATGGTGTTAGAATAGTAATGTTTACCCTCACCAACATCCAGCACTTTCCCTGTGCACAACACCTGATGGTGTTTGATTAGTAATTTTTACCCCCTCCTCCATCCAGCACTTTCCCTGTGCACAACACCTGATGGTGTTAGAATAGTAATTTTTACCCCACCACCATCCTGCACTTTCAATGCACACAACACCTGATGGTGTTAGAATAGTAATTTTTACCCTCACCAACATCCAGCACTTTCCCTGTGCACAACACCTGATGGTGTTTGATTAGTAATTTTTACCCCTCCTCCATCCAGCACTTTCCCTGTGCACAACACCTGTTGGAGTAAGAATAGTAATTTTTAACCCCCACCACCATCCAGCACTTTCGCTGGGCACAACACCTGTTGGAGTAAGAATAGTAATTTTTAACCTCACCACCATCCTGCACTTTCCCTGTGCACAACACCCGATGGAGTAAGAATAGTAATTTTTACCCCCACCACCATCCCGTACTTTCCCTGTGCACAACACCTGTTGGAGTATGAATAGACATTTTTAACCCCACCACCTTCCAGTACTTTCAATGCGCACAACACCTGATGGTGTTAGAATAGTAATTTTTACCCTCACCACCATCCCGCACTTTCAATGTACACAATACCTGATGGAGTAAGAATAGTGATTTATACCCCCACCACCATCCAGCACTTTCCCTGTGCACAACACCTGTGGTAGTAAGAATAGTAATTTTTACCCCCACCACCATCCCGCACTTTCCCTGTGCACAACACCTGTTGGAGTATGAATAGAAATTTTTAACCCCACTACCATCCAGCACCTTCAAGGCGCACAACACCTGATGGTGTTAGAATAGTAATTTTTACCCTCACCACCATCCCGCACTTTCAATGTGCACAACACCTGATGGAGTAAGAATAGTAATTTTTACCCACACCACCATCCAGCACTTTCCCTGGGCACAACACTTGTTGGAGTAAGAATAGTAATTTTTAACCTCACCACCATCCCGCACTTTCCCTGTGCACAAAACCTGATGGAGTAAGAATAGTAATTTTTACCCCCACCACCATCCAGCCCTTTCCCTGTGCACAACACTTGTTGGAGTATGAATAGTAATTTTTACCCCCACCACCATCCAGCACTTTCCCTGTGCACAAGACCTGATGCTGTTTGATTAGTAATTTTTACCCCCTCCTCCATCCAGCACTTTCCCTGTGCAAAACACCTGTCGGAGTATGAATAGAAATTTTTGGCACCTCCACCATCCAGCACTTTCCCTGGGCACAACACCTGTTGGAGTAAGAATAGTAATTTTTAACCTCACCACCATCCAGCACTTTCCCTGGGCAGAACACCTGTTGGAGTAAGAATAGTAATTTTTATCCTCACCACCATCCTGCGCTTTCCCTGTGCACAACACCTGAAGGAGTAAGAATAGTAATTTTTACCCCACCACCATCCAGCACTTTCCCTGTGCATAACACATGATGGTGTTAGACTAGTAATTTTTACCCCCACCACCATCCTGCACTTTCAATGCACACAACACCTGATGGTGTTAGAATAGTAATTTTTACCCTCACCACCATCCAGCACTTTCCCTGTGCACAACACCTGATGGTGTTTGATTAGTAATTTTTACCCCTCCTCCATCCAGCATTTTCCCTGTTCACAACACCTGTCGGAGTATGAATAGAAATTTTTTGCAACTCCACCATCCAGCACTTTACCTGGGCACAACACCTGTTGGAG
Organism: Calotriton arnoldi; assembly: GCA_963921515.1. NCBI lineage: Eukaryota > Metazoa > Chordata > Amphibia > Caudata > Salamandridae > Calotriton > Calotriton arnoldi. Next base: position 215,937 of record CAWUFW010004116.1, on the reverse strand, counting down.
TAAGAATAGTAATTTTTAACCGCACCACCATCCTGCACTTTCCCTATGCACAACACCCGATGGAGTAAGAATAGTAATTTTTACCCCCACCACCATCCAGCACTTTCCCTGGGCACAACACCTGTTGGAGTAAGAATAGTAATTTTTACCCGCATCACCATCCATCACTTTCCCTGTGCACAACACCTGATGGTGTTAGAATAGTAATTTTTACCACCATCCAGCACTTTCCCTGTGCACAACACCTGACGGTGTTTGATTAGTAATTTGTACCCCCTTCTCCATCCAGCACTTTCCCTGTGCACAACACCTGTCGGAGTATGAATAAAAAATTTTAGTACCTCCACCATCCAGCACTTTCCCTGGGCACAACACCTGTTGGAGTAAGAATAGTCATTTTTACTCCCACCACCATCCAGCACTTTCCCTGTGCAAAACAACTGTCGGAGTATGAATAGAAATTTTTTGCACCTCCACCATCCAGCACTTTCACTGGGCACAACACCTGTTGGAGTAAGAATACTAATTTTTACCCCCACCACCATCCAGCACTTTCCCTGGGCAGAACACCTGTTGGAGTAGGAATAGTAATTTTTAACCTCACCACCATCCTGCACTTTCCCTGTGCACAACACCTGAAGGAGTAAGAATAGTAATTGTTACCCCCACCACCATCCAGCACTTTCCCTGTGCACAACACCTGATGGTGTTAGAATAGTAATTTTTACCCCCACTACCATCCTGCACTTTCAATGCACACAACACCTGATGGTGTTAGAATAGTAATTTTTACCCTCACCAACATCCAGCACTTTCCCTGTGCACAACACCTGATGGTGTTTGATTAGTAATTTTTACCCCTCCTCCATCCAGCACTTTCCCTGTGCACAACACCTGATGGTGTTAGAATAGTAATTTTTACCCCCACCACCATCCTGCACTTTCAATGCACACAACACCTGATGGTGTTAGAATAGTAATTTTTACCCTCACCAACATCCAGCACTTTCCCTGTGCACAACACCTGATGGTGTTTGATTAGTAATTTTTACCCCCTCCTCCATCCAGCACTTTCCCTGTGCACAACACCTGTTGGAGTAAGAATAGTAATTTTTAACCCCCACCACCATCCAGCACTTTCCCTGGGCACAACACCTGTTGGAGTAAGAATAGTAATTTTTAACCTCACCACCATCCTGCACTTTCCCTGTGCACAACACCTGATGGAGTAAGTATAGTAATTTTTACCCCCACCACCATCCCGTACTTTCCCTGTGCACAACACCTGTTGGAGTATGAATAGACATTTTTAACCACACCACCTTCCAGTACTTTCAATGCGCACAACACCTGATGGTGTTAGAATAGTAATTTTTACACTCACCACCATCCCGCACTTTCAATGTACACAATACCTGATGGAGTAAGAATAGTGATTTATACCCCCACCACCATCCAGCACTTTCCCTGTGCACAACACCTGTGGGAGTAAGAATAGTAATTTTTACCCCCACCACCATCCCGCACTTTCCCTGTGCACAACACCTGTTGGAGTATGAATAGAATTTTTTAACCCCACTACCATCCAGCACCTTCAAGGCGCACAACACCTGATGGTGTTAGAATAGTAATTTTTACCCTCACCACCATCCCGCACTTTCAATGTGCACAACACCTGATGGAGTAAGAATAGTAATTTTTACCCACACCACCATCCAGCACTTTCCCTGGGCACAACATCTGTTGGAGTAAGAATAGTAATTTTTAACCTCACCACCATCCCGCACTTTCCCTGTGCACAAAACCTGATGGAGTAAGAATAGTAATTTTTACCCCCACCACCATCCAGCCCTTTCCCTGTGCACAACACCTTATGGTGTTCGAATAGTAATTTTTACCCCCACCACCATCCCGCACTTTCCCTGTTCACAACACTTGTTGGAGTATGAATAGTAATTTTTACCCCCACCACCATCCAGCACTTTCCCTGTTCACAACACCTGTTGGAGTATGAATAGTAATTTTTACCCCCACCACCATCCAGCACTTTCCCTGTGCACAACACCTGATGGTGTTTGATTAGTAATTTTTACCCCTCCTCCATCCAGCACTTTCCCTGTGCACAACACCCGTTGGAGTATGAATAGTAATTTTTACCCCCACCACCATCCAGCACTTTCCCTGTGCACAAGACCTGATGGTGTTTGATTAGTAATTTTTACCCCCTCCTCCATCCAGCACTTTCCCTGTGCACAACACCTGTTTGAGTAAGAACAGTAATTTTTACCCCCACCACCATCCAGCACTTTCCCTGGGCACAACACCTGTTGGATTAAGAATAGTAATTTTTAACCTCACCACCATCCTGCACTTTCCCTGTGCACAACACCTGATGGAGTAAGATTAGTAATTTTTACCCCCACCACCATCCCTTACTTTCCCTGTGCACAACACCTGTTGGAGTATGAATAGAAATTTTTAACCCCACCACCTTCCAGCACTTTCAATGCGCACAACACCTGATGGTGTTAGAATAGTAATTTTTACCCTCACCACCATCCCGCACTTTCAATGTACACAATACCTGATGGAGTAAGAAGAGTAATTTATACCCCCACCACCATCCAGCACTTTCCCTGTGCACAACACCTGTGGGAGTAAGAATAGTAATTTTTACCCTCACCACCATCCCGCACTTTCAATGTGCACAACACCTGATGGAGTAAGAATAGTAATTTTTAACCTCACCACCATCCTGCACTTTCCCTGTGCACAACACCTGATGGAGTAAGAATAGTAATTTTTACCCGCACCACCATCCAGCACTTTCCCTGTGCACAACACCTGATGGTGTTAGAATAGTAATTGTTACCCCACCACCATCCAGCACTTTCCCTTGCACAACACCTGACGGTGTTTGATTAGTAATTTGTACCCCCTCCTCCATCCAGCACTTTCCCTGTGCACAACACCTGTCGGAGTATGAATAAAAAATGTTAGTACCTCCACCATCCAGCACTTTCACTGGGCAGAACACCTGTTGGAGTAAGAATAGTAATTTTTACTCCCACCACCATCCAACACTTTCCCTGTGCACAACACCTGATGGTGTTTGATTAGTAATTTTTACCCCCTCCTCCATCCAGCACTTTCCCTGTGCAAAACACCTGTCGGAGTATGAATAGAAATTTTTGCACCTCCACCATCCAGCACTTTCCCTGGGCACAACACCTGTTGGAGTAAGAATAGTAATTTTTACCCCCACCACCATCCAGCACTTTCCCTGGGCAGAACACCTGTTGGAGTAGGAATAGTAATTTTTAACCTCACCACCATCCTGCACTTTCCTGTGCACAACACCTGATGGTGTTAGAATAGTAATTTTTACCCCCACCACCATCCTGCACTTTCAATGCACACAACACCTGATGGTGTTAGAATAGTAATTTTTACCCTCACCAACATCCAGCACTTTCCCTGTGCACAACACCTGATGGTGTTTGATTAGTAATTTTTACCCCCTCCTCCATCCAGCACTTTCAATGCACACAACACCTGTTGGAGTAAGGATAGTAATTTTTAACCCCCACCACCATCCAGCACTTTTCCTGGGCACAACACCTGTTTGAGTAAGAATAGTAATTTTTAACCACACCACCATCCTGCACTTTCCCTGTGCACAACACCTGATGGAGTAAGAATAGCAATTTTTACCCCCACCACCATCCCGTACTTTCCCTGTGCACAACACCTGTTGGAGTATGAATAGATATTTTTAACCCCACCACCTTCCAGTACTTTCAATGCGCACAACACCTGATGGTGTTAGAATAGTAATTTTTACCCTCACCACCATCCCGCACTTTCAATGTACACAATACCTGATGGAGTAAGAATAGTGATTTATACCCCCACCACCATCCAGCACTTTCCCTGTGCACAACACCTGTGGGAGTAAGAATAGTAATTTTTACCCCCACCACCATCCCGCACTTTCCCTGTGCACAACACCTGTTGGAGTATGAATAGAAATTTTTAACCCCACTACCATCCAGCACCTTCAAGGCGCACAACACCTGATGGTGTTAGAATAGTAATTTTTACCCTCACCACCATCCCGCACTTTCAATGTGCACAACACCTGATGGAGTAAGAATAGTAATTTTTACCCACACCACCATCCAGCACTTTCCCTGGGCACAACACCTGTTGGAGTAAGAATAGTAATTTTTAACCTCACCACCATCCCGCACTTTCCCTGTGCACAACACCTGATGGAGTAAGAATAGTAATTTTTACCCCCACCACCATCCCGTACTTTCCCTGTGCACAACACCTGTTGGATTATGAATAGAAATTTTTAACCCCACCACCATCCAGCACTTTCAATGCGCACAACACCTGATGGTGTTAGAATAGTAATTTTTACCCTCACCACCATCCCGCACTTTCAATGTACACAATACCTGATGGAGTAAGAATAGTAATGTATACCCCCACCACCATCCAGCACTTTCCCTGTGCACAACACCTGTGGGAGTAAGAATAGTAATTTTTACCCCACCACCATCCCGCACTTTCCCTGTGCACAACACCTGTTGGAGTATGAATAGAAATTTTTAACCCCACTACCATCCAGCACCTTCAAGGCGCACAACACCTGATGGTGTTAGAATAGTAATTTTTACCCTCACCACCATCCCGCACTTTCAATGTGCACAACACCTGATGGAGTAAGAATAGTAATTTTTACCCACACCACCATCCAGCACTTTCCCTGGGCACAACACCTGTTGGAGTAAGAATAGTAATTTTTAACCTCACCACCATCCCGCACTTTCCCTGTGCACAACACCTGATGGAGTAAGAATAGTAATTTTTACCCCCACCACCATCCCGTACTTTCCCTGTGCACAACACCTGTTGGATTATGAATAGAAATTTTTAACCCCACCACCATCCAGCACTTTCAATGCGCACAACACCTGATGGTGTTAGAATAGTAATTTTTACCCTCACCACCATCCCGCACTTTCAATGTACACAATACCTGTTGGAGTAAGAATAGTAATGTATACCCCCACCACCATCCAGCACTTTCCCTGTGCACAACACCTGATGGAGTAAGAATAGTAATTTTTACCCCCACCACCATCCAGCACTTTCCCTGGGCACAACACCTGTTGGAGTAAGAATAGTAATTTTTAACCTCACCACCATCCCGCACTTTCCCTGTGCACAACACCTGATGGAGTAAGAATAGTAATTTTTACCCCCACCACCATCCAGCACTTTCCCTGGGCACAACACCTGTTGGAGTAAGAATAGTAATTTTTAACCTCACCACCATCCCGCACTTTCCCTGTGCACAACACCTGATGGAGTAAGAATAGTAATTTTTACCCGCACCACCATCCAGCACTTTCCCTGTGCACAACACCTGATGGTGTTAGAATAGTAATTTTTACCCCCACCACCATCCAGCACTTTCCCTGTGCACAACACCTGATGGAATAAGAATAGTAATTTTTACCCGAACCACCATCCAGCACTTTCCCTGTGTACAACACCTTATGGTGTTCGAATAGTAATTTTTACCCCCACCACCATCCCGCACTTTCCCTGTTCACAACAATTGTTGGAGTAGGAATAGTAATTTTTACCCCCACCACCATCCAGCACTTTCCCTGGGCAGAACACCTGTTGGAGTAAGAATAGTATTGTTTACCCTCACCACCATCCTGCACTTTCCCTGTGCACAACACCTGTCGGAGTATGCATAGAAATTTTTAGCACCTCCACCATCCAGCATTTTCCCTGGGCACAACACCTGTTGGAGTAAAAATAGTAATTTTTACCCCCACCACCATCCAGCACTTTCCCTGGGCAGAACACCTGTTGGAGTAAGAATAGTAATGTTTACCCCCACCACCATCCAGCACTTTCCCTGTGCCCAACACCTGATGGTGTTAGAATAGTAATTTTTACCCCCACCACCATCCTGCACTTTCAATGCGCACAACACCTGATGGTGTTAGAATAGTAATTTTTACCCCCTCCTCCATCCAGCACTTTCCCTGTGCACAACACCTGTCGGAGTATGAATAGAAATGTTTACCCCCTCCTCCATCCAGCACTTTCCCTGTGCACAACACCTGTCGGAGTATGAATAGAAATGTTTAGCACCTCCGCCATCCAGCACTTTTCCTGGGGACAACACCTGTTGGAGTAAGAATAGTAATTTTTACCCACACCACCATCCAGCACTTTCCCTGGGCTCAACACATTGGAGTAAGAATAGTACTGTTTTAACCTCACCACCATCCTGCACTTTCCCTGTGCACAACACCTGATGGAGTTAGAATAGTAATTTTTACCCCCACCACCATCACGTACTTTCCCTGTGCACAACACCTGTTGGAGTATGAATATAAATTTTTAAACAAACCACCATCCAGCACTTTCAATGCGCACAACACCTGATGGTGTTAGAATAGTAATTTTTACCCTCACCACCATCCCGCACTTTCACTGTACACAATACCTGATGGAGTAAGAATAGTAATTTATACCCCCACCACCATCCAGCACTTTCCCTGTGCACAACACCTGTGGGAGTAAGAATAGTATATTTTCCCCCACCACCATCCCGCACTTTCCCTGTGCACAACACCTGTTGGAGTATGAATAGAAATTTTTAACCCCACCACCATCCAGCACTTTCAATGCGCACAACACCTGATGGTGTTAGAATAGTAATTTTTACCCTCACCACCATCCCGCACTTTCAATGTGCACAACACCTGAAGGAGTAAGAATAGTAATTTTTACCAACGCCACCATCCAGCACTTTCCCTGGGCACAACACCTGATGGTGTTTGATTAGTAATTTTTACCCCCTCCTCCATCCAGCACTTTCCCTGTGCAAAACACCTGTTGGAGTATGAATAGACATTTTTAGCACCTCCAACATCCAGCACTTTCCCTGGGCACAACACCTGATGGAGTAAGAATAGTAATTTTTACCCACACCACCATCCAGCACTTTCCCTGGGCACAACACCTGTTGGAGTAAGAATAGTAATTTTTAACCTCACCACCATCCCGCACTTTCTCTGTGCACAACACCTGATGGAGTAAGAATAGTAATTTTTACCCCCACCACCATCCCGTACTTTCCTTGTGCACAACACCTGTTGGATTATGAATAGAAATTTTTAACCCCACCACCATCCAGCACTTTCAATGCGCACAACACCTGATGGTGTTAGAATAGTAATTTTTACCCTCACCACCATCCCGCACTTTCAATGTACACAATACCTGTTGGAGTAAGAATAGTAATGTATACCCCCACCACCATCCAGCACTTTCCCTGTGCACAACACCTGATGGAGTAAGAATAGTAATTTTTACCCCCACCACCATCCAGCACTTTCCCTGGGCACAACACCTGTTGGAGTAAGAATAGTAATTTTTAACCTCACCACCATCCCGCACTTTCCCTGTGCACAACACCTGATGGAGTAAGAATAGTAATTTTTACCCCCACCACCATCCAGCACTTTCCCTGGGCACAACACCTGTTGGAGTAAGAATAGTAATTTTTAACCTCACCACCATCCCGCACTTTCCCTGTGCACAACACCTGATGGAGTAAGAATAGTAATTTTTACCCGCACCACCATCCAGCACTTTCCCTGTGCACAACACCTGATGGTGTTAGAATAGTAATTTTTACCCCCACCACCATCCAGCACTTTCCCTGTGCACAACACCTGATGGAATAAGAATAGTAATTTTTACCCGAACCACCATCCAGCACTTTCCCTGTGTACAACACCTTATGGTGTTCGAATAGTAATTTTTACCCCCACCACCATCCCGCACTTTCCCTGTTCACAACAATTGTTGGAGTATGAATAGTAATTTTTACCCCCACCACCATCCAGCACTTTCCCTGGGCAGAACACCTGTTGGAGTAAGAATAGTAATGTTTACCCTCACCACCATCCTGCACTTTCCCTGTGCACAACACCTGAAGGAGTAAGAATAGTAATTTTTACCCCCACCACCATCCAGCACTTCCCCTGTGCACAACACCTCATGGTGTTAGAATAGTAATTTTTACCCCAACCACCATCCTGCACTTTCAATGCACACAACACCTGATGGTGTTAGAATAGTAATTTTTACCCTCACCACCATCCAGCACGTTCCCTGTGCACAACACCTGATGGTGTTTGATTAGTAATTCTTACCCCCTCCTCCATCCAGCACTTTCCCGGTGCACAACACCTGTCGGAGTATGAATAGAATTTTTTTGCAACTCCACAATCCAGCACTTTCCCTGGGCACAACACCTGTTGGAGTAAGAATAGTAATTTTTACCCCCACCACCATCCAGCACTTTCCCTGGGCACAACACCTGTTGGAGTAAGAATAGTAATTGTTAACCTCACCACCATCCCGCACTTTCCCTGTGCACAACACCTGATGGAGTAAGAATAGTAATTTTTACCCCCACCACCATCCAGCCCTTTCCCTGTGCACAACACCTTATGGTGTTCGAATAGTAATTTTTACCCCCACCACCATCCCGCACTTTCCCTGTTCACAACACTTGTTGGAGTATGAATAGTAATTTTTACCCCACCACCATCCAGCACTTTCCCTATGCACAATACCTGTTGGAGTGTGAATAGTAATTTTTACCCCACCACCATCCAGCACTTTCCCTGGGCACAACACCTGTTGGAGTAAGAATAGTAATTTTTAACCTCACCACCATCCTGCACTTTCCCTGTGCACAACACCTGATGGAGTAAGAATAGTCATTTTTACCCCCACCACCATCCAGCACTTTCCCTGTACACAACACCTGATGGTGTTAGAATAGTAATTTTTACCCCACCACCATCCTGCACTTTCCCTGTGCACAACACCCGTTGGAGTATGAATAGTAATTTTTACCCCCACCACCATCCAGCACTTTCCCTGTGCACAAGACCTGATGGTGTTAGAATAGTAATTTTTACCCCCACCACCATCCCGCACTTTCCCTGTGCGCAACACCTGATGGAGTAAGAATAGACATTTTTAGCACCTCCACCATCCAGCACTTTCCCTGTGCACAACACCTGTGGGAGTTAGAATACTAATTTTTAACCCCACCACCACCCAGCACTTTCAATGCGCACAACACCTGATGGTGTTAGAATAGTAATTTTTACCCTCACCACCATCCCGCACTTTCAATGTGCACAACACCTGAAGGAGTAAGAATAGTAATTTTTACCAACGCCACCATCCAGCACTTTCCCTGGGCACAACACCTGATGGTGTTTGATTAGTAATTTTTACCCCCTCCTCCATCCAGCACTTTCCCTGTGCAAAACACCTGTCGGAGTATGAATAGACATTTTTAGCACCTCCAACATCCAGCACTTTCCCTGGGCACAACACCTGTTGGAGTAAGAATAGTAATTTTTACACCCACCACCATCCAGCACTTTCCCTGGGCAGAACACCTGTTGGAGTAAGAATAGTAATTTTTAACCTCACCACCATCCTGCACTTTCCCTGTGCACAACACCTGAAGGAGTAAGAATAGTACTTTTTACCCCCACCACCATCCAGCACTTCCCTGTGCACAACACCTCATGGTGTTAGAATAGTAATTTTTACCCCAACCACCATCCTGCACTTTCAATGCACACAACACCTGATGGTGTTAGAATAGTAATTTTTACCCTCACCACCATCCAGCACGTTCCCTGTGCACAACACCTGATGGTGTTTGATTAGTAATTCTTACCCCCTCCTCCATCCAGCACTTTCCCGGTGCAAAACACCTGTCGGAGTATGAATAGAAATTTTTTGCAACTCCACCATCCAGCACTTTCCCTGGGCACAACACCTGTTGGAGTAAGAATAGTAATTTTTACCCCCACCACCATCCAGCACTTTCCCTGGGCACAACACCTTATGGTGTTCGAATAGTAATTTTTACCCCCACCACCATCCCGCACTTTCCCTGTTCACAACACTTGTTGGAGTATGAATAGTAATTTTTACCCCCACCACCATCCAGCACTTTCCCTGTTCACAACACCTGTTGGAGTATGAATAGTAATTTTTACCCCCACCACCATCCAGCACTTTCCCTGTGCACAACACCTGATGGTGTTTGATTAGTAATTTTACCCCCTCCTCCATCCAGCACTTTCCCTGTGCACAACACCCGTTGGAGTATGAATAGTAATTTTTACCCCCACCACCATCCAGCACTTTCCCTGTGCACAAGACCTGATGGTGTTTGATTAGTAATTTTTACCCCCTCCTCCATCCAGCACTTTCCCTGTGCACAACACCTGTTTGAGTAAGAACAGTAATTTTTACCCCCACCACCATCCAGCACTTTCCCTGGGCACAACACCTGTTGGATTAAGAATAGTAATTTTTAACCTCACCACCATCCTGCACTTTCCCTGTGCACAACACCTGATGGAGTAAGATTAGTAATTTTTACCCCCACCACCATCCCTTACTTTCCCTGTGCACAACACCTGTTGGAGTATGAATAGAAATTTTTAACCCCACCACCTTCCAGCACTTTCAATGCGCACAACACCTGATGGTGTTAGAATAGTAATTTTTACCCTCACCACCATCCCGCACTTTCAATGTACACAATACCTGATGGAGTAAGAAGAGTAATTTATACCCCCACCACCATCCAGCACTTTCCCTGTGCACAACACCTGTGGGAGTAAGAATAGTAATTTTTACCCTCACCACCATCCCGCACTTTCAATGTGCACAACACCTGATGGAGTAAGAATAGTAATTTTTAACCTCACCACCATCCTGCACTTTCCCTGTGCACAACACCTGATGGAGTAAGAATAGTAATTTTTACCCGCACCACCATCCAGCACTTTCCCTGTGCACAACACCTGATGGTGTTAGAATAGTAATTGTTACCCCCACCACCATCCAGCACTTTCCCTTGCACAACACCTGACGGTGTTTGATTAGTAATTTGTACCCCCTCCTCCATCCAGCACTTTCCCTGTGCACAACACCTGTCGGAGTATGAATAAAAAATGTTAGTACCTCCACCATCCAGCACTTTCACTGGGCAGAACACCTGTTGGAGTAAGAATAGTAATTTTTACTCCCACCACCATCCAACACTTTCCCTGTGCACAACACCTGATGGTGTTTGATTAGTAATTTTTACCCCCTCCTCCATCCAGCACTTTCCCTGTGCAAAACACCTGTCGGAGTATGAATAGAAATTTTTTGCACCTCCACCATCCAGCACTTTCCCTGGGCACAACACCTGTTGGAGTAAGAATAGTAATTTTTACCCCCACCACCATCCAGCACTTTCCCTGGGCAGAACACCTGTTGGAGTAGGAATAGTAATTTTTAACCTCACCACCATCCTGCACTTTCCCTGTGCACAACACCTGATGGTGTTAGAATAGTAATTTTTACCCCCACCACCATCCTGCACTTTCAATGCACACAACACCTGATGGTGTTAGAATAGTAATTTTTACCCTCACCAACATCCAGCACTTTCCCTGTGCACAACACCTGATGGTGTTTGATTAGTAATTTTACCCCTCCTCCATCCAGCACTTTCAATGCACACAACACCTGTTGGAGTAAGGATAGTAATTTTTAACCCCCACCACCATCCAGCACTTTTCCTGGGCACAACACCTGTTTGAGTAAGAATAGTAATTTTTAACCACACCACCATCCTGCACTTTCCCTGTGCACAACACCTGATGGAGTAAGAATAGCAATTTTTACCCCCACCACCATCCCGTACTTTCCCTGTGCACAACACCTGTTGGAGTATGAATAGAAATTTTTAACCCCACCACCTTCCAGTACTTTCAATGCGCACAACACCTGATGGTGTTAGAATAGTAATTTTTACCCTCACCACCATCCCGCACTTTCAATGTACACAATACCTGATGGAGTAAGAATAGTGATTTATACCCCCACCACCATCCAGCACTTTCCCTGTGCACAACACCTGTGGGAGTAAGAATAGTGATTTTTACCCCCACCACCATCCCGCACTTTCCCTGTGCACAACACCTGTTGGAGTATGAATAGAAATTTTTAACCCCACTACCATCCAGCACCTTCAAGGCGCACAACACCTGATGGTGTTAGAATAGTAATTTTTACCCTCACCACCATCCCGCACTTTCAATGTGCACAACACCTGATGGAGTAAGAATAGTAATTTTTACCCACACCACCATCCAGCACTTTCCCTGGGCACAACACCTGTTGGAGTAAGAATAGTAATTTTTAACCTCACCACCATCCCGCACTTTCCCTGTGCACAACACCTGATGGAGTAAGAATAGTAATTTTTACCCCCACCACCATCCCGTACTTTCCCTGTGCACAACACCTGTTGGATTATGAATAGAAATTTTTAACCCCACCAACATCCAGCACTTTCAATGCGCACAACACCTGATGGTGTTAGAATAGTAATTTTTACCCTCACCACCATCCCGCACTTTCAATGTACACAATACCTGATGGAGTAAGAATAGTAATGTATACCCCCACCACCATCCAGCACTTTCCCTGTGCACAACACCTGTGGGAGTAAGAATAGTAATTTTTACCCCCACCACCATCCCGCACTTTCCCTGTGCACAACACCTGTTGGAGTATGAATAGAAATTTTTAACCCCACTACCATCCAGCACCTTCAAGGCGCACAACACCTGATGGTGTTAGAATAGTAATTTTTACCCTCACCACCATCCCGCACTTTCAATGTGCACAACACCTGATGGAGTAAGAATAGTAATTTTTACCCACACCACCATCCAGCACTTTCCCTGGGCACAACACCTGTTGGAGTAAGAATAGTAATTTTTAACCTCACCACCATCCCGCACTTTCCCTGTGCACAACACCTGATGGAGTAAGAATAGTAATTTTTACCCCCACCACCATCCCGTACTTTCCCTGTGCACAACACCTGTTGGATTATGAATAGAAATTTTTAACCCCACCACCATCCAGCACTTTCAATGCGCACAACACCTGATGGTGTTAGAATAGTAATTTTTACCCTCACCACCATCCCGCACTTTCAATGTACACAATACCTGTTGGAGTAAGAATAGTAATGTATACCCCCACCACCATCCAGCACTTTCCCTGTGCACAACACCTGATGGAGTAAGAATAGTAATTTTTACCCCCACCACCATCCAGCACTTTCCCTGGGCACAACACCTGTTGGAGTAAGAATAGTAATTTTTAACCTCACCACCATCCCGCACTTTCCCTGTGCACAACACCTGATGGAGTAAGAATAGTAATTTTTACCCCCACCACCATCCAGCACTTTCCCTGGGCACAACACCTGTTGGAGTAAGAATAGTAATTTTTAACCTCACCACCATCCCGCACTTTCCCTGTGCACAACACCTGATGGAGTAAGAATAGTAATTTTTACCCGCACCACCATCCAGCACTTTCCCTGTGCACAACACCTGATGGTGTTAGAATAGTAATTTTTACCCCCACCACCATCCAGCACTTTCCCTGTGCACAACACCTGATGGAATAAGAATAGTAATTTTTACCCGAACCACCATCCAGCACTTTCCCTGTGTACAACACCTTATGGTGTTCGAATAGTAATTTTTACCCCCACCACCATCCCGCACTTTCCCTGTTCACAACAATTGTTGGAGTAGGAATAGTAATTTTTACCCCCACCACCATCCAGCACTTTCCCTGGGCAGAACACCTGTTGGAGTAAGAATAGTAATGTTTACCCTCACCACCATCCTGCACTTTCCCTGTGCACAACACCTGTCGGAGTATGCATAGAAATTTTTAGCACCTCCACCATCCAGCATTTTCCCTGGGCACAACACCTGTTGGAGTAAAAATAGTAATTTTTACCCCCACCACCATCCAGCACTTTCCCTGGGCAGAACACCTGTTGGAGTAAGAATAGTAATGTTTACCCCCACCACCATCCAGCACTTTCCCTGTGCCCAACACCTGATGGTGTTAGAATAGTAATTTTTACCCCCACCACCATCCTGCACTTTCAATGCGCACAACACCTGATGGTGTTAGAATAGTAATTTTACCCCCTCCTCCATCCAGCACTTTCCCTGTGCACAACACCTGTCGGAGTATGAATAGAAATGTTTACCCCCTCCTCCATCCAGCACTTTCCCTGTGCACAACACCTGTCGGAGTATGAATAGAAATGTTTAGCACCTCCGCCATCCAGCACTTTTCCTGGGGACAACACCTGTTGGAGTAAGAATAGTAATTTTTACCCACACCACCATCCAGCACTTTCCTGGGCTCAACACATTGGAGTAAGAATAGTACTGTTTTAACCTCACCACCATCCTGCACTTTCCCTGTGCACAACACCTGATGGAGTTAGAATAGTAATTTTTACCCCCACCACCATCACGTACTTTCCCTGTGCACAACACCTGTTGGAGTATGAATAGAAATTTTTAAACAAACCACCATCCAGCACTTTCAATGCGCACAACACCTGATGGTGTTAGAATAGTAATTTTTACCCTCACCACCATCCCGCACTTTCAATGTACACAATACCTGATTGAGTAAGAATAGTAATTTATACCCCCACCACCATTCAGCACTTTCCCTGTGCACAACACCTGTGGGAGTAAGAATAGTATATTTTCCCCCACCACCATCCCGCACTTTCCCTGTGCACAACACCTGTTGGAGTATGAATAGAAATTTTTAACCCCACCACCATCCAGCACTTTCAATGCGCACAACACCTGATGGTGTTAGAATAGTAATTTTTACCCTCACCACCATCCCGCACTTTCAATGTGCACAACACCTGAAGGAGTAAGAATAGTAATTTTTACCAACGCCACCATCCAGCACTTTCCCTGGGCACAACACCTGATGGTGTTTGATTAGTAATTTTACCCCTCCTCCATCCAGCACTTTCCCTGTGCAAAACACCTGTTGGAGTATGAATAGACATTTTTAGCACCTCCAACATCCAGCACTTTCCCTGGGCACAACACCTGATGGAGTAAGAATAGTAATTTTTACCCACACCACCATCCAGCACTTTCCCTGGGCACAACACCTGTTGGAGTAAGAATAGTAATTTTTAACCTCACCACCATCCCGCACTTTCTCTGTGCACAACACCTGATGGAGTAAGAATAGTAATTTTTACCCCCACCACCATCCCGTACTTTCCTGTGCACAACACCTGTTGGATTATGAATAGAAATTTTTAACCCCACCACCATCCAGCACTTTCAATGCGCACAACACCTGATGGTGTTAGAATAGTAATTTTTACCCTCACCACCATCCCGCACTTTCAATGTACACAATACCTGTTGGAGTAAGAATAGTAATGTATACCCCCACCACCATCCAGCACTTTCCCTGTGCACAACACCTGATGGAGTAAGAATAGTAATTTTTACCCCCACCACCATCCAGCACTTTCCCTGGGCACAACACCTGTTGGAGTAAGAATAGTAATTTTTAACCTCACCACCATCCCGCACTTTCCCTGTGCACAACACCTGATGGAGTAAGAATAGTAATTTTTACCCCCACCACCATCCAGCACTTTCCCTGGGCACAACACCTGTTGGAGTAAGAATAGTAATTTTTAACCTCACCACCATCCCGCACTTTCCCTGTGCACAACACCTGATGGAGTAAGAATAGTAATTTTTACCCGCACCACCATCCAGCACTTTCCCTGTGCACAACACCTGATGGTGTTAGAATAGTAATTTTTACCCCCACCACCATCCAGCACTTTCCCTGTGCACAACACCTGATGGAATAAGAATAGTAATTTTTACCCGAACCACCATCCAGCACTTTCCCTGTGTACAACACCTTATGGTGTTCGAATAGTAATTTTTACCCCCACCACCATCCCGCACTTTCCCTGTTCACAACAATTGTTGGAGTATGAATAGTAATTTTTACCCCCACCACCATCCAGCACTTTCCCTGGGCAGAACACCTGTTGGAGTAAGAATAGTAATGTTTACCCTCACCACCATCCTGCACTTTCCCTGTGCACAACACCTGAAGGAGTAAGAATAGTAATTTTTACCCCCACCACCATCCAGCACTTCCCTGTGCACAACACCTCATGGTGTTAGAATAGTAATTTTTACCCCAACCACCATCCTGCACTTTCAATGCACACAACACCTGATGGTGTTAGAATAGTAATTTTTACCCTCACCACCATCCAGCACGTTCCCTGTGCACAACACCTGATGGTGTTTGATTAGTAATTCTTACCCCCTCCTCCATCCAGCACTTTCCCGGTGCACAACACCTGTCGGAGTATGAATAGAATTTTTTGCAACTCCACAATCCAGCACTTTCCCTGGGCACAACACCTGTTGGAGTAAGAATAGTAATTTTTACCCCCACCACCATCCAGCACTTTCCCTGGGCACAACACCTGTTGGAGTAAGAATAGTAATTGTTAACCTCACCACCATCCCGCACTTTCCCTGTGCACAACACCTGATGGAGTAAGAATAGTAATTTTTACCCCCACCACCATCCAGCCCTTTCCCTGTGCACAACACCTTATGGTGTTCGAATAGTAATTTTTACCCCCACCACCATCCCGCACTTTCCCTGTTCACAACACTTGTTGGAGTATGAATAGTAATTTTTACCCCACCACCATCCAGCACTTTCCCTATGCACAATACCTGTTGGAGTGTGAATAGTAATTTTACCCCCACCACCATCCAGCACTTTCCCTGGGCACAACACCTGTTGGAGTAAGAATAGTAATTTTTAACCTCACCACCATCCTGCACTTTCCCTGTGCACAACACCTGATGGAGTAAGAATAGTCATTTTTACCCCCACCACCATCCAGCACTTTCCCTGTACACAACACCTGATGGTGTTAGAATAGTAATTTTACCCCACCACCATCCTGCACTTTCCCTGTGCACAACACCCGTTGGAGTATGAATAGTAATTTTTACCCCCACCACCATCCAGCACTTTCCCTGTGCACAAGACCTGATGGTGTTAGAATAGTAATTTTTACCCCCACCACCATCCCGCACTTTCCCTGTGTGCAACACCTGATGGAGTAAGAATAGACATTTTTAGCACCTCCACCATCCAGCACTTTCCCTGTGCACAACACCTGTGGGAGTTAGAATACTAATTTTTAACCCCACCACCACCCAGCACTTTCAATGCGCACAACACCTGATGGTGTTAGAATAGTAATTTTTACCCTCACCACCATCCCGCACTTTCAATGTGCACAACACCTGAAGGAGTAAGAATAGTAATTTTTACCAACGCCACCATCCAGCACTTTCCCTGGGCACAACACCTGATGGTGTTTGATTAGTAATTTTTACCCCCTCCTCCATCCAGCACTTTCCCTGTGCAAAACACCTGTCGGAGTATGAATAGACATTTTTAGCACCTCCAACATCCAGCACTTTCCCTGGGCACAACACCTGTTGGAGTAAGAATAGTAATTTTTACACCCACCACCATCCAGCACTTTCCCTGGGCAGAACACCTGTTGGAGTAAGAATAGTAATTTTTAACCTCACCACCTTCCTGCACTTTCCCTGTGCACAACACCTGAAGGAGTAAGAATAGTACTTTTTACCCCCACCACCATCCAGCACTTCCCTGTGCACAACACCTCATGGTGTTAGAATAGTAATTTTTACCCCAACCACCATCCTGCACTTTCAATGCACACAACACCTGATGGTGTTAGAATAGTAATTTTTACCCTCACCACCATCCAGCACGTTCCCTGTGCACAACACCTGATGGTGTTTGATTAGTAATTCTTACCCCCTCCTCCATCCAGCACTTTCCCGGTGCACAACACCTGTCGGAGTATGAATAGAAATTTTTGCAACTCCACCATCCAGCACTTTCCCTGGGCACAACACCTGTTGGAGTAAGAATAGTAATTTTTACCCCCACCACCATCCAGCACTTTCCCTGGGCACAACACCTGTTGGAGTAAGAATAGTAATTGTTAACCTCACCACCATCCCGCACTTTCCCTGTGCACAACACCTGATGGAGTAAGAATAGTAATTTTTACCCCCACCACCATCCAGCCCTTTCCTGTGCACAACACCTTATGGTGTTCGAATAGTAATTTTTACCCCCACCACCATCCCGCACTTTCCCTGTTCACAACACTTGTTGGAGTATGAATAGTAATTTTTACCCCACCACCATCCAGCACTTTCCCTATGCACAATACCTGTTGGAGTGTGAATAGTAATTTTTACCCCCACCACCATCCAGCACTTTCCCTGGGCACAACACCTGTTGGAGTAAGAATAGTAATTTTTAACCTCACCACCATCCTGCACTTTCCCTGTGCACAACACCTGATGGAGTAAGAATAGTCATTTTTACCCCCACCACCATCCAGCACTTTCCCTGTACACAACACCTGATGGTGTTAGAATAGTAATTTTTACCCCACCACCATCCTGCACTTTCCCTGTGCACAACACCCGTTGGAGTATGAATAGTAATTTTTACCCCCCACCACCATCCAGCACTTTCCCTGTGCACAAGACCTGATGGTGTTAGAATAGTAATTTTTACCCCCACCACCATCCCGCACTTTCCCTGTGCGCAACACCTGATGGAGTAAGAATAGCAATTTTTACCCTCACCACCATCCAGCACTTTCCCTGTGCACAACACCTGTTGGAGTATGAATAGACATTTTTAGCACCTCCACCATCCAGCACTTTCCCTGTGCACAACACCTGTGGGAGTTAGAATACTAATTTTTAACCCCACCACCACCCAGCACTTTCAATGCGCACAACACCTGATGGGGTTAGAATAGTAATTTTTACCCTCACCACCATCCCGCACTTTCAATGTACACAATACCTGATGGAGTAAGAATAGTAATTCATACCCCCACCACCATCCAGCACTTTCCCTGTGCAGAACACCTGTGGGAGTAAGAATAGTAATTTTTACCCCCACCACCATCCCGCACTTTCCCTGTGCACATCACCTGTTGGCGTATGAATAGAAATGTTTAAACCCACCACCATCCAGCACTTTCAATGCGCACAACACCTGATGGTGTTAGAATAGTAATTTTTAACCTCACCACCATCCCGCACTTTCCCTGTGCACAACACCTGATGGAGTAAGAATAGTAATTTTTACCCCCACCACCATCCAGCACTTTCCCTGTGCACAACACCTGATGGTGTTAGAATAGTAATTTTTACCCCACCACCATCCATCACTTTCCCTGTGCACAACTCCTGACGGTGTTTGATTAGTAATTTGTACCCCCTCCTCCATCCAGCACTTTCCCTGGGCACATCACCTGTTGGAGTAAAAATAGTAATTTTTACCCCCACCACCATCCAGCACTTTCCCTGGGCAGAACACCTGTTGGAGTAAGAATAGTAATTTTTACCCCCACCACCATCCAGCACTTTCCCTGTGCACAACACCTGATGGTTTTAGAATAGGAATTTTTACCCTCACCACCATCCCGCACTTTCAATGTGCACAACACCTGATGGAGTAAGAATAGTAATTTTTAACCTCACCACCATCCTGCACTTTCCCTGTGCACAACACCTGATGGAGTAAGAATAGTAATTTTTACTCCCACCACCATCCAGCCCTTTCCCTGGGCACACCACCTGTTGGAGTAAGAATAGTAATTTTTAACCTCACCACCATCCCGCACTTTCCCTGTGCACAACACCTGATGGAGTAAGAATAGTAATTTTTACCCGCACCACCATCCAGCACTTTCCCTGTGCACAACACCTGATGGTGTTAGAACAGTAATTTTTAAACCCACCACCATCCAGCACTTTCCCTGTGCACAACACCTGATGGTGTTTGATTAGTAATTTGTACCCCCTCCTCCATCCAGCACTTTCCCTGTGCACAACACCTGTCGGAGTATGAATAACATTTTTTAGTACCTCCACCATCCAGCACTTTCCCTGGGCAGAACACCTGTTGGAGTAGGAATAGTAATTTTTAACCTCACCACCATCCTGCACTTTCCCTGTGCACAACACCTAAAGGAGTAAGAATAGTAATTTTTACCCCCACCACCATCCAGCACTTTCCCTGTGCACAACACCTGATGGTGTTAGAATAGTAATTTTTACCCCACCACCATCCTGCACTTTCAATGCACACAACACCTGATGGTGTTAGAATAGTAATTTTTACCCTCACCAACATCCAGCACTTTCCCTGTGCACAACACCTGATGGTGTTTGATTAGTAATTGTTACCCCCTCCTCCATCCAGCACTTTCCCTGTGCAAAACACCTGTTGGAGTAAGAACAGTAATTTTTACCCCCACCACCATCCAGCACTTTCCCTGGGCACAACACCTGTTGGATTAAGAATAGTAACTTTTAACCTCACCACCATCCTGCACTTTCCCTGTGCACAACACCTGATGGAGTAAGATTAGTAATTTTTACCCCCACCACCATCCCTTACTTTCCCTGTGCACAACACCTGTTGGAGTATGAATAGAAATTTTTAATCCCACCACCTTCCAGCACTTTCAATGCGCACAACACCTGATGGTGTTAGAATAGTAATTTTTACCCTCACCACCATCCCGCACTTTCAATGTACACAATACCTGATGGAGTAAGAAGAGTAATTTATACCCCCACCACCATCCAGCACTTTCCCTGTGCACAACACCTGTGGGAGTAAGAATAGTAATTTTTACCCTCACCACCATCCCGCACTTTCAATGTGCACAACACCTGATGGAGTAAGAATAGTAATTTTTAACCTCACCACCATCCTGCACTTTCCCTGTGCACAACACCTGATGGAGTAAGAATAGTAATTTTTACCCCCACCACCATCCAGCACTTTCCCTGGGCACAACACCTGTTGGAGTAAGAATAGTAATTTTTAACCTCACCACCATCCCGCACTTTCCCTGTGCACAACACCTGATGGAGTAAGAATAGTAATTTTTACCCGCACCACCATCCAGCACTTTCCCTGTGCACAACACGTGATGGTGTTAGAATAGTCATTTTTACCCCCACCACCATCCAGCACTTTCCCTGCGCACAACACCTGACGGTGTTTGATTAGTAATTTGTACCCCCTCCTCCATCCAGCACTTTCCCTGTGCAAAACACCTGTCGGAGTATGAATAGAAATTTTTTGCACCTCCACCATCCAGCACTTTCCCTGGGCAGAACACCTGTTGGAGTAGGAATAGTAATTT
This sequence comes from Calotriton arnoldi, assembly GCA_963921515.1. NCBI lineage: Eukaryota > Metazoa > Chordata > Amphibia > Caudata > Salamandridae > Calotriton > Calotriton arnoldi. The sequence goes on along the minus strand of CAWUFW010004116.1, from coordinate 194,576 downwards.
TTAACCTCACCACCATCCTGCACTTTCCCTGTGCACAACACCTGATGGTGTTAGAATAGTAATTTTTACCCCCACCACCATCCTGCACTTTCAATGCACACAACACCTGATGGTGTTAGAATAGTAATTTTACCCTCACCAACATCCAGCACTTTCCCTGTGCACAACACCTGATGGTGTTTGATTAGTAATTTTTACCCCCTCCTCCATCCAGCACTTTCCCTGTGCACAACACCTGTTGGAGTAAGAATAGTAATTTTTACCCCCACCACCATCCAGCACTTTCCCTGGGCACAACACCTGTTGGATTAAGAATAGTAATTTTTAACCTCACCACCATCCTGCACTTTCCCTGTGCACAACACCTGATGGAGTAAGAATAGTAATTTTTACCCCCACCACCATCCCGTACTTTCCCTGTGCACAACACCTGTTGGAGTATGAATAGAAATGTTTAACCCCACCACCTTCCAGCACTTTCAATGCGCACAACACCTGATGGTGTTAGAATAGTAATTTTACCCTCACCACCATCCCGCACTTTCAATGTACACAATACCTGATGGAGTAAGAATAGTAATTTATACCCCCACCACCATCCTGCACTTTCCCTGTGCACAACACCTGTGGGAGTAAGAATAGTAATTTTTACCCCCACCACCATCCCACACTTTCCCTGTGCACAACACCTGTTGGAGTATGAATAGAAATTTTTAACCCCACTACCATCCAGCACCTTCAAGGCGCACAACACCTGATCGTGTTAGAATAGTAATTTTTACCCTCACCACCATCCCGCACTTTCAATGTGCACAACACCTGATGGAGTAAGAATAGTAATTTTTACCCACACCACCATCCAGCACTTTCCCTGGGCACAACACCTGTTGGAGTAAGAATAGTAATTTTTAACCTCACCACCATCCCTCACTTTCCCTGTGCACAACACCTGATGGAATAAGAATAGTAATTTTTACCCGAACCACCATCCAGCACTTTCCCTGTGTACAACACCTTATGGTGTTCGAATAGTAATTTTTACCCCCACCACCATCCTGCACTTTCCCTGTGCACAACACCTGTTGGAGTATGAATAGTAATTTTTACCCCCACCACCATCCAGCACTTTCCCTGTGCACAACACCTGATGGAATAAGAATAGTAATTTTTACCCGAACCACCATCCAGCACTTTCCCTGTGTACAACACCTTATGGTGTTCGAATAGTAATTTTTACCCCCACCACCATCCTGCACTTTCCCTGTGCACAACACCTGTTGGAGTATGAATAGTAATTTTTACCCCCACCACCATCCAGCACTTTCCCTGTGCACAACAATTGTTGGAGTATGAATAGTAATTTTTACCCCCCACCATCCAGCACTTTCCCTGTGCACAACACCTGTTGGAGTATGAATAGTAATTTTTACCCCCACCACCATCCAGCACTTTCCCTGTGCACAACACCTGATGGTGTTTGATTAGTAATTTTTACCCCCATCCTCCATCCAGCACTTTCCCTGTGCACAACACCTGTCGGAGTATGAATAGAAATGTTTAGCACCTCCACCATCCAGCACTTTCCCTGGGCACAACACCTGTTGGAGTAAGAATAGTAATTTTTACCCCCACCACCATCCAGCACCTTCCCTGGGCACAACACCTGTTGGAGTAAGAATAGTAATTTTTAACCTCACCACCTTCCTGCACTTTCCCTGTGCACAACACCTGTCGGAGTATGAATAGAAGTTTTTAGCACCTCCACCATCCAGCACTTTCCCTGGGCACAACACCTGTTGGAGTAAAAATAGTAATTTTTACCCCCACCACCATCCAGCACTTTCCCTGGGCAGAACACCTGTTGGAGTAAGAATAGTAATTTTTACCCCCACCACCATCCAGCACTTTCCCTGGGCAGAACACCTGTTGGAGTAAGAATAGTAATTTTTACCCCCACCACCATCCAGCACTTTCCCTGTGCACAACACCTGATGGTGTTTGATTAGTAATTTTTACCCCCACCACCATCCAGCACCTTCCCTGGGCACAACACCTGTTGGAGTAAGAATAGTAATTTTTAACCTCACCACCTTCCTGCACTTTCCCTGTGCACAACACCTGTCGGAGTATGAATAGAAGTTTTTAGCACCTCCACCATCCAGCACTTTCCCTGGGCACAACACCTGTTGGAGTAAAAATAGTAATTTTTACCCCCACCACCATCCAGCACTTTCCCTGGGCAGAACACCTGTTGGAGTAAGAATAGTAATGTTTACCCCCACCACCATCCAGCACTTTCCCTGTGCCCAACACCCGATGGTGTTAGAATAGTAATTTTTACCCCCACCACCATCCTGCACTTTCAATGCGCACAACACCTGATGGTGTTAGAATAGTAATTTTTACCCCCTCCTCCATCCAGCACTTTCCCTGTGCACAACACCTGTCGGAGTATGAATAGAAATTTTTACCCCCTCCTCCATCCAGCACTTTCCCTGTGCACAACACCTGTCGGAGTATGAATAGAAATTTTTAGCACCTCCACCATCCAGCACTTTCCCTGGGGACAACACCTGTTGGAGTAAGAATAGTAATTTTTACCCACACCACCATCCAGCACTTTCCCTGGGCTCAACACGTTGGAGTAAGAATAGTACTGTTTTAACCTCACCACCATCCTGCACTTTCCCTGTGCACAACACCTGATGGAGTTAGAATAGTAATTTTTACCCCCACCACCATCACGTACTTTCCCTGTGCACAACACCTGTTGGAGTATGAATAGAAATTTTTAAACAAACCACCATCCAGCACTTTCCCTGTGCACAACACCTGTCGGAGTATGAATAAAAATTTTTAGTACCTCCACCATCCAGCACTTTCCCTGGGCACAACACCTGTTGGAGTAAGAATAGTAATTTTTACTCCCACCACCATCCAACACTTTCCCTGTGCACAACACCTGATGGTGTTTGATTAGTAATTTTTACCCACTCCTCCATCCAGCACTTTCCCTGTGCAAAACACCTGTCGGAGTATGAATAGACATTTTTGCACCTCCACCATCCAGCACTTTCCCTGGGCAGAACACCTGTTGGAGTAGGAATAGTAATTTTTAACCTCACCACCATCCTGCACTTTCCCTGTGCACAACACCTGAAGGAGTAAGAATAGTAATTTTTACCCCCGCCACCATCCAGCACTTTCCCTGTGCACAACACCTGATGGTGTTAGAATAGTAATTTTACCCCCACCACCATCCTGCACTTTCAATGCACACAACACCTGATGGTGTTAGAATAGTAATTTTTACCCTCACCAACATCCAGCACTTTCCCTGTGCACAACACCTGATGGTGTTTGATTAGTAATTTTTACCCCCTCCTCCATCCAGCACTTTCCCTGTGCACAACACCTGTTGGAGTAAGAATAGTAATTTTTACCCCCACCACCATCCAGCACTTTCCCTGGGCACAACACCTGTTGGATTAAGAATAGTAATTTTTAACCTCACCACCATCCTGCACTTTCCCTGTGCACAACACCTGATGGAGTAAGAATAGTAATTTTTACCCCCACCACCATCCCGTACTTTCCCTGTGCACAACACCTGTTGGAGTATGAATAGAAATGTTTAACCCCACCACCTTCCAGCACTTTCAATGCGCACAACTCCTGATGGTGTTAGAATAGTAATTTTTTCCCTCACCACCATCCCGCACTTTCAATGTACACAATACCTGATGGAGTAAGAATAGTAATTTATACCCCCACCACCATCCAGCACTTTCCCTGTGCACAACACCTGTGGGAGTAAGAATAGTAATTTTTACCCCCACCACCATCCCACACTTTCCCTGTGCACAACACCTGTTGGAGTATGAATAGAAATTTTTAACCCCACTACCATCCAGCACCTTCAAGGCGCACAACACCTGATCGTGTTAGAATAGTAATTTTTACCCTCACCACCATCCCGCACTTTCAATGTGCACAACACCTGATGGAGTAAGAATAGTAATTTTTACCCACACCACCATCCAGCACTTTCCCTGGGCACAACACCTGTTGGAGTAAGAATAGTAATTTTTAACCTCACCACCATCCCGCACTTTCCCTGTGCACAACACCTGATGGAATAAGAATAGTAATTTTTACCCGAACCACCATCCAGCACTTTCCCTGTGTACAACACCTTATGGTGTTCGAATAGTAATTTTTACCCCCACCACCATCCTGCACTTTCCCTGTTCACAACAATTGTTGGAGTATGAATAGTAATTTTTACCCCCACCACCATCCAGCACTTTCCCTGTGCACAACACCTGCTGGAGTATGAATAGTAATTTTTACCCCACCACCATCCAGCACTTTCCCTGTGCACAACACCTGTCGGAGTATGAATAGAAATGTTTAGCACCTCCACCATCCAGCACTTTCCCTGGGCACAACACCTGTTGGAGTAAGAATAGTAATTTTTACCCCCACCACCATCCAGCACTTTCCCTGGACACAACACCTGTTGGAGTAAGAATAGTAATTTTTAACCTCACCACCTTCCTGCACTTTCCCTGTGCACAACACCTGTCGGAGTATGAATAGAAGTTTTTAGCACCTCCACCATCCAGCACATTCCCTGGGCACAACACCTGTTGGAGTAAAAATAGTAATTTTTACCCCCACCACCATCCAGCACTTTCCCTGGGCAGAACACCTGTTGGAGTAAGAATAGTAATGTTTACCCCCACCACCATCCAGCACTTTCCCTGAGTCCAACACCTGATGGTGTTAGAATAGTAATTTTTACCCCCACCACCATCCTGCACTTTCAATGCGCACAACACCTGATGGTGTTAGAATAGTAATTTTTACCCCCTCCTCCATCCAGCACTTTCCCTGTGCACAACACCTGTCGGAGTATGAATAGAAATTTTTACCCCCTCCTCCATCCAGCACTTTCCCTGTGCACAACACCTGTCGGAGTATGAATTGAAATTTTTAGCACCTCCACCATCCAGCACTTTCCCTGGGGACAACACCTGTTGGAGTAAGAATAGTAATTTTTACCCACACCACCATCCAGCACTTTCCCTGGGCTAAACACGTTGGAGAAAGAATAGTACTGTTTTAACCTCACCACCATCCTGCACTTTCCCTGTGCACAACACCTGATGGAGTTTGAATAGTAATTTTTACCCCCACCACCATCCACGTACTTTCCCTGTGCACAACACCTGTTGGAGTATGAATAGAATTTTTAAACAAACCACCATCCAGCACTTTCCCTGTGCACAACACCTGTCGGAGTATGAATAAAAATTTTAGTACCTCCACCATCCAGCACTTTCCCTGGGCACAACACCTGTTGGAATAAGAATAGTAATTTTTACTCCCACCAACATCCAACACTTTCCCTGTGCACAACACCTGATGGTGTTTGATTAGTAATTTTTACCCACTTCTCCATCCAGCACTTTCCCTGTGCAAAACAACTGTCGGAGTATGAATAGACATTTTTTGCACCTCCACCATCCAGCACTTTCCCTGGGCAGAACACCTGTTGGAGTAGGAATAGTAATTTTTAACCTCACCACCATCCTGCACTTTCCCTGTGCACAACACCTGAAGGAGTAAGAATAGTAATTTTTACCCCCACCACCATCCAGCACTTTCCCTGTGCACAACACCTGATGGTGTTAGAATAGTAATTTTTACCCCACCACCATCCTGCACTTTCAATGCACACAACACCTGATGGTGTTAGAATAGTAATTTTTACCCTCACCAACATCCAGCACTTTCCCTGTGCACAACACCTGATGGTGTTTGATTAGAAATGTTTACCCCCTCCTCCATCCAGCACTTTCCCTGTGCACAACACCTGTTGGAGTAAGAATAGTAATTTTTACCCCCACCACCATCCAGCACTTTCCCTGGGCAAAACACCTGTTGGATTAAGAATAGTAATTTTTAACCTCACCACCATCCTGCACTTTCCCTGTGCACAACACCTGATGGAGTAAGAATAGTAATTTTTACCCCCACCACCATCCCGTACTTTCCCTGTGCACAACACCTGTTGGAGTATGAATAGAAATTTTTAACCCCACCACCTTCCAGCACTTTCAATGCGCACAACACCTGATGGTGTTAGAATAGTAATTTTTACCCTCACCACCATCCCGCACTTTCAATGTACACAATACCTGATGGAGTAAGAATAGTAATTTATACCCCCACCACCATCCAGCACTTTCCCTGTGCACAACACCTGTGGGAGTAAGAATAGTAATTTTTACCCTCACCACCATCCCGCACTTTCAATGTGCACAACACCTGATGGAGTAAGAATAGTAATTTTTAACCTCACCACCATCCTGCACTTTCCCTGTGCACAACACCTGATGGAGTAAGAATAGTAATTTGTACCCCCACCACCATCCAGCACTTTCCCTGGGCACAACACCTTATGGAGTAAGAATAGTAATTTTTAACCTCACCACCATCCCGCACTTTCCCTGTGCACAACACCTGATGGAGTAAGAATAGTAATTTTTACCCGCACCACCATCCAGCACTTTCCCTGTGCACAACACCTGATGGTGTTAGAATAGTAATTTTTACCCCCACCACCATCCAGCACTTTCCCTGTGCACAACACCTGACGGTGTTTGATTAGTAATTTGTACCCCCTCCTCCATCCAGCACTTTCCCTGTGCACAACACCTGTCGGAGTATGAATAAAATTTTTTAGTACCTCCACCACCCAGCACTATCCCTGGGCACAACACCTGTTGGAGTAAGAATAGTAATTTTTACTCCCACCACCATCCAACACTTTCCCTGTGCACAACACCTGATGGTGTTTGATTAGTAATTTTTACCCACTCCTCCATCCAGCACTTTCCCTGTGCAAAACACCTGTCGGTGTATGAATAGACATTTTTTGCACCTCCACCATCCAGCACTTTCCCTGGTCAGAACACCTGTTGGAGTAGGAATAGTAATTTTTAACCTCACCACCATCCTGCACTTTCCCTGTGCACAACACCTGAAGGAGTAAGAATAGTAATTTTTACCCCCACCACCATCCAGCACTTTCCCTGTGCACAACACCTGATGGTGTTAGAATAGTAATTTTTACCCCCACCACCATCCTGCACTTTCAATGCACACAACACCTGATGGTGTTAGAATAGTAATTTTTACCCTCACCAACATCCAGCACTTTCCCTGTGCACAACACCTGATGGTGTTTGATTAGTAATTTTTACCCCCTCCTCCATCCAGCACTTTCCCTGTGCACAACACCTGTTGGAGTAAGAATAGTAATTTTTACCCCCACCACCATCCAGCACTTTCCCTGGGCACAACACCTGTTGGATTAAGAATAGTAATTTTTAACCTCACCACCATCCTGCACTTTCCCTGTGCACAACACCTGATGGAGTAAGAATAGTAATTTTTACCCCCACCACCATCCCGTACTTTCCCTGTGCACAACACCTGTTGGAGTATGAATAGAAATGTTTAACCCCACCACCTTGCAGCACTTTCAATGCGCACAACACCTGATGGTGTTAGAATAGTAATTTTACCCTCACCACCATCCCGCACTTTCAATGTACACAATACCTGATGGAGTAAGAATAGTAATTTATACCCCCACCACCATCCAGCACTTTCCCTGTGCACAACACCTGTGGGAGTAAGAATAGTAATTTTTACCCCCACCACCATCCCACACTTTCCCTGTGCACAACACCTGTTGGAGTATGAATAGAAATTTTTAACCCCACTACCATCCAGCACCTTCAAGGCGCACAACACCTGATCGTGTTAGAATAGTAATTTTTACCCTCACCACCATCCCGCACTTTCAATGTGCACAACACCTGATGGAGTAAGAATAGTAATTTTTACCCACACCACCATCCAGCACTTTCCCTGGGCACAACACCTGTTGGAGTAAGAATAGTAATTTTTAACCTCACCACCATCCCGCACTTTCCCTGTGCACAACACCTGATGGAATAAGAATAGTAATTTTTACCCGAACCACCATCCAGCACTTTCCATGTGTACAACACCTTATGGTGTTCGAATAGTAATTTTTACCCCACCACCATCCCGCACTTTCCCTGTTCACAACAATTGTTGGAGTATGAATAGTAATTTTTACCCCCACCACCATCCAGCACTTTCCCTGTGCACAACACCTGTTGGAGTATGAATAGTAATTTTTACCCCCACCACCATCCAGCACTTTCCCTGTGCACAACACCTGTGGTGTTTGATTAGTAATTTTTACCTCCTCCTCCATCCAGCACTTTCCCTGTGCACAACACCTGTCGGAGTATGAATAGAAATGTTTAGCACCTCCACCATCCAGCACTTTCCCTGGGCACAACACCTGTTGGAGTAGGAATAGTAATTTTTAACCTCACCACCATCCTGCACTTTCCCTGTGCACAACACCTGAAGGAGTAAGAATAGTAATTTTTACCCCCACCACCATCCAGCACTTTCCCTGTGCACAACACCTGATGGTGTTAGAATAGTGATTTTTACCCCCACCACCATCCTGCACTTTCAATGCACACAACACCTGATGGTGTTAGAATAGTAATTTTTACCCTCACCAACATCCAGCACTTTCCCTGTGCACAACACCTGATGGTGTTTGATTAGTAATTTTTACCCCCTCCTCCATCCAGCACTTTCCCTGTGCACAACACCTGTTGGAGTAAGAATAGTAATTTTTACCCCCACCACCATCCAGCACTTTCCCTGGGCACAACACCTGTTGGATTAAGAATAGTAATTTTTAACCTCACCACCATCCTGCACTTTCCCTGTGCACAACACCTGATGGAGTAAGAATAGTAATTTTTACCCCCACCACCATCCCGTACTTTCCCTGTGCACAACACCTGTTGGAGTATGAATAGAAATGTTTAACCCCACCACCTTGCAGCACTTTCAATGCGCACAACACCTGATGGTGTTAGAATAGTAATTTTTACCCTCACCACCATCCCGCACTTTCAATGTACACAATACCTGATGGAGTAAGAATAGTAATTTATACCCCCACCACCATCCAGCACTTTCCCTGTGCACAACACCTGTGGGAGTAAGAATAGTAATTTTTACCCCACCACCATCCCACACTTTCCCTGTGCACAACACCTGTTGGAGTATGAATAGAAATTTTTAACCCCACTACCATCCAGCACCTTCAAGGCGCACAACACCTGATCGTGTTAGAATAGTAATTTTTACCCTCACCACCATCCCGCACTTTCAATGTGCACAACACCTGATGGAGTAAGAATAGTAATTTTTACCCACACCACCATCCAGCACTTTCCCTGGGCACAACACCTGTTGGAGTAAGAATAGTAATTTTTAACCTCACCACCATCCCGCACTTTCCCTGTGCACAACACCTGATGGAATAAGAATAGTAATTTTTACCCGAACCACCATCCAGCACTTTCCCTGTGTACAACACCTTATGGTGTTCGAATAGTAATTTTTACCCCCACCACCATCCCGCACTTTCCCTGTTCACAACAATTTCTGGAGTATGAATAGTAATTTTTACCCCCACCACCATCCAGCACTTTCCCTGTGCACAACACCTGTTGGAGTATGAATAGTAATTTTTACCCCCACCACCATCCAGCACTTTCCCTGTGCACAACACCTGTGGTGTTTGATTAGTAATTTTTACCTCCTCCTCCATCCAGCACTTTCCCTGTGCACAACACCTGTCGGAGTATGAATAGAAATGTTTAGCACCTCCACCATCCAGCACTTTACCTGGGCACAACACCTGTTGGAGTAAGAATAGTAATTTTTACCCCCACCACCATTCAGCACTTTCCCTGGGCACAACACCTGATGGAGTAAGAATAGTAATTTTTAACCTCACCACCATCCTGCCCTTTCCCTGTGCACAACACCTGTCGGAGTATGAATAGAAATTTTTAGCACCTCCACCATCCAGCACTTTCCCTGGGCACAACACTTGTTGGAGTAAAAATAGTAATTTTTACCCCCACCACCATCCAGCACTTTCCCTGGGCAGAACACCTGTTGGAGTAAGAATAGTTATGTTTACCCCCACCACCATCCAGCACTTTCCCTGTGCCCAACACCTGATGGTGTTAGAATAGGAATTTTTACCCCCACCACCATCCTGCACTTTCAATGCGCACAACACCTGATGGTGTTAGAATAGTAATTTTTACCCCCTCCTCCATCCAGCACTTTCCCTGTGCACAACACCTGTCGGAGTATGAATAGAAATTTTTACCCCCTCCTCCATCCAGCACTTTCCCTGTGCACAACACCTGTCGGAGTATGAATAGAAATTTTTAGCACCTCCACCATCCAGCACTTTCCCTGGGGACAACACCTGTTGGAGTAAGAATAGTAATTTTTACCCACACCACCATCCAGCACTTTCCCTGGGCTCAACACGTTGGAGTAAGAATAGTACTGTTTTAACCTCACCACCATCCTGCACTTTACCTGTGCACAACACCTGATGGAGTTAGAATAGTAATTTTTACCCCACCACCATCACGTACTTTCCCTGTGCACAACACCTGTTGGAGTATGAATAGAAATTTTTAAACAAACCACCATCCAGCACTTTCAATGCGCACAACACCTGATGGTGTTAGAATAGTAATTTTTACCCTCACCACCATCCCGCACTTTCAATGTACACAATACCTGATGGAGTAAGAATAGTAATTTACACCCCCACCACCATCCAGCATGTTCCCTGTGCACAACACCTGTGGGAGTAAGAATAGTATATTTTCCCCCACCACCATCCCGCACTTTCCCTGTGCACAACACCTGTTGGAGTATGAATAGAAATTTTTAACCCCACCACCATCCAGCACATTCAATGCGCACAACACCTGAAGGAGTAAGAATAGTAATTTTTACCCTCACCACCATCCCGCACTTTCAATGTGCACAACACCTGAAGGAGTAAGAATAGTAATTTTTACCAACGCCACCATCCAGCACTTTCCCTGGGCACAACACCTGATGGTGTTTGATTAGTAATTTTACCCCCTCCTCCATCCAGCACTTTCCCTGTGCAAAACACCTGTCGGAGTATGAATAGACATTTTTAGCACCTCCACCATCCAGCACTTTCCCTGGGCACAACACCTGTTGGAGTAAGAATAGTAATTTTTACCCCCACCACCATCCAGCACTTTCCCTGGGCAGAACACCTGTTGGAGTAAGAATAGTAATTTTTAACCTCACCACCATCCTGCACTTTCCCTGTGCACAACACCTGAAGGAGTAAGAATAGTAATTTTTACCCCCACCACCATCCAGCACTTCCCCTGTGCACAACACCTCATGGTGTTAGAATAGTAATTTTTACCCCAACCACCATCCTGCACTTTCAATGCACACAACACCTGATGGTGTTAGAATAGTAATTTTTACCCTCACCACCATCCAGCACTTTCCCTGTGCACAACACCTGATGGTGTTTGATTAGTAATTCTTACCCCCTCCTCCATCCAGCACTTTCCCTGGGCAGAACACCTGTTGGAGTAGGAATAGTAATTTTTAACCTCACCACCATCCAGCACTTTCCTGGGGACAACACCTGTTGGAGTAAGAATAGTAATTTTTACCCACACCACCATCCAGCACTTTCCCTGGGCTCAACACGTTGGAGTAAGAATAGTACTGTTTTAACCTCACCACCATACTGCACTTTCCCTGTGCACAACACCTGATGGAGTTAGAATAGTAATTTTTACCCCCACCACCATCACGTACTTTCCCTGTGCACAACACCTGTTGGAGTATGAATAGAAATTTTTAAACAAACCACCATCCAGCACTTTCCCTGTGCACAACACCTGTCGGAGTATGAATAAAACATTTTAGTACCTCCACCATCCAGCACTTTCCCTGGGCACAACACCTGTTGGAGTAAGAATAGTAATTTTTACTCCCACCACCATCCAACACTTTCCCTGTGCACAACACCTGATGGTGTTTGATTAGTAATTTTTACCCACTCCTCCATCCAGCACTTTCCCTGTGCAAAACACCTGTCGGAGTATGAATAGACATTTTTTGCACCTCCACCATCCAGCACTTTCCCTGGGCAGAACACCTGTTGGAGTAGGAATAGTAATTTTTAACCTCACCACCATCCTGCACTTTCCCTGTGCACAACACCTGAAGGAGTAAGAATAGTAATTTTTACCCCCACCACCATCCAGCACTTTCCCTGTGCACAACACCTGATGGTGTTAGAATAGTAATTTTTACCCCACCACCATCCTGCACTTTCAATGCACACAACACCTGATGGTGTTAGAATAGTAATTTTTACCCTCACCAACATCCAGCACTTTCCCTGTGCACAACACCTGATGGTGTTTGATTAGTAATTTTTACCCCCTCCTCCATCCAGCACTTTCCCTGTGCACAACACCTGTTGGAGTAAGAATAGTAATTTTTACCCCCACCACCATCCAGCACTTTCCCTGGGCACAACACCTGTTGGATTAAGAATAGTAATTTTTAACCTCACCACCATCCTGCACTTTCCCTGTGCACAACACCTGATGGAGTAAGAATAGTAATTTTTACCCCCACCACCACCCTGTACTTTCCCTGTGCACAACACCTGTTGGAGTATGAATAGAAATTTTTAACCCCACCACCTTCCAGCACTTTCAATGCGCACAACACCTGATGGTGTTAGAATAGTAATTTTTACCCTCACCACCATCCCGCACTTTCAATGTACACAATACCTGATGGAGTAAGAATAGTAATTTATACCCCCACCACCATCCAGCACTTTCCCTGTGCACAACACCTGTGGGAGTAAGAATAGTAATTTTTACCCTCACCACCATCCCGCACTTTCAATGTGCACAACACCTGATGGAGTAAGAATAGTAATTTTTAACCTCACCACCATCCTGCACTTTCCCTGTGCACAACACCTGATGGAGTAAGAATAGTAATTTTTACCCCCACCACCATCCATCACTTTCCCTGGGCACAACACCTGTTGGAGTAAGAATAGTAATTTTTAACCTCACCACCATCCCGCACTTTCCCTGTGCACAACACCTGATGGAGTAAGAATAGTAATTTTTACCCGCACCACCATCCAGCACTTTCCCTGTGCACAACACCTGATGGTGTTAGAATAGTAATTTTTACCCCCACCACCATCCAGCACTTTCCCTGTGCACAACACCTGACGGTGTTTGATTAGTAATTTGTACCCCTCCTCCATCCAGCACTTTCCCTGTGCACAACACCTGTCGGAGTATGAATAAAATTTTTAGTACCTCCACCACCCAGCACTATCCCTGGGCACAACACCTGTTGGAGTAAGAATAGTAATTTTTACTCCCACCACCATCCAACACTTTCCCTGTGCACAACACCTGATGGTGTTTGATTAGTAATTTTTACCCACTCCTCCATCCAGCACTTTCCCTGTGCAAAACACCTGTCGGAGTATGAATAGAAATTTTTGCACCTCCACCATCCAGCACTTTCCCTGGGCAGAACACCTGTTGGAGTAGGAATAGTAAATTTTAACCTCACCACCATCCTGCACTTTCCCTGTGCACAACACCTGAAGGAGTAAGAATAGTAATTTTTACCCCCACCACCATCCAGCACTTTCCCTGTGCACAACACCTGATGGTGTTAGAATAGTAATTTTTACCCCCACCACCATCCTGCACTTTCAATGCACACAACACCTGATGGTGTTAGAATAGTAATTTTTACCCTCACCAACATCCAGCACTTTCCCTGTGCACAACACCTGATGGTGTTTGATTAGTAATTTTTACCCCCTCCTCCATCCAGCACTTTCCCTGTGCACAACACCTGTTGGAGTAAGAATAGTAATTTTTACCCCCACCACCATCCAGCACTTTCCCTGGGCACAACACCTGTTGGATTAAGAATAGTAATTTTTAACCTCACCACCATCCTGCACTTTCCCTGTGCACAACACCTGATGGAGTAAGAATAGTAATTTTTACCCCCACCACCATCCCGTACTTTCCCTGTGCACAACACCTGTTGGAGTATGAATAGAAATGTTTAACCCCACCACCTTCCAGCACTTTCAATGCGCACAACACCTGATGGTGTTAGAATAGTAATTTTTACCCTCACCACCATCCCGCACTTTCAATGTACACAATACCTGATGGAGTAAGAATAGTAATTTATACCCCCACCACCATCCAGCACTTTCCCTGTGCACAACACCTGTGGGAGTAAGAATAGTAATTTTTACCCCCACCACCATCCCACACTTTCCCTGTGCACAACACCTGTTGGAGTATGAATAGAAATTGTTAACCCCACTACCATCCAGCACCTTCAAGGCGCACAACACCTGATCGTGTTAGAATAGTAATTTTTACCCTCACCACCATCCCGCACTTTCAATGTGCACAACACCTGATGGAGTAAGAATAGTAATTTTTACCCACACCACCATCCAGCACTTTCCCTGGGCACAACACCTGTTGGAGTAAGAATAGTAATTTTTAACCTCACCACCATCCCGCACTTTCCCTGTGCACAACACCTGATGGAATAAGAATAGTAATTTTTACCCGAACCACCATCCAGTACTTTCCCTGTGTACAACACCTTATGGTGTTCGAATAGTAATTTTTACCCCCACCACCATCCCGCACTTTCCCTGTTCACAACAATTGTTGGAGTATGAATAGTAATTTTTACCCCCACCACCATCCAGCACTTTCCCTGTGCACAACACCTGTTGGAGTATGAATAGTAATTTTTACCCCCACCACCATCCAGCACTTTCCCTGTGCACAACACCTGATGGTGTTTGATTAGTAATTTTTACCTCCTCCTCCATCCAGCACTTTTTCTGTGCACAACACCTGTCGGAGTATGAATAGAAATGTTTAGCACCTCCACCATCCAGCACTTTCCCTGGGCACAACACCTGTTGGAGTAAGAATAGTAATTTTTACCCCCACCCCCATCCAGCACTTTCCCTGGGCACAACACCTGATGGAGTAAGAATAGTAATTTTTAACCTCACCACCATCCTGCACTTTCCCTGTGCACAACACCTGTCGGAGTATGAATAGAAATTTTTAGCACCTCCACCATCCAGCACTTTCCCTGGGCACAACACTTGTTGGAGTAAAAATAGTAATTTTTACCCCCACCACCATCCAGCACTTTCCCTGTGCACAACACCTGACGGTGTTTGATTAGTAATTTGTACCCCCTCCTCCATCCAGCACTTTCCCTGTGCACAACACCTGTCGGAGTATGAATAAAATTTTTAGTACCTCCACCACCCAGCACTATCCCTGGGCACAACACCTGTTGGAGTAAGAATAGTAATTTTTACTCCCACCACCATCCAACACTTTCCCTGTGCACAACACCTGATGGTGTTTGATTAGTAATTTTTACCCACTCCTCCATCCAGCACTTTCCCTGTGCAAAACACCTGTCGGAGTATGAATAGAAATGTTTTGCACCTCCACCATCCAGCACTTTCCCTGGGCAGAACACCTGTTGGAGTAGGAATAGTAATTTTTAACCTCACCACCATCCTGCACTTTCCCTGTGCACAACACCTGAAGGAGTAAGAATAGTAATTTTTACCCCCACCACCATCCAGCACTTTCCCTGTGCACAACACCTGATGGTGTTAGAATAGTAATTTTTACCCCCACCACCATCCTGCACTTTCAATGCACACAACACCTGATGGTGTTAGAATAGTAATTTTTACCCTCACCAACATCCAGCACTTTCCCTGTGCACAACACCTGATGGTGTTTGATTAGTAATTTTTACCCCCTCCTCCATCCAGCACTTTCCCTGTGCACAACACCTGTTGGAGTAAGAATAGTAATTTTTACCCCCACCACCATTCAGCACTTTCCCTGGGCACAACACCTGTTGGATTAAGAATAGTAATTTTTAACCTCACCACCATCCTGCACTTTCCCTGTGCACAACACCTGATGGAGTAAGAATAGTAATTTTTACCCCACCACCATCCCGTACTTTCCCTGTGCACAACACCTGTTGGAGTATGAATAGAAATGTTTAACCCCACCACCTTCCAGCACTTTCAATGCGCACAACACCTGATGGTGTTAGAATAGTAATTTTTACCCTCACCACCATCCCGCACTTTCAATGTACACAATACCTGATGGAGTAAGAATAGTAATTTATACCCCCACCACCATCCAGCACTTTCCCTGTGCACAACACCTGTGGGAGTAAGAATAGTAATTTTTACCCCCACCACCATCCCACACTTTCCCTGTGCACAACACCTGTTGGAGTATGAATAGAAATTGTTAACCCCACTACCATCCAGCACCTTCAAGGCGCACAACACCTGATCGTGTTAGAATAGTAATTTTTACCCTCACCACCATCCCGCACTTTCAATGTGCACAACACCTGATGGAGTAAGAATAGTAATTTTTACCCACACCACCATCCAGCACTTTCCCTGGGCACAACACCTGTTGGAGTAAGAATAGTAATTTTTAACCTCACCACCATCCCGCACTTTCCCTGTGCACAACACCTGATGGAATAAGAATAGTAATTTTTACCTGAACCACCATCCAGCACTTTCCCTGTGTACAACACCTTATGGTGTTCGAATAGTAATTTTTACCCCCACCACCATCCCGCACTTTCCCTGTTCACAACAATTGTTGGAGTATGAATAGTAATTTTTACCCCCACCACCATCCAGCACTTTCCCTGTGCACAACACCTGTTGGAGTATGAATAGTAATTTTTACCCCCACCACCATCCAGCACTTTCCCTGTGCACAACACCTGATGGTGTTTGATTAGTAATTTTTACCTCCTCCTCCATCCAGCACTTTCTCTGTGCACAACACCTGTCGGAGTATGAATAGAAATGTTTAGCACCTCCACCATCCAGCACTTTCCCTGGGCACAACACCTGTTGGAGTAAGAATAGTAATTTTTACCCCCACCACCATCCAGCACTTTCCCTGGGCACAACACCTGATGGAGTAAGAATAGTAATTTTTAACCACACCACCATCCAGCACATTCCCTGTGCACAACACCTGTCGGAGTATGAATAGAAATTTTTAGCACCTCCACCATCCAGCACTTTCCCTGGGCACAACACTTGTTGGAGTAAAAATAGTAATTTTTACCCCCACCACCATCCAGCACTTTCCCTGGGCAGAACACCTGTTGGAGTAAGAATAGTAATGTTTACCCCCACCACCATCCAGCACTTTCCCTGTGCCCAACACCTGATTGTGTTAGAATAGTAATTTTACCCCCACCACCATCCTGCACTTTCAATGCGCACAACACCTGATGGTGTTAGAATAGTAATTTTTACCCCCTCCTCCATCCAGCACTTTCCCTGTGCACAACACCTGTCGGAGTATGAATAGAAATTTTTACCCCCTCCTCCATCCAGCACTTTCCCTGTGCACAACACCTGTCGGAGTATGAATAGAAATTTTTAGCACCTCCACCATCCAGCACTTTCCCTGGGGACAACACCTGTTGGAGTAAGAATAGTAATTTTTACCCACACCACCATCCAGCACTTTCCCTGGGCTCAACACGTTGGAGTAAGAATAGTACTGTTTTAACCTCACCACCA
Source organism: Calotriton arnoldi (assembly GCA_963921515.1). Taxonomy (NCBI): domain Eukaryota; kingdom Metazoa; phylum Chordata; class Amphibia; order Caudata; family Salamandridae; genus Calotriton; species Calotriton arnoldi. Next base: position 176,845 of record CAWUFW010004116.1, on the reverse strand, counting down.
TCCTGCACTTTCCCTGTGCACAACACCTGATGGAGTTAGAATAGTAATTTTTACCCCCACCACCATCACGTACTTTCCCTGTGCACAACACCTGTTGGAGTATGAATAGAAATTTTTAAACAAACCACCATCCAGCACTTTCAATGCGCACAACACCTGATGGTGTTAGAATAGTAATTTTACCCTCACCACCATCCCGCACTTTCAATGTACACAATACCTGATGGAGTAAGAATAGTAATTTACACCCCCACCACCATCCAGCACGTTCCCTGTGCACAACACCTGTGGGAGTAAGAATAGTATATTTTCCCCACCACCATCCCGCACTTTCCCTGTGCACAACACCTGTTGGAGTATGAATAGAAATTTTTAACCCCACCACCATCCAGCACTTTCAATGCGCACAACACCTGATGGTGTTAGAATAGTAATTTTTACCCTCACCACCATCCCGCACTTTCAATGTGCACAACACCTGAAGGAGTAAGAATAGTAATTTTTACCAACGCCACCATCCAGCACTTTCCCTGGGCACAACACCTGATGGTGTTTGATTAGTAATTTTTACCCCCTCCTCCATCCAGCACTTTCCCTGTGCAAAACACCTGTCGGAGTATGAATAGACATTTTTAGCACCTCCACCATCCAGCACTTTCCCTGGGCACAACACCTGTTGGAGTAAGAATAGTCATTTTTACCCCCACCACCATCCAGCACTTTCCCTGGGCAGAACACCTGTTGGAGTAAGAATAGTAATTTTTAACCTCACCACCATCCTGCACTTTCCCTGTGCACAACACCTGAAGGAGTAAGAATAGTAATTTTTACCCCCACCACCATCCAGCACTTCCCCTGTGCACAACACCTCATGGTGTTAGAATAGTAATTTTTACCCCAACCACCATCCTGCACTTTCAATGCACACAACACCTGATGGTGTTAGAATAGTAATTTTTACCCTCACCACCATCCAGCACTTTCCCTGTGCACAACACCTGATGGTGTTTGATTAGTAATTCTTACCCCCTCCTCCATCCAGCACTTTCCCTAGGCAGAACACCTGTTGGAGTAGGAATAGTAATTTTTAACCTCACCACCATCCAGCACTTTCCCTGGGGACAACACCTGTTGGAGTAAGAATAGTAATTTTTACCCACACCACCATCCAGCACTTTCCCTGGGCTCAACACGTTGGAGTAAGAATAGTACTGTTTTAACCTCACCACCATACTGCACTTTCCCTGTGCACAACACCTGATGGAGTTAGAATAGTAATTTTTACCCCCACCACCATCACGTACTTTCCCTGTGCACAACACCTGTTGGAGTATGAATAGAAATTTTTAAACAAACCACCATCCAGCACTTTCCCTGGGCACAACACCTGTCGGAGTATGAATAAAACATTTTAGTACCTCCACCATCCAGCACTTTCCCTGGGCACAACACCTGTTGGAATAAGAATAGTAATTTTTACTCCCACCACCATCCAACACTTTCCCTGTGCACAACACCTGATGGTGTTTGATTAGTAATTTTTACCCACTCCTCCATCCAGCACTTTCCCTGTGCAAAACACCTGTCGGAGTATAAATAGACATTTTTTGCACCTCCACCATCCAGCACTTTCCCTGGGCAGAACACCTGTTGGAGTAGGAATAGTAATTTTTAACCTCACCACCATCCTGCACTTTCCCTGTGCACAACACCTGAAGGAGTAAGAATAGTAATTTTCACCCCCACCACCATCCAGCACTTTCCCTGTGCACAACACCTGATGGTGTTAGAATAGTAATTTTTACCCCACCACCATCCTGCACTTTCAATGCACACAACACCTGATGGTGTTAGAATAGTAATTTTTACCCTCACCAACATCCAGCACTTTCCCTGTGCACAACACCTGATGGTGTTTGATTAGTAATTTTTACCCCCTCCTCCATCCAGCACTTTCCCTGTGCACAACACCTGTTGGAGTAAGAATAGTAATTTTTACCCCCACCACCATCCAGCACTTTCCCTGGGCACAACACCTGTTGGATTAAGAATAGTAATTTTTAACCTCACCACCATCCTGCACTTTCCCTGTGCACAACACCTGATGGAGTAAGAATAGTAATTTTTACCCCCACCACCATCCTGTACTTTCCCTGTGCACAACACCTGTTGGAGTATGAATAGAAATTTTTAACCCCACCATCTTCCAGCACTTTCAATGCGAACAACACCTGATGGTGTTAGAATAGTAATTTTACCCTCACCACCATCCCGCACTTTCAATGTACACAATACCTGATGGAGTAAGAATAGTAATTTATACCCCCACCACCATCCAGCACTTTCCCTGTGCACAACACCTGTGGGAGTAAGAATAGTAATTTTACCCTCACCACCATCCCGCACTTTCAATGTGCACAACACCTGATGGAGTAAGAATAGTAATTTTTAACCTCACCACCATCCTGCACTTTCCCTGTGCACAACACCTGATGGAGTAAGAATAGTAATTTTTACCCCCACCACCATCCATCACTTTCCCTGGGCACAACACCTGTTGGAGTAAGAATAGTAATTTTTAACCTCACCACCATCCCGCACTTTCCCTGTGCACAACACCTGATGGAGTAAGAATAGTAATTTTTACCCGCACCACCATCCAGCACTTTCCCTGTGCACAACACCTGATGGTGTTAGAATAGTAATTTTTACCCCCACCACCATCCAGCACTTTCCCTGTGCACAACACCTGACGGTGTTTGATTAGTAATTTGTACCCCCTCCTCCATCCAGCACTTTCCCTGTGCACAACACCTGTCGGAGTATGAATAAAAAAATTAGTACCTCCACCACCCAGCACTATCCCTGGGCACAACACCTGTTGGAGTAAGAATAGTAATTTTTACTCCCACCACCATCCAACACTTTCCCTGTGCACAACACCTGATGGTGTTTGATTAGTAATTTTTACCCACTCCTCCATCCAGCACGTTCCCTGTGCAAAACACCTGTCGGAGTATGAATAGAAATTTTTGCACCTCCACCATCCAGCACTTTCCCTGGGCAGAACACCTGTTGGAGTAGGAATAGTAATTTTTAACCTCACCACCATCCTCCACTTTCCCTGTGCACAACACCTGAAGGAGTAAGAATAGTAATTTTTACCCCCACCACCATCCAGCACTTTCCCTGTGCACAACACCTGATGGTGTTAGAATAGTAATTTTTACCCCCACCACCATCCTGCACTTTCAATGCACACAACACCTGATGGTGTTAGAATAGTAATTTTTACCCTCACCAACATCCAGCACTTTCCCTGTGCACAACACCTGATGGTGTTTGATTAGTAATTTTTACCCACTCCTCCATCCAGCACTTTCCCTGTTCAAAACACCTGTCGGAGTATGAATAGACATTTTTTGCACCTCCACCATCCAGCACTTTCCCTGGGCAGAACACCTGTTGGAGTAGGAATAGTAATTTTTAACCTCACCACCATCCTGCACTTTCCCTGTGCACAACACCTGAAGGAGTAAGAATAGTAATTTTTACCCCCACCACCATCCAGCACTTTCCCTGTGCACAACACCTGATGGTGTTAGAATAGTAATTTTTACCCCACCACCATCCTGCACTTTCAATGCACACAACACCTGATGGTGTTAGAATAATAATTTTTACCCTCACCAACATCCAGCACTTTCCTGTGCACAACACCTGATGGTGTTTGATTAGTAATTTTTACCCCCTCCTCCATCCAGCACTTTCCCTGTGCACAACACCTGTTGGAGTAAGAATAGTAATTTTTACCCCCACCACCATCCAGCACTTTCCCTGGGCACAACACCTGTTGGATTAAGAATAGTAATTTTTAACCTCACCACCATCCTGCACTTTCCCTGTGCACAACACCTGATGGAGTAAGAATAGTAATTTTTACCCCCACCACCATCCTGTACTTTCCCTGTGCACAACACCTGTTGGAGTATGAATAGAAATTTTTAACCCCACCATCTTCCAGCACTTTCAATGCGAACAACACCTGATGGTGTTAGAATAGTAATTTTTACCCTCACCACCATCCCGCACTTTCAATGTACACAATACCTGATGGAGTAAGAATAGTAATTTATACCCCCACCACCATCCAGCACTTTCCCTGTGCACAACACCTGTGGGAGTAAGAATAGTAATTTTTACCCTCACCACCATCCCGCACTTTCAATGTGCACAACACCTGATGGAGTAAGAATAGTAATTTTTAACCTCACCACCATCCTGCACTTTCCCTGTGCACAACACCTGATGGAGTAAGAATAGTAATTTTTACCCCCACCACCATCCATCACTTTCCCTGGGCACAACACCTGTTGGAGTAAGAATAGTAATTTTTAACCTCACCACCATCCCGCACTTTCCCTGTGCACAACACCTGATGGAGTAAGAATAGTAATTTTTACCCGCACCACCATCCAGCACTTTCCCTGTGCACAACACCTGATGGTGTTAGAATAGTAATTTTACCCCCACCACCATCCAGCACTTTCCCTGTGCACAACACCTGACGGTGTTTGATTAGTAATTTGTACCCCTCCTCCATCCAGCACTTTCCCTGTGCACAACACCTGTCGGAGTATGAATAAAAAAATTAGTACCTCCACCACCCAGCACTATCCCTGGGCACAACACCTGTTGGAGTAAGAATAGTAATTTTTACTCCCACCACCATCCAACACTTTCCCTGTGCACAACACCTGATGGTGTTTGATTAGTAATTTTTACCCACTCCTCCATCCAGCACGTTCCCTGTGCAAAACACCTGTCGGAGTATGAATAGAAATTTTTTGCACCTCCACCATCCAGCACTTTCCCTGGGCAGAACACCTGTTGGAGTAGGAATAGTAATTTTTAACCTCACCACCATCCTCCACTTTCCCTGTGCACAACACCTGAAGGAGTAAGAATAGTAATTTTTACCCCCACCACCATCCAGCACTTTCCCTGTGCACAACACCTGATGGTGTTAGAATAGTAATTTTTACCCCCACCACCATCCTGCACTTTCAATGCACACAACACCTGATGGTGTTAGAATAGTAATTTTTACCCTCACCAACATCCAGCACTTTCCCTGTGCACAACACCTGATGGTGTTTGATTAGTAATTTTTACCCACTCCTCCATCCAGCACTTTCCCTGTTCAAAACACCTGTCGGAGTATGAATAGACATTTTTGCACCTCCACCATCCAGCACTTTCCCTGGGCAGAACACCTGTTGGAGTAGGAATAGTAATTTTTAACCTCACCACCATCCTGCACTTTCCCTGTGCACAACACCTGATGGAGTAAGAATAGTAATTTTTACCCCCACCACCATCCAGCACTTTCCCTGTGCACAACACCTGATGGTGTTAGAATAGTAATTTTTACCCCACCACCATCCTGCACTTTCAATGCACACAACACCTGATGGTGTTAGAATAATAATTTTTACCCTCACCAACATCCAGCACTTTCCCTGTGCACAACACCTGATGGTGTTTGATTAGTAATTTTTACCCCCTCCTCCATCCAGCACTTTCCCTGTGCACAACACCTGTTGGAGTAAGAATAGTAATTTTTACCCCCACCACCATCCAGCACTTTCCCTGGGCACAACACCTGTTGGATTAAGAATAGTAATTTTTAACCTCACCACCATCCTGCACTTTCCCTGTGCACAACACCTGATGGAGTAAGAATAGTAATTTTTACCCCACCACCATCCCGTACTTTCCTGTGCACAACACCTGTTGGAGTATGAATAGAAATTTTTAACCCCACCACCTTCCAGCACTTTCAATGCGCACAACACCTGATGGTGTTAGAATAGTAATTTTTACCCTCACCACCATCCCGCACTTTCAATGTACACAATACCTGATGGAGTAAGAATAGTAATTTATACCCCCACCACCACCCAGCACTTTCCCTGTGCACAACACCTGTGGGAGTAAGAATAGTAATTTTTACCCTCACCACCATCCCGCACTTTCAATGTGCACAACACCTGATGGAGTAAGAATAGTAATTTTTAACCTCACCACCATCCTGCACTTTCCCTGTGCACAACACCTGATGGAGTAAGAATAGTAATTTTTACCCCCACCACCATCCAGCACTTTCCCTGGGCACAACACCTGTTGGAGTAAGAATAGTAATTGTTAACCTCACCACCATCCTGCACTTTCCCTGTGCACAACACCTGAAGGAGTAAGAATAGTAATGTTTACCCCCACCACCATCCAGCACTTTCCCTGTGCACAACACCTGATGGTGTTAGAATAGTAATTTTTACCCCCACCACCATCCTGCACTTTCAATGCACACAACACCTGATGGTGTTAGAATAGTAATTTTTACCCTCACCAACATCCAGCACTTTCCCTGTGCACAACACCTGATGGTGTTTGATTAGTAATTTTTACCCACTCCTCCATCCAGCACTTTCCCTGTGCAAAACACCTGTCGGAGTATGAATAGACAATTTTTGCACCTCCACCATCCAGCACTTTCCCTGGGCAGAACACCTGTTGGAGTAGGAATAGTAATTTTTAACCTCACCACCATCCTGCACTTTCCCTGTGCACAACACCTGAAGGAGTAAGAATAGTAATTTTTACCCCCACCACCATCCAGCACTTTCCCTGTGCACAACACCTGATGGTGTTAGAATAGTAATTTTTACCCCACCACCATCCTGCACTTTCAATGCACACAACACCTGATGGTGTTAGAATAGTAATTTTTACCCTCACCAACATCCAGCACTTTCCCTGTGCACAACACCTGATGGTGTTTGATTAGTAATTTTTACCCCCTCCTCCATCCAGCACTTTCCCTGTGCACAACACCTGTTGGAGTAAGAATAGTAATTTTTACCCCCACCACCATCCAGCACTTTCCCTGGGCACAACACCTGTTGGATTAAGAATAGTAATTTTTAACCTCACCACCATCCTGCACTTTCCCTGTGCACAACACCTGATGGAGTAAGAATAGTAATTTTTACCCCCACCACCATCCCGTACTTTCCCTGTGCACAACACCTGTTGGAGTATGAATAGAAATTTTTAACCCCACCACCTTCCAGCACTTTCAATGCGCACAACACCTGATGGTGTTAGAATAGTAATTTTTACCCTCACCACCATCCCGCACTTTCAATGTACACAATACCTGATGGAGTAAGAATAGTAATTTATACCCCCACCACCATCCTAGCACTTTCCCTGTGCACAACACCTGTGGGAGTAAGAATAGTAATTTTTACCCTCACCACCATCCCGCACTTTCAATGTGCACAACACCTGATGGAGTAAGAATAGTAATTTTTAACCTCACCACCATCCTGCACTTTCCCTGTGCACAACACCTGATGGAGTAAGAATAGTAAATTTTACCCCCACCACCATCCAGCACTTTCCCTGGGCACAACACCTGTTGGAGTAAGAATAGTAATTTTTAACCTCACCACCATCCCGCACTTTCCCTGTGCACAACACCTGATGGAGTAAGAATAGTAATTTTTACCCGCACCACCATCCAGCACTTTCCCTGTGCACAACACCTGATGGTGTTAGAATAGTAATTTTTACCCCCACCACCATCCAGCACTTTCCCTGTGCACAACACCTGACGGTGTTTGATTAGTAATTTGTACCCCCTCCTCCATCCAGCACTTTCCCTGTGCACAACACCTGTCGGAGTAAGAATAGTATATTTTCCCCCACCACCATCCCGCACTTTCCCTGTGCACAACACCTGTTGGAGTATGAATAGAAATTTTTAACCCCAACACCACCCAGCACTTTCAATGCGCACAACACCTGATGGTGTTAGAATAGTAATTTTTACCCTCACCACCATCCCGCACTTTCAATGTGCACAACACCTGAAGGAGTAAGAATAGTAATTTTTACCAACGCCACCATCCAGCACTTTCCCTGTGCACAACACCTGTGGGAGTAAGAATAGTATATTTTCCCCCACCACCATCCCGCACTTTCCCTGTGCACAACACCTGTTGGAGTATGAATAGAAATTTTAACCCCAACACCACCCAGCACTTTCAATGCGCACAACACCTGATGGTGTTAGAATAGTAATTTTTACCCTCACCACCATCCCGCACTTTCAATGTGCACAACACCTGAAGGAGTAAGAATAGTAATTTTTACCAACGCCACCATCCAGCACTTTCCCTGGGCACAACACCTGATGGTGTTTGATTAGTAATTTTTACCCCTCCTCCATCCAGCACTTTCCCTGTGCAAAACACCTGTCGGAGTATGAATAGACATTTTTAGCACCTCCACCATCCAGCTCTTTCCCTGGGCACAACACCTGTTGGAGTAAGAATAGTAATTTTTACCCCCACCACCATCCAGCACTTTCCCTGGGCAGAACACCTGTTGGAGTAAGAATAGTAATTTTTAACCTCACCACCATCCTGCACTTTCCCTGTGCACAACACCTGAAGGAGTAAGAATAGTAATTTTTACCCCCACCACCATCCAGCACTTTCCCTGTGCACAACACCTGATGGTGTTAGAATAGTAATTTTTACCCCAACCACCATCCTGCACTTTCAATGCACACAACACCTGATGGTGTTAGAATAGTAACTTTTACCCTCACCACCATCCAGCACGTTCCCTGTGCACAACACCTGATGGTGTTTGATTAGTAATTCTTACCCCTCCTCCATCCAGCACTTTCCCGGTGCACAACACCTGTCGGAGTATGAATAGAAATTTTTTGCAACTCCACCATCCAGCACTTTCCCTGGGCACAACACCTGTTGGAGTAAGAATAGTAATTTTTACCCCCACCACCATCCAGCACTTTCCCTGGGCACAACACCTGTTGGAGTAAGAATAGTAATTTTTAACCTCACCACCATCCTGCACTTTCCCTGTGCACAACACCTGATGGAGTAAGAATAGTAATGTTTTACCCCCACCACCATCCTGTACTTTCCCTGTGCACAACACCTGTTGGAGTATGAATAGAAATTTTTAACCCCACCACCATCCAGCACCTTCAAGGCGCACAACACCTGATCGTGTTAGAATAGTAATTTTACCCTCACCACCATCCCTCACTTTCAATGTGCACAACACCTGATGGAGTAAGAATAGTAATTTTTACCCACACCACCATCCAGCACTTTCCCTGGGCACAACACCTGTTGGAGTAATAATAGTAATTTTTAACCTCACCACCATCCCGCACTTTCCCTGTGCACAACACCTGATGGAATAAGAATAGTAATTTTTACCCGAACCACCATCCAGCACTTTCCCTGTGCACAACACCTGTATGGTGTTCGAATAGTAATTTTTACCCCCACCACCATCCCGCACTTTCCCTGTTCACAACACTTGTTGGAGCATGAATAGTAATTTTTACCCCTACCACCATCCAGCACTTTCCCTGTGCACAACACCTGTTGGAGTATGAATAGTAATTTTTACCCCCACCACCATCCAGCACTTTCCCTGTGCACAACACCTGGTGGTGTTTGATTAGTAATTTTACCTCCTCCTCCATCCAGCACTTTCCCTGTGCACAACACCTGTCGGAGTATGAATAGAAATGTTTAGCACCTCCACCATCCAGCACTTTCCCTGGGCACAACACCTGTTGGAGTAAGAATAGAAATTTTTACTCCCACCACCATCCAACACTTTCCCTGTGCACAACACCTGATGGTGTTTGATTAGTAATTTTTACCTACTCCTCCATCCAGCACTTTCCCTGTGCAAAACACCTGTCGGAGTATGAATAGAAATTTTTGCACCTCCACCATCCAGCACTTTCCCTGGGCAGAACACCTGTTGGAGTAGGAATAGTAATTTTTAACCTCACCACCATCCTGCACTTTCCCTGTGCACAACACCTGAAGGAGTTAGAATAGTAATTTTTACCCCCACCACCATCTCGTACTTTCCCTGTGCACAACACCTGTTGGAGTATGAATAGAAATTTTTAAACAAACCACCATCCAGCACTTTCAATGCGCACAACACCTGATGGTGTTAGAATAGTAATTTTTACCCTCACCACCATCCCACACTTTCAATGTACACAATACCTGATGGAGTAAGAATAGTAATTTATACCCCCACCACCATCCAGCACTTTCCCTGTGCACAACACCTGTGGGAGTAAGAATAGTATATTTTCCCCCACCACCATCCCGCACTTTCCCTGTGCACAACACCTGTTGGAGTATGAATAGAAATTTTTAACCCCACCACCACCCAGCACTTTCAATGCGCACAACACCTGATGGTGTTAGAATAGTAATTTTTACCCTCACCACCATCCCGCACTTTCAATGTGCACAACACCTGAAGGAGTAAGAATAGTAATTTTTACCAACGCCACCATCCAGCACTTTCCCTGGGCACAACACCTGATGGTGTTTGATTAGTAATTTTTACCCCCTCCTCCATCCAGCACTTTCCCTGTGCAAAACACCTGTCGGAGTATGAATAGACATTTTTAGCACCTCCACCATCCAGCTCTTTCCCTGGGCACAACACCTGTTGGAGTAAGAATAGTAATTTTTACCCCCACCACCATCCAGCACTTTCCCTGGGCAGAACACCTGTTGGAGTAAGAATAGTAATTTTTAACCTCACCACCATCCTGCACTTTCCCTGTGCACAACACCTGAAGGAGTAAGAATAGTAATTTTTACCCCCACCACCATCCAGCACTTCCCCTGTGCACAACACCTCATGGTGTTAGAATAGTAATTTTTACCCCAACCACCATCCTGCACTTTCAATGCACACAACACCTGATGGTGTTAGAATAGTAACTTTTACCCTCACCACCATCCAGCACGTTCCCTGTGCACAACACCTGATGGTGTTTGATTAGTAATTCTTACCCCCTCCTCCATCCAGCACTTTCCCGGTGCACAACACCTGTCGGAGTATGAATAGAAATTTTTGCAACTCCACCATCCAGCACTTTCCCTGGGCACAACACCTGTTGGAGTAAGAATAGTAATTTTTACCCCCACCACCATCCAGCACTTTCCCTGGGTACAACACCTGTTGGAGTAAGAATAGTAATTTTTAACCTCACCACCATCCTGCACTTTCCCTGTGCACAACACCTGATGGAGTAAGAATAGTAATTTTTACCCCCACCACCATCCTGTACTTTCCCTGTGCACAACACCTGTTGGAGTATGAATAGAAATTTTTAACCCCACTACCATCCAGCACCTTCAAGGCGCACAACACCTGATCGTGTTAGAATAGTAATTTTTACCCTCACCACCATCCCTCACTTTCAATGTGCACAACACCTGATGGAGTAAGAATAGTAATTTTTACCCACACCACCATCCAGCACTTTCCCTGGGCACAACACCTGTTGGAGTAATAATAGTAATTTTTAACCTCACCACCACCCCGCACTTTCCCTGTGCACAACACCTGATGGAATAAGAATAGTAATTTTTACCCGAACCACCATCCAGCACTTTCCCTGTGTACAACACCTTATGGTGTTCGAATAGTAATTTTTACCCCCACCACCATCCCGCACTTTCCCTGTTCACAACACCTGTTGGAGTATGAATAGTAATTTTTACCCCCACCACCATCCAGCACTTTCCCTGTGCACAACACCTGGTGGTGTTTGATTAGTAATTTTTACCTCCTCCTCCATCCAGCACTTTCCCTGTGCACAACACCTGTCGGAGTATGAATAGAAATGTTTAGCACCTCCACCATCCAGCACTTTCCCTGGGCACAACACCTGTTGGAGTAAGAATAGTAATTTTTACTCCCACCACCATCCAACACTTTCCCTGTGCACAACACCTGATGGTGTTTGATTAGTAATTTTACCCACTCCTCCATCCAGCACTTTCCCTGTGCAAAACACCTGTCGGAGTATGAATAGAAATTTTTTGCACCTCCACCATCCAGCACTTTCCCTGGGCAGAACACCTGTTGGAGTAGGAATAGTAATTTTTAACCTCACCACCATCCTGCACTTTCCCTGTGCACAACACCTGAAGGAGTAAGAATAGTAATTTTTACCCCCCCAACACCATCCAGCACTTTCCCTGTGCACAACACCTGATGGTGTTAGAATAGTAATTTTTACCCCACCACCATCCTGCACTTTCAATGCACACAACACCTGATGGTGTTAGAATAGTAATTTTTACCCTCACCAACATCCAGCACTTTCCCTGTGCACAATACCTGATGGTGTTTGATTAGTAATTTTTACCCGCTCCTCCATCCAGCACTTTCCCTGTGCACAACACCTGTTGGAGTAAGAATAGTAATTTTTACCCCCACCACCATCCAGCACTTTCCTGGGCACAACACCTGTTGGATTAAGAATAGTAATTTTTAACCTCACCACCATCCTGCACTTTCCCTGTGCACAACACCTGATGGAGTAAGAATAGTAATTTTTACCCCCACCACCATCCCATACTTTCCCTGTGCACAACACCTGTTGGAGTATGAATAGAAATGTTTAACCCCACCACCTTCCAGCACTTTCAATGCGCACAACACCTGATGGTGTTAGAATAGTAATTTTTACCCTCACCACCATCCCGCACTTTCAATGTACACAATACCTGATGGAGTAAGAATAGTAATTTATACCCCCACCACCATCCAGCACTTTCCCTGTGCACAACACCTGTGGGAGTAAGAATATTATTTTTACCCCCACCACCATCCCACACTTTCCCTGTGCACAACACCTGTTGGAGTATGAATAGAAATTTTTAACCCCACTACCATCCAGCACCTTCAAGGCGCACAACACCTGATCGTGTTAGAATAGTAATTTTACCCTCACCACCATCCCTCACTTTCAATGTGCACAACACCTGATGGAGTAAGAATAGTAATTTTTACCCACACCACCATCCAGCACTTTCCCTGGGCACAACACCTGTTGGAGTAATAATAGTAATTTTTAACCTCACCACCATCCCGCACTTTCCTGTGCACAACACCTGATGGAATAAGAATAGTAATTTTACCCGAACCACCATCCAGCACTTTCCCTGTGTACAACACCTTATGGTGTTCGAATAGTAATTTTTACCCCCACCACCATCCCGCACTTTCCCTGTTCACAACAATTGTTGGAGTATGAATAGTAATTTTTACCCCGACCACCATCCAGCACTTTCCCTGTGCACAACACCTGTTGGAGTATGAATAGTAATTTTTACCCCCACCACCATCCAGCACTTTCCCTGTGCACAACACCTGGTGGTGTTTGATTAGTAATTTTTACCTCCTCCTCCATCCAGCACTTTCCCTGTGCACAACACCTGTCGGAGTATGAATAGAAATGTTTAGCACCTCCACCATCCAGCACTTTCCCTGGGCACAACACCTGTTGGAGTAAGAATAGTAATTTTTACCCCCACCACCATCCAGCACTTTCCCTGGGCAGAACACCTGTTGGAGTAAGAATAGTAATTTTTACCCCCACCACCATCACGTACTTTCCCTGTGCACAACACCTGTTGGAGTATGAATAGAAATTTTTAAACAAACCACCATCCAGCACTTTCAATGCGCACAACACCTGATGGTGTTAGAATAGTAATTTTTACCCTCACCACCATCCCACACTTTCAATGTACACAATACCTGATGGAGTAAGAATAGTAATTTATACCCCCACCACCATCCAGCACTTTCCCTGTGCACAACACCTGTGGGAGTAAGAATAGTATATTTTCCCCCACCACCATCCCGCACTTTCCCTGTGCACAACACCTGTTGGAGTATGAATAGAAATTTTTAACCCCACCACCACCCAGCACTTTCAATGCGCACAACACCTGATGGTGTTAGAATAGTAATTTTTACCCTCACCACCATCCCGCACTTTCAATGTGCACAACACCTGAAGGAGTAAGAATAGTAATTTTTACCAACGCCACCATCCAGCACTTTCCCTGGGCACAACACCTGATGGTGTTTGATTAGTAATTTTTACCCCCTCCTCCATCCAGCACTTTCCCTGTGCAAAACACCTGTCGGAGTATGAATAGACATTTTTAGCACCTCCACCATCCAGCTCTTTCCCTGGGCACAACACCTGTTGGAGTAAGAATAGTAATTTTTACCCCCACCACCATCCAGCACTTTCCCTGGGCAGAACACCTGAAGGAGTAAGAATAGTAATTTTTACCCCCACCACCATCCAGCACTTCCCCTGTGCACAACACCTCATGGTGTTAGAATAGTAATTTTTACCCCAACCACCATCCTGCACTTTCAATGCACACAACACCTGATGGTGTTAGAATAGTAACTTTTACCCTCACCACCATCCAGCACGTTCCCTGTGCACAACACCTGATGGTGTTTGATTAGTAATTCTTACCCCCTCCTCCATCCAGCACTTTCCCGGTGCACAACACCTGTCGGAGTATGAATAGAAATTTTTTGCAACTCCACCATCCAGCACTTTCCCTGGGCACAACACCTGTTGGAGTAAGAATAGTAATTTTTACCCCCACCACCATCCAGCACTTTCCCTGGGTACAACACCTGTTGGAGTAAGAATAGTAATTTTTACCCACACCACCATCCAGCACTTTCCCTGGGCACAACACCTGTTGGAGTAAGAATAGTAATTTTTAACCTCACCACCATCCTGCACTTTCCCTGTGCACAACACCTGATGGAGTAAGAATAGTAATTTTTACCCGAACCACCATCCAGCACTTTCAATGTGCACAACACCTGATGGAGTAAGAATAGTAATTTTTACCCCCACCACCATCCAGCACTTTCCCTGGGTACAACATCTGTTGGAGTAAGAATAGTAATTTTTAACCTCACCACCATCCCGCACTTTCCCTGTGCACAACACCTGATGGAATAAGAATAGTAATTTTTACCCCAACCACCATCCTGCACTTTCAATGCACACAACACCTTATGGTGTTCGAATAGTAATTTTTACCCCCACCACCATCCAGCACTTTCCCTGTGCCCAACACCTGATGGTGTTAGAATAGAAATTTGTAACCCCACTACCATCCAGCACCTTCAAGGCGCACAACACCTGATCGTGTTAGAATAGTAATTTTTACCCTCACCACCATCCCTCACTTTCAATGTGCACAACACCTGATGGAGTAAGAATAGTAATTTTTACCCACACCACCATCCAGCACTTTCCCTGGGCACAACACCTGTTGGAGTAATAATAGTAATTTTTAACCTCACCACCATCCCGCACTTTCCCTGTGCACAACACCTGATGGAATAAGAATAGTAATTTTTACCCGAACCACCATCCAGCACTTTCCCTGTGTACAACACCTTATGGTGTTCGAATAGTAATTTTACCCCCACCACCATCCCGCACTTTCCCTGTTCACAACAATTGTTGGAGTATGAATAGTAATTTTTACCCCTACCACCATCCAGCACTTTCCCTGTGCACAACACCTGTTGGAGTATGAATAGTAATTTTTACCCCCACCACCATCCAGCACTTTCCCTGTGCACAACACCTGGTGGTGTTTGATTAGTAATTTTTACCTCCTCCTCCATCCAGCACTTTCCCTGTGCACAACACCTGTCGGAGTATGAATAGAAATGTTTAGCACCTCCACCATCCAGCACTTTCCCTGGGCACAACACCTGTTGGAGTAAGAATAGTAATTTTTACTCCCACCACCATCCAACACTTTCCCTGTGCACAACACCTGATGGTGTTTGATTAGTAATTTTTACCCACTCCTCCATCCAGCACTTTCCCTGTGCAAAACACCTGTCGGAGTATGAATAGAAATTTTTTGCACCTCCACCATCCAGCACTTTCCCTGGGCAGAACACCTGTTGGAGTAGGAATAGTAATTTTTAACCTCACCACCATCCTGCACTTTCCCTGTGCACAACACCTGAAGGAGTAAGAATAGTAATTTTTACCCCCACCACCATCCAGCACTTTCCCTGTGCACAACACCTGATGGTGTTAGAATAGTAATTTTTACCCCACCACCATCCTGCACTTTCAATGCACACAACACCTGATGGTGTTAGAATAGTAATTTTTACCCTCACCAACATCCAGCACTTTCCCTGTGCACAATACCTGATGGTGTTTGATTAGTAATTTTTACCCCTCCTCCATCCAGCACTTTCCCTGTGCACAACACCTGTTGGAGTAAGAATAGTAATTTTTACCCCCACCACCATCCAGCACTTTCCCTGGGCACAACACCTGTTGGATTAAGAATAGTAATTTTTACCCTCACCACCATCCTGCACTTTCCCTGTGCACAACACCTGTCGGAGTATGAATAGAAATTTTTAGCACCTCCACCATCCAGCATTTTCCTGGGCACAACACCTGTTGGAGTAAAAATAGTAATTTTACCCCACCACCATCCAGCACTTTCCCTGGGCAGAACACCTGTTGGAGTAAGAATAGTAATGTTTACCCCCACCACCATCCAGCACTTTCCCTGTGCCCAACACCTGATGGTGTTAGAATAGTAATTTTTACCCCCACCACCATCCTGCACTTTCAATGCGCACAACACCTGATGGTGTTAGAATAGTAATTTTTACCCCTCCTCCATCCAGCACTTTCCCTGTGCACAACACCTGTCGGAGTATGAATAGAAATTTTACCCCCTCCTCCATCCAGCACTTTCCCTGTGCACAACACCTGTGGGAGTATGAATAGAAATTTTTAGCACCTCCACCATCCAGCACTTTCCCTGGGGACAACACCTGTTGGAGTAAGAATAGTAATTTTTACCCACACCACCATCCAGCACTTTCCATGGGCTCAACACGTTGGAGTAAGAATAGTACTGTTTTAACCTCACCACCATCCTGCACTTTCCCTGTGCACAACACCTGATGGAGTTAGAATAGTAATTTTTACCCCCACCACCATCACGTACTTTCCCTGTGCACAACACCTGTTGGAGTATGAATAGAAATTTTTAAACAAACCACCATCCAGCACTTTCAATGCGCACAACACCTGATGGTGTTAGAATAGTAATTTTTACCCTCACCACCATCCCACACTTTCAATGTACACAATACCTGATGGAGTAAGAATAGTAATTTATACCCCCACCACCATCCAGCACTTTCCCTGTGCACAACACCTGTGGGAGTAAGAATAGTATATTTTCCCCCACCACCATCCCGCACTTTCCCTGTGCACAACACCTGTTGGAGTATGAATAGAAATTTTTAACCCCACCACCACCCAGCACTTTCAATGCGCACAACACCTGATGGTGTTAGAATAGTAATTTTTACCCTCACCACCATCCGCACTTTCAATGTGCACAACACCTGAAGGAGTAAGAATAGTAATTTTTACCAACGACACCATCCAGCACTTTCCCTGGGCACAACACCTGATGGTGTTTGATTAGTCATTTTTACCCCCTCCTCCATCCAGCACTTTCCCTGTGCAAAACACCTGTCGGAGTATGAATAGACATTTTTAGCACCTCCACCATCCAGCTCTTTCCCTGGGCACAACACCTGTTGGAGTAAGAATAGTATTTTTTACCCCCACCACCATCCAGCACTTTCCCTGGGCAGAACACCTGTTGGAGTAAGAATAGTAATTTTTGACCTCACCACCATCCTGCACTTTCCCTGTGCACAACACCTGAAGGAGTAAGAATAGTAATTTTTACCCCCACCACCATCCAGCACTTCCCCTGTGCACAACACCTCATGGTGTTAGAATAGTAATTTTTACCCCAACCACCATCCTGCACTTTCAATGCACACAACACCTGATGGTGTTAGAATAGTAACTTTTACCCTCACCACCATCCAGCACGTTCCCTATGCACAACACCTGATGGTGTTTGATTAGTAATTCTTACCCCCTCCTCCATCCAGCACTTTCCCGGTGCACAACAGCTGTCGGAGTATGAATAGAAATTTTTTGCAACTCCACCATCCAGCACTTTCCCTGGGCACAACACCTGTTGGAGTAAGAATAGTAATTTTTACCCCCACCACCATCCAGCACTTTCCCTGGGTACAACACCTGTTGGAGTAAGAATAGTAATTTTTAACCTCACCACCATCCTGCACTTTCCCTGTGCACAACACCTGATGGAGTAAGAATAGTAATTTTTACCCCCACCACCATCCTGTACTTTCCCTGTGCACAACACCTGTTGGAGTATGAATAGAAATTTTTAACCCCACTACCATCCAGCACCTTCAAGGCGCACAACACCTGATCGTGTTAGAATAGTAATTTTTACCCTCACCACCATCCCTCACTTTCAATGTGCACAACACCTGATGGAGTAAGAATAGTAATTTTTACCCACACCACCATCCAGCACTTTCCCTGGGCACAACACCTGTTGGAGTAATAATAGTAATTTTTAACCTCACCACCATCCCGCACTTTCCCTGTGCACAACACCTGATGGAATAAGAATAGTAATTTTTACCCGAACCACCATCCAGCACTTTCTCTGTGTACAACACCTTATGGTGTTCGAATAGTAATTTTTACCCCCACCACCATCCCGCACTTTCCCTGTTCACAACAATTGTTGGAGTATGAATAGTAATTTTTACCCCTACCACCATCCAGCACTTTCCATGTGCACAACACATGTTGGAGTATGAATAGTAATTTTTACCCCCACCACCATCCAGCACTTTCCCTGTGCACAACACCTGGTGGTGTTTGATTAGTAATTTTTACCTCCTCCTCCATCCAGCACTTTCCCTGTGCACAACACCTGTCGGAGTATGAATAGAAATGTTTAGCACCTCCACCATCCAGCACTTTCCCTGGGCACAACACCTGTTGGAGTAAGAATAGTAATTTTTACTCCCACCACCATCCAACACTTTCCCTGTGCACAACACCTGATGGTGTTTGATTAGTAATTTTTACCCACTCCTCCATCCAGCACTTTCCTGTGCAAAACACCTGTCGGAGTATGAATAGAAATTTTTGCACCTCCACCATCCAGCACTTTCCCTGGGCAGAACACCTGTTGGAGTAGGAATAGTAATTTTTAACCTCACCACCATCCTGCACTTTCCTGTGCACAACACCTGAAGGAGTAAGAATAGTAATTTTTACCCCCACCACCATCCAGCACTTTCCCTGTGCACAACACCTGATGGTGTTAGAATAGTAATTTTTACCCCACCACCATCCTGCACTTTCAATGCACACAACACCTGATGGTGTTAGAATAGTAATTTTTACCCTCACCAACATCCAGCACTTTCCCTGTGCACAATACCTGATGGTGTTTGATTAGTAATTTTTACCCCCTCCTCCATCCAGCACTTTCCCTGTGCACAACACCTGTTGGAGTAAGAATAGTAATTTTTACCCCACCACCATCCAGCACTTTCCCTGGGCACAACACCTGTTGGATTAAGAATAGTAATTTTTAACCTCACCACCATCCTGCACTTTCCCTGTGCACAACACCTGATGGAGTAAGAATAGTAATTTTTACCCCCACCACCATCCCATACTTTCCCTGTGCACAACACCTGTTGGAGTATGAATAGAAATGTTTAACCCCACCACCTTCCAGCACTTTCAATGCGCACAACACCTGATGGTGTTAGAATAGTAATTTTTACCCTCACCACCATCCCGCACTTTCAATGTACACAATACCTGATGGAGTAAGAATAGTAATTTATACCCCCACCACCATCCAGCACTTTCCCTGTGCACAACACCTGATGGAGTAAGAATAGTAATTTTTACCCCCACCACCATCCTGTACTTTCCCTGTGCACAACACCTGTTGGAGTATGAATAGAAATTTTTAACCCCACTACCATCCAGCACCTTCAAGGCGCACAACACCTGATCGTGTTAGAATAGTAATTTTTACCCTCACCACCATCCCTCACTTTCAATGTGCACAACACCTGATGGAGTAAGAATAGTAATTTTTACCCACACCACCATCCAGCACTTTCCCTGGGCACAACACCTGTTGGAGTAATAATAGTAATTTTTAACCTCACCACCATCCCGCACTTTCCCTGTGCACAACACCTGATGGAATAAGAATAGTAATTTTTACCCGAACCACCATCCAGCACTTTCTCTGTGTACAACACCTTATGGTGTTCGAATAGTAATTTTTACCCCCACCACCATCCCGCACTTTCCCTGTTCACAACAATTGTTGGAGTATGAATAGTAATTTTTACCCCTACCACCATCCAGCACTTTCCATGTGCACAACACCTGTTGGAGTATGAATAGTAATTTTACCCCCACCACCATCCAGCACTTTCCCTGTGCACAACACCTGGTGGTGTTTGATTAGTAATTTTTACCTCCTCCTCCATCCAGCACTTTCCCTGTGCACAACACCTGTCGGAGTATGAATAGAAATGTTTAGCACCTCCACCATCCAGCACTTTCCCTGGGCACAACACCTGTTGGAGTAAGAATAGTAATTTTTACTCCCACCACCATCCAACACTTTCCCTGTGCACAACACCTGATGGTGTTTGATTAGTAATTTTACCCACTCCTCCATCCAGCACTTTCCCTGTGCAAAACACCTGTCGGAGTATGAATAGAAATTTTTGCACCTCCACCATCCAGCACTTTCCCTGGGCAGAACACCTGTTGGAGTAGGAATAGTAATTTTTAACCTCACCACCATCCTGCACTTTCCCTGTGCACAACACCTGAAGGAGTAAGAATAGTAATGTTTACCCCCACCACCATCCAGCACTTTCCCTGTGCACAACACCTGATGGTGTTAGAATAGTAATTTTTACCCCACCACCATCCTGCACTTTCAATGCACACAACACCTGATGGTGTTAGAATAGTAATTTTTACCCTCACCAACATCCAGCACTTTCCCTGTGCACAATACCTGATGGTGTTTGATTAGTAATTTTTACCCCCTCCTCCATCCAGCACTTTCCCTGTGCACAACACCTGTTGGAGTAAGAATAGTAATTTTTACCCCCACCACCATCCAGCACTTTCCCTGGGCACAACACCTGTTGGATTAAGAATAGTAATTTTTAACCTCACCACCATCCTGCACTTTCCCTGTGCACAACACCTGATGGAGTAAGAATAGTAATTTTTACCCCCACCACCATCCCATACTTTCCCTGTGCACAACACCTGTTGGAGTATGAATAGAAATGTTTAACCCCACCACCTTCCAGCACTTTCAATGCGCACAACACCTGATGGTGTTAGAATAGTAATTTTTACCCTCACCACCATCCCGCACTTTCAATGTACACAATACCTGATGGAGTAAGAATAGTAATTTATACCCCCACCACCATCCAGCACTTTCCCTGTGCACAACACCTGTGGGAGTAAGAATATTATTTTTACCCCACCAGCATCCCACACTTTCCCTGTGCACAACACCTGTTGGAGTATGAATAGAAATTTGTAACCCCACTACCATCCAGCACCTTCAAGGCGCACAACACCTGATCGTGTTAGAATAGTAATTTTTACCCTCACCACCATCCCTCACTTTCAATGTGCACAACACCTGATGGAGTAAGAATAGTAATTTTTACCCACACCACCATCCAGCACTTTCCCTGGGCACAACACCTGTTGGAGTAATAATAGTAATTTTTAACCTCACCACCATCCCGCACTTTCCCTGTGCACAACACCTGATGGAATAAGAATAGTAATTTTTACCCGAACCACCATCCAGCACTTTCCCTGTGTACAACACCTTATGGTGTTCGAATAGTAATTTTTACCCCCACCACCATCCCGCACTTTCCCTGTTCACAACAATTGTTGGAGTATGAATAGTAATTTTTACCCCGACCACCATCCAGCACTTTCCCTGTGCACAACACCTGTTGGAGTATGAATAGTAATTTTTACCCCCACCACCATCCAGCACTTTCCCTGTGCACAACACCTGGTGGTGTTTGATTAGTAATTTTTACCTCCTCCTCCATCCAGCACTTTCCCTGTGCACAACACCTGTCGGAGTATGAATAGAAATGTTTAGCACCTCCACCATCCAGCACTTTCCCTGGGCACAACACCTGTTGGAGTAAGAATAGTAATTTTTACCCCCACCACCATCCAGCACTTTCCCTGGGCAGAACACCTGTTGGAGTAAGAATAGTAATTTTTACCCCCACCACCATCACGTACTTTCCCTGTGCACAACACCTGTTGGAGTATGAATAGAAATTTTTAAACAAACCACCATCCAGCACTTTCAATGCGCACAACACCTGATGGTGTTAGAATAGTAATTTTTACCCTCACCACCATCCAACACTTTCAATGTACACAATACCTGATGGAGTAAGAATAGTAATTTATACCCCCACCACCATCCAGCACTTTCCCTGTGCACAACACCTGTGGGAGTAAGAATAGTATATTTTCCCCCACCACCATCCCGCACTTTCCCTGTGCACAACACCTGTTGGAGTATGAATAGAAATTTTTAACCCCACCACCACCCAGCACTTTCAATGTGCACAACACCTGATGGTGTTAGAATAGTAATTTTTACCCTCACCACCATCCCGCACTTTCAATGTGCACAACACCTGAAGGAGTAAGAATAGTAATTTTTACCAACGCCACCATCCAGCACTTTCCCTGGGCACAACACCTGATGGTGTTTGATTAGTAATTTTTACCCCCTCCTCCATCCAGCACTTTCCCTGTGCAAAACACCTGTCGGAGTATGAATAGACATTTTTAGCACCTCCACCATCCAGCTCTTTCCCTGGGCACAACACCTGTTGGAGTAAGAATAGTAATTTTTACCCCCACCACCATCCAGCACTTTCCCTGGGCAGAACACCTGTTGGAGTAAGAATAGTAATTTTTAACCTCACCACCATCCTGCACTTTCCCTGTGCACAACACCTGAAGGAGTAAGAATAGTAATTTTTACCCCCACCACCATCCAGCACTTCCCTGTGCACAACACCTCATGGTGTTAGAATAGTAATTTTTACCCCAACCACCATCCTGCACTTTCAATGCACACAACACCTGATGGTGTTAGAATAGTAACTTTTACCCTCACCACCATCCAGCACGTTCCCTGTGCACAACACCTGATGGTGTTTGATTAGTAATTCTTACCCCCTCCTCCATCCAGCACTTTCCCGGTGCACAACACCTGTCGGAGTATGAATAGAAATTTTTGCACCTCCACCATCCAGCACTTTCCCTGGGCACAACACCTGTTGGAGTAAGAATAGTAATTTTTACCCCCACCACCATCCAGCACTTTCCTGGGTACAACACCTGTTGGAGTAAGAATAGTAATTTTTAACCTCACCACCATCCTGCACTTTCCCTGTGCACAACACCTGATGGAGTAAGAATAGTAATTTTTACCCCCACCACCATCCTGTACTTTCCCTGTGCACAACACCTGTTGGAGTATGAATAGAAATTTTTAACCCCACTACCATCCAGCACCTTCAAGGCGCACAACACCTGATCGTGTTAGAATAGTAATTTTTACCCTCACCACCATCCCTCACTTTCAATGTGCACAACACCTGATGGAGTAAGAATAGTAATTTTTACTCCCACCACCATCCAACACTTTCCCTGTGCACAACACCTGATGGTGTTTGATTAGTAATTTTTACCCACTCCTCCATCCAGCACTTTCCCTGTGCAAAACACCTGTCGGAGTATGAATAGAAATTTTTTGCACCTCCACCATCCAGCACTTTCCCTGGGCAGAACACCTGTTGGAGTAGGAATAGTAATTTTTAACCTCACCACCATCCTGCACTTTCCCTGTGCACAACACCTGAAGGAGTAAGAATAGTAATTTTTACCCCCACCACCATCCAGCACTTCCCCTGTGCACAACACCTCATGGTGTTAGAATAGTAATTTTTACCCCAACCACCATCCTGCACTTTCAATGCACACAACACCTGATGGTGTTAGAATAGTAATTTTTACCCTCACCACCATCCAGCACTTTCCCTGTGCACAACACCTGATGGTGTTTGATTAGTAATTCTTACCCCCTCCTCCATCCAGCACTTTCCCTGGGCAGAACACCTGTTGGAGTAGGAATAGTAATTTTTAACCTCACCACCATCCAGCACTTTCCCTGGGGACAACACCTGTTGGAGTAAGAATAGTAATTTTTACCCACACCACCATCCAGCACTTTCCCTGGGCTCAACACGTTGGAGTAAGAATAGTACTGTTTTAACCTCACCACCATACTGCACTTTCCCTGTGCACAACACCTGATGGAGTTAGAATAGTAATTTTTACCCCCACCACCATCACGTACTTTCCCTGTGCACAACACCTGTTGGAGTATGAATAGAATTTTTTAAACAAACCACCATCCAGCACTTTCCCTGTGCACAACACCTGTCGGAGTATGAATAAAAAATTTTAGTACCTCCACCATCCAGCACTTTCCCTGGGCACAACACCTGTTGGAATAAGAATAGTAATTTTTACTCCCACCACCATCCAACACTTTCCCTGTGCACAACACCTGATGGTGTTTGATTAGTAATTTTTACCCACTCCTCCATCCAGCACTTTCCATGTGCAAAACACCTGTCGGAGTATGAATAGACATTTTTGCACCTCCACCATCCAGCACTTTCCCTGGGCAGAACACCTGTTGGAGTAGGAATAGTAATTTTTAACCTCACCACCATCCTGCACTTTCCCTGTGCACAACACCTGAAGGAGTAAGAATAGTAATTTTCACCCCCACCACCATCCAGCACTTTCCCTGTGCACAACACCTGATGGTGTTAGAATAGTAATTTTTACCCCACCACCATCCTGCACTTTCAATGCACACAACACCTGATGGTGTTAGAATAGTAATTTTTACCCTCACCAACATCCAGCACTTTCCCTGTGCACAACACCTGATGGTGTTTGATTAGTAATTTTTACCCCCTCCTCCATCCAGCACTTTCCCTGTGCACAACACCTGTTGGAGTAAGAATAGTAATTTTTACCCCCACCACCATCCAGCACTTTCCCTGGGCACAACACCTGTTGGATTAAGAATAGTAATTTTTAACCTCACCACCATCCTGCACTTTCCCTGTGCACAACACCTGATGGAGTAAGAATAGTAATTTTTACCCCCACCACCATCCTGTACTTTCCCTGTGCACAACACCTGTTGGAGTATGAATAGAAATTTTTAACCCCACCACCTTCCAGCACTTTCAATACGAACAACACCTGATGGTGTTAGAATAGTAATTTTTACCCTCACCACCATCCCGCACTTTCAATGTACACAATACCTGATGGAGCAAGAATAGTAATTTATACCCCCACCACCATCCAGCACTTTCCCTGTGCACAACACCTGTGGGAGTAAGAATAGTAATTTTTACCCTCACCACCATCCCGCACTTTCAATGTGCACAACACCTGATGGAGTAAGAATAGTAATTTTTAACCTCACCACCATCCTGCACTTTCCCTGTGCACAACACCTGATGGAGTAAGAATAGTAATTTTTACCCCCACCACAATCCATCACTTTCCCTGGGCACAACACCTGTTGGAGTAAGAATAGTAATTTTTAACCTCACCACCATCCCGCACTTTCCCTGTGCACAACACCTGATGGAGTAAGAATAGTAATTTTTACCCGCACCACCATCCAGCACTTTCCCTGTGCACAACACCTGATGGTGTTAGAATAGTAATTTTTACCCCCACCACCATCCAGCACTTTCCCTGTGCACAACACCTGACGGTGTTTGATTAGTAATTTGTACCCCCTCCTCCATCCAGCACTTTCCCTGTGCACAACACCTGTCGGAGTATGAATAAAAAAATTAGTACCTCCACCACCCAGCACTATCCCTGGGCACAACACCTGTTGGAGTAAGAATAGTAATTTTTACTCCCACCACCATCCAACACTTTCCCTGTGCACAACACCTGATGGTGTTTGATTAGTAATTTTTACCCACTCCTCCATCCAGCACTTTCCCTGTGCAAAACACCTGTCGGAGTATGAATAGAAATTTTTTGCACCTCCACCATCCAGCACTTTCCCTGGGCAGAACACCTGTTGGAGTAGGAATAGTAATTGTTAACCTCACCACCATCCTGCACTTTCCCTGTGCACAACACCTGAAGGAGTAAGAATAGTAATTTTTACCCCCACCACCATCCAGCACTTTCCCTGTGCACAACACCTGATGGTGTTAGAATAGTAATTTTTACCCCCACCACCATCCTGCACTTTCAATGCACACAACACCTGATGGTGTTAGAATAGTAATTTTTACCCTCACCAACATCCAGCACTTTCCCTGTGCACAACACCTGATGGTGTTTGATTAGTAATTTTTACCCACTCCTCCATCCAGCACTTTCCCTGTTCAAAACACCTGTCGGAGTATGAATAGACATTTTTTGCACCTCCACCATCCAGCACTTTCCCTGGGCAGAACACCTGTTGGAGTAGGAATAGTAATTTTTAACCTCACCACCATCCTGCACTTTCCCTGTGCACAACACCTGAAGGAGTAAGAATAGTAATTTTTACCCCCACCACCATCCAGCACTTTCCCTGTGCACAACACCTGATGGTGTTAGAATAGTAATTTTTACCCCACCACCATCCTGCACTTTCAATGCACACAACACCTGATGGTGTTAGAATAGTAATTTTTACCCTCACCAACATCCAGCACTTTCCCTGTGCACAACACCTGATGGTGTTTGATTACTAATTTTTACCCCCTCCTCCATCCTGCACTTTCCCTGTGCACAACACCTGTTGGAGTAAGAATAGTAATTTTTACCCCCACCACCATCCAGCACTTTCCCTGGGCACAACACCTGTTGGATTAAGAATAGTAATTTTTAACCTCACCACCATCCTGCACTTTCCCTGTGCACAACACCTGATGGAGTAAGAATAGTAATTTTTACCCCCACCACCATCCCGTACTTTCCCTGTGCACAACACCTGTTGGAGTATGAATAGAAATTTTTAACCCCACCACCTTCCAGCACTTTCAATGCGCACAACACCTGATGGTGTTAGAATAGTAATTTTTACCCTCACCACCATCCCGCACTTTCAATGTACACAATACCTGATGGAGTAAGAATAGTAATTTATACCCCCACCACCATCCAGCACTTTCCCTGTGCACAACACCTGTGGGAGTAAGAATAGTAATTTTTACCCTCACCACCATCCCGCACTTTCAATGTGCACAACACCTGATGGAGTAAGAATAGTAATTTTTAACCTCACCACCATCCTGCACTTTCCCTGTGCACAACACCTGATGGAGTAAGAATAGTAATTTTTACCCCCACCACCATCCAGCACTTTCCCTGGGCACAACACCTGTTGGAGTAAGAATAGTAATTGTTAACCTCACCACCATCCTGCACTTTCCCTGTGCACAACACCTGAAGGAGTAAGAATAGTAATGTTTACCCCCACCACCATCCAGCACTTTCCCTGTGCACAACACCTGATGGTGTTAGAATAGTAATTTTTACCCCCACCACCATCCTGCACTTTCAATGCACACAACACCTGATGGTGTTAGAATAGTAATTTTTACCCTCACCAACATCCAGCACTTTCCCTGTGCACAACACCTGATGGTGTTTGATTAGTAATTTTTACCCACTCCTCCATCCAGCACTTTCCCTGTGCAAAACACCTGTCGGAGTATGAATAGACATTTTTTGCACCTCCACCATCCAGCACTTTCCCTGGGCAGAACACCTGTTGGAGTAGGAATAGTAATTTTTAACCTCACCACCATCCTGCACTTTCCCTGTGCACAACACCTGAAGGAGTAAGAATAGTAATTTTTACCCCCACCACCATCCAGCACTTTCCCTGTGCACAACACCTGATGGTGTTAGAATAGTAATTTTTACCCCACCACCATCCTGCACTTTCAATGCACACAACACCTGATGGTGTTAGAATAGTAATTTTTACCCTCACCAACATCCAGCACTTTCCCTGTGCACAACACCTGATGGTGTTTGATTAGTAATTTTTACCCCCTCCTCCATCCAGCACTTTCCCTGTGCACAACACCTGTTGGAGTAAGAATAGTAATTTTTACCCCCACCACCATCCAGCACTTTCCCTGGGCACAACACCTGTTGGATTAATAATAGTAATTTTTAACCTCACCACCATCCTGCACTTTCCCTGTGCACAACACCTGATGGAGTAAGAATAGTAATTTTTACCCCCACCACCATCCCGTACTTTCCCTGTGCACAACACCTGTTGGAGTATGAATAGAAATTTTTAACCCCACCACCTTCCAGCACTTTCAATGCGCACAACACCTGATGGTGTTAGAATAGTAATTTTTACCCTCACCACCATCCCGCACTTTCAATGTACACAATACCTGATGGAGTAAGAATAGTAATTTATACCCCCACCACCATCCTACACTTTCCCTGTGCACAACACCTGTGGGAGTAAGAATAGTAATTTTTACCCTCACCACCATCCCGCACTTTCAATGTGCACAACACCTGATGGAGTAAGAATAGTAATTTTTAACCTCACCACCATCCTGCACTTTCCCTGTGCACAACACCTGATGGAGTAAGAATAGTAATTTTTACCCCCACCACCATCCAGCACTTTCCCTGGGCACAACACCTGTTGGAGTAAGAATAGTAATTTTTAACCTCACCACCATCCCGCACTTTCAATGTGCACAACACCTGATGGAGTAAGAATAGTAATTTTTAACCTCACCACCATCCTGCACTTTCCCTGTGCACAACACCTGATGGAGTAAGAATAGTAATTTTTACCCGCACCACCATCCAGCACTTTCCCTGTGCACAACACCTGATGGTGTTAGAATAGTAATTTTTACCCCCACCACCATCCAGCACTTTCCCTGTGCACAACACCTGACGGTGTTTGATTAGTAATTTGTACCCCCTCCTCCATCCAGCACTTTCCCTGTGCACAACACCTGTCGGAGTATGAATAAAAAATTTAGTACCTCCACCACCCAGCACTATCCCTGGGCACAACACCTGTTGGAGTAAGAATAGTAATTTTTACTCCCACCACCATCCAACACTTTCCCTGTGCACAACACCTGATGGTGTTTGATTAGTAATTTTTACCCACTCCCCATCCAGCACTTTCCCTGTGCAAAACACCTGTCGGAGTATGAATAGAAATTTTTGCACCTCCACCATCCAGCACTTTCCCTGGGCAGAACACCTGTTGGAGTAGGAATAGTAATTTTTAACCTCACCACCATCCTGCACTTTCCCTGTGCACAACACCTGAAGGAGTAAGAATAGTAATTTTTACCCCCACCACCATCCAGCACTTTCCCTGTGCACAACACCTGATGGTGTTAGAATAGTAATTTTTACCCCACCACCATCCTGCACTTTCAATGCACACAACACCTGATGGTGTTAGAATAGTAATTTTTACCCTCACCAACATCCAGCACTTTCCCTGTGCACAATACCTGATGGTGTTTGATTAGTAATTTTTACCCCCTCCTCCATCCAGCACTTTCCCTGTGCACAACACCTGTTGGAGTAAGAATAGTAATTTTTACCCCCACCACCATCCAGCACTTTCCCTGGGCACAACACCTGTTGGATTAAGAATAGTAATTTTTAACCTCACCACCATCCTGCACTTTCCCTGTGCACAACACCTGATGGAGTAAGAATAGTAATTTTTACCCCCACCACCATCCCATACTTTCCCTGTGCACAACACCTGTTGGAGTATGAATAGAAATGTTTAACCCCACCACCTTCCAGCACTTTCAATGCGCACAACACCTGATGGTGTTAGAATAGTAATTTTTACCCTCACCACCATCCCGCACTTTCAATGTACACAATACCTGATGGAGTAAGAATAGTAATTTATACCCCCACCACCATCCAGCACTTTCCCTGTGCACAACACCTGTGGGAGTAAGAATATTATTTTTTACCCCCACCACCATCCCACACTTTCCCTGTGCACAACACCTGTTGGAGTATGAATAGAAATTTTTAACCCCACTACCATCCAGCACCTTCAAGGCGCACAACACCTGATCGTGTTAGAATAGTAATTTTTACCCTCACCACCATCCCTCACTTTCAATGTGCACAACACCTGATGGAGTAAGAATAGTAATTTTTACCCACACCACCATCCAGCACTTTCCCTGGGCACAACACCTGTTGGAGTAATAATAGTAATTTTTAACCTCACCACCATCCCGCACTTTCCCTGTGCACAACACCTGATGGAATAAGAATAGTAATTTTTACCCGAACCACCATCCAGCACTTTCCTGTGTACAACACCTTATGGTGTTCGAATAGTAATTTTTACCCCCACCACCATCCCGCACTTTCCCTGTTCACAACAATTGTTGGAGTATGAATAGTAATTTTTACCCCTACCACCATCCAGCACTTTCCCTGTGCACAACACCTGTTGGAGTATGAATAGTAATTTTTACCCCCACCACCATCCAGCACTTTCCCTGTGCACAACACCTGGTGGTGTTTGATTAGTAATTTTTACCTCCTCCTCCATCCAGCACTTTCCCTGTGCACAACACCTGTCGGAGTATGAATAGAAATGTTTAGCACCTCCACCATCCAGCACTTTCCCTGGGCACAGCACCTGTTGGAGTAAGAATAGTAATTTTTACTCCCACCACCATCCAACACTTTCCCTGTGCACAACACCTGATGGTGTTTGATTAGTAATTTTACCCACTCCTCCATCCAGCACTTTCCCTGTGCAAAACACCTGTCGGAGTATGAATAGAAATTTTTGCACCTCCACCATCCAGCACTTTCCCTGGGCAGAACACCTGTTGGAGTAGGAATAGTAATTTTTAACCTCACCACCATCCTGCACTTTCCCTGTGCACAACACCTGAAGGAGTAAGAATAGTAATTTTTACCCCACCACCATCCAGCACTTTCCCTGTGCACAACACCTGATGGTGTTAGAATAGTAATTTTTACCCCACCACCATCCTGCACTTTCAATGCACACAACACCTGATGGTGTTAGAATAGTAATTTTTACCCCCACCACCATCCAGCACTTTCCCTGGGCACAACACCTGCTGGATTAAGAATAGTAATTTTTAACCTCACCACCATCCTGCACTTTCCCTGTGCACAACACCTGATGGAGTAAGAATAGTAATTTTTACCCCCACCACCATCCCATACTTTCCCTGTGCACAACACCTGTTGGAGTATGAATAGAAATGTTTAACCCCACCACCTTCCAGCACTTTCAATGCGCACAACACCTGATGGTGTTAGAATAGTAATTTTTACCCTCACCACCATCCCGCACTTTCAATGTACACAATACCTGATGGAGTAAGAATAGTAATTTATACCCCCACCACCATCCAGCACTTTCCCTGTGCACAACACCTGTGGGAGTAAGAATATTATTTTTTACCCCCACCACCATCCCGCACTTTCCCTGTTCACAACAATTGTTGGAGTATGAATAGTAATTTTTACCCCGACCACCATCCAGCACTTTCCCTGTGCACAACACCTGTTGGAGTATGAATAGTAATTTTTACCCCCACCACCATCCAGCACTTTCCTGTGCACAACACCTGGTGGTGTTTGATTAGTAATTTTTACCTCCTCCTCCATCCAGCACTTTCCCTGTGCACAACACCTGTCGGAGTATGAATAGAAATGTTTAGCACCTCCACCATCCAGCACTTTCCCTGGGCACAACACCTGTTGGAGTAAGAATAGTAATTTTTACCCCCACCACCATCCAGCACTTTCCCTGGGCAGAACACCTGTTGGAGTAAGAATAGTAATGTTTACCCTCACCACCATCCTGCACTTTCCCTGTGCACAACACCTGTCGGAGTATGAATAGAAATTTTTAGCACCTCCACCATCCAGCATTTTCCCTGGGCACAACACCTGTTGGAGTAAAAATAGTAATTTTTACCCCCACCACCATCCAGCACTTTCCTGGGCAGAACACCTGTTGGAGTAAGAATAGTAATGTTTACCCCCACCACCATCCAGCACTTTCCCTGTGCCCAACACCTGATGGTGTTAGAATAGTAATTTTACCCCCACCACCATCCTGCACTTTCAATGCGCACAACACCTGATGGTGTTAGAATAGTAATGTTTACCCCCTCCTCCATCCAGCACTTTCCCTGTGCACAACACCTGTCGGAGTATGAATAGAAATTTTTACCCCCTCCTCCATCCAGCACTTTCCCTGTGCACAACACCTGTCGGAGTATGAATAGAAATTTTTAGCACCTCCACCATCCAGCACTTTCCATGGGGACAACACCTGTTGGAGTAAGAATAGTAATTCTTACCCACACCACCATCCAGCACTTTCCATGGGCTCAACATGTTGGAGTAAGAATAGTACTGTTTTAACCTCACCACCATCCTGCACTTTCCCTGTGCACAACACCTGATGGAGTTAGAATAGTAATTTTTACCCCCACCACCATCACGTACTTTCCCTGTGCACAACACCTGTTGGAGTATGAATAGAAATTTTTAAACAAACCACCATCCAGCACTTTCAATGCGCACAACACCTGATGGTGTTAGAATAGTAATTTTTACCCTCACCACCATCCCACACTTTCAATGTACACAATACCTGATGGAGTAAGAATAGTAATTTATACCCCCACCACCATCCAGCACTTTCCCTGTGCACAACACCTGTGGGAGTAAGAATAGTATATTTTCCCCCACCACCATCCCGCACTTTCCTGTGCACAACACCTGTTGGAGTATGAATAGAAATTTTTAACCCCACCACCACCCAGCACTTTCAATGCGCACAACACCTGATGGTGTTAGAATAGTAATTTTTACCCTCACCACCATCCCGCACTTTCAATGTGCACAACTCCTGAAGGAGTAAGAATAGTAATTTTTACCAACGCCACCATCCAGCACTTTCCCTGGGCACAACACCTGATGGTGTTTGATTAGTAATTTTTACCCCCTCCTCCATCCAGCACTTTCCCTGTGCAAAACACCTGTCGGAGTATGAATAGACATTTTTAGCACCTCCACCATCCAGCTCTTTCCCTGGGCACAACACCTGTTGGAGTAAGAATAGTAATTTTTACCCCCACCACCATCCAGCACTTTCCCTGGGCAGAACACCTGTTGGAGTAAGAATAGTAATTTTTAACCTCACCACCATCCTGCACTTTCCCTGTGCACAACACCTGAAGGAGTAAGAATAGTAATTTTTACCCCCACCACCATCCAGCACTTCCCCTGTGCACAACACCTCATGGTGTTAGAATAGTAATTTTTACCCCAACCACCATCCTGCACTTTCAATGCACACAACACCTGATGGTGTTAGAATAGTAACTTTTACCCTCTCCACCATCCAGCATGTTCCCTGTGCACAACACCTGATGGTGTTTGATTAGTAATTCTTACCCCCTCCTCCATCCAGCACTTTCCCGGTGCACAACACCTGTCGGAGTATGAATAGAAATTTTTTGCAACTCCACCATCCAGCACTTTCCCTGGGCACAACACCTGTTGGAGTAAGAATAGTAATTTTTACCCCCACCACCATCCAGCACTTTCCCTGGGTACAACACCTGTTGGAGTAAGAATAGTAATTTTTAACCTCACCACCATCCTGCACTTTCCCTGTGCACAACACCTGATGGAGTAAGAATAGTAATTTTTACCCCCACCACCATCCTGTACTTTCCCTGTGCACAACACCTGTTGGAGTATGAATAGAAATTTTTAACCCCACTACCATCCAGCACCTTCAAGGCGCACAACACCTGATCGTGTTAGAATAGTAATTTTTACCCTCACCACCATCCCTCACTTTCAATGTGCACAACACCTGATGGAGTAAGAATAGTAATTTTTACCCACACCACCATCCAGCACTTTCCCTGGGCACAACACCTGTTGGAGTAATAATAGTAATTGTTAACCTCACCACCATCCCGCACTTTCCCTGTGCACAACACCTGATGGAATAAGAATAGTAATTTTTACCCGAACCACCATCCAGCACTTTCCCTGTGTACAACACCTTATGGTGTTCGAATAGTAATTTTTACCCCCACCACCATCCCGCACTTTCCCTGTTCACAACAATTGTTGGAGTATGAATAGTAATTTTTACCCCTACCACCATCCAGCACTTTCCCTGTGCACAACACCTGGTGGTGTTTGATTAGTAATTTTTACCTCCTCCTCCATCCAGCACTTTCCCTGTGCACAACACCTGTCGGAGTATGAATAGAAATGTTTAGCACCTCCACCATCCAGCACTTTCCCTGGGCACAACACCTGTTGGAGTAAGAATAGTAATTTTTACTCCCACCACCATCCAACACTTTCCTGTGCACAACACCTGATGGTGTTTGATTAGTAATTTTTACCCACTCTTCCATCCAGCACTTTCCTGTGCAAAACACCTGTCGGAGTATGAATAGAAATTTTTGCACCTCCACCATCCAGCACTTTCCCTGGGCAGAACACCTGTTGGAGTAGGAATAGTAATTTTTAACCTCACCACCATCCTGCACTTTCCCTGTGCACAACACCTGAAGGAGTAAGAATAGTAATTTTTACCCCCACCACCATCCAGCACTTTCCCTGTGCACAACACCTGATGGTGTTAGAATAGTAATTTTTACCCCACCACCATCCTGCACTTTCAATGCACACAACACCTGATGGTGTTAGAATAGTAATTTTTACCCTCACCAACATCCAGCACTTTCCCTGTGCACAATACCTGATGGTGTTTGATTAGTAATTTTACCCCCTCCTCCATCCAGCACTTTCCCTGTGCACAACACCTGTTGGAGTAAGAATAGTAATTTTTACCCCCACCACCATCCAGCACTTTCCCTGGGCACAACACCTGTTGGATTAAGAATAGTAATTTTTAACCTCACCACCATCCTGCACTTTCCCTGTGCACAACACCTGATGGAGTAAGAATAGTAATTTTTACCCCCACCACCATCCCATACTTTCCCTGTGCACAACACCTGTTGGAGTATGAATAGAAATGTTTAACCCCACCACCTTCCAGCACTTTCAATGCGCACAACACCTGATGGTGTTAGAATAGTAATTTTACCCTCACCACCATCCCGCACTTTCAATGTACACAATACCTGATGGAGTAAGAATAGTAATTTATACCCCCACCACCATCCAGCACTTTCCCTGTGCACAACACCTGTGGGAGTAAGAATATTATTTTTTACCCCCACCACCATCCCACACTTTCCCTGTGCACAACACCTGTTGGAGTATGAATAGAAATTTTTAACCCCACTACCATCCAGCACCTTCAAGGCGCACAACACCTGATCGTGTTAGAATAGTAATTTTTACCCTCACCACCATCCCTCACTTTCAATGTGCACAACACCTGATGGAGTAAGAATAGTAATTTTTACCCACACCACCATCCAGCACTTTCCCTGGGCACAACACCTGTTGGAGTAATAATAGTAATTTTTAACCTCACCACCATCCCGCACTTTCCCTGTGCACAACACCTGATGGAATAAGAATAGTAATTTTTACCCGAACCACCATCCAGCACTTTCCCTGTGTACAACACCTTATGGTGTTCGAATAGTAATTTTTACCCCCACCACCATCCCGCACTTTCCCTGTTCACAACAATTGTTGGAGTATGAATAGTAATTTTTACTCCGACCACCATCCAGCACTTTCCCTGTGCACAACACCTGTTGGAGTATGAATAGTAATTTTTACCCCCACCACCATCCAGCACTTTCCCTGTGCACAACACCTGGTGGTGTTTGATTAGTAATTTTTACCTCCTCCTCCATCCAGCACTTTCCCTGTGCACAACACCTGTCGGAGTATGAATAGAAATGTTTAGCACCTCCACCATCCAGCACTTTCCCTGGGCACAACACCTGTTGGAGTAAGAATAGTAATTTTACCCCCACCACCATCCAGCACTTTCCCTGGGCAGAACACCTGTTGGAGTAAGAATAGTAATTTTTACCCCCACCACCATCACGTACTTTCCCTGTGCACAACACCTGTTGGAGTATGAATAGAAATTTTTAAACAAACCACCATCCAGCACTTTCAATGCGCACAACACCTGATGGTGTTAGAATAGTAATTTTTACCCTCACCACCATCCCACACTTTCAATGTACACAATACCTGATGGAGTAAGAATAGTAATTTATACCCCCACCACCATCCAGCACTTTCCCTGTGCACAACACCTGTGGGAGTAAGAATAGTATATTTTCCCCCACCACCATCCCGCACTTTCCCTGTGCACAACACCTGTTGGAGTATGAATAGAAATTTTTAACCCCACCACCACCCAGCACTTTCAATGCGCACAACACCTGATGGTGTTAGAATAGTAATTTTTACCCTCACCACCATCCTGCACTTTCAATGTGCACAACACCTGAAGGAGTAAGAATAGTAATTTTTACCAACGCCACCATCCAGCACTTTCCCTGGGCACAACACCTGATGGTGTTTGATTAGTAATTTTTACCCCCTCCTCCATCCAGCACTTTCCCGGTGCAAAACACCTGTCGGAGTATGAATAGACATTTTTAGCACCTCCACCATCCAGCTCTTTCCCTGGGCACAACACCTGTTGGAGTAAGAATAGTAATTTTTACCCCCACCACCATCCAGCACTTTCCCTGGGCAGAACACCTGTTGGAGTAAGAATAGTAATTTTTAACCTCACCACCATCCTGCACTTTCCCTGTGCACAACACCTGAAGGAGTAAGAATAGTAATTTTTACCCCCACCACCATCCAGCACTTCCCCTGTGCACAACACCTCATGGTGTTAGAATAGTAATTTTTACCCCAACCACCATCCTGCACTTTCAATGCACACAACACCTGATGGTGTTAGAATAGTAACTTTTACCCTCACCACCATCCAGCACGTTCCCTGTGCACAACACCTGATGGTGTTTGATTAGTAATTCTTACCCCCTCCTCCATCCAGCACTTTCCCGGTGCACAACACCTGTCGGAGTATGAATAGAAATTTTTTGCAACTCCACCATCCAGCACTTTTCCTGGGCACAACACCTGTTGGAGTAAGAATAGTAATTTTTACCCCCACCACCATCCAGCACTTTCCCTGGGTACAACACCTGTTGGAGTAAGAATAGTAATTTTTAACCTCACCACCATCCTGCACTTTCCCTGTGCACAACACCTGATGGAGTAAGAATAGTAATTTTTACCCCCACCACCATCCTGTACTTTCCCTGTGCACAACACCTGTTGGAGTATGAATAGAAATTTTTAACCCCACTACCATCCAGCACCTTCAAGGCGCACAACACCTGATCGTGTTAGAATAGTAATTTTTACCCTCACCACCATCCCTCACTTTCAATGTGCACAACACCTGATGGAGTAAGAATAGTAATTTTTACCCACACCACCATCCAGCACTTTCCCTGGGCACAACACCTGTTGGAGTAATAATAGTAATTTTTAACCTCACCACCATCCCGCACTTTCCCTGTGCACAACACCTGATGGAATAAGAATAGTAATTTTTACCCGAACCACCATCCAGCACTTTCCCTGTGTACAACACCTTATGGTGTTCGAATAGTAATTTTTACCCCCACCACCATCCCGCACTTTCCCTGTTCACAACAATTGTTGGAGTATGAATAGTAATTTTTACCCCTACCACCATCCAGCACTTTCCCTGTGCACAACACCTGTTGGAGTATGAATAGTAATTTTTACCCCCACCACCATCCAGCACTTTCCCTGTGCACAACACCTGGTGGTGTTTGATTAGTAATTTTTACCTCCTCCTCCATCCAGCACTTTCCCTGTGCACAACACCTGTCGGAGTATGAATAGAAATGTTTAGCACCTCCACCATCCAGCACTTTCCCTGGGCACAACACCTGTTGGAGTAAGAATAGTAATTTTTACTCCCACCACCATCCAACACTTTCCCTGTGCACAACACCTGATGGTGTTTGATTAGTAATTTTTACCCACTCCTCCATCCAGCACTTTCCTGTGCAAAACACATGTCGGAGTATGAATAGAAATTTTTGCACCTCCACCATCCAGCACTTTCCCTGGGCAGAACACCTGTTGGAGTAGGAATAGTAATTTTTAACCTCACCACCATCCTGCACTTTCCCTGTGCACAACACCTGAAGGAGTAAGAATAGTAATTTTTACCCCCACCACCATCCAGCACTTTCCCTGTGCACAACACCTGATGGTGTTAGAATAGTAATTTTTACCCCACCACCATCCTGCACTTTCAATGCACACAACACCTGATGGTGTTAGAATAGTAATTTTACCCTCACCAACATCCAGCACTTTCCCTGTGCACAATACCTGATGGTGTTTGATTAGTAATTTTTACCCCCTCCTCCATCCAGCACTTTCCCTGTGCACAACACCTGTTGGAGTAAGAATAGTAATTTTTACCCCCACCACCATTCAACACTTTCCCTGGGCACAACACCTGTTGGATTAAGAATAGTAATTTTTAACCTCACCACCATCCTGCACTTTCCCTGTGCACAACACCTGATGGAGTAAGAATAGTAATTTTTACCCCCACCACCATCCCATACTTTCCCTGTGCACAACACCTGTTGGAGTATGAATAGAAATGTTTAACCCCACCACCTTCCAGCACTTTCAATGCGCACAACACCTGATGGTGTTAGAATAGTAATTTTTACCCTCACCACCATCCCGCACTTTCAATGTACACAATACCTGATGGAGTAAGAATAGTAATTTATACCCCCACCACCATCCAGCACTTTCCCTGTGCACAACACCTGTGGGAGTAAGAATATTATTTTTACCCCCACCACCATCCCACACTTTCCCTGTGCACAACACCTGTTGGAGTATGAATAGAAATTTTTAACCCCACTACCATCCAGCACCTTCAAGGCGCACAACACCTGATCGTGTTAGAATAGTAATTTTTACCCTCACCACCATCCCTCACTTTCAATGTGCACAACACCTGATGGAGTAAGAATAGTAATTTTTACCCACACCACCATCCAGCACTTTCCCTGGGCAAAACACCTGTTGGAGTAATAATAGTAATTTTTAACCTCACCACCATCCCGCACTTTCCCTGTGCACAACACCTGATGGAATAAGAATAGTAATTTTTACCCGAACCACCATCCAGCACTTTCCCTGTGTACAACACCTTATGGTGTTCGAATAGTAATTTTTACCCCCACCACCATCCCGCACTTTCCCTGTTCACAACAATTGTTGGAGTATGAATAGTAATTTTTACCCCGACCACCATCCAGCACTTTCCCTGTGCACAACACCTGTTGGAGTATGAATAGTAATTTTTACCCCCACCACCATCCAGCACTTTCCCTGTGCACAACACCTGGTGGTGTTTGATTAGTAATTTTTACCTCCTCCTCCATCCAGCACTTTCCCTGTGCACAACACCTGTCGGAGTATGAATAGAAATGTTTAGCACCTCCACCATCCAGCACTTTCCCTGGGCACAACACCTGTTGGAGTAAGAATAGTAATTTTTACCCCCACCACCATCCAGCACTTTCCCTGGGCAGAACACCTGTTGGAGTAAGAATAGTAATGTTTACCCTCACCACCATCCTGCACTTTCCCTGTGCACAACACCTGTCGGAGTATGAATAGAAATTTTTAGCACCTCCACCATCCAGCATTTTCCCTGGGCACAACACCTGTTGGAGTAAAAATAGTAATTTTTACCCCCACCACCATCCAGCACTTTCCCTGGGCAGAACACCTGTTGGAGTAAGAATAGTAATGTTTACCCCCACCACCATCCAGCACTTTCCCTGTGCCCAACACCTGATGGTGTTAGAATAGTAATTTTACCCCCACCACCATCCTGCACTTTCAATGCGCACAACACCTGATGGTGTTAGAATAGTAATTTTTACCCCCTCCTCCATCCAGCACTTTCCCTGTGCACAACACCTGTCGGAGTATGAATAGAAATTTTTACCCCCTCCTCCATCCAGCACTTTCCCTGTGCACAACACCTGTCGGAGTATGAATAGAAATTTTTAGCACCTCCACCATCCAGCACTTTCCCTGGGGACAACACCTGTTGGAGTAAGAATAGTAATTTTTACCCACACCACCATCCAGCACTTTCCATGGGCTCAACACGTTGGAGTAAGAATAGTACTGTTTTAACCTCACCACCATCCTGCACTTTCCCTGTGCACAACACCTGATGGAGTTAGAATAGTAATTTTTACCCCCACCACCATCACGTACTTTCCCTGTGCACAACACCTGTTGGAGTATGAATAGAAATTTTTAAACAAACCACCATCCAGCACTTTCAATGCGCACAACACCTGATGGTGTTAGAATAGTAATTTTTACCCTCACCACCATCCCACACTTTCAATGTACACAATACCTGATGGAGTAAGAATAGTAATTTATACCCCCACCACCATCCAGCACTTTCCCTGTGCACAACACCTGTGGGAGTAAGAATAGTATATTTTCCCCCACCACCATCCCGCACTTTCCCTGTGCACAACACCTGTTGGAGTATGAATAGAAATTTTTAACCCCACCACCACCCAGCACTTTCAATGCGCACAACACCTGATGGTGTTAGAATAGTAATTTTTACCCTCACCACCATCCCGCACTTTCAATGTGCACAACACCTGAAGGAGTAAGAATAGTAATTTTTACCAACGCCACCATCCAGCACTTTCCTGGGCACAACACCTGATGGTGTTTGATTAGTAATTTTTACCCCCTCCTCCATCCAGCACTTTCCCTGTGCAAAACACCTGTCGGAGTATGAATAGACATTTTTAGCACCTCCACCATCCATCTCTTTCCCTGGGCACAACACCTGTTGGAGTAAGAATAGTAATTTTTACCCCCACCACCATCCAGCACTTTCCCTGGGCAGAACACCTGTTGGAGTAAGAATAGTAATTTTTAACCTCACCACCATCCTGCACTTTCCCTGTGCACAACACCTGAAGGAGTAAGAATAGTAATTTTTACCCCCACCACCATCCAGCACTTCCCCTGTGCACAACACCTCATGGTGTTAGAATAGTAATTTTTACCCCAACCACCATCCTGCACTTTCAATGCACACAACACCTGATGGTGTTAGAATAGTAACTTTTACCCTCACCACCATCCAGCACGTTCCCTGTGCACAACACCTGATGGTGTTTGATTAGTAATTCTTACCCCCTCCTCCATCCAGCACTTTCCCGGTGCACAACACCTGTCGGAGTATAAATAGAAATTTTTTACAACTCCACCATCCAGCACT
The DNA here is from genome assembly GCA_963921515.1 of Calotriton arnoldi. Classification (NCBI taxonomy): domain Eukaryota; kingdom Metazoa; phylum Chordata; class Amphibia; order Caudata; family Salamandridae; genus Calotriton; species Calotriton arnoldi. The sequence continues at coordinate 135,332 of CAWUFW010004116.1, read as the reverse complement.
TTCCCTGGGCACAACACCTGTTGGAGTAAGAATAGTAATTTTTACCCCCACCACCATCCAGCACTTTCCCTGGGTACAACACCTGTTGGAGTAAGAATAGTAATTTTTAACCTCACCACCATCCTGCACTTTCCCTGTGCACAACACCTGATGGAGTAAGAATAGTAATTTTTACCCCCACCACCATCCTGTACTTTCCCTGTGCACAACACCTGTTGGAGTATGAATAGAAATTTTTAACCCCACCACCATCCAGCACTTTCAATGCGCACAACACCTGATGGTATTAGAATAGTAATTTTTACCCTCACCACCATCCCGCACTTTGAATGTACACAATACCTGATGGAGTAAGAATAGTAATTTATACCCCACCACCATCCAGCACTTTCCCTGTGCACAACACCTGTGGGAGTAAGAATAGTAATTTTTACCCCCACCACCATCACGCACTTTCCCTGTGCACAACACCTGTTGGAGTATGAATAGAAATTGTTAACCCCACCACCATCCAGCACCTTTAAGGCGCACAACACCTGATGGTGCTAGAATAGTAATTTTTACCCTCACCACCATCCCGCACTTTCAATGTGCACAACACCTGATGGAGTAAGAATAGTCATTTTTAACCTCACCACCATCCTGCACTTTCCCTGTGCACAACACCTGATGGAGTAAGACTAGTAATTTTTACCCCCACCACCATCCAGCACTTTCCCTGGGCAGAACACCTGTTGGAGTAAGAATAGTAATTTTTAACCTCACCACCATCCTGCACTTTCCCTGTGCACAACACCTGATGGTTTTAGAATAGTAATTTTTACCCTCACCACCATCCCGCACTTTCAATGTGCACAACACCTGATGGAGTAAGAATAGTCATTTTTAACCTCACCACCATCCTGCACTTTCCCTGTGCACAACACCTGATGGAGTAAGAATAGTAATTTTTACCCCCACCACCATCCAGCACTTTCCCTGGGCAGAACACCTGTTGGAGTAAGAATAGTCATTTTTAACCTCACCACCATCCTGCACTTTCCCTGTGCACATCACCTGATGGTTTTAGAATAGTAATTTTTACCCTCACCACCATCCCGCACTTTCAATGTGCACAACACCTGATGGAGTAAGAATAGTCATTTTTAACCTCACCACCATCCTGCACTTTCCCTGTGCACAACACCTGATGGAGTAAGAATAGTAATTTTTACCCCCAACACCATCCAGCACTTTCCCTGGGCAGAACACCTGTTGGAGTAAGAATAGTCATTTTTAACCTCACCACCATCCTGCACTTTCCCTGTGCACAACACCTGATGGTTTTAGAATAGTAATTTTTACCCTCACCACCATCCCGCACTTTCAATGTGCACAACACCTGATGGAGTAAGAATAGTAATTTTTAACCTCACCACCATCCTGCACTTTCCCTGTGCACAACACCTGATGGAGTAAGAATAGTAATTTTTACCCGAACCACCATCCAGCACTTTCCCTGTGTACAACACCTTATGGTGTTCGAATAGTAATTTTTACCCCCACCACCATCCCGCACTTTCCCTGTTCACAACAATTGTTGGAGTATGAATATTAATTTTTACCCCCACCACCATCCAGCACTTTCCGTGTGCACAACACCTGATGGTTTTAGAATAGTAATTTTTACCCTCACCACCATCCCGCACTTTCAATGTGCACAACACCTGATGGAGTAAGAATAGTAATTTTTACCCCCACTACCATCCAGCACTTTGCCTGGGCACAACACCTGATGGTGTTTGATTAGTAATTTTTACCCCCTCCTCCATCCAGCACTTTCCCTGTGCAAAACACCTGTCGGAGTATGAATCGAAATTTTTTGCACCTCCACCATCCAGCACTTTTCCTGGGCACAACACCTGTTGGAGTAAGAATAGTAATGTTTACCCCCACCACCATCCAGCACTTTCCCTGGGCAGAACACCTGTTGGAGTAAGAATAGTCATTTTTAACCTCACCACCATCCTGCACTTTCCCTGTGCACAACACCTGATGGTTTTAGAATAGTAATTTTTACCCTCACCACCATCCCGCACTTTCAATGTGCACAACACCTGATGGAGTAAGAATAGTCATTTTTAGCCTCACCACCATCCTGCACTTTCCCTGTGCACAACACCTGATGGAGTAAGAATAGTAATTTTTACCCCCACCACCATCCAGCACTTTCCCTGGGCAGAACACCTGTTGGAGTAAGAATAGTCATTTTTAACCTCACCACCATCCTGCACTTTCTCTGTGCACAACACCTGATGGTTTTAGAATAGTAATTTTTACACTCACCACCATCCCGCACTTTCAATGTGCACAACACCTGATGGAGTAAGAATAGTAATTTTTAACCTCACCACCATCCTGCACTTTCCCTGTGCACAACACCTGATGGAGTAAGAATAGTAATTTTTACCCCCACCACCATCCAGCACTTTCCCTGGGCACAACACCTGTTGGAGTAAGAATAGTAATTTTTAACCTCACCACCATCCCGCACTTTCCCTGTGCACAACACCTGATGGAGTAAGAATAGTAATTTTTACCTGCACCACCATCCAGCACTTTCCCTGTGCACAACACCTGATGGTGTTAGAATAGTAATTTTTACCCCCACCACCATCCAGCACTTTCCCTGTGCACAACACCTGACGGTGTTTGATTAGTAATTTGTACGCCCTCCTCCATCCAGCACTTTCCCTGTGCACAACACCTGTCGGAGTATGAATAAAAATTTTTAGTACCTCCACCATCCAGCACTTTCCCTGGGCACAACACCTGTTGGAGTAAGAATAGTAATTTTTACTCCCACCACCATCCAACACTTTCCCTGTGCACAACACCTGATGGTGTTAGAATAGTAATGTTTACCCCCACCACCATCCTGCACTTTCAATGCACACAACAGCTGATGGTGTTAGAATAGTAATTTTTACCCTCACCACCATCCAGCACTTTCCTGTGCACAACACCTATTGGTGTTTGAATAGTAATTTTACCCCCTCCTCCATCCAGCACTTTCCCTGTGCACAACACCTGTCGGAGTATGAATTGAAATTTTTGCAACTCCACCATCCAGCACTTTCCCTGGGCACAACACCTGTTGGAGTAAGAATAGTAATTTTTACCCCCACCACCATCCAGCACTTTCCCTGGCCACAACACCTGTTGGAGTAAGAATAGTAATTTTTAACCTCACCGACATCCTGCACTTTTCCTGTGCACAACACCTGATGGAGTAAGAATAGTAATTTTTACCCCACCACCATCCCGTACTTGCCCTGTGCACAACACCTGTTGGAGTATGAATAGACATTTTTAACCCCACCACCATCCAGCACTTTCAATGCGCACAACACCTGATGGTGTTAGAATAGTAATTTTTACCCTCACCACCATCCCGCACTTTCAATGTGCACAACACCTGATGGAGTAAGAATAGTAATTTTTACCCACACCACCATCCAGCACTTTCCCTGGGCACAACACCTGTGGGAGTAAGAATAGTAATTTTTACCCCCACCACCATCCCGCACTTTCCCTGTGCACAACACCTGTTGGAGTATGAATATAAATTTTTAACCCCACCACCATCCAGCACCTTCAAGGCGCAGAACACCTGATGGTGTTAGAATAGTAATTTTTACCCTCACCACCATCCCGCACTTTCAATGTGCACAACACCTGATGGAGTAAGAATAGTAATTTTTAACCTCATCACCATCCCGCACTTTCCCTGTGCACAACACCTGATGGAGTAAGAATAGTAATTTTTACCACCTCCACCACCATCCAGCACTTTCCCTGTGCACAACACCTAATGGTGTTCGAATTTCTAATTTTTACCCCCACCACCATCACGCACTTTCCCTGTTCACAACACCTTTTGGAGTATGAATAGTAATTTTTACCCACACCATCATCCAGCACTTTCCCTGGGCACAACACCTGTTGGAGTAAGAATAGTAATTTTTAACCTCACCACCATCCCGCACTTTCCCTGTGCACAACACCTGATGGAGTAAGAATAGTAATTTTTACCCCAACCACCATCCAGCACTTTCCCTGTGCACAACACCTTATGGTATTCGAATAGTAATTTTTACCACCATCCCGCACTTTCCCTGTTCACAACACCTGTTGGAGTATGAATAGTAATTTTTACCCCCACCACCATCCAGCACTTTCCCTGTGCACAACACCTGATGGTGTTTGATTAGTAATTTTTACCCCTCCTCCATCCAGCACTTTCCCTGTGCACAACACCTGTTGGAGTAAGAATAGTAATTTTTACCCCCACCACCATCCAGCACTTTCCCTGGGCACAACACCTGTTGGAGTAAGAATAGTAATTTTTAACCTCACCACCATCCTGAACTTTCCCTGTGCACAACGCCAGATGGAGTAAGAATAGTCATGTTTACCCCCACCACCATCCAGCACTTTCCCTGTACACAACACCTGATGGTGTTAGAATAGAAATTTTTACCACACCACCATCCTGCACTTTTCCTGTGCACAACACCCGTTGGAGTATGAATAGTAATTTTTACCCCCACCACCATCCAGCACTTTCCATGTGCACAACACCTGATGGTGTTTGATTAGAAATTTTTACCCCCTCCTCCATCCAGTACTTTCACTGTGCACAACACCTGTTGGAGTATGAATAGAAATTTTTACCCCCACCACCATCCCGCACTTTCCCTGTTCACAACACCTGATGGAGTAAGAATAGTAATTTTTAACCTCACCACCATCCCGCACTTTCCCTGTGCACAACACCTGATGGAGTAAGAATAGTAATTTTTACCACCACCACCATCCAGCACTTTCCCTGTGCACAACACCTTATGGTGTTCGAATTTCTAATTTTTACCCCCACCAACATCACGCACTTTCCCTGTTCACAACACCTGTTGGAGTATGAATAGTAATTTTTACCCACACCACCATCCAGCACTTTCCCTGGGCACAACACCTGTTGGAGTAAGAATAGTAATTTTTAACCTCACCACCATCCCGCACTTTCCCTGTGCACAACACCTGATGGAGTAAGAATAGTAATTTTTACCCCAACCACCATCCAGCACTTTCCCTGTGCACAACACCTGATGGTGTTTGATTAGTAATTTTTACCCCCTCCTCCATCCAGCACTTTCCCTGTGCACAACACCTGTTGGAGTAAGAATAGTAATTTTTACCCCCACCACCATCCAGCACTTTCCCTGGGCACAACACCTGTTGGAGTAAGAATAGTAATGTTTATCCTCACCACCATCCTGAACTTTCCCTGTGCACAAGACCTGATGGAGTAATAATAGTCATGTTTACCCCCACCACCATCCAGCACTTTCCCTGTACACAACACCTCATGGTGTTAGAATAGAAATTTGTACCACACCACCATCCTGCACTTTCCCTGTGCACAACACCCGTTGGAGTATGAATAGTAATTTTTACCCCCACCACCATCCAGCACTTTCCCTGTGCACAACACCTGATGGTGTTTGATTAGAACTTTTTACCCCCTCCTCCATCCAGTACTTTCACTGTGCACAACACCTGTTGGAGTATGAATAGAAATGTTTACCCCCACCACCATCCCGCACTTTCCCTGTGCACAACACCTGTTGGAGTATGAATAGTAATTTTTACCCCCACCACCATCCTGCACTTTCCCTGTGCACAACACCTGATGGAGTAAGAATAGTAATTTTTACCCCCACCACCATCCAGCACTTTCCCTGGGCACAACACCTGTTGCAGTAAGAATAGTAATTTTTAACCTCACCACCATCCCGCACTTTCCCTGTGCACAACACCTGATGGAGTAAGAATAGTAATTTTTACCCCCACCACCATCCAGCACTTTCCCTGGGCACAACACCTGTTGGAGTAAGATTAGTAATTTTTAACCTCACCACCATCCTGCACTTTCCCTGCGCACAACACCTGATGGAGTAAGAATAGTAATTTTTACCCGCACCACCATCCAGCACTTTCCCTGTGCACAACACCTGATGGTGTTAGAATAGTAATTTTTACCCCCACCACCATCCAGCACTTTCCCTGTGCACAACACCTGATGGTGTTAGAATAGTAATTTTTACCCCCTCCTCCATCCAGCACTTTCCCTGTGCACAACACCTGTCGGAGAATGAATAAAAAATGTTAGTACCTCCACCATCCAGCACTTTCCCTGGGCACAACACCTGTTGGAGTAAGAATAGTAATTTTTACTCCCACCACCATCCAACACTTTCCCTGTGCACAACACCTGATGGTGTTAGAATAGTAATGTTTACCCCCACCACCATCCTGCACTTTCAATGCACACAACAGCTGATGGTGTTAGAATAGTAATTTTTACCCTCACCACCATCCAGCACTTTCCCTGTGCACAACACCTATTGGTGTTTGAATAGTAATTTTTACCCCCTCCTCCATCCAGCACTTTCCCTGTGCACAACACCTGTCGGAGTATGAATTGAAATTTTTTGCAACTCCACCATCCAGCACTTTCCCTGGGCACAACACCTGTTGGAGTAAGAATAGTAATTTTTACCCCCACCACCATCCAGCACTTTCCCTGGCCACAACACCTGTTGGAGTAAGAATAGTAATTTTTAACCTCACCGACATCCTGCACTTTCCCTGTGCACAACACCTGATGGAGTAAGAATAGTAATTTTTACCCCCACCACCATCCCGTACTTGCCCTGTGCACAACACCTGTTGGAGTATGAATAGACATTTTTAACCCCACCACCATCCAGCACTTTCAATGCGCACAACACCTGATGGTGTTAGAATAGTAATTTTTACCCTCACCACCATCCCGCACTTTCAATGTGCACAACACCTGATGGAGTAAGAATAGTAATTTTTACCCACACCACCATCCAGCACTTTCCCTGGGCACAACACCTGTGGGAGTAAGAATAGTAATTTTTACCCCCACCACCATCCCGCACTTTCCCTGTGCACAACACCTGTTGGAGTATGAATATACATTTTTAACCCCACCACCATCCAGCACCTTCAAGGCGCAGAACACCTGATGGTGTTAGAATAGTAATTTTTACCCTCACCACCATCCCGCACTTTCAATGTGCACAACACCTGATGGAGTAAGAATAGCAATTTTTAACCTCATCACCATCCCGCACTTTCCCTGTGCACAACACCTGATGGAGTAAGAATAGTAATTTTTACCACCACCACCATCCAGCACTTTCCCTGTGCACAACACCTTATGGTGTTCGAATTTCTAATTTTTACCCCCACCACCATCACGCACTTTCCCTGTTCACAACACCTTTTGGAGTATGAATAGTAATTTTTACCCACACCATCATCCAGCACTTTCCCTGGGCACAACACCTGTTGGAGTAAGAATAGTAATTTTTAACCTCACCACCATCCCGCACTTTCCCTGTGCACAACACCTGATGGAGTAAGAATAGTAATTTTTACCCCAACCACCATCCAGCACTTTCCCTGTGCACAACACCTTATGGTATTCGAATAGTAATTTTTACCACCATCCCGCACTTTCCCTGTTCACAACACCTGTTGGAGTATGAATAGTAATTTTTACCCCCACCACCATCCAGCACTTTCCCTGTGCACAACACCTGATGGTGTTTGATTAGTAATTTTACCCCCTCCTCCATCCAGCACTTTCCCTGTGCACAACACCTGTTGGAGTAAGAATAGTAATTTTTACCCCCACCACCATCCAGCACTTTCCCTGGGCACAACACCTGTTGGAGTAAGAATAGTAATTTTTAACCTCACCACCATCCTGAACTTTCCTGTGCACAACGCCAGATGGAGTAAGAATAGTCATGTTTACCCCCACCACCATCCAGCACTTTCCCTGTACACAACACCTGATGGTGTTAGAATAGAAATTTTTACCACACCACCATCCTGCACTTTCCCTGTGCACAACACCCGTTGGAGTATGAATAGTAATTTTTACCCCCACCACCATCCAGCACTTTCCCTGTGCACAACACCTGTTGGAGTATGAATAGAAATTTTTACCCCCACCACCATCCCGCACTTTCCCTGTTCACAACACCTGATGGAGTAAGAATAGTATTTTTTAACCTCACCACCATCCCGCACTTTCCCTGTGCACAACACCTGATGGAGTAAGAATAGTAATTTTTACCACCACCACCATCCAGCACTTTCCCTGTGCACAACACCTTATGGTGTTCGAATTTCTAATTTTTACCCCCACCACCATCATGCACTTTCCCTGTTCACAACACCTGTTGGAGTATGAATAGTAATTTTTACCCACACCACCATCCAGCACTTTCCCTGGGCACAACACCTGTTGGAGTAAGAATAGTAATTTTTAACCTCACCACCATCCCGCACTTTCCCTGTGCACAACACCTGATGGAGTAAGAATAGTAATTTTTACCCCAACCACCATCCAGCACTTTCCCTGTGCACAACACCTTATGGTGTTCGAATAGTAATTTTTACCACCATCCCGCACTTTCCCTGTTCACAACACCTGTTGGATTATGAATAGTAATTTTTACCCCACCACCATCCAGCACTTTCCCTGTGCACAACACCTGTTGGAGAATGAATAGTAATTTTACGCCCACCACCATCCAGCACTTTCCCTGTGCACAACACCTGATGGTGTTTGATTAGTAATTTTTACCCCTCCTCCATCCAGCACTTTCCCTGTGCACAACACCTGTTGGAGTAAGAATAGTAATTTTTACCCCCACCACCATCCAGCACTTTCCCTGGGCACAACACCTGTTGGAGTAAGAATAGTAATGTTTATCCTCACCACCATCCTGAACTTTCCCTGTGCACAAGACCTGATGGAGTAATAATAGTCATGTTTACCCCCACCACCATCCAGCACTTTCCCTGTACACAACACCTCATGGTGTTAGAATAGAAATTTTTACCACACCACCATCCTGCACTTTCCCTGTGCACAACACCCGTTGGAGTATGAATAGTAATTTTTACCCCCACCACCATCCAGCACTTTCCTGTGCACAACACCTGATGGTGTTTGATTAGAACTTTTACCCCCTCCTCCATCCAGTACTTTCACTGTGCACAACACCTGTTGGAGTATGAATAGAAATGTTTACCCCCACCACCATCCCGCACTTTCCCTGTGCACAACACCTGTTGGAGTATGAATAGTAATTTTTACCCCCACCACCATCCAGCACTTCCCTGTGCACAACACCGGATGGTGTTAGAATAGTAATTTTTACCCCCACCACCATCCCGCACTTTCCGTGTGCGCAACACCTGATGGAGTAAGAATAGTAATTTTTACCCTCACCACCATCCAGCACTTTCCCTGTGCACAACACCTGTTGGGGTATGAATAGAAATTTTTAGCACCTCCACTATCCAGCACTTTCCCTGTGCACAACACCTGTGGGAGTTAGAATACTAATTTTTAACCCCACCACCATCCAGCACTTTCAATGCGCACAACACCTGATTGAGTAAGAATAGTAATTTATACCCCCACCACCATCCAGCACTTTCCCTGTGCACAACACCTGTGGGAGTAAGAATAGTAATTGTTACCCCCACCACCATCCCACACTTTCCCTGTGCACATCACCTGTTGGAGTATGAATAGAAATTTTTAACCCCACCACCATCCAGCACTTTCAATGCGCACAAAACCTGATGGTGTTAGAATAGTAATTTTTACCCTCACCACCATCCCGCACTTTCAATGTGCACAACACCCGATGGAATAAGAATAGTAATTTTTACCCCCACCACCATCCAGCACTTTCCCTGGGCACAACACCTGTTGGAATAAGAATAGTAATTTTTAACCTCACCACCATCCCGCACTTTCCCTGTGCACAACACCTGATGGAGTAAGAATAGTAATTTTTACCCGAACCACCATCCAGCACTTTCCCTGTGCACAACACCTGATGGTGTTAGAATAGTCATTTTTACCCCCACCACCATCCCGCACTTTCCATGTGCGCAACACCTGATGGAGTAAGAATAGTAATTTTTACCCTCACCACCATCCAGCACTTTCCCTGTGCACAACACCTGTTGGAGTATGAATAGAAATTTTTAGCACCTCCACTATCCAGCCTTTTCCCTGTGCACAACACCTGTGGGAGTTAGAATACTAATTTTTAACCCCACCACCATCCAGCACTTTCAATGCGCACAACACCTGATGGAGTAAGAATAGTAATTTATACCCCCACCACCATCCAGCACTTTCCCTGTGCACAACACCTGTGGGAGTAAGAATAGTAATTTTTACCCCCACCGCCATCCCGCACTTTCCCTGTGCACATCACCTGTTGGAGTATGAATAGAAATTTTTAACCCCACCACCATCCAGCACTTTCAATGCGCACAACACCTGATGGTGTTAGAATAGTAATTTTACCCTCACCACCATCCCGCACTTTCAATGTGCACAACACCCGATGGAGTAAGAATAGTAATTTTTACCCCCACCACCATCCAGCACTTTCCCTGGGCACAACACCTGTTGGAATAAGAATAGTAATTTTTAACCTCACCACCATCCCGCACTTTCCCTGTGCACAACACCTGATGGAGTAAGAATAGTAATTTTTACCCGCACCACCATCCAGCACTTTCCCTGTGCACAACACCTGATGGTGTTAGAATAGTAATTTTTACCCCCACCACCATCCAGCACTTTCCCTGTGCACAACACCTGACGGTGTTTGATTAGTAATTTGTACCCCCTCCTCCATCCAGCATTTTCCCTGTGCACAACACCTGTCGGAGTATGAATAAAATATTTTAGTACCTCCACCATCCAGCACTTTCCCTGGGCACAACACCTGTTGGAGTAAGAATAGTAATTTTTACTCCCACCACCATCCAACACTTTCACTGTGCACAACACCTGATGGTGTTTGATTAGTAATTTTTACCCCCTCCTCCATCCAGCACTTTCCCTGTGCAAAACACCTGTCGGAGTATGATTAGAAATTTTTAGCACCTCCACCATCCAGCACTTTCCCTGTGCACAACACCTGTGGGAGTTAGAATACTAATTTTTAACCCCACCACCATCCAGCACTTTCAATGCGCACAACACCTGATGGAGTAAGAATAGTAATTTATACCCCCACCACCATCCAGCACTTTCCCTGGGCAGAACACCAGTTGGAGTAGGAATAGTAATTTTTAACCTCACCACCATCCTGCACTTTCCCTGTGCACAACACCTGTCGGAGTATGAATAGAAATTTTTTGCAACTCCACCATCCAGCACTTTCCCTGGGCACAACACCTGTGGGAGTTAGAATACTAATTTTTAACCCCACCACCATCCAGCACTTTCAATGCGCACAACACCTGATTGAGTAAGAATAGTAATTTATACCCCCACCACCATCCAGCACTTTCCCTGTGCACAACACCTGTGGGAGTAAGAATAGTAATTTTTACCCCCACCACCATCCCGCACTTTCCCTGTGCACATCACCTGTTGGAGTATGAATAGACATTTTTAACCCCACCACCATCCAGCACTTTCAACGCGCACAACACCTGATGGTGTTAGAATAGTAATTTTTACCCTCACCACCATCCCGCACTTTCAATGTGCACAACACCCGATGGAGTAAGAATAGTAATTTCTACCCCCACCACCATCCAGCACTTTCCCTGGGCACAACACCTGTTGGAATAAGAATAGTAATTTTTAACCTCACCACCATCCCGCACTTTCCTGTGCACAACACCTGATGGAGTAAGAATAGTAATTTTTACCCGCACCACCATCCAGCACTTTCCCTGTGCACAACACCTTATGGTGTTAGAATAGTAATTTTTACCCCCACCACCATCCCGCACTTTCCGTGTGTCTGCAACACCTGATGGAGTAAGAATAGTAATTTTTACCATCACCACCATCCAGCACTTTCCCTGTGCACAACACCTGTTGGAGTATGAATAGAAATTTTTAGAACCTCCACTATCCAGCCTTTTCCCTGTGCACAACACCTGTGGGAGTTAGAATACTAATTTTTAACCCCACCACCATCCAGCACTTTCAATGCGCACACCACCTGATGGAGTAAGAATAGTAATTTATACCCCCACCACCATCCAGCACATTCCCTGTGCACAACACCTGTGGGAGTTAGAATAGAAATTTTTACCCCCACCGCCATCCCGCACTTTCCCTGTGCACATCACCTGTTGGAGTATGAATAGACATTTTTAACCCCACCACCATCCAGCACTTTCAATGCGCACAACACCTGATGGTGTTAGAATAGTAATTTTTACCCTCACCACCATCCCGTACTTTCAATGTGCACAACACCCGATGGAGTAAGAATAGTAATTTTTACCCCCACCACCATCCAGCACTTTCCCTGGGCACAGCACCTGTTGGAATAAGAATAGTAATTTTTACCACCATCCCGCACTTTCCCTGTTCACAACACCTGTTGGAGTATGAATAGTAATTTTTACCCCCACCACCATCCAGCACTTTCCCTGTGCACAACACCTGTTGGAGTATGAATAGTAATTTTTAGCCCCACCACCATCCAGCACTTTCCCTGTGCACAACACCTGATGGTGTTTGATTAGTAATTTTTACCCCCTCCTCCATCCAGCACTTTCCCTGTGCACAACACCTGTTGGAGTAAGAATAGTAATTTTTACCCCCACCACCATCCAGCACTTTCCCTGGGCACAACACCTGTTGGAGTAAGAATAGTAATGTTTAACCTCACCACCATCCTGAACTTTACCTGTGCACAACACCTGATGGAGTAAGAATAGTCATGTTTACCCCCACCACCATCCAGCACTTTCCCTGTACACAACACCTGATGGTGTTAGAATAGAAATTTTTACCACACCACCATCCTGCACTTTCCCTGTGCACAACACCCGTTGGAGTATGAATAGTAATTTTACCCCCACCACCATCCAGCACTTTCCCTGTGCACAACACCTGATGGTGTTTGATTAGAACTTTTACCCCCTCCTCCATCCAGTACTTTCACTGTGCACAACACCTGTTGGAGTATGAATAGAAAGTTTTACCCCCACCACCATCCCGCACTTTCACTGTGCACAACACCTGTTGGAGTATGAATAGTAATTTTTACCCCCACCAACATCCAGCACTTTCCCTGTGCACAACACCGGATGGTGTTAGAATAGTAATTTTTACCCCCACCACCATCCCGCACTTTCCGTGTTCGCAACACCTGATGGAGTAAGAATAGTAATTTGTACCCTCACCACCATCCAGCACTTTCCCTGTGCACAACACCTGTTGGGGTATGAATAGAAATTTTTAGCACCTCCACTATCCAGCACTTTCCCTGTGCACAACACCTGTGGGAGTAAGAATAGTAATTTTTACCCCCACCACCATCCCGCACTTTCCCTGTGCACATCACCTGTTGGAGTATGAATAGACATTTTTAACCCCACCACCATCCAGCACTTTCAATGCGCACAACACCTGATGGTGTTAGAATAGTAATTTTTACCCTCACCACCATCCCGCACTTTCAATGTGCACAACACCCGATGGAGTAAGAATAGTAATTTTTACCCCCACCACCATCCAGCACTTTCCCTGGGCACAACACCTGTTGGAATAAGAATAGTAATTTTTAACCTCACCACCATCCCACACTTTCCCTGTGCACAACACCTGATGGAGTAAGAATAGTAATTTTTACCCGCACCACCATCCTTCACTTTCCCTGTGCACAACACTTGATGGTGTTAGAATAGTAATTTTTACCCCCACCACCATCCCGCACTTTCCGTGTGCGCAACACCTGATGGAGTAAGAATAGTAATTTTTACCCTCACCACCATCCAGCACTTTCCCTGTGCACAACACCTGTTGGAGTATGAATAGACATTTTTAGCACCTCCACTATCCAGCCTTTTCCCTGTGCACAACACCTGTGGGAGTTAGAATACTAATTTTTAACCCCACCACCATCCAGCACTTTCAATGCGCACAACACCTGATGGAGTAAGAATAGTAATTTATACCCCCACCACCATCCAGCACTTTCCCTGTGCACAACACCTGTGGGAGTAAGAATAGTAATTTTTACACCCACCGCCATCCCGCACTTTCCCTGTGCACATCACCTGTTGGAGTATGAATAGAAATTTTTAACCCCACCACCATCCAGCACTTTCAATGCGCACAACACCTGATGGTGTTAGAATAGTAATTTTTACCCTCACCACCATCCCGCACTTTCAATGTGCACAACACCCGATGGAGTAAGAATAGTAATTTTTACCCCCACCACCATCCAGCACTTTCCCTTGGCACAACACCTGTTGGAATAAGAATAGTAATTTTTAACCTCACCACCATCCCGCACTTTCCCTGTGCACAACACCTGATGGAGTAAGAATAGTAATTTTTACCCGCACCACCATCCAGCACTTTCCCTGTGCACAACACCTGATGGTGTTAGAATAGTAATTTTTACCCCCACCACCATCCAGCACTTTCCCTGTGCACAACACCTGAAGGTGTTTGATTAGTAATTTGTACCCCCTCCTCCATCCAGCACCTTCCCTGTGCACAACACCTGTCGGAGTATGAATAAAATATTTTAGTACCTCCACCATCCAGCACTTTCCTGGGCACAACACCTGTTGGAGTAAGAATAGTAATTTTTACTCCCACCACCATCCAACACTTTCCCTGTGCACAACACCTGATGGTGTTTGATTAGTCATTTTTACCCCCTCCTCCATCCAGCACTTTCCCTGTGCAAAACACCTGTCGGAGTGTGAATAGAAATTTTTAGCACCTCCACCATCCAGCACTTTCCCTGTGCACAACACCTGTGGGAGTTAGAATACTAATTTTTAACCCCACCACCATCCAGCACTTTCAATGCGCACAACACCTGATGGAGTAAGAATAGTAATTTATACCCCCACCACCATCCAGCACTTTCCCTGGGCAGAACACCAGTTGGAGTAGGAATAGTAATTTTTAACCGCACCACCATCCTGCACTTTCCCTGTGCACAACACCTGTCGGAGTATGAATAGAAATTTTTGCAACTCCACCATCCATCACTTTCCCTGGGCACAACACCTGTGGGAGTTAGAATACTAATTTTTAACCCCACCACCATCCAGCACTTTCAATGCGCACAACACCTGATTGAGTAAGAATAGTAATTTATACCCCCACCACCATCCAGCACTTTCCCTGTGCACAACACCTGTGGGAGTAAGAATAGTAATTTTTACCCCACCACCATCCCGCACTTTCCCTGTGCACATCACCTGTTGGAGTATGAATAGAAATTTTTAACCCCACCACCATCCAGCACTTTCAATGCGCACAACACCTGATGGTGTTAGAATAGTAATTTTTACCCTCACCACCATCCCGCACTTTCAATGTGCACAACACCCGATGGAGTAAGAATAGTAATTTTTACCCCCACCACCATCCAGCACTTTCCCTGGGCACAACACCTGTTGGAATAAGAATAGTAATTTTTAACCTCACCACCATCCCGCACTTTCCCTGTGCACAACACCTGATGGAGTAAGAATAGTAATTTTTACCCGCACCACCATCCAGCACTTTCCCTGTGCACACCTGATGGTGTTAGAATAGTAATTTTTACCCCCACCACCATCCCGCACTTTCCGTGTGTCTGCAACACCTGATGGAGTAAGAATAGTAATTTTTACCCTCACCACCATCCAGCACTTTCCCTGTGCACAACACCTGTTGAAGTATGAATAGAAATGTTTAGCACCTCCACTATCCAGCCTTTTCCCTGTGCACAACACCTGTGGGAGTTAGAATACAAATTTTTAACCCCACCACCATCCAGCACTTTCAATGCGCACAACACCTGATGGAGTAAGAATAGTAATTTTTACCCCCACCACCATCCAGCACTTTCCCTGGGCACAACACCTGTTGGAATAAGAATAGTAATATTTAACCTCACCACCATCCCGCACTTTCCCTGTGCACAACACCTGATGGAGTAAGAATAGTAATTTTTACCCGCACCACCATCCAGCACTTTCCCTGTGCACAACACCTGATGGTGTTAGAATAGTAATTTTTACCCCCACCACCATCCAGCACTTTCCCTGTGCACAACACCTGACGGTGTTTGATTAGTAATTTGTACCCCATCCTCCATCCAGCACTTTCCCTGTGCACAACACCTGTCGGAGTATGAATAAAATATTTTAGTACCTCCACCATCCAGCACTTTCCCTGGGCACAACACCTGTTGGAGTAAGAATAGTAATTTTTACTCCCACCACCATCCAACACTTTCCCTGTGCACAACACCTGATGGTGTTTGATTAGTATTTTTACCCCTCCTCCATCCAGCACTTTCCCTGTGCAAAACACCTGTCGGAGTATGAATAGAAATTTTTAGCACCTCCACCATCCAGCACTTTCCCTGTGCACAACACCTGTGGGAGTTAGAATACTAATTTTTAACCCCACCACCATCCAGCACTTTCAATGCGCACAACACCTGATGGAGTAAGAATAGTAATTTATACCCCCACCACCATCCAGCACTTTCCCTGGGCAGAACACCAGTTGGAGTAGGAATAGTAATGTTTAACCTCACCACCATCCTGCACTTTCCCTGTGCACAACACCTGTCGGAGTATGAATAGAAATTTTTGCAACTCCACCATCCAGCACTTTCCCTGGGCACAACACCTGTTGGAGTAAGAATAGTAATTTTTACCCCCACCACCATCAAGCATTTTCCCTGGGCACACCTGTTGGAGTAAGAATAGTAATTTTTAACCTCACCACCATCCTGCACTTTCCCTGTGCACAACACCTGATGGAGTAAGAATAGTAATTTTACCTCCACCACCATCCCGTACTTTCCCTGTGCACAACACCTGTTGGAGTATAAATAGAAATTTTTAACCCCACCACCATCCAGCACTTTCAATGCACACAACACCTGATGGTGTTAGAATAGTTATTTTTACCCACACCACCATCCCGCACTGTCAATGTACACAATACCTGATGGAGTAAGAATGGTAATTTATACCCCCACCACCATCCAGCACTTTCCCTGTGCACAACACCTGTGGGAGTAAGAATAGTAATTTTACCCCACCACCATCCCGCACTTTCCTGTGCACAACACCTGTTGGAGTATGAATAGAAATTTTTAACCCCACCACCATCCAGCACCTTCAAGGCGCACAAAACCTATTGGTGTTAGAACAGTAATTTTTACCCTCACCACCATCCCGCACTTTCAATGTGCACAACACCTGATGGAGTAAGAATAGTAATTTTTACCCACACCACCATCCAGCACTTTCCCTGAGCACAACACCTGTTGGAGTAAGAATAGTAATTTTTAACCTCACCACCATCCCGCACTTTCCCTGTGCACAACACCTGTGGGAGTAAGAATAGTAATTTTTACCCCCACCGCCATCCCGCACTTTCCCTGTGCACATCACCTGTTGGAGTATGAATAGAAATTTTTAACCCCACCACCATCCAGCACTTTCAATGCGCACACCACCTGATGGTGTTAGAATAGTAATTTTTACCCTCACCACCATCCCGCACTTTCAATGTGCACAACACCCAATGGAGTAAGAATAGTAATTTTTACCCCCACCACCATCCAGCACTTTCCCTGGGCACAGCACCTGTTGGAATAAGAATAGTAATTTTTTACCACCATCCCGCACTTTCCCTGTTCACAACACCTGTTGGAGTATGAATAGTAATTTTTACCCCCACCACCATCCAGCACTTTCCCTGTGCACAACACCTGTTGGAGTATGAATAGTAATTTTTACCCACACCACCATCCAGCACTTTCCCTGTGCACAACACCTGATGGTGTTTGATTAGTAATTTTTACCCCCTCCTCCATCCAGCACTTTCCCTGTGCACAACACCTGTTGGAGTAAGAATAGTAATTTTTACCCCCACCACCATCCAGCACTTTCCCTGGGCACAACACCTGTTGGAGTAAGAATAGTAATTTTTACCCCCACCACCATCCCGCACTTTCCGTGTTCGCAACACCTGATGGAGTAAGAATAGTAATTTTTACACTCACCACCATCCAGCACTTTCCCTGTGCACAACACCTGTTGGAGTATGAATAGTAATTTTTACCCCCACCACCATCCAGCACTTTCCCTGTGCACAACACCGGATGGTGTTAGAATAGTAATTTTTACCCCCACCACCATCCCGCACTTTCCGTGTTCGCAACACCTGATGGAGTAAGAATAGTAATTTTTACCCTCACCACCATCCAGCACTTTCCCTGTGCACAACACCTGTTGGGGTATGAATAGAAATTTTTAGCACCTCCACTATCCAGCACTTTCCCTGTGCACAACACCGGTGGGAGTTAGAATACTAATTTTTAACCCCACCACCATCCAGCACTTTCAATGCGCACAACACTTGATTGAGTAAGAATAGTAATTTATACCCCCACCACCATCCAGCACTTTCCCTGTGCACAACACCTGTGGGAGTAAGAATAGTAATTTTTACCCCCACCACCATCCCGCACTTTCCCTGTGCACATCACCTGTTGGAGTATGAATAGAAATGTTTAACCCCACCACCATCCAGCACTTTCAATGCGCACAACACCTGATGGTGTTAGAATAGTAATTTTTACCCTCACCACCATCCCGCACTTTCAATGTGCACAACACCCGATGGAGTAAGAATAGTAATTTTTACCCCCACCACCATCCAGCACTTTCCCTGGGCACAACACCTGTTGGAATAAGAATAGTAATTTTTAACCTCACCACCATCCCGCACTTTCCCTGTGCACAACACCTGATGGAGTAAGAATAGTAATTTTTACCCGCACCACCATCCAGCACTTTCCTGTGCACAACACCTGATGGTGTTAGAATAGTAATTTTTACCCCCACCACCATCCCGCACTTTCCGTGTGCGCAACACCTGATGGAGTAAGAATAGTAATTTTTACCCTCACCACCATCCAGCACTTTCCCTGTGCACAACACCTGTTGGAGTATGAATAGACATTTTTAGCACCTCCACTATCCAGCCTTTTCCCTGTGCACAACACCTGTGGGAGTTAGAATACAAATTTTTAACCCCACCACCATCCAGCACTTTCAATGCGCACAACACCTGATGGAGTAAGAATAGTAATTTATACCCCCACCACCATCCAGCACTTTCCCTGTGCACAACACCTGTGGGAGTAAGAATATAAATTTTTACCCCCACCGCCTTCCTGCACTTTTCCTGTGCACATCACCTGTTGGAGTATGAATAGAAATGTTTAACCCCACCACCATCCAGCACTTTCAATGCGCACAACACCTGATGGTGTTAGAATAGTAACTTTTACCCTCACCACCATCCCGCACTTTCAATGTGCACAACACCCGATGGAGTAAGAATAGTAATTTTTACCCCCACCACCATCCAGCACTTTCCCTGGGCACAACACCTGTTGGAATAAGAATAGTAATTTTTAACCTCACCACCATCCCGCACTTTCCCTGTGCACAACTCCTGATGGAGTAAGAATAGTAATTTTTACCCGCACCACCATCCAGCACTTTCCCTGTGCACAACACCTGATGGTGTTAGAATAGTAATTTTTACCCCCACCACCATCCAGCACTTTCCCTGTGCACAACACCTGAAGGTGTTTGATTAGTAATTTGTACCCCTCCTCCATCGAGCACCTTCCCTGTGCACAACACCTGTCGGAGTATGAATAAAATATTTTAGTACCTCCACCATCCAGCACTTTCCCTGGGCACAACACCTGTTGGAGTAAGAATAGTAATTTTTACTCCCACCACCATCCAACACTTTCCCTGTGCACAACACCTGATGGTGTTTGATTAGTAATTTTTATCCCCTCCTCCATCCAGCACTTTCCTTGTGCAAAACACCTGTCGGAGTGTGAATAGAAATTTTTAGCACCTCCACCATCCAGCACTTTCCCTGTGCACAACACCTGTGGGAGTTAGAATACTAATTTTTAACCCCACCACCATCCAGCACTTTCAATGCGCACAACACCTGATGGAGTAAGAATAGTAATTTATACCCCCACCACCATCCAGCACTTTCCCTGGGCAGAACACCAGTTGGAGTAGGAATAGTAATTTTTAACCTCACCACCATCCTGCACTTTCCCTGTGCACAACACCTGTCGGAGTATGAATAGAAATTTTTACCCGCACCACCATCCAGCACTTTCCCTGTGCACAACACCTTATGGTGTTAGAATAGTAATTTTTACCCCCACCACCATCCCGCACTTTCCGTGTGTCTGCAACACCTGATGGAGTAAGAATAGTAATTTTTACCATCACCACCATCCAGCACTTTCCCTGTGCACAACACCTGTTGGAGTATGAATAGAAATTTTTAGAACCTCCACTATCCAGCCTTTTCCCTGTGCACAACACCTGTGGGAGTTAGAATACTAATTTTTAACCCCACCACCATCCAGCACTTTCAATGCGCACACCACCTGATGGAGTAAGAATAGTAATTTATACCCCCACCACCATCCAGCACATTCCATGTGCACAACACCTGTGGGAGTTAGAATAGAAATTTTTACCCCCACCGCCATCCCGCACTTTCCTTGTGCACATCACCTGTTGGAGTATGAATAGAAATTTTTAACCCCACCACCATCCAGCACTTTCAATGCGCACAACACCTGATGGTGTTAGAATAGTAATTTTACCCTCACCACCATCCCGTACTTTCAATGTGCACAACACCCGATGGAGTAAGAATAGTAATTTTTACCCCCACCACCATCCAGCACTTTCCCTGGGCACAGCACCTGTTGGAATAAGAATAGTAATTTTTACCACCATCCCGCACTTTCCCTGTTCACAACACCTGTTGGAGTATGAATAGTAATTTTTACCCCCACCACCATCCAGCACTTTCCCTGTGCACAACACCTGTTGGAGTATGAATAGTAATTTTTAGCCCCACCACCATCCAGCACTTTCCCTGTGCACAACACCTGATGGTGTTTGATTAGTAATTTTTACCCCCTCCTCCATCCAGCACTTTCCCTGTGCACAACACCTGTTGGAGTAAGAATAGTAATTTTTACCCCCACCACCATCCAGCACTTTCCCTGGGCACAACACCTGTTGGAGTAAGAATAGTAATGTTTAACCTCACCACCATCCTGAACTTTACCTGTGCACAACACCTGATGGAGTAAGAATAGTCATGTTTACCCCCACCACCATCCAGCACTTTCCCTGTACACAACACCTGATGGTGTTAGAATAGAAATTTTTACCACACCACCATCCTGCACTTTCCCTGTGCACAACACCCGTTGGAGTATGAATAGTAATTTTTACCCACACCACCATCCAGCACTTTCCCTGTGCACAACACCTGATGGTGTTTGATTAGAACTTTTACCCCCTCCTCCATCCAGTACTTTCACTGTGCACAACACCTGTTGGAGTATGAATAGAAAGTTTTACCCCCACCACCATCCCGCACTTTCCCTGTGCACAACACCTGTTGGAGTATGAATAGTAATTTTTACCCCCACCACCATCCAGCACTTTCCCTGTGCACAACACCGGATGGTGTTAGAATAGTAATTTTTACCCCCACCACCATCCCGCACTTTCCGTGTTCGCAACACCTGATGGAGTAAGAATAGTAATTTTTACCCTCACCACCATCCAGCACTTTCCCTGTGCACAACACCTGTTGGGGTATGAATAGAAATTTTTAGCACCTCCACTATCCAGCACTTTCCCTGTGCACAACACCTGTGGGAGTAAGAATAGTAATTTTTACCCCCACCAACATCCCGCACTTTCCCTGTGCACATCACCTGTTGGAGTATGAATAGAAATTTTTAACCCCACCACCATCCAGCACTTTCAATGCGCACAACACCTGATGGTGTTAGAATAGTAATTTTACCCTCACCACCATCCCGCACTTTCAATGTGCACAACACCTGTTGGAGTATGAATAGAAATTTTTAGAACCTCCACTATCCAGCCTTTTCCCTGTGCACAACACCTGTGGGAGTTAGAATACTAATTTTTAACCCCACCACCATCCAGCACTTTCAATGCGCACACCACCTGATGGAGTAAGAATAGTAATTTATACCCCCACCACCATCCAGCACATTCCATGTGCACAACACCTGTGGGAGTTAGAATAGAAATTTTTACCCCCACCGCCATCCCGCACTTTCCCTGTGCACATCACCTGTTGGAGTATGAATAGAAATTTTTAACCCCACCACCATCCAGCACTTTCAATGCGCACAACACCTGATGGAGTAAGAATAGTAATTTTTACCCCCACCACCATCCAGCACTTTCCCTGGGCACAACACCTGTTGGAATAAGAATAGTAATTTTTAACCTCACCACCATCCCGCACTTTCCCTGTGCACAACTCCTGATGGAGTAAGAATAGTAATTTTTACCCGCACCACCATCCAGCACTTTCCCTGTGCACAACACCTGATGGTGTTAGAATAGTAATTTTTACCCCCACCACCATCCAGCACTTTCCCTGTGCACAACACCTGAAGGTGTTTGATTAGTAATTTGTACCCCCTCCTCCATCGAGCACCTTCCCTGTGCACAACACCTGTCGGAGTATGAATAAAATATTTTAGTACCTCCACCATCCAGCACTTTCCCTGGGCACAACACCTGTTGGAGTAAGAATAGTAATTTTTACTTCCACCACCATCCAACACTTTCCCTGTGCACAACACCTGATGGTGTTTGATTAGTAATTTTTATCCCCTCCTCCATCCAGCACTTTCCTTGTGCAAAACACCTGTCGGAGTGTGAATAGAAATTTTTAGCACCTCCACCATCCAGCACTTTCCCTGTGCACAACACCTGTGGGAGTTTGAATACTAATTTTTAACCCCACCACCATCCAGCACTTTCAATGCGCACAACACCTGATGGAGTAAGAATAGTAATTTATACCCCCACCACCATCCAGCACTTTCCCTGGGCAGAACACCAGTTGGAGTAGGAATAGTAATTTTTAACCTCACCACCATCCTGCACTTTCCCTGTGCACAACACCTGTCGGAGTATGAATAGAAATTTTTACCCGCACCACCATCCAGCACTTTCCCTGTGCACAACACCTTATGGTGTTAGAATAGTAATTTTTACCCCCACCACCATCCCGCACTTTCCGTGTGTCTGCAACACCTGATGGAGTAAGAATAGTAATTTTTACCATCACCACCATCCAGCACTTTCCCTGTGCACAACACCTGTTGGAGTATGAATAGAAATTTTTAGAACCTCCACTATCCAGCCTTTTCCCTGTGCACAACACCTGTGGGAGTTAGAATACTAATTTTTAACCCCACCACCATCCAGCACTTTCAATGCGCACACCACCTGATGGAGTAAGAATAGTAATTTATACCCCCACCACCATCCAGCACATTCCATGTGCACAACACCTGTGGGAGTTAGAATAGAAATTTTTACCCCCACCGCCATCCCGCACTTTCCTTGTGCACATCACCTGTTGGAGTATGAATAGAAATTTTTAACCCCACCACCATCCAGCACTTTCAATGCGCACAACACCTGATGGTGTTAGAATAGTAATTTTTACCCTCACCACCATCCCGTACTTTCAATGTGCACAACACCCGATGGAGTAAGAATAGTAATTTTTACCCCCACCACCATCCAGCACTTTCCCTGGGCACAGCACCTGTTGGAATAAGAATAGTAATTTTTACCACCATCCCGCACTTTCCCTGTTCACAACACCTGTTGGAGTATGAATAGTAATTTTTACCCCCACCACCATCCAGCACTTTCCCTGTGCACAACACCTGTTGGAGTATGAATAGTAATTTTTAGCCCCACCACCATCCAGCACTTTCCCTGTGCACAACACCTGATGGTGTTTGATTAGTAATTTTTACCCCTCCTCCATCCAGCACTTTCCCTGTGCACAACACCTGTTGGAGTAAGAATAGTAATTTTTACCCCCACCACCATCCAGCACTTTCCCTGGGCACAACACCTGT
The DNA here is from genome assembly GCA_963921515.1 of Calotriton arnoldi. Taxonomy (NCBI): domain Eukaryota; kingdom Metazoa; phylum Chordata; class Amphibia; order Caudata; family Salamandridae; genus Calotriton; species Calotriton arnoldi. Next base: position 111,138 of record CAWUFW010004116.1, on the reverse strand, counting down.
TGGAGTAAGAATAGTAATGTTTAACCTCACCACCATCCTGAACTTTACCTGTGCACAACACCTGATGGAGTAAGAATAGTCATGTTTACCCCCACCACCATCCAGCACTTTCCCTGTACACAACACCTGATGGTGTTAGAATAGAAATTTTTACCACACCACCATCCTGCACTTTCCCTGTGCACAACACCCGTTGGAGTATGAATAGTAATTTTTACCCCCACCACCATCCAGCACTTTCCCTGTGCACAACACCTGATGGTGTTTGATTAGAACTTTTTACCCCCTCCTCCATCCAGTACTTTCACTGTGCACAACACCTGTTGGAGTATGAATAGAAAGTTTTACCCCCACCACCATCCCGCACTTTCCCTGTGCACAACACCTGTTGGAGTATGAATAGTAATTTTTACCCCCACCACCATCCAGCACTTTCCCTGTGCACAACACCGGATGGTGTTAGAATAGTAATTTTTACCCCCACCACCATCCCGCACTTTCCGTGTTCGCAACACCTGATGGAGTAAGAATAGTAATTTTTACCCTCACCACCATCCAGCACTTTCCCTGTGCACAACACCTGTTGGGGTATGAATAGAAATTTTTAGCACCTCCACTATCCAGCACTTTCCCTGTGCACAACACCTGTGGGAGTAAGAATAGTAATTTTTACCCCCACCAACATCCCGCACTTTCCCTGTGCACATCACCTGTTGGAGTATGAATAGAAATTTTTAACCCCACCACCATCCAGCACTTTCAATGCGCACAACACCTGATGGTGTTAGAATAGTAATTTTTACCCTCACCACCATCCCGCACTTTCAATGTGCACAACACCTGTTGGAGTATGAATAGAAATTTTTAGAACCTCCACTATCCAGCCTTTTCCCTGTGCACAACACCTGTGGGAGTTAGAATACTAATTTTTAACCCCACCACCATCCAGCACTTTCAATGCGCACACCACCTGATGGAGTAAGAATAGTAATTTATACCCCCACCACCATCCAGCACATTCCATGTGCACAACACCTGTGGGAGTTAGAATAGAAATTTTTACCCCCACCGCCATCCCGCACTTTCCCTGTGCACATCACCTGTTGGAGTATGAATAGAAATTTTTAACCCCACCACCATCCAGCACTTTCAATGCGCACAACACCTGATGGTGTTAGAATAGTAATTTTTACCCTCACCACCATCCCGTACTTTCAATGTGCACAACACCCGATGGAGTAAGAATAGTAATTTTTACCCCCACCACCATCCAGCACTTTCCCTGGGCACAGCACCTGTTGGAATAAGAATAGTAATTTTTACCACCATCCCGCACTTTCCCTGTTCACAACACCTGTTGGAGTATGAATAGTAATTTTTACCCCCACCACCATCCAGCACTTTCCCTGTGCACAACACCTGTTGGAGTATGAATAGTAATTTTTAGCCCCACCACCATCCAGCACTTTCCCTGTGCACAACACCTGATGGTGTTTGATTAGTAATTTTTACCCCTCCTCCATCCAGCACTTTCCCTGTGCACAACACCTGTTGGAGTAAGAATAGTAATTTTTACCCCCACCACCATCCAGCACTTTCCCTGGGCACAACACCTGTTGGAGTAAGAATAGTAATGTTTAACCTCACCACCATCCTGAACTTTACCTGTGCACAACACCTGATGGAGTAAGAATAGTCATGTTTACCCCCACCACCATCCAGCACTTTCCCTGTACACAACACCTGATGGTGTTAGAATAGAAATTTTACCACACCACCATCCTGCACTTTCCCTGTGCACAACACCCGTTGGAGTATGAATAGTAATTTTTACCCACACCACCATCCAGCACTTTCCCTGTGCACAACACCTGATGGTGTTTGATTAGAACTTTTACCCCCTCCTCCATCCAGTACTTTCACTGTGCACAACACCTGTTGGAGTATGAATAGAAAGTTTTACCCCCACCACCATCCCGCACTTTCCCTGTGCACAACACCTGTTGGAGTATGAATAGTAATTTTTACCCCCACCACCATCCAGCACTTTCCCTGTGCACAACACCGGATGGTGTTAGAATAGTAATTTTTACCCCCACCACCATCCCGCACTTTCCGTGTTCGCAACACCTGATGGAGTAAGAATAGTAATTTTTACCCTCACCACCATCCAGCACTTTCCCTGTGCACAACACCTGTTGGGGTATGAATAGAAATTTTTAGCACCTCCACTATCCAGCACTTTCCCTGTGCACAACACCTGTGGGAGTAAGAATAGTAATTTTTACCCCCACCAACATCCCGCACTTTCCCTGTGCACATCACCTGTTGGAGTATGAATAGAAATTTTTAACCCCACCACCATCCAGCACTTTCAATGCGCACAACACCTGATGGTGTTAGAATAGTAATTTTTACCCTCACCACCATCCCGCACTTTCAATGTGCACAACACCTGTTGGAGTATGAATAGAAATTTTTAGAACCTCCACTATCCAGCCTTTTCCCTGTGCACAACACCTGTGGGAGTTAGAATACTAATTTTTAACCCCACCACCATCCAGCACTTTCAATGCGCACACCACCTGATGGAGTAAGAATAGTAATTTATACCCCCACCACCATCCAGCACATTCCATGTGCACAACACCTGTGGGAGTTAGAATAGAAATTTTTACCCCCACCGCCATCCCGCACTTTCCCTGTGCACATCACCTGTTGGAGTATGAATAGAAATTTTTAACCCCACCACCATCCAGCACTTTCAATGCGCACAACACCTGATGGTGTTAGAATAGTAATTTTACCCTCACCACCATCCCGTACTTTCAATGTGCACAACACCCGATGGAGTAAGAATAGTAATTTTTACCCCCACCACCATCCAGCACTTTCCCTGGGCACAGCACCTGTTGGAATAAGAATAGTAATTTTTACCACCATCCCGCACTTTCCCTGTTCACAACACCTGTTGGAGTATGAATAGTAATTTTTACCCCCACCACCATCCAGCACTTTCCCTGTGCACAACACCTGTTGGAGTATGAATAGTAATTTTTAGCCCCACCACCATCCAGCACTTTCCCTGTGCACAACACCTGATGGTGTTTGATTAGTAATTTTACCCCCTCCTCCATCCAGCACTTTCCCTGTGCACAACACCTGTTGGAGTAAGAATAGTAATTTTTACCCCCACCACCATCCAGCACTTTCCCTGGGCACAACACCTGTTGGAGTAAGAATAGTAATGTTTAACCTCACCACCATCCTGAACTTTACCTGTGCACAACACCTGATGGAGTAAGAATAGTCATGTTTACCCCCACCACCATCCAGCACTTTCCCTGTACACAACACCTGATGGTGTTAGAATAGAAATTTTTACCACACCACCATCCTGCACTTTCCCTGTGCACAACACCCGTTGGAGTATGAATAGTAATTTTTACCCACACCACCATCCAGCACTTTCCCTGTGCACAACACCTGATGGTGTTTGATTAGAACTTTTACCCCCTCCTCCATCCAGTACTTTCACTGTGCACAACACCTGTTGGAGTATGAATAGAAAGTTTTACCCCCACCACCATCCCGCACTTTCCCTGTGCACAACACCTGTTGGAGTATGAATAGTAATTTTTACCCCCACCACCATCCAGCACTTTCCGTGTTCGCAACACCTGATGGAGTAAGAATAGTAATTTTTACCCTCACCACCATCCAGCACTTTCCCTGTGCACAACACCTGTTGGGGTATGAATAGAAATTTTTAGCACCTCCACTATCCAGCACTTTCCCTGTGCACAACACCTGTGGGAGTAAGAATAGTAATTTTTACCCCCACCAACATCCCACACTTTCCCTGTGCACATCACCTGTTGGAGTATGAATAGAAATTTTTAACCCCACCACCATCCAGCACTTTCAATGCGCACAACACCTGATGGTGTTAGAATAGTAATTTTTACCCTCACCACCATCCCGCACTTTCAATGTGCACAACACCCGATGGAGTAAGAATAGTAATTTTTACCCCCACCACCATCCAGCACTTTCCCTGGGCACAACACCTGTTGGAATAAGAATAGTAATTTTTAACCTCACCACCATCCCGCACTTTCCCTGTGCACAACACCTGATGGAGTAAGAATAGTAATTTTTACCCGCACCACCATCCAGCACTTTCCCTGTGCACAACACTTGATGGTGTTAGAATAGTAATTTTTACCCCCACCACCATCCCGCACTTTCCGTGTGCGCAACACCTGATGGAGTAAGAATAGTAATTTTTACCCTCACCACCATCCAGCACTTTCCCTGTGCACAACACCTGTTGGAGTATGAATAGACATTTTTAGCACCTCCACTATCCAGCCTTTTCCCTGTGCACAACACCTGTGGGAGTTAGAATACTAATTTTTAACCCCACCACCATCCAGCACTTTCAATGCGCACAACACCTGATGGAGTAAGAATAGTAATTTATACCCCCACCACCATCCAGCACTTTCCCTGTGCACAACACCTGTGGGAGTAAGAATAGTAATTTTTACCCCCACCGCCATCCCGCACTTTCCCTGTGCACATCACCCGTTGGAGTATGAATAGAAATTTTTAACCCCACCACCATCCAGCACTTTCAATGCGCACAACACCTGATGGTGTTAGAATAGTAATTTTTACCCTCACCACCATCCCGCACTTTCAATGTGCACAACACCCGATGGAGTAAGAATAGTAATTTTTACCCCCACCACCATCCAGCACTTTCCCTTGGCACAACACCTGTTGGAATAAGAATAGTAATTTTTAACCTCACCACCATCCCGCACTTTCCCTGTGCACAACACCTGATGGAGTAAGAATAGTAATTTTTACCCGCACCACCATCCAGCACTTTCCCTGTGCACAACACCTGATGGTGTTAGAATAGTAATTTTTACCCCCACCACCATCCAGCACTTTCCCTGTGCACAACACCTGAAGGTGTTTGATTAGTAATTTGTACCCCCTCCTCCATCCAGCACCTTCCCTGTGCACAACACCTGTCGGAGTATGAATAAAATATTTTAGTACCTCCACCATGCAGCACTTTCCCTGGGCACAACACCTGTTGGAGTAAGAATAGTAATTTTTACTCCCACCACCATCCAACACTTTCCCTGTGCACAACACCTGATGGTGTTTGATTAGTAATTTTTACCCCCTCCTCCATCCAGCACTTTCCCTGTGCAAAACACCTGTCGGAGTGTGAATAGACATTTTTAGCACCTCCACCATCCAGCACTTTCCCTGTGCACAACACCTGTGGGAGTTAGAATACTAATTTTTAACCCCACCACCATCCAGCACTTTCAATGCGCACAACACCTGATGGAGTAAGAATAGTAATTTATACCCCCACCACCATCCAGCACTTTCCCTGGGCAGAACACCAGTTGGAGTAGGAATAGTAATTTTTAACCTCACCACCATCCTGCACTTTCCCTGTGCACAACACCTGTCGGAGTATGAATAGAAATTTTTTGCAACTCCACCATCCATCACTTTCCCTGGGCACAACACCTGTGGGAGTTAGAATACTAATTTTTAACCCCACCACCATCCAGCACTTTCAATGCGCACAACACCTGATTGAGTAAGAATAGTAATTTATACCCCCACCACCATCCAGCACTTTCCCTGTGCACAACACCTGTGGGAGTAAGAATAGTAATTTTTACCCCCACCACCATCCCGCACTTTCCCTGTGCACATCACCTGTTGGAGTATGAATAGACATTTTTAACCCCACCACCATCCAGCACTTTCAATGCGCACAACACCTGATGGTGTTAGAATAGTAATTTTTACCCTCACCACCATCCCGCACTTTCAATGTGCACAACACCCGATGGAGTAAGAATAGTAATTTTTACCCCCACCACCATCCAGCACTTTCCCTGGGCACAACACCTGTTGGAATAAGAATAGTAATTTTTAACCTCACCACCATCCCGCACTTTCCCTGTGCACAACACCTGATGGAGTAAGAATAGTAATTTTTACCCGCACCACCATCCAGCACTTTCCCTGTGCACAACACCTGATGGTGTTAGAATAGTAATTTTTACCCCCACCACCATCCCGCACTTTCCGTGTGTCTGCAACACCTGATGGAGTAAGAATAGTAATTTTTACCCTCACCACCATCCAGCACTTTCCCTGTGCACAACACCTGTTGAAGTATGAATAGAAATGTTTAGCACCTCCACTATCCAGCCTTTTCCCTGTGCACAACACCTGTGGGAGTTAGAATACTAATTTTTAACCCCACCACCATCCAGCACTTTCAATGCGCACAACACCTGATGGAGTAAGAATAGTAATTTTTACCCCCACCACCATCCAGCACTTTCCCTGGGCACAACACCTGTTGGAATAAGAATAGTAATATTTAACCTCACCACCATCCCGCACTTTCCCTGTGCACAACACCTGATGGAGTAAGAATAGTAATTTTTACCCGCACCACCATCCAGCACTTTCCCTGTGCACAACACCTGATGGTGTTAGAATAGTAATTTTTACCCCCACCACCATCCAGCACTTTCCTGTGCACAACACCTGACGGTGTTTGATTAGTAATTTGTACCCCTCCTCCATCCAGCACTTTCCCTGTGCACAACACCTGTCGGAGTATGAATAAAATATTTTAGTACCTAAACCATCCAGCACTTTCCCTGGGCACAACACCTGTTGGAGTAAGAATAGTAATTTTTACTCCCACCACCATCCAACACTTTCCCTGTGCACAACACCTGATGGTGTTTGATTAGTATTTTTTACCCCCTCCTCCATCCAGCACTTTCCCTGTGCAAAACACCTGTCGGAGTATGAATAGAAATTTTTAGCACCTCCACCATCCAGCACTTTCCCTGTGCACAACACCTGTGGGAGTTAGAATACTAATTTTTAACCCCACCACCATCCAGCACTTTCAATGCGCACAACACCTGATGGAGTAAGAATAGTAATTTATACCCCCACCACCATCCAGCACTTTCCCTGGGCAGAACACCAGTTGGAGTAGGAATAGTAATTTTTAACCTCACCACCATCCTGCACTTTCCCTGTGCACAACACCTGTCGGAGTATGAATAGAAATTTTTGCAACTCCACCATCCAGCACTTTCCCTGGGCACAACACCTGTTGGAGTAAGAATAGTAATTTTTACCCCCACCACCATCAAGCATTTTCCCTGGGCACACCTGTTGGAGTAAGAATAGTAATTTTTAACCTCACCACCATCCTGCACTTTCCCTGTGCACAACACCTGATGGAGTAAGAATAGTAATTTTTACCCCCACCACCATCCCGTACTTTCCCTGTGCACAACACCTGTTGGAGTATAAATAGACATTTTTAACCCCACCACCATCCAGCACTTTCAATGCGCACAACACCTGATGGTGTTAGAATAGTTATTTTTACCCACACCACCATCCCGCACTGTCAATGTACACAATACCTGATGGAGTAAGAATAGTAATTTATACCCCCACCACCATCCAGCACTTTCCCTGTGCACAACACCTGTGGGAGTAAGAATAGTAATTTTTACCCCACCACCATCCCGCACTTTCCCTGTGCACAACACCTGTTGGAGTATGAATAGAAATTTTTAACCCCACCACCATCCAGCACCTTCAAGGCGCACAAAACCTATTGGTGTTAGAACAGTAATTTTTACCCTCACCACCATCCCGCACTTTCAATGTGCACAACACCTGATGGAGTAAGAATAGTAATTTTTACCCACACCACCATCCAGCACTTTCCCTGAGCACAACACCTGTTGGAGTAAGAATAGTAATTTTTAACCTCACCACCATCCCGCACTTTCCCTGTGCACAACACCTGTGGGAGTAAGAATAGTAATTTTTACCCCCACCGCCATCCCGCACTTTCCCTGTGCACATCACCTGTTGGAGTATGAATAGAAATTTTTAACCCCACCACCATCCAGCACTTTCAATGCGCACACCACCTGATTGTGTTAGAATAGTAATTTTTACCCTCACCACCATCCCGCACTTTCAATGTGCACAACACCCGATGGAGTAAGAATAGTAATTTTTACCCCCACCACCATCCAGCACTTTCCCTGGGCACAGCACCTGTTGGAATAAGAATAGTAATTTTTTACCACCATCCCGCACTTTCCTGTTCACAACACCTGTTGGAGTATGAATAGTAATTTTTACCCCCACCACCATCCAGCACTTTCCCTGTGCACAACACCTGTTGGAGTATGAATAGTAATTTTACCCCCACCACCATCCAGCACTTTCCCTGTGCACAACACCTGATGGTGTTTGATTAGTAATTTTTACCCCCTCCTCCATCCAGCACTTTCCCTGTGCACAACACCTGTTGGAGTAAGAATAGTAATTTTTACCCCCACCACCATCCAGCACTTTCCCTGGGCACAACACCTGTTGGAGTAAGAATAGTAATTTTTACCCCCACCACCATCCCGCACTTTCCGTGTTCGCAACACCTGATGGAGTAAGAATAGTAATTTTTACACTCACCACCATCCAGCATTTTCCCTGTGCACAACACCTGTTGGAGTATGAATAGTAATTTTTACCCCCACCACCATCCAGCACTTTCCCTGTGCACAACACCGGATGGTGTTAGAATAGTAATTTTTACCCCCACCACCACCCCGCACTTTCCGTGTTCGCCATACCTGATGGAGTAAGAATAGTAATTTTTACCCTCACCACCATCCAGCACTTTCCCTGTGCACAACACCTGTTGGGGTATGAATAGAAATTTTTAGCACTTCCACTATCCAGCACTTTCCCTGTGCACAACACCGGTGGGAGTTAGAATACTAATTTTTAACCCCACCACCATCCAGCACTTTCAATGCGCACAACACTTGATTGAGTAAGAATAGTAATTTATACCCCCACCACCATCCAGCACTTTCCCTGTGCACAACACCTGTGGGAGTAAGAATAGTAATTTTTACCCCCACCACCATCCCGCACTTTCCCTGTGCACATCACCTGTTGGAGTATGAATAGAAATGTTTAACCCCACCACCATCCAGCACTTTCAATGCGCACAACACCTGATGGTGTTAGAATAGTAATTTATACCCCCACCACCATCCAGCACATTCCATGTGCACAACACCTGTGGGAGTTAGAATAGAAATTTTTACCCCCACCGCCATCCCGCACTTTCCCTGTGCACATCACCTGTTGGAGTATGAATAGAAATTTTTAACCCCACCACCATCCAGCACTTTCAATGCGCACAACACCTGATGGTGTTAGAATAGTAATTTTACCCTCACCACCATCCCGTACTTTCAATGTGCACAACACCCGATGGAGTAAGAATAGTAATTTTTACCCCCACCACCATCCAGCACTTTCCCTGGGCACAGCACCTGTTGGAATAAGAATAGTAATTTTTACCACCATCCCGCACTTTCCCTGTTCACAACACCTGTTGGAGTATGAATAGTAATTTTTACCCCCACCACCATCCAGCACTTTCCCTGTGCACAACACCTGTTGGAGTATGAATAGTAATTTTTAGCCCCACCACCATCCAGCACTTTCCCTGTGCACAACACCTGATGGTGTTTGATTAGTAATTTTTACCCCCTCCTCCATCCAGCACTTTCCCTGTGCACAACACCTGTTGGAGTAAGAATAGTAATTTTTACCCCCACCACCATCCAGCACTTTCCCTGGGCACAACACCTGTTGGAGTAAGAATAGTAATGTTTAACCTCACCACCATCCTGAACTTTACCTGTGCACAACACCTGATGGAGTAAGAATAGTCATGTTTACCCCCACCACCATCCAGCACTTTCCCTGTACACAACACCTGATGGTGTTAGAATAGAAATTTTTACCACACCACCATCCTGCACTTTCCCTGTGCACAACACCCGTTGGAGTATGAATAGTAATTTTTACCCACACCACCATCCAGCACTTTCCCTGTGCACAACACCTGATGGTGTTTGATTAGAACTTTTACCCCCTCCTCCATCCAGTACTTTCACTGTGCACAACACCTGTTGGAGTATGAATAGAAAGTTTTACCCCACCACCATCCCGCACTTTCCCTGTGCACAACACCTGTTGGAGTATGAATAGTAATTTTTACCCCCACCACCATCCAGCACTTTCCCTGTGCACAACACCGGATGGTGTTAGAATAGTAATTTTTACCCCCACCACCATCCCGCACTTTCCGTGTTCGCAACACCTGATGGAGTAAGAATAGTAATTTTTACCCTCACCACCATCCAGCACTTTCCCTGTGCACAACACCTGTTGGGGTATGAATAGAAATTTTTAGCACCTCCACTATCCAGCACTTTCCCTGTGCACAACACCTGTGGGAGTAAGAATAGTAATTTTTACCCCCACCAACATCCCGCACTTTCCCTGTGCACATCACCTGTTGGAGTATGAATAGAAATGTTTAACCCCACCACCATCCAGCACTTTCAATGCGCACAACACCTGATGGTGTTAGAATAGTAATTTTTACCCTCACCACCATCCCGCACTTTCAATGTGCACAACACCCGATGGAGTAAGAATAGTAATTTTTACCCCCACCACCATCCAGCACTTTCCCTGGGCACAACACCTGTTGGAATAAGAATAGTAATTTTTAACCTCACCACCATCCCGCACTTTCCCTGTGCACAACACCTGATGGAGTAAGAATAGTAATTTTTACCCGCACCACCATCCAGCACTTTCCCTGTGCACAACACTTGATGGTGTTAGAATAGTAATTTTTACCCCACCACCATCCCGCACTTTCCGTGTGCGCAACACCTGATGGAGTAAGAATAGTAATTTTTACCCTCACCACCATCCAGCACTTTCCCTGTGCACAACACCTGTTGGAGTATGAATAGACATTTTTAGCACCTCCACTATCCAGCCTTTTCCCTGTGCACAACACCTGTGGGAGTTAGAATACTAATTTTTAACCCCACCACCATCCAGCACTTTCAATGCGCACAACACCTGATGGAGTAAGAATAGTAATTTATACCCCCACCACCATCCAGCACTTTCCCTGTGCACAACACCTGTGGGAGTAAGAATAGTAATTTTTACCCCCACCGCCATCCCGCACTTTCCCTGTGCACATCACCCGTTGGAGTATGAATAGAAATTTTTAACCCCACCACCATCCAGCACTTTCAATGCGCACAACACCTGATGGTGTTAGAATAGTAATTTTTACCCTCACCACCATCCCGCACTTTCAATGTGCACAACACCCGATGGAGTAAGAATAGTAATTTTTACCCCCACCACCATCCAGCACTTTCCCTTGGCACAACACCTGTTGGAATAAGAATAGTAATTTTTAACCTCACCACCATCCCGCACTTTCCCTGTGCACAACACCTGATGGAGTAAGAATAGTAATTTTTACCCGCACCACCATCCAGCACTTTCCCTGTGCACAACACCTGATGGTGTTAGAATAGTAATTTTTACCCCCACCACCATCCAGCACTTTCCCTGTGCACAACACCTGAAGGTGTTTGATTAGTAATTTGTACCCCTCCTCCATCCAGCACCTTCCCTGTGCACAACACCTGTCGGAGTATGAATAAAATATTTTAGTACCTCCACCATCCAGCACTTTCCCTGGGCACAACACCTGTTGGAGTAAGAATAGTAATTTTTACTCCCACCACCATCCAACACTTTCCCTGTGCACAACACCTGATGGTGTTTGATTAGTAATTTTTACCCCTCCTCCATCCAGCACTTTCCCTGTGCAAAACACCTGTCGGAGTGTGAATAGACATTTTTAGCACCTCCACCATCCAGCACTTTCCCTGTGCACAACACCTGTGGGAGTTAGAATACTAATGTTTAACCCCACCACCATCCAGCACTTTCAATGCGCACAACACCTGATGGAGTAAGAATAGTAATTTATACCCCCACCACCATCCAGCACTTTCCCTGGGCAGAACACCAGTTGGAGTAGGAATAGTAATTTTTAACCTCACCACCATCCTGCACTTTCCCTGTGCACAACACCTGTCGGAGTATGAATAGAAATTTTTGCAACTCCACCATCCATCACTTTCCCTGGGCACAACACCTGTGGGAGTTAGAATACTAATTTTTAACCCCACCACCATCCAGCACTTTCAATGCGCACAACACCTGATTGAGTAAGAATAGTAATTTATACCCCCACCACCATCCAGCACTTTCCCTGTGCACAACACCTGTGGGAGTAAGAATAGTAATTTTTACCCCCACCACCATCCCGCACTTTCCCTGTGCACATCACCTGTTGGAGTATGAATAGAAATTTTTAACCCCACCACCATCCAGCACTTTCAATGCGCACAACACCTGATGGTGTTAGAATAGTAATTTTTACCCTCACCACCATCCCGCACTTTCAATGTGCACAACACCCGATGGAGTAAGAATAGTAATTTTTACCCCCACCACCATCCAGCACTTTCCCTGGGCACAACACCTGTTGGAATAGGAATAGTAATTTTTAACCTCACCACCATCCCGCACTTTCCCTGTGCACAACACCTGATGGAGTAAGAATAGTAATTTTTACCCGCACCACCATCCAGCACTTTCCCTGTGCACAACACCTGTCGGAGTATGAATAGAAATTTTTTGCAACTCCACCATCCAGCACTTTCCCTGGGCACAACACCTGTTGGAGTAAGAATAGTAATTTTTACCCCCACCACCATCAAGCATTTTCCCTGGGCACACCTGTTGGAGTAAGAATAGTAATTTTTAACCTCACCACCATCCTGCACTTTCCCTGTGCACAACACCTGATGGAGTAAGAATAGTAATTTTTACCCCCACCACCATCCCGTACTTTCCCTGTGCACAACACCTGTTGGAGTATAAATAGACATTTTTAACCCCACCACCATCCAGCACTTTCAATGCGCACAACACCTGATGGTGTTAGAATAGTTATTTTTACCCACACCACCATCCCGCACTGTCAATGTACACAATACCTGATGGAGTAAGAATAGTAATTTATACCCCCACCACCATCCAGCACTTTCCCTGTGCACAACACCTGTGGGAGTAAGAATAGTAATTTTTACCCCACCACCATCCCGCACTTTCCCTGTGCACAACACCTGTTGGAGTATGAATAGAAATTTTTAACCCCACCACCATCCAGCACCTTCAAGGCGCACAAAACCTATTGGTGTTAGAACAGTAATTTTTACCCTCACCACCATCCCGCACTTTCAATGTGCACAACACCTGATGGAGTAAGAATAGTAATTTTTACCCACACCACCATCCAGCACTTTCCCTGAGCACAACACCTGTTGGAGTAAGAATAGTAATTTTTAACCTCACCACCATCCCGCACTTTCCCTGTGCACAACACCTGTGGGAGTAAGAATAGTAATTTTTACCCCCACCGCCATCCCGCACTTTCCCTGTGCACATCACCTGTTGGAGTATGAATAGAAATTTTTAACCCCACCACCATCCAGCACTTTCAATGCGCACACCACCTGATTGTGTTAGAATAGTAATTTTTACCCTCACCACCATCCCGCACTTTCAATGTGCACAACACCCGATGGAGTAAGAATAGTAATTTTTACCCCCACCACCATCCAGCACTTTCCCTGGGCACAGCACCTGTTGGAATAAGAATAGTAATTTTTACCACCATCCCGCACTTTCCCTGTTCACAACACCTGTTGGAGTATGAATAGTAATTTTTACCCCCACCACCATCCAGCACTTTCCCTGTGCACAACACCTGTTGGAGTATGAATAGTAATTTTTACCCCCACCACCATCCAGCACTTTCCCTGTGCACAACACCTGATGGTGTTTGATTAGTAATTTTTACCCCCTCCTCCATCCAGCACTTTCCTGTGCACAACACCTGTTGGAGTAAGAATAGTAATTTTTACCCCCACCACCATCCAGCACTTTCCCTGGGCACAACACCTGTTGGAGTAAGAATAGTAATTTTTACCCCCACCACCATCCCGCACTTTCCGTGTTCGCAACACCTGATGGAGTAAGAATAGTAATTTTTACACTCACCACCATCCAGCACTTTCCCTGTGCACAACACCTGTTGGAGTATGAATAGTAATTTTTACCCCCACCACCATCCAGCACTTTCCCTGTGCACAACACCGGATGGTGTTAGAATAGTAATTTTTACCCCCACCACCACCCCGCACTTTCCGTGTTCGCCATACCTGATGGAGTAAGAATAGTAATTTTTACCCTCACCACCATCCAGCACTTTCCCTGTGCACAACACCTGTTGGGGTATGAATAGAAATTTTTAGCACCTCCACTATCCAGCACTTTCCCTGTGCACAACACCGGTGGGAGTTAGAATACTAATTTTTAACCCCACCACCATCCAGCACTTTCAATGCGCACAACACTTGATTGAGTAAGAATAGTAATTTATACCCCCACCACCATCCAGCACTTTCCCTGTGCACAACACCTGTGGGAGTAAGAATAGTAATTTTTACCCCCACCACCATCCCGCACTTTCCCTGTGCACATCACCTGTTGGAGTATGAATAGAAATGTTTAACCCCACCACCATCCAGCACTTTCAATGCGCACAACACCTGATGGTGTTAGAATAGTAATTTTTACCCTCACCACCATCCCGTACTTTCAATGTGCACAACACCCGATGGAGTAAGAATAGTAATTTTTACCCCCACCACCATCCAGCACTTTCCCTGGGCACAGCACCTGTTGGAATAAGAATAGTAATTTTTACCACCATCCCGCACTTTCCCTGTTCACAACACCTGTTGGAGTATGAATAGTAATTTTTACCCCCACCACCATCCAGCACTTTCCCTGTGCACAACACCTGTTGGAGTATGAATAGTAATTTTTAGCCCCACCACCATCCAGCACTTTCCCTGTGCACAACACCTGATGGTGTTTGATTAGTAATTTTTACCCCCTCCTCCATCCAGCACTTTCCCTGTGCACAACACCTGTTGGAGTAAGAATAGTAATTTTTACCCCCACCACCATCCAGCACTTTCCCTGGGCACAACACCTGTTGGAGTAAGAATAGTAATGTTTAACCTCACCACCATCCTGAACTTTACCTGTGCACAACACCTGATGGAGTAAGAATAGTCATGTTTACCCCCACCACCATCCAGCACTTTCCCTGTACACAACACCTGATGGTGTTAGAATAGAAATTTTTACCACACCACCATCCTGCACTTTCCCTGTGCACAACACCCGTTGGAGTATGAATAGTAATTTTTACCCCCACCACCATCCAGCACTTTCCCTGTGCACAACACCTGATGGTGTTTGATTAGAACTTTTACCCCCTCCTCCATCCAGTACTTTCACTGTGCACAACACCTGTTGGAGTATGAATAGAAAGTTTTACCCCCACCACCATCCCGCACTTTCCCTGTGCACAACACCTGTTGGAGTATGAATAGTAATTTTTACCCCCACCACCATCCAGCACTTTCCCTGTGCACAACACCGGATGGTGTTAGAATAGTAATTTTTACCCCCACCACCATCCCGCACTTTCCGTGTTCGCAACACCTGATGGAGTAAGAATAGTAATTTTTACCCTCACCACCATCCAGCACTTTCCCTGTGCACAACACCTGTTGGGGTATGAATAGAAATTTTTAGCACCTCCACTATCCAGCACTTTCCCTGTGCACAACACCTGTTGGAGTATGAATAGTAATTTTTACCCCCACCACCATCCAGCACTTTCCCTGTGCACAACACCTGTTGGAGTATGAATAGTAATTTTTACCCCCACCACCATCCAGCACTTTCCCTGTGCACAACACCTGATGGTGTTTGATTAGTAATTTTTACCCCCTCCTCCATCCAGCACTTTCCCTGTGCACAACACCTGTTGGAGTAAGAATAGTAATTTTTACCCCCACCACCATCCAGCACTTTCCCTGGGCACAACACCTGTTGGAGTAAGAATAGTAATTTTTACCCCCACCACCATCCCGCACTTTCCGTGTTCGCAACACCTGATGGAGTAAGAATAGTAATTTTTACACTCACCACCATCCAGCACTTTCCCTGTGCACAACACCTGTTGGAGTATGAATAGTAATTTTTACCCCCACCACCATCCAGCACTTTCCCTGTGCACAACACCGGATGGTGTTAGAATAGTAATTTTTACCCCCACCACCACCCCGCACTTTCCGTGTTCGCCATACCTGATGGAGTAAGAATAGTAATTTTTACCCTCACCACCATCCAGCACTTTCCCTGTGCACAACACCTGTTGGGGTATGAATAGAAATTTTTAGCACCTCCACTATCCAGCACTTTCCCTGTGCACAACACCGGTGGGAGTTAGAATACTAATTTTTAACCCCACCACCATCCAGCACTTTCAATGCGCACAACACTTGATTGAGTAAGAATAGTAATTTATACCCCCACCACCATCCAGCACTTTCCCTGTGCACAACACCTGTGGGAGTAAGAATAGTAATTTTTACCCCCACCACCATCCCGCACTTTCCCTGTGCACATCACCTGTTGGAGTATGAATAGAAATGTTTAACCCCACCACCATCCAGCACTTTCAATGCGCACAACACCTGATGGTGTTAGAATAGTAATTTTTACCCTCACCACCATCCCGCACTTTCAATGTGCACAACACCCGATGGAGTAAGAATAGTAATTTTTACCCCCACCACCATCCAGCACTTTCCCTGGGCACAACACCTGTTGGAATAAGAATAGTAATTTTTAACCTCACCACCATCCCGCACTTTCCCTGTGCACAACACCTGATGGAGTAAGAATAGTAATTTTTACCCGCACCACCATCCAGCACTTTCCCTGTGCACAACACCTGATGGTGTTAGAATAGTAATTTTACCCCCACCACCATCCCGCACTTTCCGTGTGCGCAACACCTGATGGAGTAAGAATAGTAATTTTTACCCTCACCACCATCCAGCACTTTCCCTGTGCACAACACCTGTTGGAGTATGAATAGACATTTTTAGCACCTCCACTATCCAGCCTTTTCCCTGTGCACAACACCTGTGGGAGTTAGAATACTAATTTTTAACCCCACCACCATCCAGCACTTTCAATGCGCACAACACCTGATGGAGTAAGAATAGTAATTTATACCCCCACCACCATCCAGCACTTTCCCTGTGCACAACACCTGTGGGAGTAAGAATATTAATTTTTACCCCCACCGCCTTCCTGCACTTTTCCTGTGCACATCACCTGTTGGAGTATGAATAGAAATGTTTAACCCCACCACCATCCAGCACTTTCAATGCGCACAACACCTGATGGTGTTAGAATAGTAATTTTTACCCTCACCACCATCCCGCACTTTCAATGTGCACAACACCCGATGGAGTAAGAATAGTAATTCTTACCCCCACCACCATCCAGCACTTTCCCTGGGCACAACACCTGTTGGAATAAGAATAGTAATTTTTAACCTCACCACCATCCCGCACTTTCCCTGTGCACAACACCTGATGGAGTAAGAATAGTAATTTTTACCCGCACCACCATCCAGCACTTTCCCTGTGCACAACACCTGATGGTGTTAGAATAGTAATTTTTACCCCCACCACCATCCAGCACTTTCCCTGTGCACAACACCTGAAGGTGTTTGATTAGTAATTTGTACCCCCTCCTCCATCCAGCACCTTCCCTGTGCACAACACCTGTCGGAGTATGAATAAAATATTTTAGTACCTCCACCATCCAGCACTTTCCCTGGGCACAACACCTGTTGGAGTAAGAATAGTAATTTTTCCTCCCACCACCATCCAACACTTTCCCTGTGCACAACACCTGATGGTGTTTGATTAGTAATTTTTACCCCTCCTCCATCCAGCACTTTCCTTGTGCAAAACACCTGTCGGAGTGTGAATAGAAATTTTTAGCACCTCCACCATCCAGCACTTTCCCTGTGCACAACACCTGTGGGAGTTAGAATACTAATTTTTAACCCCACCACCATCCAGCACTTTCAATGCGCACAACACCTGATGGAGTAAGAATAGTAATTTATACCCCCACCACCATCCAGCACTTTCCCTGGGCAGAACACCAGTTGGAGTAGGAATAGTAATTTTTAACCTCACCACCATCCTGCACTTTCCCTGTGCACAACACCTGTCGGAGTATGAATAGAAATTTTTGCAACTCCACCATCCATCACTTTCCCTGGGCACAACACCTGTGGGAGTTAGAATACTAATTTTTAACCCCACCACCATCCAGCACTTTCAATGCGCACAACACCTGATTGAGTAAGAATAGTAATTTATACCCCCACCACCATCCAGCACTTTCCCTGTGCACAACACCTGTGGGAGTAAGAATAGTAATTTTTACCCCCACCACCATCCCGCACTTTCCCTGTGCACATCACCTGTTGGAGTATGAATAGAAATTTTTAACCCCACCACCATCCAGCACTTTCAATGCGCACAACACCTGATGGTGTTAGAATAGTAATTTTTACCCTCACCACCATCCCGCACTTTCAATGTGCACAACACCCGATGGAGTAAGAATAGTAATTTTTACCCCCACCACCATCCAGCACTTTCCCTGGGCACAACACCTGTTGGAATAAGAATAGTAATTTTTAACCTCACCACCATCCCGCACTTTCCCTGTGCACAACACCTGATGGAGTAAGAATAGTAATTTTTACCCGCACCACCATCCAGCACTTTCCCTGTGCACAACACCTGATGGTGTTAGAATAGTAATTTTTACCCCCACCACCATCCCGCACTTTCCGTGTGTCTGCAACACCTGATGGAGTAAGAATAGTAATTTTTACCCTCACCACCATCCAGCACTTTCCCTGTGCACAACACCTGTTGGAGTATGAATAGAAATTTTTAGCACCTCCACTATCCAGCCTTTTCCCTGTGCACAACACCTGTGGGAGTTAGAATACTAATTTTTAACCCCACCACCATCCAGCACTTTCAATGCGCACAACACCTGATGGAGTAAGAATAGTAATTTATACCCCCGCCACAATCCAGCACTTTCCCTGTGCACAACACCTGTGGGAGTAAGAATAGTAATTTTTACCCCCACCGCCATCCCGCACTTTCCCTGTGCACATCACCTGTTGGAGTATGAATAGAAATTTTTAACCCCACCACCATCCAGCACTTTCAATGCGCACAACACCTGATGGTGTTAGAATAGTAATTTTTACCCTCACCACCATCCCGCACTTTCAATGTGCACAACACCCGATGGAGTAAGAATAGTAATTTTTACCCCCACCACCATCCAGCACTTTCCCTGGGCACACCACCTGTTGGAATAAGAATAGTAATTTTTAACCTCACCACCATCCCGCACTTTCCCTGTGCACAACACCTGATGGAGTAAGAATAGTAATTTTTACCCGCACCACCATCCAGCACTTTCCTGGTGCACAACACCTGATGGTGTTAGAATAGTAATATTTACCCCCACCACCATCCAGCACTTTCCCTGTGCACAACAGCTGACGGTGTTTGATTAGTAATTTGTACCCCCTCCTCCATCCAGCACTTTCCCTGTGCACAACACCTGTCGGAGTATGAATAAAATATTTTAGTACCTCCACCATCCAGCACTTTCCTTGGGCACAACATCTGTTGGAGTAAGAATAGTAATTTTTACTCCCACCTCCATCCAGCACTTTCCCTGTGCAAAACACCTGTCGGAGTATGAATCGAAATTTTTAGCACCTCCACCATCCAGCACTTTCCCTGTGCACAACACCTGTGGGAGTTAGAATACTAATTTTTAACCCCACCACCATCCAGCACTTTCAATGCGCACAACACCTGATGGAGTAAGAATAGTAATTTATACCCCCACCACCATCCAGCACTTTCCCTGGGCAGAACACCAGTTGGAGTAGGAATAGTAATTTTTAACCTCACCACCATCCTGCACTTTCCCTGTGCACAACACCTGTTGGAGTATGAATAGAAATGTTTTGCAACTCCACCATCCAGCACTTTCCCTGGGCACAACACCTGTTGGAGTAAGAATAGTAATTTTTACCCCCACCACCATCAAGCATTTTCCCTGGGCACACCTGTTGGAGTAAGAATAGTAATTTTTAACCTCACCACCATCCTGCACTTTCCCTGTGCACAACACCTGATGGAGTATGAATAGAAATTTTTAACCCCACCACCATCCAGCACTTTCAATGCGCACAACACCTGATGGTGTTAGAATAGTTATTTTTACCCACACCACCATCCCGCACTGTCAATGTACACAATACCTGATGGAGTAAGAATAGTAATTTATACCCCCACCACCATCCAGCACTTTCCCTGTGCACAACACCTGTGGGAGTAAGAATAGTAATTTTTACCCCACCACCATCCCGCACTTTCCCTGTGCACAACACCTGTTGGAGTATGAATAGAAATTTTTAACCCCACCACCATCCAGCACCTTCAAGGCTCACAAAACCTATTGGTGTTAGAATAGTAATTTTTACCCTCACCACCATCCCGCACTTTCAATGTGCACAACACCTGATGGAGTAAGAATAGTAATTTTTACCCACACCACCATCCAGCACTTTCCCTGAGCACAACACCTGTTGGAGTAAGAATAGTAATTTTTAACCTCACCACCATCCCGCACTTTCCCTGTGCACAACACCTGATGGAGTAAGAATAGTAATTTTTATCCCAACCGCCATCCAGCACTTTCCCTGTGCACAACACCTTATGGTGTTCGAATAGTAATTTTTACCACCATCCCGCACTTTCCCTGTTTACAACACCTGTTGGAGTATGAATAGTAATTTTTACCCCCACCACCATCCAGCACTTTCCCTGTGCACAACACCTGTTGGAGTATGAATAGTAATTTTTACCCCCACCACCATCCAGCACTTTCCCTGTGCACAACACCTGATGGTGTTTGATTAGTAATTTTTACCCCCTCCTCCATCCAGCACTTTCCCTGTGCACAACACCTGATGGTGTTTGATTAGAAATTTTTACCCCCTCCTCCATCCAGTACTTTCACTGGGCACAACACCTGTTGGAGTAAGAATAGTAATTTTTAACCTCACCACCATCCTGAACTTTCCCTGTGCACAACACCTGATGGAGTAAGAATAGTCATATTTACCCCCACCACCATCCAGCACTTTCCCTGTACACAACACCTGATGGTGTTAGAATAGAAATTTTTACCCCACCACCATCCTGCACTTTCCCTGTGCACAACACCCGTTGGAGTATGAATAGTAATTTTTACCCCCACCACCATCCAGTACTTTCCCTGTGCACAACACCTGATGGTGTTTGATTAGAAATTTTTACCCCCTCCTCCATCCAGTACTTTCACTGTGCACAACACCTGTTGGAGTATGAATAGAAATTTTTACCCCCACCACCATCCCGCACTTTCACTGTGCACAACACCTGTTGGAGTATGAATAGTAATTTTTACCCCCACCACCATCCAGCACTTTCCCTGTGCACAACACCTGATGGTGTTAGAATAGTAATTTTTACCCCCACCACCATCCCGCACTTTCCGTGTGCGCAACACCTGATGGAGTAAGAATAGTAGTTTTTACCCTCACCACCATCCAGCACTTTCCCTGTGCACAACACCTGTTGGAGTATGAATATAAATTTTTATCACCTCCACTATCCAGCACTTTCCCTGTGCACAACACCTGTGGCAGTTAGAATACTAATTTTTAACCCCACCACCATCCAGCACTTTCAATGCGCACAACACCTGATGGAGTAAGAATAGTAATTTATACCCCCACCACCATCCAGCACTTTCCCTGTGCACAACACCTGTGGGAGTAAGAATAGTAATTTTTACCCCCACCACCATCCCGCACTTTCCCTGTGCACATCACCTGTTGGAGTATGAATAGAAATTTTTAACCCCACCACCATCCAGCACTTTCAATGCGCACAACACCTGATGGTGTTAGAATAGTAATTTTTACCCTCACCACCATCCCGCACTTTCAATGTGCACAACACCCGATGGAGTAAGAAAGGTACTTTTACCCCCACCACCATCCAGCACTTTCCCTGGGCACAACACCTGTTGGAATAAGAATAGTAATTTTTAACCTCACCACCATCCCGCACTTTCCCTGTGCACAACACCTGATGGAGTAAGAATAGTAATTTTTACCCGCACCACCATCCAGCACTTTCCCTGTGCACAACACCTGATGGTGTTAGAATAGTAATTTTTACCCCCACCACCATCCCGCACTTTCCGTGTGTGCAACACCTGATGGAGTAAGAATAGTAATTTATACCCTCACCACCATCCAGCACTTTCCCTGTGCACAACACCTGTTGGAGTATGAATAGAAATGTTTAGCACCTCCACTATCCAGCCTTTTCCCTGTGCACAACACCTGTGGGAGTTAGAATACTAATTTTTAACCCCACCACCATCCAGCACTTTCAATGCGCACAACACCTGATGGAGTAAGAATAGTAATTTATACCCCCACCACCATCCAGCACTTTCCCTGGGCAGAACACCAGTTGGAGTAGGAATAGTAATTTTTAACCTCACCACCATCCTGCACTTTCCCTGTGCACAACACCTGTCGGAGTATGAATAGAAATTTTTGCAACTCCACCATCCAGCACTTTCCATGGGCACAACACCTGTTGGAGTAAGAATAGTAATTTTTACCCCACCACCATCCAGCATTTTCCCTGGGCACAACACCTGTTGGAGTAAGAATAGTAATTTTTAACCTCACCACCATCCTGCACTTTCCCTGTGCACAACACCTGATGGAGTAAGAATAGTAATTTTTACCCCCACCACCATCCAGTACTTTCCCTGTGCACAACACCTGTTGGAGTATAAATAGAAATTTTTAACCCCACCACCATACAGCACTTTCAATGCGCACAACACCTGATGGTGTTAGAATAGTTATTTTTACCCACACCACCATCCCGCACTGTCAATGTACACATTACCTGATGGAGTAAGAATAGTAATTTATACCCCCACCACCATCCAGCACTTTCCCTGTGCACAACACCTGTGGGAGTAAGAATAGTAATTCTTACCCCACCACCATCCCGCACTTTCCCTGTGCACAACACCTGTTGGAGTATGAATAGAAATTTTTAACCCCACCACCATCCAGCACCTTCAAGGCGCACAACACCTATTGGTGTTAGAATAATAATTTTTACCCTCACCACCATCCCGCACTTTCTTTTTTTTTTTTTTTATTATTTTTTTTTTTCACCATTAGTTTTTCATTTATCATTTACAAAAAAAAACATACAGTATTATACAGGTTTCGTTTTACACCAAAAGGATAATCAAAGGGAAAAAAAAGAACAGTGAGACAGGGAATAAATTAAAACTAGTCATCTGATTGGTGTATCTTCAGCAAAGCGGTCAGAAAAAACAAAGTTAATTGAATCTGCAACATTCCGGATGCCCACCCCCTCAAATAAGAAAAGAGTAAAAAAGGCTGTTGAAATCATAACAGATGTTATTTAGGATTATGGCTGAGGTCGCTCCAATCTAGCCTTCCAATCCATTACTGGAGCCCAGATAAGTTTCCCTAATTTCCTAGCTTTCCACCCTTTCTTTTCGTAAAGACCCTTTTCTAGACTATAGATGGCTAAAAGCCGTGATACCCATTGTTGAAAGGTGGGAGGGTTGAAGTCCTTCCATGCGGCTGCCACACAGATCCTAACAACCGCCATAGCAAGAAATAAAAATTCACGGTGAGCTACATGAACTCCATCCCTGCCCACACCTAAAACCACTAATTCATCGGATAATCTTATTTGGATCCTCAAAGTTTGACCCATAAAGTGTTCAATTGCCCTTTTCAAAGGGTCCAGCATAGGACAAGAGGCGAACATATGTACCGTATCGGCCTCCGCACTACGACAGCGCGTGCAATAAATGCCCATAGTCCCCCCCATTGGGCTATTTTTGCAGGAGTATAATAAAGTTCAAAGAGGGTTTTAAAATGTTGAGCTTGTAGATTAGCTACCTTCAATACCGTACATCCTAACTTAAGTGAGGTTAAAAACTCACTCCCTTCAATATCAAGCTTCCCCCGCCATTTCTCAGAATATTTTCCCAGATCATCATTTTGATGCTGATTTAACTCACTATAAATCTGGGTGATGGAGCACCCTTCAGGATTTTGCACCGTTTCCACAACTGTGTCTCTGTCGAATGTTCTTGTTCCCCCAGTTTTCTTTACAAGGGCCGACCGAATCTGTAAAAATTTAAAAAATTCCCTGCGCTCCAAATTAAACCGGATTTGGGCTCTTTCGAATGTAATTATACCATCAGAGTCTATAATATCACCAACCGTTTTGACACCCAACCCGTCCCACCGCCTCATTACAACATCATGAAAAACCTCAGGTAAGGATGGATTCCTAAATAGAGGAGTATAACGGTTCGTTCTGCCCAATCCCAGCTTTTTCCTAACAGAAGACCAAACAAATATTGCTGCTCCCAAAGTCTTAAATTTAGTTTTTTTATAATAGCTGGCCTCGCTGAAGCTCAAAAGCCAATTGCGCGCTTCACCATCTATAAGTAGGTCATATACATCCGGTACGGCGTCATCATCCCTCCACCTATCAGTAACCGTGCCTCCTAATAGCCCACGCATATATTGTAATGCTGCGGCCCAATAATATAATCTTAAGTCAGGCACTGCCCAGCCCCCTTTCTCCCTGGGGAGGGACATAAATTTAAGTGCCCTTCTCGTCTTCCCCTGTGCCCAAATAAAATTATTTATCATTCTTTCCATTTCTTTAAACCAAAAGGTCTCAAACTTCAGGGGTATCGTTCTAAACAAATATAAGACTTTTGGGAGGAATATCATCTTAATAATATTACATCTTCCCACAATCGAAAAGTGTAAATTATTCAACCTATTAAGATCCGTCCTTGATTTCCGGATCACTGGTGCAAGATTCTTTTCAACGACCTTGGCTAAGTCCGATGTGATAACAACCCCTAGATAAGTGGCCGAATCGGTCACTCTTGGATCTACCAAGTTGGTTTTCTTATTAACAACGATTTGCGTCTTCCCCGATTGAGTCTATAACCAGAAACTGCCCCAAAGCGCTCTGCCTCATGTTCAATTTCGTCTAGAGCTACAGAGGGGTTAGCAGCCGTAATTGCCAGGTCGTCTGCATAGCCCAAGATCTTTGTTTCAAATCCGTTAAGCCGTATTGGGAGAATGCCTTTGTTCACCTCTAGTCTCCTAATTAAAGGATCAATATAAAAAGCAAAAAGAAGGGGTGAACACGGGCACCCCTGCCTAGTTCCTCGCATGATATCTATTGGATCACTCTGCCCCCCATAACACGGAGTCGAATCTTAGGGTTCCTATACAACGCTTGTATAGCTCTTATGCACCCCTTGCCAATACCTACATTCTCCAACACAGACCAGAGGAAGCCCCACGAGACCCTATCGAACGCCTTCTCCGCGTCAAGCAGTATAAGCGCCATAGGGTCTCGTGTGACTGAGGTGCCATCGAACAGAATGCAAACTCTCCTAATATGTTCAGCAGTACCCCTGCCAGGGATAAAGCCATGCTGGCGGGTCGAAATAACCTTCCCTATATTTGTGCTAAGGCGGTTGGCTAAAATTTTTGAATAAATCTTTGCGTCGCTGTTCATTAGGCTAATAGGCCTATAAGATCCAGGTTCGTTAGGGGGTTTGCCTTTCTTTAAAAAAATGATCATACTTGCTTCTCCCCATGACTGCGGAGGTATTTGTCCATTCTGTACCTGGCACATTACGCAACATAAAACTTCCCCCAAAACTGAAAAAAGATTTTATAAAATTCTAGCGGAATAAGATCAGGGCCTACCGCCTTGCCTGATGGTAAATCTTTAATGGCTCCCTGAATTTCTTCATTTGAGAAGCAAACATCCAAGGCTGTGGAATCTTCTATAGAAAATGCCTCAGCGGGGGCTAGTTCTAGATAGTCCCTTACATCTTTAGCATCCCTAACAATGTCCTCACTATATAAATTTTGATAATACTCATAAAATACATTACAGATATCCTTAGGGGTAGTAGCAACCGTCCCATCCGATGTTTTAATCTCCGCGATATCCCCCCTAGTGGCTATCTGTCTAGTCCTTACTGCTAAAATATGACCAACTTGTTCACTATATTCATGGTGGGTTTGTTTCCACGCCAAGAATTTACCAGCTGCTTTCGCAGCAATGATGTCCCCTGCGGTGGCTTTTGCTAATGCCAGTTTCTGTGCAATCTCGTCAATGTTAAGACTAGAGCCGATTACCCTAACCAATTCTTCTTCTAGATCCGCAATTAATCTTTGTGTGGCCTCCATCTCCAATTTTTCCATCTTATTCCGTCTCAAAGAGTAGCTCATAGTTTCCCCCCTAATTCCTGCCTTAAGAGCATCCCAAACTACCCCAAGCTCGACACTCCCCAGGTTAACCTCAAGAAATTCTTTAAGCCATTTATTCATATGCTCTACGTATTTTACATCCTGTAGTAAGGCTCGTTCAAACGTCCAGCATGATCCCTGTGGGATTACCGCGGGCTTTTGGATCTCTAGAACCAAGGGGTTATGATCAGATACCAGTCGTGGTAGTTTTTTAATTTTACAAAGAGAAAGGAAAGAAGAAGAAACTAGAAAATAATCTAAACGAGCTACGACCCTATGGGGTGCTGAATAGTACGTACTCCCTATCCCCGAAGGGGATGATTGCTCCCATA
Organism: Calotriton arnoldi; assembly: GCA_963921515.1. Lineage (NCBI taxonomy): Eukaryota > Metazoa > Chordata > Amphibia > Caudata > Salamandridae > Calotriton > Calotriton arnoldi. Next base: position 84,246 of record CAWUFW010004116.1, on the reverse strand, counting down.
CATCCGTAAGTCCGTTATCATCCATCAATTGGATTAAGGCCCTATGGCCTTTCTTTTTACGGCCTACAAATTTAGCTGGGTCTCTTTTCCACAGCCCATTTAAGCCATTAATATTAAAATCCCCACACACAATGATCGGAAGAGGCCAATTAGCCAATTGCATATTAACATAATTAAACATTTCAGGATCATCAACCGTAGGTCCATAAACTGAACAAAGCGTAAAAATAAGTCCTGGTATTTGACACTCCACAATTACCCATCGGCCATACTTATCAGATAGACATTTTTTAACCGATGTCCCCTTTCTTTTGGCGAGTATTGCCACCCCCGAGTCCTAGTCCCTTGTGAAGTACATGCTATAAGGTGAAATCCCAGCTGTTCTAAGAGAGACTTTCGAGACCCCTCAATATGCGTCTCCTGTAAGCAGACAATGTCAGCTCGCAGGGTCTTAAGATATTCTCTTACCATCCTTCTTTTAGCGGCATCATTCAGCCCACATACATTAATAGTTACTATTCTCATGTTGTGTGTGGTTTATCAAACTGCCTAAAACCTGACACTTAGTGTATTGTCCCTGTTCCAATTTTTTGCATGTCTGAATTCCAAGGTTCCTTTCCTTACTAGATGGTGAATTTTTCCCCCAGTATTTCCCTCCCCAAGCCCCCTCTTAGCACCCCTTTGCCCTCCCTGCCCCCAAACCCAACCCCCTCCCTCCTCCCTCCACCTATAATGTGAAGCAAGCAGACCTAAGGTCTCTGTGATGGAGCCTGAAAGTCGACCCCCTTTCTGCCAGCCTATCTAATTCCTAGATGCCCTACAATTCATAATTATCATACATTTTGCAATTTTTATTGAGCTCCACCCATCCCCCCTTTTTTCTTTTTTTTTTTTTCCGCATCCACCGGATTTCCCCCTTTGGATTTTAAATATTTTTTGTTATAATTTTTGTTTTAAACAGTGCCACTCCAAAGAATCATATAGCCTTTTAAAAAAAAAAACTCCTATGTTCCTGGCAGTGAATACCCAATTAGGCCTATCTTTAAGGTTTCAAAGAATCCATATAAGCTTTAGCTTGAATTTCAGAGGAGAAAACTCTAGATATGTTCTTATAAATGATCTTTATCCTTGCAGGATTCATCAAATATGCTTGCGCTCCTATAGCGTGACAAGGCTGAATCAATTCTCTTAATCGCCAACGTCTTTCCACGGTTACATGGCAGTAATCTGGCTTCGTGAAGAAAGACTGGTTCTCAAAAGTTCGCTTGGCGTTTGGGCGCGCTTTGGAGTAGATCTCTTCGCGCAGTAAAAAGTTTCCAAAGTAAATTAAGATTGCTCTTGGCAATGCGATTCCGTCCCTGCTTGGATGAGGAGATTTCTTAGGCATCATGGGAAAGCGATGTACGCGCTGAATCTCAATCTCCCAATTCCAATGATGGAGTTCTGGAAAGGCCCCCTTCATCAACCTCAAGATGTAGGCCCTCATATCATCACCTTCTGCGCCTTCTTCAATACCAAGAATACGGAGGTTATTGCGTCTTTGCCTATTCTCAAAGTCCTCCATTTTCCATTGGAGATCTTTAAACTGCTTATCATATGATTCCGCCTGTACCTGAGCCCTCTCCAAATTATCCTCTAGTGTACTTGTGCGTTCTTCTACATGGGTCAGCCTTGCATTTGTATCTGTACAAGCCTTAGCCATTTTTCTTACTGCGCCTTGAAGCTTCATTGTTGCCAATCTATTTTTCTTTCCGTCCATCCGGGACTCATCTTGCAGTTGTTTAATAGAATCAAAGATCATTTTTAAAGAAGGTGCAGACTCGTCGCCTTCTTCGCCCCCTGCCCTATATGGTCTGGATAAGTACTCCTAGTAGCAGAATAATCCCATTTCAAAGTGGGGTCCGAGCTTCCTCTGCTATCTCTGCGGAGGCCCTCTCTGCTTTTCTCCAGAGTTTGGCCATCTCTTTGTTTCTTCAGAAGTTTCTTTCTTCTGACCACTGTATCTTTCTGTGATGTACCGGGGCTAATAGAGGAGCTAGAGAGCTGAATATTGCTACTCACGTCTACCTCAGACGGGCTGAGTTCGGAGCCATCAGTCACTGAAAAGAACTTGTCCCCGGGATCTAGCGTGTCTTCAGGGTCGTTACTAATTATAATCCCCTCTATTAACTTGCTCGTGTTCAACTGGTCCTTGGCAGCTGCAGGATCTTCCAGTACAGGGATTAGTCCAAGAACGGTACCCTGCTGTGCTTTCTCCATTGGCCGTGCATGTCCCAAATCAAAATTTTCTGGTGGGCTACCGCTTGCGCTAATTTGGCTGAGCTCAGCCGCGGAGTCAGCTTGGGACACATACTCTGGGGTATTTACGAGATGCATATCCAAAATAGCATTCACATTTGCCTCGACTTGCCGATTTTCCCCCATCGTAGTGATGCCATTATTAGAGACTGGCAGTGTAGCAGAAAACAAATCTGTGATGCTATTTCGTTTTCCCAAGTCCTTAGGTCCTGTCTTTGTCCCTTTAGCCCCTGTGCCACTGCCGCTTATTTCCCCTTTTTTACAAACAACGCCGCTCTCACCTTTCTTCAAACAGTCCTGGGAGACCATGCCTTTTGCACTTGCAGTGCCCATTGCTCTACCTCCCTTGGCTACCACGGAGCCAACGTTCTCCCTGGCTTCTGCGCTTGCCTGCGCATCCGTAGCTTTCCCTCGGACTCCGCGGTTACCCTTCGGAGGCATCTTTCCAGCTTCAACTTGCTTGGTGCGCTGTACCGCTGCAAGCCACTCGGCCTCTTCCGATGAGTCCGCCCCTCTTCCTCCGTGCTCGGACGAAATCCAAAGGAGCTCCGCCAACACTGCCCGAGCTGTTACCAGCGCAGCCGTCAAAAGTTCCTCCACAACCGCAAGAACATCGAAATCGCCTTTCCCCAATCGGTAAGTCATAGGGGGGGGTCCGCTCCTTTATTGTGGTGGGTTAAGCTGTTCGGCATCCGTTACTAGACCAAACAGACTCTCTGGCAGCTAGGGGTGATCACCACGGCCGTCAGTCAGGCGCCATCTTGCTTCACCATCCCGCACTTTCAATGTGCACAACACCTGATGGAGTAAGAATAGTAATTTTTACCCACACCACCATCCAGCACTTTCCCTGAGCACAACACCTGTTGGAGTAAGAATAGTAATTTTTAACCTCACCACCATCCCGCACTTTCCCTGTGCACAACACCTGATGGAGTAAGAATAGTAATTTTTACCGCAACCACCATCCAGCACTTTCCCTGTGCACAACACCTTATGGTGTTCGAATAGTAATTTTTACCACCATCTCGCACTTTCCCTGTTTACAACACCTGTTGGAGTATGAATAGTAATTTTTACCCCCACCACCATCCAGCACTTTCCCTGTGCACAACACCTGTTGGAGTATGAATAGTAATTTTTACCCCCACCACCATCCAGCACTTTCCCTGTGCACAACACCTGATGGTGTTTGATTAGTAATTTTTACCCCCTCCTCCATCCAGCACTTTCCCTGTGCACAACACCTGTTGGAGTAAGAATAGTAATTTTTACCCCCACCACCATCCAGCACTTTCCCTGGGCACAACACCTGTTGGAGTAAGAATAGTAATTTTTAACCTCACCACCATCCTGAACTTTCGCTGTGCACAACACCTGATGGAGTAAGAATAGTCATGTTTACCCCCACCACCATCCAGCACTTTCCCTGTACACAACACCTGATGGTGTTAGAATAGAAATTTTTACCCCACCACCATCCTGCACTTTCCCTGTGCACAACACCCGTTGGAGTATGAATAGTAATTTTTACCCCCACCACCATCCAGTACTTTCCCTGTGCACAACACCTGATGGTGTTTGATTAGAAATTTTTACCCCCTCCTCCATCCAGTACTTTCACTGTGCACAACACCTGTTGGAGTATGAATATACATTTTTACCCCCACCACCATCCCGCACTTTCCCTGTGCACAACACCTGTTGGAGTATGAATAGTAATTTTTACCCCCACCACCATCCAGCACTTTCCCTGTGCACAACACCTGATGGAGTAAGAATAGTAGTTTTTACCCTCACCACCATCCAGCACTTTCCCTGTGCACAACAGCTGTTGGAGTATGAATAGAAATTTTTAGCACCTCCACTATCCAGCACTTTCCCTGTGCACAACACCTGTGGGAGTTAGAATACAAATTTTTAACCCCACCACCATCCAGCACTTTCAATGCGCACAACACCTGATGGAGTAAGAATAGTAATTTATACCCCCACCACCATCCAGCACTTTCCCTGTGCACAACACCTGTGGGAGTAAGAATAGTAATTTTTAACCCCACCACCATCCAGCATTTTCAATGCGCACAACACCTGATGGTGTTAGAATAGTAATTTTTACCCTCACCACCATCCCGCACTTTCAATGTGCACAACACCCGATGGAGTAAGAATAGTACTTTTTACCCCCACCACCATCCAGCACTTTCCCTGGGCACAACACCTGTTGGAATAAGAATAGTAATTTTTAACCTCACCACCATCCCGCACTTTCCCTGTGCACAACACCTGATGGAGTAAGAATAGTAATTTTTAACCTCACCACCATCCTGCACTTTCCCTGTGCACAACACCTGTCGGAGTATGAATAGAAATTTTTTGCAACTCCACCATCCAGCACTTTCCATGGGCACAACACCTGTTGGAGTAAGAATAGTAATTTTTACCCCCACCACCATCCAGCATTTTCCCTGGGCACAACACCTGTTGGAGTAAGAATAGTAATTTTTAACCTCACCACCATCCTGCACTTTCCCTGTGCACAACACCTGATGGAGTAAGAATAGTAATTTTTACCCCCACCACCATCCAGTACTTTCCCTGTGCACAACACCTGTTGGAGTATAAATAGAAATTTTTAACCCCACCACCATACAGCACTTTCAATGCGCACAACACCTGATGGTGTTAGAATAGTTATTTTTACCCACACCCCCATCCCGCACTGTCAATGTACACAATACCTGATGGAGTAAGAATAGTAATTTATACCCCCACCACCATCCAGCACTTTCCCTGTGCACAACACCTGTGGGAGTAAGAATAGTAATTTTTACCCCACCACCATCCCGCACTTTCCCTGTGCACAACACCTGTTGGAGTATGAATAGAAATTTTTAACCCCACCACCATCCAGCACCTTCAAGGCGCACAACACCTATTGGTGTTAGAATAGTAATTTTACCCTCACCACCATCCCGCACTTTCAATGTGCACAACACCTGATGGAGTAAGAATAGTAATTTTTACCCACACCACCATCCAGCACTTTCCCTGAGCACAACACCTGTTGGAGTAAGAATAGTAATTTTTAACCTCACCACCATCCCGCACTTTCCCTGTGCACAACACCTGATGGAGTAAGAATAGTAATTTTTACCGGAACCACCATCCAGCACTTTCCCTGTGCACAACACCTTATGGTGTTCGAATAGTAATTTTTACCACCATCCCGCACTTTCCCTGTTTACAACACCTGTTGGAGTATGAATAGTAATTTTTACCCCCACCACCATCCAGCACTTTCCCTGTGCACAACACCTGTTGGAGTATGAATAGTAATTTTTACCCGCACCACCATCCAGCACTTTCCCTGTGCACAACACCTGATGGTGTTTGATTAGTAATTTTTACCCCTCCTCCATCCAGCACTTTCCCTGTGCACAACACCTGTTGGAGTAAGAATAGTAATTTTTACCCCCACCACCATCCAGCACTTTCCCTGGGCACAACACCTGTTGGAGTAAGAATAGTAATTTTTAACCTCACCACCATCCTGAACTTTCCCTGTGCACAACACCTGATGGAGTAAGAATAGTCATGTTTACCCCCACCACCATCCAGCACTTTCCCTGTACACAACACCTGATGGTGTTAGAATAGAAATTTTTACCCCACCACCATCCTGCACTTTCCCTGTGCACAACACCCGTTGGAGTATGAATAGTAATTTTTACCCCACCACCATCCAGTACTTTCCCTGTGCACAACACCGGATGGTGTTTGATTAGAAATGTTTACCCCCTCCTCCATCCAGTACATTCACTGTGCACAACACCTGTTGGAGTATGAATAGAAATTTTACCCCCACCACCATCCCGCACTTTCCCTGTGCACAACACCTGTTGGAGTATGAATAGCAATTTTTACCCCCACCACCATCCAGCACTTTCCCTGTGCACAACACCTGATGGAGTAAGAATAGTAGTTTTTACCCTCACCACCATCCAGCACTTTCCCTGTGCACAACACCTGTTGGAGTATGAATAGAAATTTTTAGCACCTCCACTATCCAGCACTTTCCCTGTGCACAACACCTGTGGGAGTTAGAATACTAATTTTTAACCCCACCACCATCCAGCACTTTCAATGCGCACAACACCTGATGGAGTAAGAATAGTAATTTATACCCCCACCACCATCCAGCACTTTCCCTGTGCACAACACCTGTGGGAGTAAGAATAGTAATTTTTAACCCCACCACCATCCAGCACTTTCAATGCGCAGAACACCTGATGGTGTTAGAATAGTAATTTTTACCCTCACCACCATCCCGCACTTTCAATGTGCACAACACCCGATGGAGTAAGAATAGTACTTTTTACCCCCACCACCATCCAGCACTTTCCCTGGGCACAACACCTGTTGGAATAAGAATAGTAATTTTTAACCTCACCACCATCCCGCACTTTCCCTGTGCACAACACCTGATGGAGTAAGAATAGTAATTTTTACCCACACCACCATCCAGAACTTTCCCTGTGCACAACACCTGTGGGAGTAAGAATAGTAATTTTTACCCCCACCACCATCCCGCACTTTCCCTGTGCACAACACCTGTTGGAGTATGAATATAAATTTTTACCCCCACCACCATCCCGCACTTTCCGTGTGCGCAACACCTGATGGAGTAAGAATAGTAATTTTTACCCTCACCACCATCCAGCACTTTCCCTGTGCACAACACCTGTTGGAGTATGAATAGAAATGTTTAGCACCTCCACTATCCAGCCTTTTCCCTGTGCACAACACCTGTGGGAGTTAGAATACTAATTTTTAACCCCACCACCATCCAGCACTTTCAATGGGCACAACACCTGATGGAGTAAGAATAGTAATTTATACCCCCACCACCATCCAGCACTTTCCCTGTGCACAACACCTGTGGGAGTAAGAATAGTAATTTTTACCCCCACCACCATCCCGCACTTTCCCTGTGCACATCACCTGTTGGAGTATGAATAGAAATTTTTAACCCCACCACCATCCAGCACTTTCAATGCGCACAACACCTGATGGTGTTAGAATAGTAATTTTTACCCTCACCACCATCCCGCACTTTCAATGTGCACAACACCCGATGGAGTAAGAATAGTACTTTTTACCCCCACCACCATCCAGCACTTTCCCTGGGCACAACACCTGTTGGAATAAGAATAGTAATTTTTAACCTCTCCACCATCCCGCACTTTCCCTGTGCACAACACCTGATGGAGTAAGAATAGTAATTTTTACCCGCACCACCATCCAGCACTTTCCCTGTGCACAACACCTGATGGTGTTAGAATAGTAATTTTTACACCCACCACCATCCCGCACTTTCCGTGTGTGCAACACCTGATGGAGTAAGAATAGTAATTTATACCCTCACCACCATCCAGCACTTTCCCTGTGCACAACACCTGTTGGAGTATGAATAGAAATGTTTAGCACCTCCACTATCCAGCCTTTTCCCTGTGCACAACACCTGTGGGAGTTAGAATACTAATTTTTAACCCCACCACCATCCAGCACTTTCAATGCGCACAACACCTGATGGAGTAAGAATAGTAATTTATACCCCCACCACCATCCAGCACTTTCCCTGGGCAGAACACCAGTTGGAGTAGGAATAGTAATTTTTAACCTCACCACCATCCTGCACTTTCCCTGTGCACAACACCTGTCGGAGTATGAATAGAAATTTTTGCAACTCCACCATCCAGCACTTTCCATGGGCACAACACCTGTTGGAGTAAGAATAGTAATTTTTACCCCACCACCATCCAGCATTTTCCCTGGGCACAACACCTGTTGGAGTAAGAATAGTAATTTTTAACCTCACCACCATCCTGCACTTTCCCTGTGCACAACACCTGATGGAGTAAGAATAGTAATTTTTACCCCCACCACCATCCAGTACTTTCCCTGTGCACAACACCTGTTGGAGTATAAATAGAAATTTTTAACCCCACCACCATACAGCACTTTCAATGCGCACAACACCTGATGGTGTTAGAATAGTTATTTTTACCCACACCACCATCCCGCACTGTCAATGTACACATTACCTGATGGAGTAAGAATAGTAATTTATACCCCCACCACCATCCAGCACTTTCCCTGTGCACAACACCTGTGGGAGTAAGAATAGTAATTCTTACCCCACCACCATCCCGCACTTTCCCTGTGCACAACACCTGTTGGAGTATGAATAGAAATTTTTAACCCCACCACCATCCAGCACCTTCAAGGCGCACAACACCTATTGGTGTTAGAATAATAATTTTTACCCTCACCACCATCCCGCACTTTCTTTTTTTTTTTTTTTATTATTTTTTTTTCACCATTAGTTTTTCATTTATCATTTACAAAAAAAAACATACAGTATTATACAGGTTTCGTTTTACACCAAAAGGATAATCAAAGGGAAAAAAAAAGAACAGTGAGACAGGGAATAAATTAAAACTAGTCATCTGATTGGTGTATCTTCAGCAAAGCGGTCAGAAAAAACAAAGTTAATTGAATCTGCAACATTCCGGATGCCCACCCCTCAAATAAGAAAAGAGTAAAAAAGGCTGTTGAAATCATAACAGATGTTATTTAGGATTATGGCTGAGGTCGCTCCAATCTAGCCTTCCAATCCATTACTGGAGCCCAGATAAGTTTCCCTAATTTCCTAGCTTTCCACCCTTTCTTTTCGTAAAGACCCTTTTCTAGACTATAGATGGCTAAAAGCCGTGATACCCATTGTTGAAAGGTGGGAGGGTTGAAGTCCTTCCATGCGGCTGCCACACAGATCCTAACAACCGCCATAGCAAGAAATAAAAATTCACGGTGAGCTACATGAACTCCATCCCTGCCCACACCTAAAACCACTAATTCATCGGATAATCTTATTTGGATCCTCAAAGTTTGACCCATAAAGTGTTCAATTGCCCTTTTCAAAGGGTCCAGCATAGGACAAGAGGCGAACATATGTACCGTATCGGCCTCCGCACTACGACAGCGCGTGCAATAAATGCCCATAGTCCCCCCCATTGGGCTATTTTTGCAGGAGTATAATAAAGTTCAAAGAGGGTTTTAAAATGTTGAGCTTGTAGATTAGCTACCTTCAATACCGTACATCCTAACTTAAGTGAGGTTAAAAACTCACTCCCTTCAATATCAAGCTTCCCCCGCCATTTCTCAGAATATTTTCCCAGATCATCATTTTGATGCTGATTTAACTCACTATAAATCTGGGTGATGGAGCACCCTTCAGGATTTTGCACCGTTTCCACAACTGTGTCTCTGTCGAATGTTCTTGTTCCCCCAGTTTTCTTTACAAGGGCCGACCGAATCTGTAAAAATTTAAAAAATTCCCTGCGCTCCAAATTAAACCGGATTTGGGCTCTTTCGAATGTAATTATACCATCAGAGTCTATAATATCACCAACCGTTTTGACACCCAACCCGTCCCACCGCCTCATTACAACATCATGAAAAACCTCAGGTAAGGATGGATTCCTAAATAGAGGAGTATAACGGTTCGTTCTGCCCAATCCCAGCTTTTTCCTAACAGAAGACCAAACAAATATTGCTGCTCCCAAAGTCTTAAATTTAGTTTTTTTATAATAGCTGGCCTCGCTGAAGCTCAAAAGCCAATTGCGCGCTTCACCATCTATAAGTAGGTCATATACATCCGGTACGGCGTCATCATCCCTCCACCTATCAGTAACCGTGCCTCCTAATAGCCCACGCATATATTGTAATGCTGCGGCCCAATAATATAATCTTAAGTCAGGCACTGCCCAGCCCCCTTTCTCCCTGGGGAGGGACATAAATTTAAGTGCCCTTCTCGTCTTCCCCTGTGCCCAAATAAAATTATTTATCATTCTTTCCATTTCTTTAAACCAAAAGGTCTCAAACTTCAGGGGTATCGTTCTAAACAAATATAAGACTTTTGGGAGGAATATCATCTTAATAATATTACATCTTCCCACAATCGAAAAGTGTAAATTATTCAACCTATTAAGATCCGTCCTTGATTTCCGGATCACTGGTGCAAGATTCTTTTCAACGACCTTGGCTAAGTCCGATGTGATAACAACCCCTAGATAAGTGGCCGAATCGGTCACTCTTGGATCTACCAAGTTGGTTTTCTTATTAACAACGATTTGCGTCTTCCCCCGATTGAGTCTATAACCAGAAACTGCCCCAAAGCGCTCTGCCTCATGTTCAATTTCGTCTAGAGCTACAGAGGGGTTAGCAGCCGTAATTGCCAGGTCGTCTGCATAGCCCAAGATCTTTGTTTCAAATCCGTTAAGCCGTATTGGGAGAATGCCTTTGTTCACCTCTAGTCTCCTAATTAAAGGATCAATATAAAAAGCAAAAAGAAGGGGTGAACACGGGCACCCCTGCCTAGTTCCTCGCATGATATCTATTGGATCACTCTGCCCCCCATAACACGGAGTCGAATCTTAGGGTTCCTATACAACGCTTGTATAGCTCTTATGCACCCCTTGCCAATACCTACATTCTCCAACACAGACCAGAGGAAGCCCCACGAGACCCTATCGAACGCCTTCTCCGCGTCAAGCAGTATAAGCGCCATAGGGTCTCGTGTGACTGAGGTGCCATCGAACAGAATGCAAACTCTCCTAATATGTTCAGCAGTACCCCTGCCAGGGATAAAGCCATGCTGGCGGGTCGAAATAACCTTCCCTATATTTGTGCTAAGGCGGTTGGCTAAAATTTTTGAATAAATCTTTGCGTCGCTGTTCATTAGGCTAATAGGCCTATAAGATCCAGGTTCGTTAGGGGTTTGCCTTTCTTTAAAAAAATGATCATACTTGCTTCTCCCCATGACTGCGGAGGTATTTGTCCATTCTGTACCTGGCACATTACGCAACATAAAACTTCCCCCAAAACTGAAAAAAAGATTTTATAAAATTCTAGCGGAATAAGATCAGGGCCTACCGCCTTGCCTGATGGTAAATCTTTAATGGCTCCCTGAATTTCTTCATTTGAGAAGCAAACATCCAAGGCTGTGGAATCTTCTATAGAAAATGCCTCAGCGGGGGCTAGTTCTAGATAGTCCCTTACATCTTTAGCATCCCTAACAATGTCCTCACTATATAAATTTTGATAATACTCATAAAATACATTACAGATATCCTTAGGGGTAGTAGCAACCGTCCCATCCGATGTTTTAATCTCCGCGATATCCCCCTAGTGGCTATCTGTCTAGTCCTTACTGCTAAAATATGACCAACTTGTTCACTATATTCATGGTGGGTTTGTTTCCACGCCAAGAATTTACCAGCTGCTTTCGCAGCAATGATGTCCCCTGCGGTGGCTTTTGCTAATGCCAGTTTCTGTGCAATCTCGTCAATGTTAAGACTAGAGCCGATTACCCTAACCAATTCTTCTTCTAGATCCGCAATTAATCTTTGTGTGGCCTCCATCTCCAATTTTTCCATCTTATTCCGTCTCAAAGAGTAGCTCATAGTTTCCCCCTAATTCCTGCCTTAAGAGCATCCCAAACTACCCCAAGCTCGACACTCCCCAGGTTAACCTCAAGAAATTCTTTAAGCCATTTATTCATATGCTCTACGTATTTTACATCCTGTAGTAAGGCTCGTTCAAACGTCCAGCATGATCCCTGTGGGATTACCGCGGGCTTTTGGATCTCTAGAACCAAGGGGTTATGATCAGATACCAGTCGTGGTAGTTTTTTAATTTTACAAAGAGAAAGGAAAGAAGAAGAAACTAGAAAATAATCTAAACGAGCTACGACCCTATGGGGTGCTGAATAGTACGTACTCCCTATCCCCGAAGGGGATGATTGCTCCCATACATCCGTAAGTCCGTTATCATCCATCAATTGGATTAAGGCCCTATGGCCTTTCTTTTTACGGCCTACAAATTTAGCTGGGTCTCTTTTCCACAGCCCATTTAAGCCATTAATATTAAAATCCCCACACACAATGATCGGAAGAGGCCAATTAGCCAATTGCATATTAACATAATTAAACATTTCAGGATCATCAACCGTAGGTCCATAAACTGAACAAAGCGTAAAAATAAGTCCTGGTATTTGACACTCCACAATTACCCATCGGCCATACTTATCAGATAGACATTTTTTAACCGATGTCCCCTTTCTTTTGGCGAGTATTGCCACCCCCGAGTCCTAGTCCCTTGTGAAGTACATGCTATAAGGTGAAATCCCAGCTGTTCTAAGAGAGACTTTCGAGACCCCTCAATATGCGTCTCCTGTAAGCAGACAATGTCAGCTCGCAGGGTCTTAAGATATTCTCTTACCATCCTTCTTTTAGCGGCATCATTCAGCCCACATACATTAATAGTTACTATTCTCATGTTGTGTGTGGTTTATCAAACTGCCTAAAACCTGACACTTAGTGTATTGTCCCTGTTCCAATTTTTTGCATGTCTGAATTCCAAGGTTCCTTTCCTTACTAGATGGTGAATTTTTCCCCCAGTATTTCCCTCCCCAAGCCCCCTCTTAGCACCCCTTTGCCCTCCCTGCCCCCAAACCCAACCCCCTCCCTCCTCCCTCCACCTATAATGTGAAGCAAGCAGACCTAAGGTCTCTGTGATGGAGCCTGAAAGTCGACCCCCTTTCTGCCAGCCTATCTAATTCCTAGATGCCCTACAATTCATAATTATCATACATTTTGCAATTTTTATTGAGCTCCACCCATCCCCCCTTTTTTCTTTTTTTTTTTTTTCCGCATCCACCGGATTTCCCCTTTGGATTTTAAATATTTTTTGTTATAATTTTTGTTTTAAACAGTGCCACTCCAAAGAATCATATAGCCTTTTAAAAAAAAAACTCCTATGTTCCTGGCAGTGAATACCCAATTAGGCCTATCTTTAAGGTTTCAAAGAATCCATATAAGCTTTAGCTTGAATTTCAGAGGAGAAAACTCTAGATATGTTCTTATAAATGATCTTTAGCCTTGCAGGATTCATCAAATATGCTGGCGCTCCTATAGCGTGACAAGGCTGAATCAATTCTCTTAATCGCCAACGTCTTTCCACGGTTACATGGCAGTAATCTGGCTTCGTGAAGAAAGACTGGTTCTCAAAAGTTCGCTTGGCGTTTGGGCGCGCTTTGGAGTAGATCTCTTCGTGCAGTAAAAAGTTTCCAAAGTAAATTAAGATTGCTCTTGGCAATGCGATTCCGTCCCTGCTTGGATGAGGAGATTTCTTAGGCATCATGGGAAAGCAATGTACGCGCTGAATCTCAATCTCCCAATTCCAATGATGGAGTTCTGGAAAGGCCCCTTCATCAACCTCAAGATGTAGGCCCTCATATCATCACCTTCTGCGCCTTCTTCAATACCAAGAATACGGAGGTTATTGCGTCTTTGCCTATTCTCAAAGTCCTCCATTTTCCATTGGAGATCTTTAAACTGCTTATCATATGATTCCGCCTGTACCTGAGCCCTCTCCAAATTATCCTCTAGTGTACTTGTGCGTTCTTCTACATGGGTCAGCCTTGCATTTGTATCTGTACAAGCCTTAGCCATTTTTCTTACTGCGCCTTGAAGCTTCATTGTTGCCAATCTATTTTTCTTTCCGTCCATCCGGGACTCATCTTGCAGTTGTTTAATAGAATCAAAGATCATTTTTAAAGAAGGTGCAGACTCGTCGCCTTCTTCGCCCCCTGCCCTATATGGTCTGGATAAGTACTCCTAGTAGCAGAATAATCCCATTTCAAAGTGGGGTCCGAGCTTCCTCTGCTATCTCTGCGGAGGCCCTCTCTGCTTTTCTCCAGAGTTTGGCCATCTCTTTGTTTCTTCAGAAGTTTCTTTCTTCTGACCACTGTATCTTTCTGTGATGTACCGGGGCTAATAGAGGAGCTAGAGAGCTGAATATTGCTACTCACGTCTACCTCAGACGGGCTGAGTTCGGAGCCATCAGTCACTGAAAAGAACTTGTCCCCGGGATCTAGCGTGTCTTCAGGGTCGTTACTAATTATAATCCCCTCTATTAACTTGCTCGTGTTCAACTGGTCCTTGGCAGCTGCAGGATCTTCCAGTACAGGGATTAGTCCAAGAACGGTACCCTGCTGTGCTTTCTCCATTGGCCGTGCATGTCCCAAATCAAAATTTTCTGGTGGGCTACCGCTTGCGCTAATTTGGCTGAGCTCAGCCGCGGAGTCAGCTTGGGACACATACTCTGGGGTATTTACGAGATGCATATCCAAAATAGCATTCACATTTGCCTCGACTTGCCGATTTTCCCCCATCGTAGTGATGCCATTATTAGAGACTGGCAGTGTAGCAGAAAAAAAATCTGTGATGCTATTTCGTTTTCCCAAGTCCTTAGGTCCTGTCTTTGTCCCTTTAGCCCCTGTGCCACTGCCGCTTATTTCCCCTTTTTACAAACAACGCCGCTCTCACCTTTCTTCAAACAGTCCTGGGAGACCATGCCTTTTGCACTTGCAGTGCCCATTGCTCTACCTCCCTTGGCTACCACGGAGCCAACGTTCTCCCTGGCTTCTGCGCTTGCCTGCGCATCCGTAGCTTTCCCTCGGACTCCGCGGTTACCCTTCGGAGGCATCTTTCCAGCTTCAACTTGCTTGGTGCGCTGTACCGCTGCAAGCCACTCGGCCTCTTCCGATGAGTCCGCCCCTCTTCCTCCGTGCTCGGACGAAATCCAAAGGAGCTCCGCCAACACTGCCCGAGCTGTTACCAGCGCAGCCGTCAAAAGTTCCTCCACAACCGCAAGAACATCGAAATCGCCTTTCCCCAATCGGTAAGTCATAGGGGGGTCCGCTCCTTTATTGTGGTGGGTTAAGCTGTTCGGCATCCGTTACTAGACCAAACAGATTCTCTGGCAGCTAGGGGTGATCACCACGGCCGTCAGTCAGGCGCCATCTTGCTTCACCATCCCGCACTTTCAATGTGCACAACACCTGATGGAGTAAGAATAGTAATTTTTACCCACACCACCATCCAGCACTTTCCCTGAGCACAACACCTGTTGGAGTAAGAATAGTAATTTTTAACCTCACCACCATCCCGCACTTTCCCTGTGCACAACACCTGATGGAGTAAGAATAGTAATTTTTACCGCAACCACCATCCAGCACTTTCCCTGTGCACAACACCTTATGGTGTTCGAATAGTAATTTTTACCACCATCTCGCACTTTCCCTGTTTACAACACCTGTTGGAGTATGAATAGTAATTTTTACCCCCACCACCATCCAGCACTTTCCCTGTGCACAACACCTGTTGGAGTATGAATAGTAATTTTTACCCCCACCACCATCCAGCACTTTCCCTGTGCACAACACCTGATGGTGTTTGATTAGTAATTTTTACCCCCTCCTCCATCCAGCACTTTCCCTGTGCACAACACCTGTTGGAGTAAGAATAGTAATTTTTACCCCCACCACCATCCAGCACTTTCCCTGGGCACAACACCTGTTGGAGTAAGAATAGTAATTTTTAACCTCACCACCATCCTGAACTTTCGCTGTGCACAACACCTGATGGAGTAAGAATAGTCATGTTTACCCCCACCACCATCCAGCACTTTCCCTGTACACAACACCTGATGGTGTTAGAATAGAAATTTTTACCCCACCACCATCCTGCACTTTCCCTGTGCACAACACCCGTTGGAGTATGAATAGTAATTTTTACCCCCACCACCATCCAGTACTTTCCCTGTGCACAACACCTGATGGTGTTTGATTAGAAATTGTTACCCCCTCCTCCATCCAGTACTTTCACTGTGCACAACACCTGTTGGAGTATGAATAGAAATTTTTACCCCCACCACCATCCCGCACTTTCCCTGTGCACAACACCTGTTGGAGTATGAATAGTAATTTTTACCCCCACCACCATCCAGCACTTTCCCTGTGCACAACACCTGATGGAGTAAGAATAGTAGTTTTTACCCTCACCACCATCCAGCACTTTCCCTGTGCACAACACCTGTTGGAGTATGAATAGAAATTTTTAGCACCTCCACTATCCAGCACTTTCCCTGTGCACAACACCTGTGGGAGTTAGAATACTAATTTTTAACCCCACCACCATCCAGCACTTTCAATGCGCACAACACCTGATGGAGTAAGAATAGTAATTTATACCCCCACCACCATCCAGCACTTTCCCTGTGCACAACACCTGTGGGAGTAAGAATAGTAATTTTTAACCCCACCACCATCCAGCACTTTCAATGCGCACAACACCTGATGGTGTTAGAATAGTAATTTTTACCCTCACCACCATCCCGCACTTTCAATGTGCACAACACCCGATGGAGTAAGAATAGTACTTTTTACCCCCACCACCATCCAGCACTTTCCCTGGGCACAACACCTGTTGGAATAAGAATAGTAATTTTTAACCTCACCACCATCCCGCACTTTCCCTGTGCACAACACCTGATGGAGTAAGAATAGTAATTTTTAACCTCACCACCATCCTGCACTTTCCCTGTGCACAACACCTGTCGGAGTATGAATAGAAATTTTTGCAACTCCACCATCCAGCACTTTCCATGGGCACAACACCTGTTGGAGTAAGAATAGTAATTTTTACCCCCACCACCATCCAGCATTTTCCCTGGGCACAACACCTGTTGGAGTAAGAATAGTAATTTTTAACCTCACCACCATCCTGCACTTTCCCTGTGCACAACACCTGATGGAGTAAGAATAGTAATTTTTACCCCCACCACCATCCAGTACTTTCCCTGTGCACAACACCTGTTGGAGTATAAATAGAAATTTTTAACCCCACCACCATACAGCACTTTCAATGCGCACAACACCTGATGGTGTTAGAATAGTTATTTTTACCCACACCACCATCCCGCACTGTCAATGTACACAATACCTGATGGAGTAAGAATAGTAATTTATACCCCCACCACCATCCAGCACTTTCCCTGTGCACAACACCTGTGGGAGTAAGAATAGTAATTTTTACCCCACCACCATCCCGCACTTTCCCTGTGCACAACACCTGTTGGAGTATGAATAGAAATTTTTAACCCCACCACCATCCAGCACCTTCAAGGCGCACAACACCTATTGGTGTTAGAATAGTAATTTTACCCTCACCACCATCCCGCACTTTCAATGTGCACAACACCTGATGGAGTAAGAATAGTAATTTTTACCCACACCACCATCCAGCACTTTCCCTGAGCACAACACCTGTTGGAGTAAGAATAGTAATTTTTAACCTCACCACCATCCCGCACTTTCCCTGTGCACAACACCTGATGGAGTAAGAATAGTAATTTTTACCGGAACCACCATCCAGCACTTTCCCTGTGCACAACACCTTATGGTGTTCGAATAGTAATTTTTACCACCATCCCGCACTTTCCCTGTTTACAACACCTGTTGGAGTATGAATAGTAATTTTTACCCCCACCACCATCCAGCACTTTCCCTGTGCACAACACCTGTTGGAGTATGAATAGTAATTTTTACCCGCACCACCATCCAGCACTTTCACTGTGCACAACACCTGATGGTGTTTGATTAGTAATTTTTACCCCCTCCTCCATCCAGCACTTTCCCTGTGCACAACACCTGTTGGAGTATGAATAGTAATTTTTACCCCCACCACCATCCAGCACTTTCCCTGGGCACAACACCTGTTGGAGTAAGAATAGTAATTTTTAACCTCACCACCATCCTGAACTTTCCCTGTGCACAACACCTGATGGAGTAAGAATAGTCATGTTTACCCCCACCACCATCCAGCACTTTCCCTGTACACAACACCTGATGGTGTTAGAATAGAAATTTTTACCCCACCACCATCCTGCACTTTCCCTGTGCACAACACCCGTTGGAGTATGAATAGTAATTTTTACCCCACCACCATCCAGTACTTTCCCTGTGCACAACACCGGATGGTGTTTGATTAGAAATGTTTACCCCCTCCTCCATCCAGTACTTTCACTGTGCACAACACCTGTTGGAGTATGAATAGAAATTTTTACCCCCACCACCATCCCGCACTTTCCCTGTGCACAACACCTGTTGGAGTATGAATAGCAATTTTTACCCCCACCACCATCCAGCACTTTCCCTGTGCACAACACCTGATGGAGTAAGAATAGTAGTTTTTACCCTCACCACCATCCAGCACTTTCCCTGTGCACAACACCTGTTGGAGTATGAATAGAAATTTTTAGCACCTCCACTATCCAGCACTTTCCCTGTGCACAACACCTGTGGGAGTTAGAATACTAATTTTTAACCCCACCACCATCCAGCACTTTCAATGCGCACAACACCTGATGGAGTAAGAATAGTAATTTATACCCCCACCACCATCCAGCACTTTCCCTGTGCACAACACCTGTGGGAGTAAGAATAGTAATTTTTAACCCCACCACCATCCAGCACTTTCAATGCGCAGAACACCTGATGGTGTTAGAATAGTAATTTTTACCCTCACCACCATCCCGCACTTTCAATGTGCACAACACCCGATGGAGTAAGAATAGTACTTTTTACCCCCACCACCATCCAGCACTTTCCCTGGGCACAACACCTGTTGGAATAAGAATAGTAATTTTTAACCTCAGCACCATCCCGCACTTTCCCTGTGCACAACACCTGATGGAGTAAGAATAGTAATTTTTACCCACACCACCATCCAGAACTTTCCCTGTGCACAACACCTGTGGGAGTAAGAATAGTAATTTTTACCCCCACCACCATCCCGCACTTTCCCTGTGCACAACACCTGTTGGAGTATGAATATAAATTTTTACCCCCACCACCATCCCGCACTTTCCGTGTGCGCAACACCTGATGGAGTAAGAATAGTAATTTTTACCCTCACCACCATCCAGCACTTTCCCTGTGCACAACACCTGTTGGAGTATGAATAGAAATGTTTAGCACCTCCACTATCCAGCCTTTTCCCTGTGCACAACACCTGTGGGAGTTAGAATACTAATTTTTAACCCCACCACCATCCAGCACTTTCAATGCGCACAACACCTGATGGAGTAAGAATAGTAATTTATACCCCCACCACCATCCAGCACTTTCCCTGTGCACAACACCTGTGGGAGTAAGAATAGTAATTTTTACCCCCACCACCATCCCGCACTTTCCCTGTGCACATCACCTGTTGGAGTATGAATAGAACTTTTTAACCACACCACCATCCAGCACTTTCAATGCGCACAACACCTGATGGTGTTAGAATAGTAATTTTTACCCACACCACCATCCAGCACTTTCCCTGTGCACAACACCTGTGGGAGTAAGAATAGTAATTTTTACCCCCACCACCATCCAGCACTTTCCCTGGGCACAACACCTGTTGGAATAAGAATAGTAATTTTTAACCTCACCACCATCCCGCACTTTCCCTGTGCACAACACCTGATGGAGTAAGAATAGTAATTTTTACCCGCACCACCATCCAGCACTTTCCCTGTGCACAACACCTGATGGTGTTAGAATAGTAATTTTTCCCCCACCACCATCCAGCACTTTCCCTGTGCACAACACCTGACGGTGTTTGATTAGTAATTTGTACCCTCTCCTCCAGCCAGCACTTTCCCTGTGCACAACACCTGTCGGAGTATGAATAAAATATTTTAGTACCTCCACCATCCAGTACTTTCCCTGGGCACAACACCTGTTGGAGTAAGAATAGTAATTTTTACTCCCACCACCATCCAACACTTTCCCTGGGCAGAACACCAGTTGGAGTAGGAATAGTAATTTTTAACCTCACCACCATCCTGCACTTTCCCTGTGCACAACACCTGAAGGAGTAAGAATAGTAATTTTTACCCCCTCCTCCATCCAGCACTTTCCCTGTGCAAAACACCTGTCGGAGTATGAATAGAAATTTTTAGCACCTCCACCATCCAGCACTTTCCCTGGGCACAATACCTGTTGGAGTAAGAATAGTAATTTTTACCCCCACCACCATCCAGCACTTTCCCTGGGCAGAACACCAGTTGGAGTAGGAATAGTAATTTTTAACCTCACCACCATCCTGCACTTTCCCTGTGCACAACACCTGAAGGAGTAAGAATAGTAATTTTTACCCCCACCACCATCCAGCACTTTCCCTGTGCACAACACCTGATGGTGTTAGAATAGTAATGTTTACCCCCACCACCATCCTGCACTTTCAATGCACACAACAGCTGATGGTGTTAGAATAGTAATTTTTACCCTCACCACCATCCAGCACTTTCCCTGTGCACAACACCTGATGGTGTTTGAATAGTAATTTGTACCCCCTCCTCCATCCAGCACTTTCCCTGTGCACAACACCTGTCGGAGTATGAATAGAAATGTTTTGCAACTCCACCATCCAGCACTTTCCCTGGGCACAACACCTGTTGGAGTATGAATAGTAATTTTTACCCCCACCACCATCCAGCACTTTCCCTGTGCACAACAACTGATGGTGTTTGATTAGTAATTTTTACCCCCTCCTCCATCCAGCACTTTCCCTGTGCACAACACCTGTTGGAGTAAGAATAGTAATTGTTACCCCCACCACCATCCAGCACTTTCCCTGGGCACAACACCTGTTGGAGTAAGAATAGTAATTTTTAACCTCACCACCATCCTGAACTTTCCCTGTGCACAACACCTGATGGAGTAAGAATAGTCATGTTTACCCCCACCACCATCCAGCACTTTCCCTGTACACAACACCTGATGGTGTTAGAATAGAAATTTTTACCCCACCACCATCCTGCACTTTCCCTGTGCACAACACCCGTTGGAGTATGAATAGTAATTTTTACCCCCACCACCATCCAGTACTTTCCCTGTGCACAACACCTGATGGTGTTTGATTAGAAATTTTTACCCCCTCCTCCATCCAGTACTTTCACTGTGCACAACACCTGTTGGAGTATGAATAGAAATTTTTACCCCCACCACCATCCCGCACTTTCCCTGTGCACAACACCTGTTGGAGTATAAATAGTAATTTTTACCCCCACCACCATCCAGCACTTTCCCTGTGCACAACACCTGATGGAGTAAGAATAGTAGTTTTTACCCTCACCACCATCCAGCACTTTCCCTGTGCACAACACCTGTTGGAGTATGAATAGAAATTTTTAGCACCTCCACTATCCACCACTTTCCCTGTGCACAACACCTGTGGGAGTTAGAATACTAATTTTTAACCCCACCACCATCCAGCACTTTCAATGCGCACAACACCTGATGGAGTAAGAATAGTAATTTATACCCCCACCACCATCCAGCACTTTCCCTGTGCACAACACCTGTGGGAGTAAGAATAGTAATTTTTAACCCCACCACCATCCAGCACTTTCAATGCGCACAACACCTGATGGTGTTAGAATAGTAATTTTTACCCTCACCACCATCCCGCACTTTCAATGTGCACAACACCCGATGGAGTAAGAATAGTACTTTTACCCCCACCACCATCCAGCACTTTCCCTGGGCACAACACCTGTTGGAATAAGAATAGTAATTTTTAACCTCACCACCATCCCGCACTTTCCCTGTGCACAACACCTGATGGAGTAAGAATAGTAATTTTTAACCTCACCACCATCCTGCACTTTCCCTGTGCACAACACCTGTCGGAGTATGAATAGAAATTTTTTGCAACTCCACCATCCAGCACTTTCCATGGGCACAACACCTGTTGGAGTAAGAATAGTAATTTTTACCCCCACCACCATCCAGCATTTTCCCTGGGCACAACACCTGTTGGAGTAAGAATAGTAATTTTTAACCTCACCACCATCCTGCACTTTCCCTGTGCACAACACCTGATGGAGTAAGAATAGTAATTTTTACCCCCACCACCATCCAGTACTTTCCCTGTGCACAACACCTGTTGGAGTATAAATAGAAATTTTTAACCCCACCACCATACAGCACTTTCAATGCGCACAACACCTGATGGTGTTAGAATAGTTATTTTTACCCACACCACCATCCCGCACTGTCAATGTACACAATACCTGATGGAGTAAGAATAGTAATTTATACCCCCACCACCATCCAGCACTTTCCCTGTGCACAACACCTGTGGGAGTAAGAATAGTAATTTTTACCCCACCACCATCCCGCACTTTCCCTGTGCACAACACCTGTTGGAGTATGAATAGAAATTTTTAACCCCACCACCATCCAGCACCTTCAAGGCGCACAACACCTATTGGTGTTAGAATAGTAATTTTACCCTCACCACCATCCCGCACTTTCAATGTGCACAACACCTGATGGAGTAAGAATAGTAATTTTTACCCACACCACCATCCAGCACTTTCCCTGAGCACAACACCTGTTGGAGTAAGAATAGTAATTTTTAACCTCACCACCATCCCGCACTTTCCCTGTGCACAACACCTGATGGAGTAAGAATAGTAATTTTTACCGGAACCACCATCCAGCACTTTCCCTGTGCACAACACCTTATGGTGTTCGAATAGTAATTTTTACCACCATCCCGCACTTTCCCTGTTTACAACACCTGTTGGAGTATGAATAGTAATTTTTACCCCCACCACCATCCAGCACTTTCCCTGTGCACAACACCTGTTGGAGTATGAATAGTAATTTTTACCCGCACCACCATCTAGCACTTTCCCTGTGCACAACACCTGATGGTGTTTGATTAGTAATTTTTACCCCCTCCTCCATCCAGCACTTTCCCTGTGCACAACACCTGTTGGAGTAAGAATAGTAATTTTTACCCCCACCACCATCCAGCACTTTCCCTGGGCACAACACCTGTTGGAGTAAGAATAGTAATTTTTAACCTCACCACCATCCTGAACTTTCCCTGTGCACAACACCTGATGGAGTAAGAATAGTCATGTTTACCCCCACCACCATCCAGCACTTTCCCTGTACACAACACCTGATGGTGTTAGAATAGAAATTTTTACCCCACCACCATCCTGCACTTTCCCTGTGCACAACACCCGTTGGAGTATGAATAGTAATTTTTACCCCCACCACCATCCAGTACTTTCCCTGTGCACAACACCTGATGGTGTTTGATTAGAAATTTTTACCCCCTCCTCCATCCAGTACTTTCACTGTGCACAACACCTGTTGGAGTATGAATAGAAATTTTTACCCCCACCACCATCCCGCACTTTCCCTGTGCACAACACCTGTTGGAGTATGAATAGCAATTTTTACCCCCACCACCATCCAGCACTTTCCCTGTGCACAACACCTGATGGAGTAAGAATAGTAGTTTTTACCCTCACCACCATCCAGCACTTTCCCTGTGCACAACACCTGTTGGAGTATGAATAGAAATTTTTAGCACCTCCACTATCCAGCACTTTCCCTGTGCACAACACCTGTGGGAGTTAGAATACTAATTTTGAACCCCACCACCATCCAGCACTTTCAATGCGCACAACACCTGATGGAGTAAGAATAGTAATTTATACCCCCACCACCATCCAGCACTTTCCCTGTGCACAACACCTGTGGGAGTAAGAATAGTAATTTTTAACCCCACCACCATCCAGCACTTTCAATGCGCAGAACACCTGATGGTGTTAGAATAGTAATTTTTACCCTCACCACCATCCCGCACTTTCAATGTGCACAACACCCGATGGAGTAAGAATAGTACTTTTTACCCCCACCACCATCCAGCACTTTCCCTGGGCACAACACCTGTTGGAATAAGAATAGTAATTTTTAACCTCACCACCATCCCGCACTTTCCCTGTGCACAACACCTGATGGAGTAAGAATAGTAATTTTTACCCACACCACCATCCAGAACTTTCCCTGTGCACAACACCTGTGGGAGTAAGAATAGTAATTTTTACCCCCACCACCATCCCGCACTTTCCCTGTGCACAACACCTGTTGGACTATGAATATAAATTTTTACCCCCACCACCATCCCGCACTTTCCGTGTGCGCAACACCTGATGGAGTAAGAATAGTTATTTTTACCCTCACCACCATCCAGCACTTTCCCTGTGCACAACACCTGTTGGAGTATGAATAGAAATGTTTAGCACCTCCACTATCCAGCCTTTTCCCTGTGCACAACACCTGTGGGAGTTAGAATACTAATTTTTAACCCCACCACCATCCAGCACTTTCAATGCGCACAACACCTGATGGAGTAAGAATAGTAATTTATACCCCACCACCATCCAGCACTTTCCCTGTGCACAACACCTGTGGGAGTAAGAATAGTAATTTTTACCCCCACCACCATCACGCACTTTCCCTGTGCACATCACCTGTTGGAATATGAATAGAACTTTTTAACCACACCACCATCCAGCACTTTCAATGCGCACAACACCTGATGGTGTTAGAATAGTAATTTTTACCCACACCACCATCCAGCACTTTCCCTGTGCACAACACCTGTGGGAGTAAGAATAGTAATTTTTACCCCCACCACCATCCAGCACTTTCCCTGGGCACAACACCTGTTGGAATAAGAATAGTAATTTTTAACCTCACCACCATCCCGCACTTTCCCTGTGCACAACACCTGATGGAGTAAGAATAGTAATTTTTACCCGCACCACCATCCAGCACTTTCCCTGTGCACAACACCTGATGGTGTTAGAATAGTAATTTTTCCCCCACCACCATCCAGCACTTTCCCTGTGCACAACACCTGACGGTGTTTGATTAGTAATTTGTACCCCCTCCTCCAGCCAGCACTTTCCCTGTGCACAACACCTGTCGGAGTATGAATAAAATATTTTAGTACCTCCACCATCCAACACTTTCCCTGTGCACAACACCTGATGGTGTTTGATTTGTAATTTTTACCCCCTCCTCCATCCAGCACTTTCCCTGTGCAAAACACCTGTCGGAGTATGAATAGAAATTTTTAGCACCTCCACCATCCAGCACTTTCCCTGGGCACAATACCTGTTGGAGTAAGAATAGTAATTTTTACCCCCACCACCATCCAGCACTTTCCCTGGGCAGAACACCAGTTGGAGTAGGAATAGTAATTTTTAACCTCACCACCATCCTGCACTTTCCCTGTGCACAACACCTGAAGGAGTAAGAATAGTAATTTTTACCCCCACCACCATCCAGCACTTTCCCTGTGCACAACACCTGATGGTGTTAGAATAGTAATGTTTACCCCCACCACCATCCTGCACTTTCAATGCACACAACAGCTGATGGTGTTAGAATAGTAATTTTTACCCTCACCACCATCCAGCACTTTCCCTGTGCACAACACCTGATGGTGTTTGAATAGTAATTTTTACCCCCTCCTCCATCCAGCACTTTCCCTGTGCACAACACCTGTCGGAGTATGAATAGAAATGTTTTGCAACTCCACCATCCAGCACTTTCCCTGGGCACAACACCTGTTGGAGTAAGAACAGTAATTTTTACCCCACCACCATCCAGCACTTTCCCTGTGCACAACACCTGTGGGAGTAAGAATAGTAATTTTTACCCCCACCGCCATCCAGCACTTTCCCTGTGCACAACACCTGTTGGAGTATGAATAGAAATTTTTAGCACCTCCACTATCCAGCCTTTTCCCTGTGCACAACACCTGTGGGAGTTAGAATACTAATTTTGAACCCCACCACCATCCAGCACTTTCAATGCGCACAACACCTGATGGAGTAAGAATAGTAATTTATACCCCCACCACCATCCAGCACTTTCCCTGTGCACAACACCTGTGGGAGTAAGAATAGTAATTTTTAACCCCACCACCATCCAGCACTTTCAATGCGCAGAACACCTGATGGTGTTAGAATAGTAATTTTTACCCTCACCACCATCCCGCACTTTCAATGTGCACAACACCCGATGGAGTAAGAATTGTACTTTTTACCCCCACCACCATCCAGCACTTTCCCTGGGCACAACACCTGTTGGAATAAGAATAGTAATTTTTAACCTCACCACCATCCCGCACTTTCCCTGTGCACAACACCTGATGGAGTAAGAATAGTAATTTTTACCCACACCACCATCCAGAACTTTCCCTGTGCACAACACCTGTGGGAGTAAGAATAGTAATTTTTACCCCCACCACCATCCCGCACTTTCCCTGTGCACAACACCTGTTGGAGTATGAATATAAATTTTTACCCCCACCACCATCCCGCACTTTCCGTGTGCGCAACACCTGATGGAGTAAGAATAGTTATTTTTACCCTCACCACCATCCAGCACTTTCCCTGTGCACAACACCTGTTGGAGTATGAATAGAAATGTTTAGCACCTCCACTATCCAGCCTTTTCCCTGTGCACAACACCTGTGGGAGTTAGAATACTAATTTTTAACCCCACCACCATCCAGCACTTTCAATGCGCACAACACCTGATGGAGTAAGAATAGTAATTTATACCCCCACCACCATCCAGCACTTTCCCTGTGCACAACACCTGTGGGAGTAAGAATAGTAATTTTTACCCCCACCACCATCCCGCACTTTCCCTGTGCACATCACCTGTTGGAATATGAATAGAACTTTTTAACCACACCACCATCCAGCACTTTCAATGCGCACAACACCTGATGGTGTTAGAATAGTAATTTTTACCCACACCACCATCCAGCACTTTCCCTGTGCACAACACCTGTGGGAGTAAGAATAGTAATTTTTACCCCCACCACCATCCAGCACTTTCCTGGGCACAACACCTGTTGGAATAAGAATAGTAATTTTTAACCTCACCACCATCCCGCACTTTCCCTGTGCACAACACCTGATGGAGTAAGAATAGTAATTTTTACCCGCACCACCATCCAGCACTTTCCTGTGCACAACACCTGATGGTGTTAGAATAGTAATTTTTCCCCCACCACCATCCAGCACTTTCCCTGTGCACAACACCTGACGGTGTTTGATTAGTAATTTGTACCCCTTCCTCCAGCCAGCACTTTCCCTGTGCACAACACCTGTCGGAGTATGAATAACATATTTTAGTACCTCCACCATCCAGTACTTTCCCTGGGCACAACACCTGTTGGAGTAGGAATAGTAATTTTTACTCCCACCACCATCCAACACTTTCCCTGTGCACAACACCTGATGGTGTTTGATTTGTAATTTTTACCCCCTCCTCCATCCAGCACTTTCCCTGTGCAAAACACCTGTCGGAGTATGAATAGAAATTTTTAGCACCTCCACCATCCAGCACTTTCCCTGGGCACAATACCTGTTGGAGTAAGAATAGTAATTTTTACCCCCACCACCATCCAGCACTTTCCCTGGGCAGAACACCAGTTGGAGTAGGAATAGTAATTTTTAACCTCACCACCATCCTGCACTTTCCCTGTGCACAACACCTGAAGGAGTAAGAATAGTAATTTTTACCCCCACCACCATCCAGCACTTTCCCTGTGCACAACACCTGATGGTGTTAGAATAGTAATGTTTACCCCCACCACCATCCTGCACTTTCAATGCACACAACAGCTGATGGTGTTAGAATAGTAATTTTTACCCTCACCACCATCCAGCACTTTCCCTGTGCACAACACCTGATGGTGTTTGAATAGTAATTTGTACCCCCTCCTCCATCCAGCACTTTCCCTGTGCACAACACCTGTTGGAGTAAGAATAGTAATTTTTACCCCCACCACCATCCAGCACTTTCCCTGGGCACAACACCTGTTGGAGTAAGAATAGTAATGTTTATCCTCACCACCATCCTGAACTTTCCCTGTGCACAAGACCTGATGGAGTAATAATAGTCATGTTTACCCCCACCACCATCCAGCACTTTCCCTGTACACAACACCTCATGGTGTTAGAATAGAAATTTTTACCACACCACCATCCTGCACTTTCCCTGTGCACAACACCCGTTGGAGTATGAATAGTAATTTTTACCCCCACCACCATCCAGCACTTTCCCTGTGCACAACACCTGATGGTGTTTGATTAGAACTTTTACCCCCTCCTCCATCCAGTACTTTCACTGTGCACAACACCTGTTGGAGTATGAATAGAAATGTTTACCCCCACCACCATCCCGCACTTTCCCTGTGCACAACACCTGTTGGAGTATGAATAGTAATTTTTACCCCCACCACCATCCTGCACTTTCCCTGTGCACAACACCTGATGGAGTAAGAATAGTAATTTTTACCCCCACCACCATCCAGCACTTTCCCTGGGCACAACACCTGTTGGAGTAAGAATAGTAATTTTTAACCTCACCACCATCCCGCACTTTCCCTGTGCACAACACCTGATGGAGTAAGAATAGTAATTTTTACCCCCACCACCATCCAGCACTTTCCCTGGGCACAACACCTGTTGGAGTAAGAATAGTAATTTTTAACCTCACCACCATCCCGCACTTTCCCTGTGCACAACACCTGATGGAGTAAGAATAGTAATTTTTACCCGCACCACCATCCAGCACTTTCCCTGTGCACAACACCTGATGGTGTTAGAATAGTAATTTTTACCCCCACCACCATCCAGCACTTTCCCTGTGCACAACACCTGACGGTGTTTGATTAGTAATTTGTACCCCCTCCTCCATCCAGCACTTTCCCTGTGCACAACACCTGTCGGAGTATGAATAAAAATTTTTAGTACCTCCACCATCCAGCACTTTCCCTGGGCACAACACCTGTTGGAGTAAGAATAGTAATTTTTACTCCCACCACCATCCAACACTTTCCCTGTGCACAACACCTGATGGTGTTAGAATAGTAATGTTTACCCCCACCACCATCCTGCACTTTCAATGCACACAACAGCTGATGGTGTTAGAATAGTAATTTTTACCCTCACCACCATCCAGCACTTTCACTGTGCACAACACCTATTGGTGTTTGAATAGTAATTTTTACCCCCTCCTCCATCCAGCACTTTCCCTGTGCACAACACCTGTCGGAGTATGAATTGAAATTTTTTGCAACTCCACCATCCAGCACTTTCCCTGGGCACAACACCTGTTGGAGTAAGAATAGTAATTTTTACCCCCACTACCATCCAGCACTTTCCCTGGCCACAACACCTGTTGGAGTAAGAATAGTAATTTTTAACCTCACCGACATCCTGCACTTTCCCTGTGCACAACACCTGATGGAGTAAGAATAGTAATTTTACCCCCACCACCATCCCGTACTTGCCCTGTGCACAACACCTGTTGGAGTATGAATAGACATTTTTAACCCCACCACCATCCAGCACTTTCAATGCGCACAACACCTGATGGTGTTAGAATAGTAATTTTTACCCTCACCACCATCCCGCACTTTCAATGTGCACAACACCTGATGGAGTAAGAATAGTAATTTTTACCCACACCACCATCCAGCACTTTCCCTGGGCAAAACACCTGTGGGAGTAAGAATAGTAATTTTTACCCCCACCACCATCCCGCACTTTCCCTGTGCACAACACCTGTTGGAGTATGAATATACATTTTTAACCCCACCACCATCCAGCACCTTCAAGGCGCAGAACACCTGATGGTGTTAGAATAGTAATTTTTACCCTCACCACCATCCCGCACTTTCAATGTGCACAACACCTGATGGAGTAAGAATAGTAATTTTTAACCTCATCACCATCCCGCACTTTCCCTGTGCACAACACCTGATGGAGTAAGAATAGTAATTTTTACCACCACCACCATCCAGCACTTTCCCTGTGCACAACACCTTATGGTGTTCGAATTTCTAATTTTTACCCCCACCACCATCACGCACTTTCCCTGTTCACAACACCTTTTGGAGTATGAATAGTAATTTTTACCCACACCATCATCCAGCACTTTCCCTGGGCACAACACCTGTTGGAGTAAGAATAGTAATTTTTAACCTCACCACCATCCCGCACTTTCCCTGTGCACAACACCTGATGGAGTAAGAATAGTAATTTTTACCCCAACCACCATCCAGCACTTTCCTGTGCACAACACCTTATGGTATTCGAATAGTAATTTTTACCACCATCCCGCACTTTCCCTGTTCACAACACCTGTTGGAGTATGAATAGTAATTTTTACCCCCACCACCATCCAGCACTTTCCCTGTGCACAACACCTGATGGTGTTTGATTAGTAATTTTTACCCCCTCCTCCATCCAGCACTTTCCCTGTGCACAACACCTGTTGGAGTAAGAATAGTAATTTTACCCCCACCACCATCCAGCACTTTCCCTGGGCACAACACCTGTTGGAGTAAGAATAGTAATTTTTAACCTCACCACCATCCTGAACTTTCCCTGTGCACAACGCCAGATGGAGTAAGAATAGTCATGTTTACCCCCACCACCATCCAGCACTTTCCCTGTACACAACACCTGATGGTGTTAGAATAGAAATTTTTACCACACCACCATCCTGCACTTTCCCTGTGCACAACACCCGTTTGAGTATGAATAGTAATTTTTACCCCCACCACCATCCAGCACTTTCCCTGTGCACAACACCTGATGGTGTTTGATTAGAAATTTTTACCCCCTCCTCCATCCAGTACTTTCACTGTGCACAACACCTGTTGGAGTATGAATAGAAATTTTTACCCCCACCACCATCCCGCACTTTCCCTGTTCACAACACCTGATGGAGTAAGAATAGTAATTTTTAACCTCACCACCATCCCGCACTTTCCCTGTGCACAACACCTGATGGAGTAAGAATAGTAATTTTTACCACCACCACCATCCAGCACTTTCCCTGTGCACAACACCTGATGGAGTAAGAATAGTAATTTTTACCCCACCACCATCCCGCATTTTCCCTGTGCACAACACCTGTTGGAGTATGAATAGAAATTTTTAACCCCACCACCATCCAGCACCTTCAAGGCGCACAACACCTATTGGTGTTAGAATAGTAATTTTTACCCTCACCACCATCCCGCACTTTCAATGTGCACAACACCTGATGGAGTAAGAATAGTAATTTTTACCCACACCACCATCCAGCACTTTCCCTGAGCACAACACCTGTTGGAGTAAGAATAGTAATTTTTAACCTCACCACCATCCCGCACTTTCCCTGTGCACAACACCTGATGGAGTAAGAATAGTAATTTTTACCGGAACCACCATCCAGCACTTTCCCTGTGCACAACACCTTATGGTGTTCGAATAGTAATTTTTACCACCATCCCGCACTTTCCCTGTTTACAACACCTGTTGGAGTATGAATAGTAATTTTTACCCCACCACCATCCAGCACTTTCCCTGTGCACAACACCTGTTGGAGTATGAATAGTAATTTTTACCCCCACCACCATCCAGCACTTTCCCTGTGCACAACACCTGATGGTGTTTGATTAGTAATTTTTACCCCCTCCTCCATCCAGCACTTTCCCTGTGCACAACACCTGTTGGAGTAAGAATAGTAATTTTTACCCCCACCACCATCCAGCACTTTCCCTGGGCACAACACCTGTTGGAGTAAGAATAGTAATTTTTAACCTCACCACCATCCTGAACTTTCCCTGTGCACAACACCTGATGGAGTAAGAATAGTCACGTTTACCCCCACCACCATCCAGCACTTTCCCTGTACACAACACCTGATGGTGTTAGAATAGAAATTTTTACCCCACCACCATCCTGCACTTTCCCTGTGCACAACACCCGTTGGAGTATGAATAGTAATTTTTACCCCACCACCATCCAGTACTTTCCCTGTGCACAACACCGGATGGTGTTTGATTAGAAATGTTTACCCCCTCCTCCATCCAGTACTTTCACTGTGCACAACACCTGTTGGAGTATGAATAGAAATTTTTACCCCCACCACCATCCCGCACTTTCCCTGTGCACAACACCTGTTGGAGTATGAATAGCAATTTTTACCCCCACCACCATCCAGCACTTTCCCTGTGCACAACACCTGATGGAGTAAGAATAGTAGTTTTTACCCTCACCACCATCCAGCACTTTCCCTGTGCACAACACCTGTTGGAGTATGAATAGAAATTTTTAGCACCTCCACTATCCAGCACTTTCCCTGTGCACAACACCTGTGGGAGTTAGAATACTAATTTTTAACCCCACCACCATCCAGCACTTTCAATGCGCACAACACCTGATGGAGTAAGAATAGTAATTTATACCCCCACCACCATCCAGCACTTTCCCTGTGCACAACACCTGTGGGAGTAAGAATAGTAATTTTTAACCCCACCACCATCCAGCACTTTCAATGCGCAGAACACCTGATGGTGTTAGAATACTAATTTTTACCCTCACCACCATCCCGCACTTTCAATGTGCACAACACCCGATGGAGTAAGAATAGTACTTTTTACCCCCACCACCATCCAGCACTTTCCCTGGGCACAACACCTGTTGGAATAAGAATAGTAATTTTTAACCTCACCACCATCCCGCACTTTCCCTGTGCACAACACCTGATGGAGTAAGAATAGTAATTTTTACCCACACCACCATCCAGAACTTTCCCTGTGCACAACACCTGTGGGAGTAAGAATAGTAATTTTTACCCCCACCACCATCCCGCACTTTCCCTGTGCACAACACCTGTTGGAGTATGAATATAAATTTTTACCCCCACCACCATCCCGCACTTTCCGTGTGTGCAACACCTGATGGAGTAAGAATAGTAATTTTTACCCTCACCACCATCCAGCACTTTCCCTGTGCACAACACCTGTTGGAGTATGAATAGAAATGTTTAGCACCTCCACTATCCAGCCTTTTCCCTCTGCACAACACCTGTGGGAGTTAGAATACTAATTTTTAACCCCACCACCATCCAGCACTTTCAATGCGCACAACACCTGATGGAGTAAGAATAGTAATTTATACCCCCACCACCATCCAGCACTTTCCCTGTGCACAACACCTGTGGGAGTAAGAATAGTAATTTTTACCCCCACCACCATCCCGCACTTTCCCTGTGCACATCACCTGTTGGAGTATGAATAGAACTTTTTAACCACACCACCATCCAGCACTTTCAATGCGCACAACACCTGATGGTGTTAGAATAGTAATTTTTACCCACACCACCATCCAGCACTTTCCCTGTGCACAACACCTGTGGGAGTAAGAATAGTAATTTTTACCCCCACCACCATCCAGCACTTTCCCTGGGCACAACACCTGTTGGAATAAGAATAGTAATTTTTAACCTCACCACCATCCCGCACTTTCCCTGTGCACAACACCTGATGGAGTAAGAATAGTAATTTTTACCCGCACCACCATCCAGCACTTTCCCTGTGCACAACACCTGATGGTGTTAGAATAGTAATTTTTCCCCCACCACCATCCAGCACTTTCCCTGTGCACAACACCTGACGGTGTTTGATTAGTAATTTGTACCCTCTCCTCCAGCCAGCACTTTCCCTGTGCACAACACCTGTCGGAGTATGAATAAAATATTTTAGTACCTCCACCATCCAGTACTTTCCCTGGGCACAACACCTGTTGGAGTAAGAATAGTAATTTTTACTCCCACCACCATCCAACACTTTCCCTGTGCACAACACCTGATGGTGTTTGATTTGTAATTTTTACCCCCTCCTCCATCCAGCACTTTCCCTGTGCAAAACACCTGTCGGAGTATGAATAGAAATTTTTAGCACCTCCACCATCCAGCACTTTCCCTGGGCACAATACCTGTTGGAGTAAGAATAGTAATTTTTACCCCCACCACCATCCAGCACTTTCCCTGGGCAGAACACCAGTTGGAGTAGGAATAGTAATTTTTAACCTCACCACCATCCTGCACTTTCCCTGTGCACAACACCTGAAGGAGTAAGAATAGTAATTTTTACCCCCACCACCATCCAGCACTTTCCCTGTGCACAACACCTGATGGTGTTAGAATAGTAATGTTTACCCCCACCACCATCCTGCACTTTCAATGCACACAACAGCTGATGGTGTTAGAATAGTAATTTTTACCCTCACCACCATCCAGCACTTTCCCTGTGCACAACACCTGATGGTGTTTGAATAGTAATTTTTACCCCCTCCTCCATCCAGCACTTTCCCTGTGCACAACACCTGTCGGAGTATGAATAGAAATGTTTTGCAACTCCACCATCCAGCACTTTCCCTGGGCACAACACCTGTTGGAGTATGAATAGTAATTTTTACCCCCACCACCATCCAGCACTTTCCCTGTGCACAACACCTGATGGTGTTTGATTAGTAATTTTTACCCCCTCCTCCATCCAGCACTTTCCCTGTGCACAACACCTGTTGGAGTAAGAATAGTAATTGTTACCCCCACCACCATCCAGCACTTTCCCTGGGCACAACACCTGTTGGAGTAAGAATAGTAATTTTTAACCTCACCACCATCCTGAACTTTCCCTGTGCACAACACCTGATGGAGTAAGAATAGTCATGTTTACCCCCACCACCATCCAGCACTTTCCCTGTACACAACACCTGATGGTGTTAGAATAGAAATTTTTACCCCACCACCATCCTGCACTTTCCCTGTGCACAACACCCGTTGGAGTATGAATAGTAATTTTTACCCCCACCACCATCCAGTACTTTCCCTGTGCACAACACCTGATGGTGTTTGATTAGAACTTTTACCCCCTCCTCCATCCAGTACTTTCACTGTGCACAACACCTGTTGGAGTATGAATAGAAATTTTTACCCCCACCACCATCCCGCACTTTCCCTGTGCACAACACCTGTTGGAGTATAAATAGTAATTTTTACCCCCACCACCATCCAGCACTTTCCCTGTGCACAACACCTGATGGAGTAAGAATAGTAGTTTTTACCCTCACCACCATCCAGCACTTTCCCTGTGCACAACACCTGTTGGAGTATGAATAGAAATTTTTAGCACCTCCACTATCCAGCACTTTCCCTGTGCACAACACCTGTGGGAGTTAGAATACTAATTTTTAACCCCACCACCATCCAGCACTTTCAATGCGCACAACACCTGATGGAGTAAGAATAGTAATTTATACCCCCACCACCATCCAGCACTTTCCCTGTGCACAACACCTGTGGGAGTAAGAATAGTAATTTTTAACCCCACCACCATCCAGCACTTTCAATGCGCACAACACCTGATGGTGTTAGAATAGTAATTTTTACCCTCACCACCATCCCGCACTTTCAATGTGCACAACACCCGATGGAGTAAGAATAGTACTTTTTACCCCCACCACCATCCAGCACTTTCCCTGGGCACAACACCTGTTGGAATAAGAATAGTAATTTTTAACCTCACCACCATCCCGCACTTTCCCTGTGCACAACACCAGATGGAGTAAGAATAGTAATTTTTAACCTCACCACCATCCTGCACTTTCCCTGTGCACAACACCTGTCGGAGTATGAATAGAAATTTTTGCAACTCCACCATCCAGCACTTTCCATGGGCACAACACCTGTTGGAGTAAGAATAGTAACTTTTACCCCCACCACCATCCAGCATTTTCCCTGGGCACAACACCTGTTGGAGTAAGAATAGTAATTTTTAACCTCACCACCATCCTGCACTTTCCCTGTGCACAACACCTGATGGAGTAAGAATAGTAATTTTTACCCCCACCACCATCTAGTACTTTCCCTGTGCACAACACCTGTTGGAGTATAAATAGAATTTTTTAACCCCACCACCATACAGCACTTTCAATGCGCACAACACCTGATGGTGTTAGAATAGTTATTTTTACCCACACCACCATCCCGCACTGTCAATGTACACAATACCTGATGGAGTAAGAATAGTAATTTATACCCCCACCACCATCCAGCACTTTCCCTGTGCACAACACCTGTGGGAGTAAGAATAGTAATTTTTACCCCACCACCATCCCGCACTTTCCCTGTGCACAACACCTGTTGGAGTATGAATAGAAATTTTTAACCCCACCACCATCCAGCACCTTCAAGGCGCACAACACCTATTGGTGTTAGAATAGTAATTTTACCCTCACCACCATCCCGCACTTTCAATGTGCACAACACCTGATGGAGTAAGAATAGTAATTTTTACCCACACCACCATCCAGCACTTTCCCTGAGCACAACACCTGTTGGAGTAAGAATAGTAATTTTTAACCTCACCACCATCCCGCACTTTCCCTGTGCACAACACCTGATGGAGTAAGAATAGTAATTTTTACCGGAACCACCATCCAGCACTTTCCCTGTGCACAACACCTTATGGTGTTCGAACAGTAATTTTTACCACCATCCCGCACTTTCCCTGTTTACAACACCTGTTGGAGTATGAATAGTAATTTTTACCCCCACCACCATCCAGCACTTTCCCTGTGCACAACACCTGTTGGAGTATGAATAGTAATTTTTACCCGCACCACCATCCAGCACTTTCCCTGTGCACAACACCTGATGGTGTTTGATTAGTAATTTTTACCCCCTCCTCCATCCAGCACTTTCCCTGTGCACAACACCTGTTGGAGTAAGAATAGTAATTTTTACCCCCACCACCATCCAGCACTTTCCCTGGGCACAACACCTGTTGGAGTAAGAATAGTAATTTTTAACCTCACCACCATCCTGAACTTTCCCTGTGCACAACACCTGATGGAGTAAGAATAGTCATGTTTACCCCCACCACCATCCAGCACTTTCCCTGTACACAACACCTGATGGTGTTAGAATAGAAATTTTTACCCCACCACCATCCTGCACTTTCCCTGTGCACAACACCCGTTGGAGTATGAATAGTAATTTTTACCCCACCACCATCCAGTACTTTCCCTGTGCACAACACCGGATGGTGTTTGATTAGAAATGTTTACCCCCTCCTCCATCCAGTACTTTCACTGTGCACAACACCTGTTGGAGTATGAATAGAAATTTTTACCCCCACCACCCTCCCGCACTTTCCCTGTGCACAACACCTGTTGGAGTATGAATAGCAATTTTTACCCCCACCACCATCCAGCACTTTCCCTGTGCACAACACCTGATGGAGTAAGAATAGTAGTTTTTACCCTCACCACCATCCAGCACTTTCCCTGTGCACAACACCTGTTGGAGTATGAATAGAAATTTTTAGCACCTCCACTATCCAGCACTTTCCCTGTGCACAACACCTGTGGGAGTTAGAATACTAATTTTTAACCCCACCACCATCCAGCACTTTCAATGCGCACAACACCTGATGGAGTAAGAATAGTAATTTATACCCCCACCACCATCCAGCACTTTCCCTGTGCACAACACCTGTGGGAGTAAGAATAGTAATTTTTAACCCCACCACCATCCAGCACTTTCAATGCGCAGAACACCTGATGGTGTTAGAATAGTAATTTTTACCCTCACCACCATCCCGCACTTTCAATGTGCACAACAGCCGATGGAGTAAGAATAGTACTTTTTACCCCCACCACCATCCAGCACTTTCCCTGGGCACAACACCTGTTGGAATAAGAATAGTAATTTTTAACCTCACCACCATCCCGCACTTTCCCTGTGCACAACACCTGATGGAGTAAGAATAGTAATTTTTACCCACACCACCATCCAGAACTTTCCCTGTGCACAACACCTGTGGGAGTAAGAATAGTAATTTTTACCCCCACCACCATCCCGCACTTTCCCTGTGCACAACACCTGTTGGAGTATGAATATAAATTTTTACCCCCACCACCATCCCGCACTTTCCGTGTGCGCAACACCTGATGGAGTAAGAATAGTAATTTTTACCCTCACCACCATCCAGCACTTTCCCTGTGCACAACACCTGTTGGAGTATGAATAGAAATGTTTAGCACCTCCACTATCCAGCCTTTTCCCTGTGCACAACACCTGTGGGAGTTAGAATACTAATTTTTAACCCCACCACCATCCAGCACTTTCAATGCGCACAACACCTGATGGAGTAAGAATAGTAATTTATACCCCCACCACCATCCAGCACTTTCCCTGTGCACAACACCTGTGGGAGTAAGAATAGTAATTTTTACCCCCACCACCATCCCGCACTTTCCCTGTGCACATCACCTGTTGGAGTATGAATAGAACTTTTTAACCACACCACCATCCAGCACTTTCAATGCGCACAACACCTGATGGTGTTAGAATAGTAATTTTTACCCACACCACCATCCAGCACTTTCCCTGTGCACAACACCTGTGGGAGTAAGAATAGTAATTTTTACCCCCACCACCATCCAGCACTTTCCCTGGGCACAACACCTGTTGGAATAAGAATAGTAATTTTTAACCTCACCACCATCCCGCACTTTCCCTGTGCACAACACCTGATGGAGTAAGAATAGTAATTTTTACCCGCACCACCATCCAGCACTTTCCCTGTGCACAACACCTGATGGTGTTAGAATAGTAATTTTTCCCCCACCACCATCCAGCACTTTCCCTGTGCACAACACCTGACGGTGTTTGATTAGTAATTTGTACCCTCTCCTCCAGCCAGCACTTTCCCTGTGCACAACACCTGTCGGAGTATGAATAAAATATTTTAGTACCTCCACCATCCAGTACTTTCCCTGGGCACAACACCTGTTGGAGTAAGAATAGTAATTTTTACTCCCACCACCATCCAACACTTTCCCTGTGCACAACACCTGATGGTGTTTGATTTGTAATTTTTACCCCCTCCTCCATCCAGCACTTTCCCTGTGCAAAACACCTGTCGGAGTATGAATAGAAATTTTTAGCACCTCCACCATCCAGCACTTTCCCTGGGCACAATACCTGTTGGAGTAAGAATAGTAATTTTTACCCCCACCACCATCCATCACTTTCCCTGGGCAGAACACCAGTTGGAGTAGGAATAGTAATTTTTAACCTCACCACCATCCTGCACTTTCCCTGTGCACAACACCTGAAGGAGTAAGAATAGTAATTTTTACCCCCACCACCATCCAGCACTTTCCCTGTGCACAACACCTGATGGTGTTAGAATAGTAATGTTTACCCCCACCACCATCCTGCACTTTCAATGCACACAACAGCTGATGGTGTTAGAATAGTAATTTTTACCCTCACCACCATCCAGCACTTTCCCTGTGCACAACACCTGATGGTGTTTGAATAGTAATTTTACCCCCTCCTCCATCCAGCACTTTCCCTGTGCACAACACCTGTCGGAGTATGAATAGAAATGTTTTGCAACTCCACCATCCAGCACTTTCCCTGGGCACAACACCTGTTGGAGTATGAATAGTAATTTTTACCCCCACCACCATCCAGCACTTTCCCTGTGCACAACACCTGATGGTGTTTGATTAGTAATTTTTACCCCCTCCTCCATCCAGCACTTTCCCTGTGCACAACACCTGTTGGAGTAAGAATAGTAATTGTTACCCCCACCACCATCCAGCACTTTCCCTGGGCACAACACCTGTTGGAGTAAGAATAGTAATTTTTAACCTCACCACCATCCTGAACTTTCCCTGTGCACAACACCTGATGGAGTAAGAATAGTCATGTTTACCCCCACCACCATCCAGCACTTTCCCTGTACACAACACCTGATGGTGTTAGAATAGAAATTTTTACCCCACCACCATCCTGCACTTTCCCTGTGCACAACACCCGTTGGAGTATGAATAGTAATTTTTACCCCCACCACCATCCAGTACTTTCCCTGTGCACAACACCTGATGGTGTTTGATTAGAAATTTTTACCCCTCCTCCATCCAGTACTTTCACTGTGCACAACACCTGTTGGAGTATGAATAGAAATGTTTACCCCCACCACCATCCCGCACTTTCCCTGTGCACAACACCTGTTGGAGTATAAATAGTAATTTTTACCCCCACCACCATCCAGCACTTTCCCTGTGCACAACACCTGATGGAGTAAGAATAGTAGTTTTTACCCTCACCACCATCCAGCACTTTCCCTGTGCACAACACCTGTTGGAGTATGAATAGAAATTTTTAGCACCTCCACTATCCAGCACTTTCCCTGTGCACAACACCTGTGGGAGTTAGAATACTAATTTTTAACCCCACCACCATCCAGCACTTTCAATGCGCACAACACCTGATGGAGTAAGAATAGTAATTTATACCCCCACCACCATCCAGCACTTTCCCTGTGCACAACACCTGTGGGAGTAAGAATAGTAATTTTTAACCCCACCACCATCCAGCACTTTCAATGCGCACAACACCTGATGGTGTTAGAATAGTAAGTTTTACCCTCACCACCATCCCGCACTTTCAATGTGCACAACACCCGATGGAGTAAGAATAGTACTTTTACCCCCACCACCATCCAGCACTTTCCCTGGGCACAACACCTGTTGGAATAAGAATAGTAATTTTTAACCTCACCACCATCCCGCACTTTCCCTGTGCACAACACCTGATGGAGTAAGAATAGTAATTTTTAACCTCACCACCATCCTGCACTTTCCCTGTGCACAACACCTGTCGGAGTATGAATAGAAATTTTTTGCAACTCCACCATCCAGCACTTTCCATGGGCACAACACCTGTTGGAGTAAGAATAGTAATTTTTACCCCCACCACCATCCAGCATTTTCCCTGGGCACAACACCTGTTGGAGTAAGAATAGTAATTTTTAACCTCACCACCATCCTGCACTTTCCCTGTGCACAACACCTGATGGAGTAAGAATAGTAATTTTTACCCCCACCACCATCCAGTACTTTCCCTGTGCACAACACCTGTTGGAGTATAAATAGAAATTTTTAACCCCACCACCATACAGCACTTTCAATGCGCACAACACCTGATGGTGTTAGAATAGTTATTTTTACCCACACCACCATCCCGCACTGTCAATGTACACAATACCTGATGGAGTAAGAATAGTAATTTATACCCCCACCACCATCCAGCACTTTCCCTGTGCACAACACCTGTGGGAGTAAGAATAGTAATTTTTACCCCACCACCATCCCGCACTTTCCCTGTGCACAACACCTGTTGGAGTATGAATAGAAATTTTTAACCCCACCACCATCCAGCACCTTCAAGGCGCACAACACCTATTGGTGTTAGAATAGTAATTTTTACCCTCACCACCATCCCGCACTTTCAATGTGCACAACACCTGATGGAGTAAGAATAGTAATTTTTACCCACACCACCATCCAGCACTTTCCCTGAGCACAACACCTGTTGGAGTAAGAATAGTAATTTTTAACCTCACCACCATCCCGCACTTTCCCTGTGCACAACACCTGATGGAGTAAGAACAGTAATTTTTACCGGAACCACCATCCAGCACTTTCCCTGTGCACAACACCTTATGGTGTTCGAATAGTAATTTTTACCACCATCCCGCACTTTCCCTGTTTACAACACCTGTTGGAGTATGAATAGTAATTTTTACCCCCACCACCATCCAGCACTTTCCCTGTGCACAACACCTGTTGGAGTATGAATAGTAATTTTTACCCGCACCACCATCCAGCACTTTCCCTGTGCACAACACCTGATGGTGTTTGATTAGTAATTTTTACCCCCTCCTCCATCCAGCACTTTCCCTGTGCACAACACCTGTTGGAGTAAGAATAGTAATTTTTACCCCCACCACCATCCAGCACTTTCCCTGGGCACAACACCTGTTGGAGTAAGAATAGTAATTTTTAACCTCACCACCATCCTGAACTTTCCCTGTGCACAACACCTGATGGAGTAAGAATAGTCATGTTTACCCCCACCACCATCCAGCACTTTCCCTGTACACAACACCTGATGGTGTTAGAATAGAAATGTTTACCCCACCACCATCCTGCACTTTCCCTGTGCACAACACCCGTTGGAGTATGAATAGTAATTTTTACCCCCACCACCATCCAGTACTTTCCCTGTGCACAACACCTGATGGTGTTTGATTAGAAATTTTTACCCCCTCCTCCATCCAGTACTTTCACTGTGCACAACACCTGTTGGAGTATGAATAGAAATTTTTACCCCCACCACCATCCCGCACTTTCCCTGTGCACAACACCTGTTGGAGTATGAATAGCAATTTTTACCCCCACCACCATCCAGCACTTTCCCTGTGCACAACACCTGATGGAGTAAGAATAGTAGTTTTTACCCTCACCACCATCCAGCACTTTCCCTGTGCACAACACCTGTTGGAGTATGAATAGAAATTTTTAGCACCTCCACTATCCAGCACTTTCCCTGTGCACAACACCTGTGGGAGTTAGAATACTAATTTTGAACCCCACCAACATCCAGCACTTTCAATGCGCACAACACCTGATGGAGTAAGAATAGTAATTTATACCCCCACCACCATCCAGCACTTTCCCTGTGCACAACACCTGTGGGAGTAAGAATAGTAATTTTTAACCCCACCACCATCCAGCACTTTCAATGCGCAGAACACCTGATGGTGTTAGAATAGTAATTTTTACCCTCACCACCATCCCGCACTTTCAATGTGCACAACACCCGATGGAGTAAGAATAGTACTTTTACCCCCACCACCATCCAGCACTTTCCCTGGGCACAACACCTGTTGGAATAAGAATAGTAATTTTTAACCTCACCACCATCCCGCACTTTCCCTGTGCACAACACCTGATGGAGTAAGAATAGTAATTTTTACCCACACCTCCATCCAGAACTTTCCCTGTGCACAACACCTGTGGGAGTAAGAATAGTAATTTTTACCCCCACCACCATCCCGCACTTTCCCTGTGCACAACACCTGTTGGAGTATGAATATAAATTTTTACCCCCACCACCATCCCGCACTTTCCGTGTGCGCAACACCTGATGGAGTAAGAATAGTTATTTTTACCCTCACCACCATCCAGCACTTTCCCTGTGCACAACACCTGTTGGAGTATGAATAGAAATGTTTAGCACCTCCACTATCCAGCCTTTTCCCTGTGCACAACACCTGTGGGAGTTAGAATACTAATTTTTAACCCCACCACCATCCAGCACTTTCAATGCGCACAACACCTGATGGAGTAAGAATAGTAATTTATACCCCCACCACCATCCAGCACTTTCCCTGTGCACAACACCTGTGGGAGTAAGAATAGTAATTTTTACCCCACCACCATCCCGCACTTTCCCTGTGCACATCACCTGTTGGAATATGAATAGAACTTTTTAACCACACCACCATCCAGCACTTTCAATGCGCACAACACCTGATGGTGTTAGAATAGTAATTTTACCCACACCACCATCCAGCACTTTCCCTGTGCACAACACCTGTGGGAGTAAGAATAGTAATTTTTACCCCCACCACCATCCAGCACTTTCCCTGGGCACAACACCTGTTGGAATAAGAATAGTAATTTTTAACCTCACCACCATCCCGCACTTTCCCTGTGCACAACACCTGATGGAGTAAGAATAGTAATTTTTACCCGCACCACCATCCAGCACTTTCCCTGTGCACAACACCTGATGGTGTTAGAATAGTAATTTTTCCCCCACCACCATCCAGCACTTTCCCTGTGCACAACACCTGACGGTGTTTGATTAGTAATTTGTACCCCTCCTCCAGCCAGCACTTTCCCTGTGCACAACACCTGTCGGAGTATGAATAAAATATTTTAGTACCTCCACCATCCAGTACTTTCCCTGGGCACAACACCTGTTGGAGTAAGAATAGTAATTTTTACTCCCACCACCATCCAACACTTTCCCTGTGCACAACACCTGATGGTGTTTGATTTGTAATTTTTACCCCCTCCTCCATCCAGCACTTTCCCTGTGCAAAACACCTGTCGGAGTATGAATAGAAATTTTTAGCACCTCCACCATCCAGCACTTTCCCTGGGCACAATACCTGTTGGAGTAAGAATAGTAATTTTTACCCCCACCACCATCCAGCACTTTCCCTGGGCAGAACACCAGTTGGAGTAGGAATAGTAATTTTTAACCTCACCACCATCCTGCACTTTCCCTGTGCACAACACCTGAAGGAGTAAGAATAGTAATTTTTACCCCCACCACCATCCAGCACTTTCCCTGTGCACAACACCTGATGGTGTTAGAATAGTAATGTTTACCCCCACCACCATCCTGCACTTTCAATGCACACAACAGCTGATGGTGTTAGAATAGTAATTTTTACCCTCACCACCATCCAGCACTTTCCCTGTGCACAACACCTGATGGTGTTTGAATAGTAATTTTTACCCCCTCCTCCATCCAGCACTTTCCCTGTGCACAACACCTGTCGGAGTATGAATAGAAATGTTTTGCAACTCCACCATCCAGCACTTTCCCTGGGCAC
The DNA here is from genome assembly GCA_963921515.1 of Calotriton arnoldi. Lineage (NCBI taxonomy): Eukaryota > Metazoa > Chordata > Amphibia > Caudata > Salamandridae > Calotriton > Calotriton arnoldi. The sequence continues at coordinate 39,760 of CAWUFW010004116.1, read as the reverse complement.
AACACCTGTTGGAGTAAGAATAGTAATTTTTACCCCCACCACCATCCAGCACTTTCCCTGTGCACAACACCTGTGGGAGTAAGAATAGTAATTTTTACCCCCACCGCCATCCAGCACTTTCCCTGTGCACAACACCTGTTGGAGTATGAATAGAAATTTTTAGCACCTCCACTATCCAGCCTTTTCCCTGTGCACAACACCTGTGGGAGTTAGAATACTAATTTTTAACCCCACCACCATCCAGCACTTTCAATGCGCACAACACCTGATGGAGTAAGAATAGTAATTTATACCCCCACCACCATCCAGCACTTTCCCTGTGCACAACACCTGTGGGAGTAAGAATAGTAATTTTTACCCCCACCGCCATCCCGCACTTTCCCTGTGCACATCACCTGTTGGAGTATGAATAGAAATGTGTAACCCCACCACCATCCAGCACTTTCAATGCGCACAACACCTGATGGTGTTAGAATAGTAATTTTTACCCTCACCACCATCCCGCACTTTCAATGTGCACAACACCCGATGGAGTAAGAATAGTATTTTTTCCCCCACCACCATCCAGCACTTTCCCTGGGCACACCACCTGTTGGAATAAGAATAGTAATTTTTAACCTCACCACCATCCCGCACTTTCCCTGTGCACAACACCTGATGGAGTAAGAATAGTAATTTTTACCCGCACCACCATCCAGCACTTTCCCTGTGCACAACACCTGATGGTGTTAGAATAGTAATTTTTACCCCCACCACCATCCAGCACTTTCCCTGTGCACAACAACTGACGGTGTTTGATTAGTAATTTGTACCCCTTCCTCCATCCAGCACTTTCCCTGTGCACAACACCTGTCGGAGTATGAATAAAATATTTTAGTACCTCCACCATCCAGCACTTTCCCTGGGCACAACACCTGTTGGAGTAAGAATAGTAATTTTTACTCCCACCACCATCCAACACTTTCCCTGTGCACAACACCTGATGGTGTTTGATTAGTATTTTTACCCCCTCCTCCATCCAGCACTTTCCATGTGCAAAACACCTGTCGGAGTATGAATAGAAATTTTTAGCACCTCCACCATCCAGCACTTTCCCTGTGCACAACACCTGTGGGAGTTAGAATACTAATTTTTAACCCCACCACCATCCAGCACTTTCAATGCGCACAACACCTGATGGAGTAAGAATAGTAATTTATACCCCCACCACCATCCAGCACTTTCCCTGGGCAGAACACCAGTTGGAGTAGGAATAGTAATTTTTAACCTCACCACCATCCTGCACTTTCCCTGTGCACAACACCTGTCGGAGTATGAATAGAAATTTTTGCAACTCCACCATCCAGCACTTTCCCTGGGCACAACACCTGTTGGAGTAAGAATAGTAATTTTTACCCCCACCACCATCAAGCATTTTCCCTGGGCACACCTGTTGGAGTAAGAATAGTAATTTTTAACCTCACCACCATCCTGCACTTTCCCTGTGCACAACACCTGATGGAGTAAGAATAGTAATTTTTACTCCATCAGGTGTTGTGCACAGGGAAGTGCAGGATAATTAAAATTACTATTCTTACTCAACAATTGTGCCCAGAAATGCTTGATGTGGTGGGGGGTAAAAATTACTATTCTTACTCCAACAGGTAAAGAAAAGTGCTGGATGGTGGGTTGCAAAAAATTTCATTGCATACTCCGACATGTTATTACTTTTAGGGAAGTGCAGGATGGTGGTGAGTTAAAAATTACTATTCCTACTCAACTGGTGTTCTGGGGAAAAGTGCTGGATGGTGGTGAAGTATAAATTACTATTCTTACTCCATCAGGTGTTGTGCGCATTGAGGTGCTGGATGGTGGTAAAATTGGTGTTAGCTTCCACAGGTGTTGTGCACAGGGAAAAGTGCTGAATGGAGGGTGCTAAAAATTTCTATTCATATACTCCGACAGGTGTTTTGCACATGGAAAGTGGATAAGAGGAAGTAAATATAATCAAACACCATCAGGTGTTGTGCAAAACTTGGATGGTGGTGGGAGAAATAAAAATTACTATTCTTACTCCAACAGATGTTGTAGAAAAAGATACTGAGATGGTGGAAGTGCCAACTTTATTTCATATAAACAAATATTGCACAGAAAGTGCTGGATGGAAGAGGGTACAAATTACTAATCAAACACCGTCAGTGTACGTGCTGGACATTAAAGTAAAATTGCTATTCCCTAACACCATCAGATTGTTGTGCACAGGAAAGTGCTGGATGGTGTCTTGGTAAAATTACTATTCTTACTCCATCTATGCACAGAAAGTGCGGAAATGGTAATTAAAAATTACTATTCTTATTCTTCTCCATCGAGTGTGCAGCAGAGAGTGGGATGTGGTGAGTAAAAGAGTATTCTGTACCATCAGGTGTTATGCGCATTGGATAACTGGATGTGTGGAGTTACATTTCTATTCATACTCCAACAGGTGATGGTGCACAGGGAAAGTCTTGGATAACGTGGGGAAACAAAATTACTGATATACTCCCACAGGTGTTGTGCACAGGAAAAGCTGGATGGTGATGAGTATAAATTACTTATTCTTAAATAAATGTTGTTGTGCGCATTGAAAGTGCTGGATAATGATGGGGTTAAAAATTGAACATTCTAACTCCACAGGTCTGTTGTGCACGGAGCTGGATGAATGGAGGTGCTAAAATTTCTATTCTCTGCAGGTGTTGTGCACAGGGAGAGTGCTGGGCATTGGAAATTAAAATTATATTCTTGGATGCTGGAAAGTGCTGGATAATTGGGGGTAAAATTACTATTCTTACTCCACAACAGATGATTGTGCCCAGAAAGGTGCTGGATGGTGGGTTGCAAACATTTCACTATTCATGCTCCGTGGTGTTGTGCAGGAAAGTGCTGGATGGAGGAGAGGTAAAAATTACTATTCAAACACCATCAGGTGTTGTGCGCAGAGAAGGGACTGGATGGTGAGGGTAAATTACTATTCCTGCCATCAGCTGTTGTGGTGCATTGAAAGTTGCGGGACCTGGTGGTGGGTAAACATTATGATTACAACACCATCAGGTGTTGTGCACAGAAGTGTGTGGGGTAAAATTACTATTCTTACTCCTTCAGGTGTTATTGCACAGGGAAAGATGCAGGATAGTGAGTGAAGATTAAAATTACCCTACTCCAACTGGTGATTCTGCCAGAAATTCTGGATAATGGTAGAGTAAAAATTACTATTCTTACTCCAACAGGTATTGCCCAGGGAAGATGCTGGATGGTGGAATTAACTAAAAATTTCTATTCCTCCGACAGATGATTTTGCACAGAAAGGTAAAATTACAAATCCACCATCAGATATTTATTAACACAGAAAGTGTTGATATGGTGGGATAAATTACTATTCTTATTCCAACAGGTGTTAATACCCAGAAATTCTGGATAATTGGAGAATACTAAAATATTTTATTCATACTCAGGCAAATCTGTTTATTGCACAGGGAAAGTGCCCTGGCTGAAAATTTCATTACTAATCAAATTGCCGTCAGATATTGTGCACAGAAAGTACTGGATTAATACTATTCTTTACCATCAGGTGTTGTGCACAGGAAGATATGCGCGGAAGCCAAAATTATTCTACTCCATCAGGTTGTACACAGAAAGAAATGCGGGATAATGACGAAGATAAAATTACTATTCTTATTCAACAGGTATTGTAGAAATTCTGGATAATGACGAAATTAAAAATTACTATTCTTACTCCCACAGGTGCACAGGAAAGGTGAGATAATGTGTGGGTAAAATTATATTCTACCATCAGGTGTTATAGTTAGTGCTGGATAACAATGAGGGTTCATATTCCAACAGGCCACAGAAAGTGCGGGATGTGAGTGAGTAAAAATTACTATGCTACTCCCACAGATATTGTGCACAGGAAAAGTACTGGATGATGAAGTATAAATTACTATTCTGCCATCAGGTGTTAATAACGTAGAGTGCTGTGTGGGTTAAGAATTAGTATTCACATTGTTGTGCACAGGCAAAAACTGGATGAGATGGAGGTGCAAATTCTATTCATACTCAACGGGAAATTGTTGTCTTTTTTAGGGGTGCGAGTAAAATAACTATTCTTACTCCATCAGGTGTTGCGCACACGCAGAAAGTGCGGGGATGTGTGAAATAAAATTTATATTCCAACAGGTGTTGTGCACAGAAAGTGGTCAAAATTACTATTCTTACTCCCACAGTGAGAAATTCTGGATGGAGGTGTGGGTAAAAATTACTATTCTTTCATCAGATGTTGTGCACAGGGAAGATCTTGAGATGTGGTGATACTATTCTTATTCAACAGTGATGCCAGAAAGTTGGATGGTGGTGGGTAAAAACACTATTCTGCCTACTCCATCAGTGATACACATTGGGTGGATGAATGGTGAGTAAATTACTATTCTAACACCATCAGATTGTTCTGCGCATTGGGTCTGCTGGATAATGAGTGGGGTTAAAATTGCTACTCCCACAGGAGGTGTTATTACTGGGAAAGTGCTGGATAATGATGAAATTATAAATTCTGTTCTTCTCCATCAGGTGTTGTGCGTTGAAAGATAGCTGGATGTTTAGTGGGGTTCCAAATTGTTCTGTTCTCCACAGATATGCATTGATGGAGTGCTAAAGAACACATTCCTCTCCAGTAGGTGTTGTGCACAGGGAAAGTGCTGGATTTTCAAGTATTCTACTCCATCGGAAGTGTTATTGCAGAAAGATACTGGATAATGGTGAGAACAAAATTGCTATTCTCTCAATACAGGTGTTATGCACAGGATGTGGTGGGGTAAAATTATTCATACTCAACAGGTGTTGTGCATTGAGGTGCAGGGGGGGGTAAAATTTCTGTCAAATACCATCAGATGTTATGCACAGGAAAATACTAATGTGTGGGAATAAAATTTACTATTCACTCTCCAATGAACTGGAGGATGCCCAGGATAATTGTGGGTAAACCTTCTATTCCCTCTTTACCATCTAGTGTTATCTAATACAGAAAGTGCTGGATGTGGTGAAGAACAGAAAATATGACTATTCTTACTCCATCAGGTGTTGAATACACAGAAAGTTCAAGGATGTGTGAAGTGTGCTACTCCAACAGGTGTTATTATTTGAGGAAGATGCTGTGATTGGGGGTAAAATTACTATTCTTACTCCAGAATTGTTGTGCAGGGAAGAGATGCTGGATGGAGAGGGCAAGAAGAATACTGTCAAACACCATCCGGGTACAGAAATACTGGATGTGGTCTTGAGTAAAACCCTTGTCCTCTCCAACGAATTGCACAGAGATGGTGAAGTAAAATTACTGTCACTCTCCAACAGATGTTATAAATGAAATGCTGAGGATGTGGTAAAAATTACTATTCAACCATAGATTGTTATTACTTTTAAGTATGGATAATGATTTCACGTAAAAAATTGCCATTCTTTCTCCCATCAGGGTGTTATTAACACAGAAGAAAGTCTTGAGATGATAATTGAGTTAAGAATTATTCTTCTCAACAGGTGTTATTAAGCTCAGAAATGGCAATTGTGGAAAATAAAATTACTATTCTACTCCATCAGGTGTTATTGCACGTCTTGAAATGAGAATAAAAATTACTATTCTAGCAGTGTTGTGCGCCTTGAAAATTGCTGGATATAGTAAGGGTTAAAATTTCTATTCCTTCAACAGGTATGCAGAAAATGCGGGGATGGCTGGTGGGAGTAAAAATTGCTATTCTTACTTCCACAGGTGTTGTGCAGGGAAAATTGGATATTGTGGAAATTATAAATTACTATTCTTACTCCATCAGGTATTGGCTCTTCATTGGCAATTTGAGATGATAATGAGTAAAAATGTATTCTAACACCATCAGGTGTTATGCGCATTAAGATGCTGCTATGTGTGGGGTTAAAATTTCACCAATTTATACTCCAGCAGGTGTTATGCACAGAGAAATTTACTGGATGGTGAAGTAAAATTACTATTCTTACTCCATCAGATTGTTATTGCAGGAAAGTGCAAGTGAGGTTAAAAATTACTATTCTACTCCAACAGTGTTATACCCAGAAAATGCTGGATGTGGTGAGTAAAATTACTGATACTACTCAACAGATGTTGTGCCCATGTGAAAGTGCTGGATGGTATAGGTGCAAAAATTTCTATTCCATACTCCGGCAGGTGGTAGTACTTTGGGGAAAAGTGCAGGATGTGAGTGAGGTCTAAAAATTATATTCTTACTCCATCAGGTGTTTGTGCACAGAAGTCTTGAATGTGAACAATGTTAAAACCACTGATAATATTCAGATGATTGTACAGAAATGCTGGATAATGAGTGAAGGTAAAAATACTATTCTCCATCGGAATGTTGTGCACATTGAAAGTGCTTGGATGAGTAAAACTACTATTCTAACACCATCAGAGTGTCTTGCATTGGATGCTGGATGGTGGGAGTTAAAAATTACTATTCTTCTCCAGGTGTTGTGCACAGAAAGATGCTGGATATTAGTATAAATTAAACAATTCTACTCCATCAGGTTGTTAATGCGATAAGATAATGGTAAATTTAAAATTAGTATTCTAACTCCCACAGGTGTTGCACAGGGAAAAGTGCTGGATGAAAATGGAGGTGCCAAAATTTTATTCATACTCCAACAGGTGTTATGCTGAGGTGTGCTGGATGGTGAAGTAAAAACTACTATTCATCAGATGTTGATGCACAGAAATTGGATGTGAATGAAATTAAAACATAACCAATAGATGTGTTATTAAAACACAGAATATTTGAAGGATGGCTGTGAAATTATTCATACTCAACAGATTGTTGTGCACAGTGAAACACTGAAGAACTGTCCAAAGCTACCATCAGGTGTTAATACACAGGAAAAACCTGGATGAGCCAAAATTACTATTCAGCGAATTGTTCTCACAGAAAGTGCAGGATGTGGTGGGGTAAAATTTCATGATTCTAACACCATCAGGTGTATTTATTAGCCAGGAAAGTACTGGATGAGCTTATGACTATTCTCTCCATCAGGTGTTGTGCACAGGGAAAGTTCAGATGTGTGAATTAAAAATTACTATTCTTACTCAACAGGTGTTGAAGTTGGTGGGAAGTAACAATTATATTCTTACTCCAACAGGTGTTGTGCACAGGGGCCGGAATGAAAGGAGGGAAGAATTACTAATCAAACAAAAAAAAAAATCAGGTGTTATGCACAGGAAAGTGCTGGATGGCTGGTGAGGTAAAATTACTGATATACTCCAACAGATGTTATTACTTTTAGAGAAGATGCTGAATGTGGGGATTACAAAACATTTCTATTCATACTCCGACAGTGTTGGGGAAAGTGCTGGATGGAAGGAGAATTAAAGAATATATTCAAACATGCCATCAGGTGTTATTACTTTTAGGGAAAGTACTGAGATGGCTGTGAGGAAAAATTACTATTCTAACACCATCAGCTGTTGTGTGCATTGGGTGCAGGATGAACAATTGAAATTAAATTGTGCTATTCTAACACCATCAGGTGATATGCACAAGGAAAAGTGCTGGATGTGGTGGGGTAAAAATTACTATTCTTCAGCTAGTGTTATGCTGCAGAGAAGTGCAGGATGGTGGTGAGGTTCAATTACTATTCAATGATGTTGTGATGAAATTAAAATTGTGCTACTCAACAGATATTTGAAGGAAAAGTTGGATGTGGGCCCCTACTCCGACAGATGATTTTGCAGGAAGAGATACAGATGGAAAGGAGAAATTAAATTACAAATCAAACACCATCAGGATGTTGTGCACAGAAAGTGTTGGATAATGTGGGAAATAAAATTACTATTCTTACTTTTAACAGAGTGTTAATACTTGAAAGTACTGGATAATTGGAGATACCCAAAATATTTTATTCATACTCGACAGGTGTTGTCACAGAAAGTGGAGGAGGTACAAATTACTAATCAAACACCGTCAGATTATTTGTGCACAGGGAAGAAGTGCTGGATGAATGAGTGGGGGGAAAATTACTTATTCAATCAGGTTGTTAATGCACAGAAGGTGCTGGATGGTGAATGAAAATTAAAAAAATTACTATTCTTGCTTCCATCAGGTGTTACCAAGCAGGGAAAGTGCGCAGATGTGGTGAGGTTAAAATTATATTCTTATTTAACAGGTGTTATTGCCCAGAAAGATGCTGGATAATTGGTAAAATTAAAATTTATTCATACTCCCCAGATTGTTGTGCACAGAAATGTGGGTAAAAATTACTGTTCTAACACTTAAATCAGGTGTTGTCTTTGCATTGTGGTGGTGTGGTGCATATATTCATGATGGCAAATCTTGGGATGTGGTGGGGGAGTAAATTACTATTCTACTTTCCACAGGTGTTGTGCACAGGAAGTGCTGGATGGTGGTGGGGGTATAAATACTATTCTTACTCCATCAGTGTGCGGTTAACAGTGGGAGTTAAAGTGTGTGCACAGCCACCACAGACAGGGAAAAGGCTGGATAGTGGAGGTGGGCTGACAATTCATGCCCAACAGGTGTTGTGCACAGGAAAAGATGCTGGATGGTGGTAGTAAAATTACTATTCTTACTCCATCAGGTGTTGCGTATTGGTGAAATTAAAAATTTATATTCATACTCCAACAGGTGTTGTGCAAGGAAAATTGGGGTAAAATTACTATTCTTACTCCACAGATGATTGTCGGGGAAAAGTTCATGGATGGTGGTATTAGTAGAATTACTATTCTACTCCATCAGCATTAAGCACACAGAAGTGCTTGAGATAATGAACAGATTAAAATTACTATTCTTGTATTGCCAAGTGGATGTGAGTGAAATTATATTCTTACTCCATCATTGTTATTACACATTGAAATGTAGTGAGAATAAAAAATTACTGTTCTAACACCATCAGATTGTTCTCTTTCTAACATTGAAAGTGCTGGATAATGATTGGGGTTAAAATTGCTATTCTTACTCCTGGAATTGTTGTGCACAGAGCTGTAGTAATTGGGGAGTATATTTTATTCTTACTCCATCAGGTGTTATCTTGCGTGGGGTGGATGTGGGGTTAGTATTCTAACTCCACAGGTGTTGTGCACAGGGAAGATACTGGATTAATTGGAGGTGCTAAAATTTCTGACCATACTCCAATGTTGTGCACAGAGCTGGATGTGGTGAGTAAAAACTGCCATTCTTTACTCCATCAGAGGAAAGTGCACTGGATGGTGGTGAAATTAAAACTATTCCTCTCCAGGTATACTTTTGCAGAAAGTCTTGAAGGATGATGAGTAAATTTCTATTCATACTCCAACAGGTGTTGGTAAATTAGTACTGGATGGGGAGGGTAAACATTTCTAATCAAACACCAAATCGATTGTTGGGAAATACTGGATGGTGATGAAGTAAAATTACTATTCATACTCCAACTTGTGTTAATACTTTTTAGAGTGCAGGATGTGGTGGGAAAAATTTCTATTCTTTACCATCAGGTGTTGGTAGCTTAGGGGAAAGTGCTGGATGGTGGTGAAATTAAACATGACTATTCTTACTCCATCAGGTGTTGTGCACAGGGGATGGTGGTAGTGTTGTGCAGAGAAGGTCTGGATGGTGGTGGGGAGTAAAAATTACTATTCTTACTCCAATGAGCTGTTGTGCACAGAAAGTGCACAACAATCAAACACCATCAGGTGTTGTGCACAGGGAAGTGCTGAATATTGATGCTGATAAATTACTATTCATACTCCAATGATACTGAAATGCTGGATGGCTGATGGGAAACCAAAATTACTTATTCATACTCAACAGATGTTGTAGAGCAGAGAAGTGGAATGATGAGTAAAATTACCTGTTCAGTACCATAAGATATTTATTAGGAAAGTGCTGGATGTGGTCGATACCAAAATTACTATTCTCTCCATCAGGCTGTTGTGCACAGGAAAAGTCTTGAGAGATATTGAATAAAATTACTATTCTACTCCAACAGATGTTATGCTCAGAAAGTGGATGTGGTGTGGGTAAAAATTATAATTCTGCAGGAATTGTTGTGCACATTGAAAAGACGAGGAGTAAAATTACTATTCTAACACCAATAGGTGTTGTGCGCCTTGAGAACAGATGATGGTAGGTTAAAATTTCAGCTCATACTCCAACAGGTGTTGTGCAGAAATGCGGGATGTGAGTGGGAGTAAAGAATACTATTCTTCCCACAGAGGGTGTTGTGCACAGAAATGGATGGTGGTAAGTATAAATTACTATTCTTACTCCATGGAAGTATTATTATTGGTAGGTAAAAAATGCTATTCTAATTTTAAATCAGGTGTATGGCATTGAAAGGTGCTGTATGGCTCAGTGAATTAAAATTCTATTTCTCAACAGGTGTTGTGCACAGGGAAATACTAGATGGTAGTGGGGGTAAAAATTACTATTCTTACTCCATCAGGTGTTGTGCACAGGGGAAGGTGCAGGATGAAAAAAAATGAAGATTAAAATTATTCTTACTCCAACTAGGTGTTGTGCCAGGAAAAATTACTGGATGGCTGAGTGAGCCAAAGACCATATTCTTACTCCAACAGTGTTGTGCCCATGGGCTGGATGTGGGTTGCAAAAATTTCTATTCTCCGACAGGTGTTGTGCACAGGGAAAGTGCAGGATGTGTGAAGATTAAAGAATACCATTCTGCTTCCATCTGGTGATTGTGCACAGGAAATATTGAATTAAAAATTACTATTCTGTGCAGAAGAAATTTGGATGTGAAATTAAAAACATATTCTTATCCATCAGTGTTGTGCACATTGAATGGGGGATGTGGTGAGCAAGTATACTATTCTAACTGCCATCAGTGTTGTGCGCATTAGGATGTGAGTAAATTTAAAATTATATTCTGCCTCCCACAGATGATTGTGCACAGAAATGTGGTGAAATTATAAATTACTATTCTTACTCCATCAATAACATTGAAAGTGCTGGATGTGGAATTAATTAGTATTCTAACTTCCACAGTGTTGTGCACAGGGAAGGAATGGAGGTGCTAAAATTTATTTTAACAGATTTGTTATGCAAAAGTAATATTGAAACAAAAACTGCAATTCTCCATCAGGTGATACACAGGAAAAATGCTGGATGGTGGGGAGTAAAATTACTATACTCAAGCAGATTATTAAGCACAGGGAAAAATGCTTGGGATGTGGTGGAAGTAAAATTTCTATTCATACCCAACAGGTGTTGTGCACAGTAAGTATGGAGAAAGGAGATGCCATCAGCCCATGCACAGGAAAAATTACTGGATGAGTGGGGAAACAAAATTACTATTTACTCCAAGCGGAAGTGTTGTGCACAGGAAAAGTGCAAATGAAACAAAAATTTCTATTCTAACACCATCAGATGATATGCAAGGAAAGTGGGAATAAATATGACTATTCTGCATCTAATTGTTGTGCACAGGGAGAAGTTCAGGATATTGTGAGTTATTACTATTCCAACAGATGTTATTGCCCGAAATAGCTGGATGTGGTGAGTAACAATTACTAATGCTACTCAACAGGTGTTGAGCAATTTGCACAGGAAAGTGCTGGATGGAGGAGAGTAAAAATTACTAATCAAACATACCATCAGGTGTTATTACTGAAATGGATGTGGTGGGGTAAATACTATTCCTACTCCAACAGGTGATATGCAAGGAAGTGCTGGATGGTAGATTTACTGAAGCAATTTCTATTCATACTCCGGCAGGTGTTGAAAGTGCTGGATGGAGGAGAGGTAAAAATTACTATTCAAACACCATCAGGTGTTGGTGCACAGAAATACTGGGATGGTGGTGAAAGTAAAATTATTCAAATCAGCTGTTGTGTGCATTGAAAGTGCAGGATGGCTGTGGGGTAAATTATACTATTCTAACACCATCAGGTGTTGTGCACAGAGAAAGATACTGGATAATGATGAAAAAAATTATTCTACTATGCTCAGAATGTTTAGGGAAGGTAAAGTCTTCTTCAGGTGCATATATTCCTACTCAATGAGTATTCTACTTTAGGAAAGATACTGGATAGTGTGGAGTAAAATTACCTTGCTACTCAACAGATATTGTGCCCAGAAGATGCTGGATGTGGAGTGCTAAAACCATACTCCATTCTAGGTGATTTTGCAGGAGGAACTGGATAAGAGGAAGAGGTAAAATTACAAATCAAACACCATCAGGTGTTGTGCACAGAAAGTGTTGGATAATTGGTGGGGTAAAAATTACTATTCTTACTCCAATAGATGTTATTGCCCAGAGAAAGTAGTGGAGAATACTAAAATATTTTATTCATACTCCGACAGGTGTTGAGAGAAGTGCTGTGGAGGAGGTACAAGTACTAATCAAACACCGTCAGGTGTTATTGCACAGAAATGATGGTAGTACTATTCTAACACCATCAGTGTTGTGCACAGGGAAGATCTGGATGTCTTCAAATTAAAGTACTATTCTTACTCCATCAGGTGTTGTGCACAGGAAAAGTGCGGGATAATGGTAATTTAAAAATTATATTCTTATTCCCTCCAGGTGTTGTGCCCAGAAAGTGCTGGATAATTGGGTAAATTACTATTCACTACTCCCGCAGGTGTTGTGCACAAGTGGTGTGGAAACAAAATTATTCTAACACCATCAGGTGACAATGCGCATTAAGGTGGTACTCAACAGGTGATACTTTTTGAAAGTGCGGATTAAAGAGCAAAATTACTATTCCTCACAGATTGTTATACTGCAGAAAGTGCTGGATAATGATAGTATAAATTCTATTCTTACTCCATCAGGTGTTGTGGCATTGGATGCTGGATGGCTGGTGGGGTTAAAATAGTATTCTCCACAGATACGAGGAAAAGACTGGATTATTTCTATTCATACTCCAACAGGTACAGAAATGCTGGATAATTGTGAGAATTAAAAATTACTATTCTGCACTGTTGCACACGCAGAAAGTCATTTATGATTCCTTCTCAACAGGTGTTATGCACAGAAAATGCTGGATAATGAAACCAAAAATTACTATTCTGCCCACAGGTGTGTTATGCACAGGGAAAATTGTGGAGTAAAATTCCATCAGGTGAAAATGATTGGTACACAGAAAATGCTTGAAATGAATGTGGTGAATTAAAATTACTATTCTTATTCCAACAGGTGGTATGCCCAAAGTGCTGGATGAACAATTGGGAAATAAAGAAACACTATTCTTACTCCATCGAGTGTTGTACACATTGGAGTCTTGGATAATGTATTGAAAGGAAATAAAGAATAATATTCTAACACCATCAGGTGTTCTGCGCATTAAAGTGCTGGATAATGAGTAAGGAACAAAAATTACTATTCTGCACACAGAACGTGATGTTGAAATGCACAGGGAAAAAGTGCTTTGTGGGAATTATCATTACTATTCAAAATGGGTGTTATGCGCATTAAGTGCTGGATGTGAGTAGGGTTAAAAATTATTCTCCACAGATGTTACAGAAAATTGCTGGATAATGGAGGTGCTAAAATTTCTATTCCTCTCCAGCAGGTGTTATGCACAGGGATACTGGATGTGAGAGATAAAAACTACTATTCTTACTTCCATCAGATTGTTATGCAGAAAAGGTGCTGGATGGTAAATTCCTACTCCAACAGGTGTTGGTGCACAGGAAGCGGAGATAGTGAGTGGGGAATAAAATTTCTATTCACTCTCAACAGGTGTTATTACTGGTGCTGAGATGGAGGAGGAAATTAAACATTTCTAATCAAACATAAATCGATTGTTGTGCACAGGGATGGTGGTGGAATAAAATTACTATTCATACTCCAACGGAAGTGTTGAAAATGCACAGGGAAGTGCAGGATGTGGTGAATAAAAATTTCTATTCTATTACCATCAGGTGTTGTGTACAGGGAAGTGCTGGATTGTGTGTGTGCTACTTCCATCAGGTGTTGTGCACAGGGAAAAGTTAGGATGGTAACAGATGTTGTGCCAGGGGAAAGATGCTGAAATGTGGGGAATTAAAATTCTTACTCCAACTTGGGTGATGCACAGAAAGTGCACTGGATGGTGGAGTAAAATTACTAATCAAACACCATCAGGTGTTATTATTTTTTTTTTTGAAATGCTGGATTTGGTGGGAAAATTTATTCATACCAACAGGTGTTGGCAAGAAGATACTGGATAATTGGGGAAAATTACTGTCCAACAGGTGTTAATAAACAGGGGAAGATGCTGGGATGGTGACAAAATTACTATTAATTTATATAAATTGTTAGGAAAGACCTGGATGTGAATTCAGTAAAAATTCTGTGCTACTCCATCAGGTGTTAATGCAAGAAAGTGCGGGATAATGGTGGAGTTAAAATTACTATTCTGCTCAACAGATGTTACTCAGGGAAAACAGTGGGTAAAATTCATATTCTTCTCCATCAAGTGTGTACATTGAAATGTAACATGTTTTAAAATATATTCTAACTTACCAATAGGTGTTGTCTTTGCTGAAAATTGCTGGATAATGATGGGAATTAAAATTTCTATTCATACTCCAACAGATATTTTAAGAGAAAATGCTGAAGTGGATAATGTGGAATAAAATTACTATTCTCCATCAGGTGTTGTGCACAGGGAAGATGCTGGATGAATGTGTGAAGTAAAAATTACTATTCTACCTCAATCAGGTGTGTTTTGTGCACAGGAAAGTCTTGAATGATGAGCAGATTAAAGAATACTATTCTTACTCCATCAGGTGTTGTGAACAGAGAGAGACTCTTGAATGAAATTTCTGATGTAATACTCCAACAGGTGTTGATAGCAGTGAAAACATGGAGGGGTAAAGGAATTTCTAATCCATACCATCAGGTGTTATTACTGGGAAGATACTGGATGGTGAAGGAGTAAAATTACTATTCATACTCCAAGCCCCAGTGATGTATACTTTTTTTAGGAGGTCTGGGATGAGTGAGTGTATTAAAATTTCTATTCTAACCTTAATCAGGTGTTGAGGTGCTGGATGACAGTGGGTAAACATGATATTGCTACTTCCATCTGAAGAGAAAGTTCAGGATGGTGGCAATTAAAATTACTATTCTTACTCCAACAGGTGCCCAGGAAAGTACTGGATGATGAAACAAAATTACTATTCTTACTCCAACTCAGGTGTTGTGCACAGGGAAAATAGCTGGATGGAGGAGAAATTAAATTACTAATCAAACACCATCAGGTGTTAATGCACAAGGGAAAGGAATACTGGATAATTATTGAAACAAAATTACTATTCTTTAGATGTTGTGAGAACAGGGAAGATGCGGATATTATTAAAGTATTAATAGATTATTGCACAGAAAATTACTGAAGATAAAATTACTATTCTTACTCAGAATCAGGTGTTATGCACAGAAAGTCTTGGCGATGAGGTTAAAAATTACTATTCTTCTCAACAGATGTTGAAGTGCTGGATGATGATAATTACTGTCACTCAAAAGATGTTGTGAACAGGGAAAGTGCGTGATAATGGTGGGAATAAATTAAATTGAACACCATAGGTGTTATTACTGAAAGTACTGGATGGTGGTGTAAAATTACTATTCTTACTCCATCAGGTGTTACATTACTTGCAAGGAAAAGTCTTGAGGATGTGATGAGGTTAAAATTACTATTCTTACTTCCATCAGGTATGATTTATTGCGTGAAAGTGCAGGATGTAATTGAGGAACAAAAATTACTATTCAACACCATCAGGTGTTCTGCGCCTTGGAATTTTGGATGTGAATGTATATTCCTTCTCCAACAGGTGTTGTGCAGGAAAGTGGATGTGGTGGGGGTAAAAGTATTCTTACTCCCACCAGATGTTGCCAAAGTAATGAATAAAATTACTATTCTTTACTGCATCAGGTGTTGTGCACATTGAAAGTCTTGGATATTGGTGAGAACAAAAATTACTATTCTAACACCATCAGGTGTTAATGCGCATTGAAAAGTGGATGTGGTGGGAATTAAAATGTCTATTCACTCTCAATTTTGGGAACAGAAATGCGGGATGTGGTGAGGTAAAATTACTATTCTTACTCCATCAGGTGTTATTACAGGGAAAATTCTGGATGTCGGTGAGGTTAAAAATTCTTCTCCAACAGGTGTTGTGGCCATAGGAAAAGGTGCTGGATAATTTAGTGGGAAGTAAAATTACTATTCTTACTCCAATGGGAGTGTTGTGCTTAGATGTGGAGTTACAAAAATTTCAGATTGACAGGTGATGTGTAGGGAGGGGAAATAAAATTACTATTCAAATTTTAATAGGTGTTGTGCACAGTAGATGCTGAGATGGTGGTGAGCAAAATTACTATTCTAACACCATCAGCTGTTATGTGCATTGAAAGTGCAGGACAATTTATTCTTGCCATCAGGTGTTAATGCACAGGGAAGATGTGGGAATTTAAAAATTACTATTTCTTGCCAACAGATGTTGGCTTCTTAAGGAAAGTGCTGGATGAGTGGAGGAATTTAGAATTTTATTCATACTCAAGAGCAAGTGGCCTTTTGAAATGCAATCATTAAAATTAAGTGTTATTGCATGCTGGATATTATTGAAAGTAAAAAATTATTCTAACACCATCAGGTGTTGGTAGAAGTGCTGGATGTGATGCTGATAAAATTACTATTCTGTGCACAGAAGATGCGGGATGTAATTAATTAAATTATATTCATTTTTTGAAATGCGGGATGTGGTGAGTTAAAATTATATTCTTTCTCCAACAGATGTTGTGCAGTACTGGTGTGGTGAGTAAAAATTACTATTTCTACTCCGCATCAGGTGTTGTGCAGAAAAGTGCAGGATGAGCAGTGGGGGCAAAATTATATTCCTTCTCCAACAGATTGTTGTGCACAGAGAAAGTCTTGAGGATGATGATGAGCATTTCTGTCGCTCTCCGGCAGGTGTTATTACTTTGATGAAATTACTGGATGGAGGAGAGAATGCTAATCAATTTGCCATCAGGTGACCATTGCGCAGAAATGAGATGTGGTGAGTAAAAATTACTATTCATACTCCAACAGTGTTGCAGGAGAAGTGCAGAGTGGTGTGTGATAAAAATTTTATTCCTGTACCATGAGGTGTTATTATTTTGAAAGTGCTGGATGGGGTGGCTATGACTATTATTACTCCATCAGATGCTATGCACAGGGAAAGAGATGGTGGAAAATAAACATTACTATTCTTACTCCAGAAACAGAGTGTTGTGCCCAGAAAGTGCTGGATGTGTTGGGGAATTATTATGTTGTTATTGCACAGAAAAGTGCTGGATGGGGGGGAATTTCATTACTATTCAAACACCATCAGTGTTGTGCACAGAAAAGTTGGTGAGTAAAATTACTATTCTAACACCATCAGCTGGTGGTAATGCATTAGATACAGGATAATGAGTGGGGGTAAACATTACTATTCTAACACCATCAGATATTGTCGCACAGAAAAGAAGATTACACAGATAAAATTTATGCACAGAAATTGGTGAGGTTAAAATTACTATTCCTACCAACAATTGTTCTATTACAGAAAGGAATGGTGGGGGTAAAATTTTATTCTTTACTCCAATTTAGACAGTATGCCCAGAAACAAAGTGCTGAATTGCAAAATTTCTATTATACTCCGACCCAAATTGTTTTACTTGCAAGTACAAATCAAACACCATCGAATTGTTATTACTGCAGAAAATATTGTGGTGTGTGAGTAAATTATATTCTCTCAACGGATGTTATTGCCGGAAAAACACGTGGTGGAAGTACTGAAAATAATTTTATTCGACGAATTGTTATTAGCACGGGAAAGTAGGAGGGAAATTTAGAATACTGTCAAACTTACCCCGTCGGAGTGTTGTGCGCAGGGATGAAGAAAATTACTATTCTAGCACCATCAGGTGTTAATGCACAGTGCTGGATAATGATGTAGTCAAAAAAATTACTAATTCTTCTCCATCGGAATGTTGAAAGTGCCGGATGTGGTAATTATATTCTTATTCCAACAGGTGTTGCCTTGATGCTGGATGGTAATTGGGGTAAAAATTACTATTCTTACTCCCGCAGGTGTTGTGCACGGGAAGTGCTGGATGTGGTGTGGGTAAAATTTTATTCTAACACCATCAGGTGTTAATGGCGTGCTGGATGGTGGTGTGTTAAAGTTCTATTCATATTCCAACGGGTGATGTGCGCAGTGCGGTGGTGAAATTTAAAAAATTACTATTCTTACTCCCACGGAAGGTGTTGTGCGCAGGAAAGTGCTGGATGGTGGTGGGGGTATAAATTAATATTCTTACTCCATCAGGCATTAGATAGCTGGATGTGTGGGGTTAAAAAAGAAAAATTAGTATTCTAACTTCCCACAGGTGTTGTGCGCAGGGAGAAAACTGGATATGGAAGTGCTAAATTTTTATTTCTATTCATACTCCAACGTGTTGGTGCACAGAAATTGAGGAATAAATAACTATTCTTACTCCATCAGGTAATTATTCTTGCCTGCCGAAAGTGTGAAATTAAAAAATTTATATTCATACTCCAACAGATTGTTAATGCACAGAAAAAGTCTTGAATGAAAAAAAATTGCTATTCTTATACTCCACAGGTGTTGTGCACAGGAATACAGTATTGATAAAATTACTATTCTTACTCCATGCACAGGGAAAAGTGCTGAGATTAGCTGGTGAGGTGCAATTCCAGCTTGATGTGTACCCAGAGATACTGAGATTCAATGATACATGTTGAAAAATGCGGGAGACAGAAACAAAATTACTATTCTAACTTGCCATCAGGTGTTCTAAGCATTGAAGTGCTGGATATTGGTGGGTTAAAATTCTATTCTTACTCCACAGGTGTTGTGCGTGGATGTGGTGAAATTATAAATTACTATTAACTACTCCATCAGGTGTTGTATGCGCATTGAAAGATGCTGGATAGTGGTGGGGTTCAAATGTATTCTAACTCCCACAGGTAATGCACAGGGAAAAATAGTAGATGCTTAAAATTTATTCCACTCTCAACAGGTGTTAATGCACAGAAAGTGCTGGATAAGCGATGAAGTAAAATTACTATTCTTACTCCACAGGTGTTGGTGCACAGGGAAAGTGCTGGATAATGGTAAAGTAAAATTCTGTTCTTGCAGCAGGTGTTGTGCCCAGAAGATGCTTTG
This sequence comes from Calotriton arnoldi, assembly GCA_963921515.1. Classification (NCBI taxonomy): domain Eukaryota; kingdom Metazoa; phylum Chordata; class Amphibia; order Caudata; family Salamandridae; genus Calotriton; species Calotriton arnoldi. Next base: position 20,585 of record CAWUFW010004116.1, on the reverse strand, counting down.
TATTTCTATTCATACTCCGACAGGTGTTATGCACAGGAAAATTATTCAAACACCAAAGTGTTGTGCACAGAGAAGTGCTGGATGAGTATTGAGTAAAATTGCTATTCTTACCATCAGCTGTTGTGTCTCATTGGAGATATTATTATATTCTTTTACCCATCAAGGTGCAGAAAGTGGTGGGAGTAAAATTACTGTCTCTCGGAAAATATTGCATGCAGGTCCCAGGATGTGGTGAGGTTAAAATTACTATTTCTGATGTTCTGCTGAAAGATGCTGGATGTGTGGGGTAAATTATATTCTTACTCCAACAGATATTGTGCCCAGGAAAATTGCTTGGATGTGGGAATGCTAAAAAATTTTCTATTCCTGCCGACAGAGTCATTTTGCACAGAAAAGGAAGATAAAAGTAAAACACCATCAGATGATGCACAGAATGTTGGATGGTGGAATACTAAAAATATTTTATTCATACTCCGGTAGATATTGTGCACAGAAAGTACTGGCTGGAGGAGAGAACAAATTACTAATCAAACACCCCGTCAGGTGTTGTGCAGGAAAAGTGCGATGTGGTAGCTATTCAGGTGAGTGTTGTGCACAGGGAAGTGCTGGATGTGTGCGGAAATTTAAAATTACTATTCTTATTACTTTGGGGAAAGTGCGGGATGGTGGTGAGGAATTAAAACTGTTCTTTATTCCAACAAGTGTTAATACTTAAGTACTATTCAAAAAACCCTTTTTTAAGGTGTTGTGCACAGGAAAAGTGCTGGATGTGGTGTGGGTAAAATTACTATTCTTACCATCAGGTGGTAATGCGCATTGAAAATACTGAATGTGAGTAGTAATTAAAAGTTCTATTCATATTCCAACAGGTGATGTGCACAGGGAAAAGTGGAAATTGTTGTGGGGGTAAAATTACTATTCTTCTCCCCACAGGTGTTGTGCACAGAGGAAAGTACTGGATAATTGGTGGGGTATAAATTACTATTCTTACAAATGCGCATTGAAAAGTCTGAGTGAGTGGGGTTAAATTAGTATTCAACTTTCCACAGGTGTTGTGCACAGGGAAAGGCTGGATAGTAGTACAGAAAGATACTGGATGGTGGTGAGTAAAAACAATATTCTTACTTCAATCGATTGTTAAACACGAAAGTGGAGGATGGCTGGTGAAATGCTTATATTCTGAATGTCCAAGCAGGTGTTGTGCACAGAAGGGATGGTGGTGGGGGTAAATTACTATTCTTGCCACGTGTTGTGCGGAGACTGGATGTGTGTGGAGTAAAATTACTATTCTTACTCCATCAGGCGTGGGGAAAGTGCGTGATAAATGAAACAATTAAAATTACTATATTTATTCCAACCCAGATGTTGGTGCCAGGAAAAGGAATAACTGGATGTGGTGGGAAAGATACTATTCTCCATCGGGTGTTATACACATTGAAAGTCTTGGATGTGGTGAAGAACAAAATTACTATTCTAACCATCAGGTGTTCTGCCTCATTTAATGCTGGATAATTCAGTGGAAATTAAAATTACTATTCTTACTCAGGTATGCACAGGGAAAAGACAATTGTGGAAATTATAAATTACTATTCTTACTCCATCCGTGTATGCGCATTGGGATAGCTGGATGGTGGTGGGGATTCAAAATTATTTCTAACTCCACAGGTGTTACAGGAAAGTGCTGGATGGAGGTGCTTCACTTCTATTCCTTTTCCAACAGGTGTTGTGCACAGGGAAAGTACTGGATATTGGTGGTAAAACCTGTGCCTCCATCAGGTGTTGCATGCAGGGAAAGAAGATGCTGGATGGTAGTGAAAACCTTATTCCGCCTCCAACAGATATTTATGCACAAGGAAAAGTCTTAGTAATTGAAATAAATTTCTGTTCTCCAACAGGTGCACGACTGGATGGAGGAGAGGCAAAATTTCTAATCCAAAACACCATCAGGTGTTATGCACAGGGAAAAATACTGGATTGGGGTAAAAATTACTATTCATACCAACGAGTGACTAACACAGAAAAGTGCAGGATGTGGTGGGGTAAAATTTCTATTCCTATACCATCAGGTGTTATGTACAGGGAAAGTGCTGGATATGACCTTCTTACTCCATCAGGTGTTAATACACAGAAAGTTGAGACAAAATACTATTCTTTCTCAACCCCAGGTGTGCAGAAAGATGCTGGATAGTAAAATTACTATTCTTCTCCAACAGGTGTTGTGCACAGGAAAAGTGCTGGATGGAGGAGAAATTAAAAACCCTTAATCAAACTTGCCATCAGATGTTGTGCACAGGGAAAAGTTAGATGTGGTCTTATTAAAATTACTATTCCTCTCCAACATGCACAGGAAAAGTGCTTGGATGTGTGGAGTAAAACTACTATTCATACTCCAACAGTGTTGTAAACAGGAAATGCGGGATGTGGTAAAAATTACTATTCGAACACCATAGGTGTTGTGCACAGGGAAAAGTGCTGGATAATGGATTCAGTAAAAATTACTATTCTTACTCCATCAGGTGATGTTGGTGCACAGAAAGTGCGGGATAATGTGAAGATTACTGTTGGCAGGTGTTGTCTCAGAGAAAAGTACTGGATAATTAATTATTAGTAAAATTATGATGCCTTACTCCATCAGGTGTTATTAACACATTGAAATGCTTGGGGATATTATTGAAGAACCAAAATTACTATTCAAGATTGTTGTGCGCCTTGGAGTAGTGTGGTGGGGATTAAAATTTCTATTCATACTCCAACAGGTATTTATGCACAGGAAAGATGCTTGGATAATGTGGGAAACAAAATTACTAATTCTTACTCCCACAGGTGTTATGCACAGGAAAAGTACTGGATTAATTGGTGAAATTACTATTCTCCATCAGGTATTTATTGTACATTATTGTCTTGGATGTGTGGGTAAAAATAACTATTCTAACACCATCAGCAGTAACGTGGGGTAACAAAATATGTGGTGGGGTTAAAATTATTTTATATATTGCAGATTTGTTGTGCACAGAAAGTACTGGATAATTGGTGAAATTAAAACACATTGCACTTACTCCATCAGGTGTTATTAACACCGAGAAAGGTGCAGGATGTGGTAATTAAAATTACTATTCTTACTCCAACAGGTGTTATTGCCAGAAAAATGCTGGTGAAGTAAAATTACTATTCTTACCAACAGGTGTTATTACTTCATGGAAAGGTGCTGGATGGTGGAGTTGCAAAATTTCTATTCACTACTCCGACAGTGATACAAGGCAGAGGTGCAGATGGTGAGTGAAGATTAAAAATTACTTATTCTTACTCCATCAGGTGTGTAGTAATTACTATTGCAGGTGTTATTACCCAGAAATTGGATGTGAGTGGAGTAAAAGTATAATGCTAGGGTGTTGATATGTGTGAAATTAAAAATTACTATTCCTAACACCATCAGGTGTTGTGCTGGATGGTGGGTTAAAAATTGCTATTCCACACAGGTGTGCACAGGGGAAGAGTATAAATTACTATTCTTACTCCATGATGTTAATGCGCATTGAAAGTGCTGGATGTGTGGGGTTAAAATTGTGTCCCTGTTTTTTAGTGTTGTGCACAGGGAAAGGAGGTGCTAAAAATTCTATTCTATTCTGCATCAGGTGTTATTAAATTTTGAAAGGAACAGTGGGAAACCAAAGTACTATTTATACTCCAACCCCAGGTGTTATGCACAGGGAAAAGTGCGGGATAATGAGAGCCAAGGGTAAAATTTCTATTCCTCTCCAGCAGGTGTTGTGCAGTGAAAGTACTGGATGGAGGAGAAGCAAAATTTCTAATCAAACACCATCAGGTGTTGTGCACAGGGAAAATACTGGATAGTAGTGGGGAAAAAAATTACCTATTCCTTTCCAGAGAGTGTTATTAGGGAAAATTCTATTCTAACACCATCAGGTGATACAGTACTGAGATAATGATGAAACAAACATGACTATTCTCCATCAGGTGTGCACAGAAAGTTCAGGATGGCCAAAAATTACTATTCTTTAAATCAACAGATGTTATTGCCAGAACAGATAATGTGGGGTAACAATATAATTCTTACTCAACAAGGTAACACGAGAAAGTGCTGAGATGGAGGAGAGAAATAAAATTACTAATCAACACCATCAGTTGTTGTGCACAGAAACCATACAACAATTGAAATTAAAATTATATTCTTCTCCAACAGGTGTTGTAGCAAATGCTGAATGTGGGTACAAAACATTTCTGTATACTCCGACAGGTGTGCACAGGGATGAAGTACAAATTACTATTCAAACACCATCAGGCGTGTTATTACTTGCAAGGAAAGTGCTGGATGGTGGTAGTAAAAATTACTGTTCTAACACCATCAGCTGTTATATGCATTGGATGCAGGATGGTGGTGAGGCAAACATTACTATTCTAACACCATCGGAGGTCACTGGATAATGATGAAATTAAAAATTATATATTCTGCATTGCACAGGAAAGTGAGTGAGTTAAAATTACTATTCCCTACTCCAACTACTGCCAGAAATTGGTGAGGGAGCAAAAATTACTCTTCTCCCTTGGGCGGGGAAAGGAACGGATGGTGAATTTATTCTCACGTGGTGTTTTAGGAAAGAACAGTGGAGAGAACAGAATTACTATTCTTACTCCTTCAGGTGTTGTGCATGCAGGATGTGGTGAGTTAAAATTACTATTCAACTCTCAACTGAGGAAAGTGTTGGATGGTGGTGGGAAATAAAATTACTATTCTCTACTCAACGTACTTGAAAATTACTGGATGAGTGGAAATTTTCATATTTTATTCATGCCGACAGGTGACTGAGAGGAATTACAAATTAATCAAACTGCCGTCAGGTGTTATTGCACAGGAAAGTGCTGGATGTGTGGGAAAAATTACTAACACCAAATCATGCACAGGAAAGTGCTGGATGAAGATGGCCTTAAAAAAATTACTGATGCTACTCCATCAGGTGTTGTGCACAGGTAGTTAAAATTACTATTCTTATTCCAACAGATGTTATGCCCAGAAAGATGCTTTGGATTTGAGTAAGTAAAATTACTATTCTTACTCCCACAGAGTGTTATTAAGCACAGAAAGTGCTGGATGTGGTGTAGTAAAATTACTATTCTAACACCATCAGGTGTTGTGATAAAAAGTGCTGGATGTGGTGTGGTCTTAAAAGTTCTATTCATACTCCAACAGGTGATGTGCACAGAAATGAGGGTAAAATTGCAGTACTCCCACAGATTGTGCACAGAAAGGTGCTGGATGTGGTGGGAATTATATACTATTCTTATACTCCATCAGGTGTTGTGCGCATTAAGCTGGATGCAAAATTAGACATTCTAACTCCCACAGGTGTTAATGCACAGGGAAGGCTGTGGAAGTGCTAAACATTTCTATTCATACTCCAACAGATATTGTGCACAGAAATGATGAGTAAAGTACTATTCTACTCCATCCTTCTTTACACGAAAAGTGGAAATTTATATTCCTTCTCCAACTGAATGTTATTGCACAGAGAAAGTGCGGGATGTGGTGGGGGGTAAAAATTACTGATATTTACTCCTGGAGGTGTGTGCAGAAAGTTCTGGATGGTGGTGTGGATACTTATTCTTACTCATCAGGTGTTGTGCACAGGGAAAGTGCGGGATGTGCTGAGGTTAAAATTACTATTCTTATTCCAACAGGTGTTGTGCCCAGAGAAAAGTGCTGAATGTGGTGAAATTGCTGATGCTTACTCCCATCAGTGTATACACAACCATGTGTGTGTGTGTGTGTGTGTGTGTGTGTGTGTGAAAGATGCTGAATGTGGTTCCCGATAAAAAATTATTACTCCATCAGGTGTTAATGCACAGGAAATGGTGAAGATTAAAATTACTATTCTTACTCCAACAGTGTTATTCTTCAGAAGATGTAAATTACTATTCTGCATCAGGTGTTGTGCACATTGGAAAGTGGTGAGTAAACACATTCTAACACCAATATGTCTTTGAAGGTGCTGGATGGTGAGGTAAATTCATTCTCTCCAACAGGTGATGCACAGAAAGTCTTGAGGATAATGAGTGGGAATTAAAATTACTATTCTTACTCCACAGGTGTGCATTGCACAGGAAAGTGCTGGATGTGGTGGGGAAGTATAAATTATATTCTTACTCCATCAGGTATTGTAATACATTGGTGAGTCTTGGGATTCTTCTGAGTGTGGAAGTAAAAATAACTGATTCCAACTGCTTAAATCAGATGATTGCTATATGTGTGGGGATTATTTCTATTTACTTCTCCAACAGTGTTGTGCACAGGAAAAGTACTGGATGGTGGTGGAAAATTATTCTTACTCCATCAGATGTTGTGCACAGAGAACAGGATAATTGGTGAGGTTAAAATTAGTGTTATTCCTTGAGGAAAATGCCTTTGGATGTGGTGGGAAGTATTTAGCTACTCAACAGGTGTTATTGCCCATGAAAAAGTGCTGGATGTGGAGTTGCAAAAATTTCTATTCACTCTCCGACAGGTGTGCACAGAGGAAGATGTAGTGAGGTTAAAAATTACTTATTCTTGCTCCATCAGATATTGTGGGGAGAAAGTGCGGAAATAGTGTGAAGGATAAAATTATATTCTATTCCAACAGATGCTGGAAAATTGAAATTAAAAATTACTATTCTTACTCCATCAGTGTTATTACACATTGAAATGTAGGATGTGAGTGAGGTAAAATTACTGATTCTAACACTTAATCAGGTGTTAATAACATTGAATGAGATTAAAATTACTATTCTTACTCCCACAGATTGTTGATACGCAGGAAATATGGATGAGGGTATAAATTATATTCTTACTCCATCAGGTGACAGTGCGCATTAAAGTGCTGGATGGTGGTGAATTAAAAATTAGTATTCTTTCCCACCCAAGTGTTGTGCACAGGGAATGCTGGATAATGGAGGTGCTAAAATTTCCAACAGGTGTTATGCACAGAAGAAAGTACTGGATAATCCTGGTGAGGAAAAATACTATTCTTACTCAGAAATCAGGTGTTATTGCACAGGAAAAGTGCACAATGATGAAACCAAAAATTGCAGTATTCATACTCCAACAGGTGTTATGCACAGAAAGTGCGGGATGTGGTGGGTAAAATTTCTATTCACTCTCAACCCAGATATGTTATTCACACAGTGAAAATTACTGGATGGAAGAGTGGCTGGTATAATCAAACACCATCAGGTGATATGCACACAGAAAAGTACTGGATGAGTGGTGGGGAAATAAATTACTATTCTACTCCAACGAATTCTGATGCACAGGAAAGTGCAAGGATGTGGTGGGGTAAAAATTCTATTCCTGCTACCATCAGAGTGTTGTGTTAGGGAAAAGTGCTGGATAATGATGAAGTAAACATGACTGGTCTTACTGCATCAGGTGTTATTACTTTGCTTGAAAGTTTAACAGATGTTATTGCCCAAGGAAAGATGCTGGATGGTGGTGGGGAGTAAAAATTGCTATTCTTACTCCAACAGGTGTTGGTGCACAGAGGAGTGCTGGATGGAGGAGGGGAGTAAAAATTACCAATCAACACCATCAGGTGTTATTGCAGGAAAAGTGCTGGATATTGGGGTAAAATTACCTTAGTGTTGTGCACAGAAATGAGGAACAAAATACTATTCATACTCCAACAGGTGTTATGGATAATGAGCAAAATTACTATTAAAACACCATAAAATTGTTATTACACAGAAAGATGCTGGATGTGGTTCTTGATACTTTCCATCAGGTGTTGTGCACAGAAAGATGCTGAGATAATGGTGAGGTTAAAAATTGCTATTCTTCTCCAACAGATGTTGTGCTCAGGAGATGGTGGTGTGGGTAAAAGTACTATTCTTACTCCATCAGGTGTTGTGCACATTGAAAGTGCGGGATGTGAAAACGGCGTAGTGATCACCCCTAGCTACCAGAATTGGTCTATGCAGATGCAGACAACAACCCACCACAATAAACGAGACCCCATGACTTACGGTAGAGAAAAACGCATTCAATGTTCTCTTGATTTAATGGAACTTTCTTGAAAATATATAACCAACTGCTCAGACAATGTTAAGCGGAAACTCCTCGTCGAGCCTGGCGAAAACGGACTCAGGAAGAAACAGTAGCCTGTAATTTTGCTAGAAAGCAAGTTGAAATAGAGGTTGAAGAGAATGACCCTTGGAGTCCGAGGAAAATACAGTAAACAGACTGCGCAGAAACCAGAGACGTTAATACGTGGCCAACAAAGAATAGAGCAATAATTTTCACAAGTAAAAACATGAGTCTCCCAGAACTGTTGAAAGAAATTGAAGACGGCGTTGTTCAAAAAGAGGAAATAAAGCGGCAATTAATACAGGGAACACAAAGGGACAAGACAAGTTTAGAACTGGGAAAAGCAAGCATCACAGATTTTTTCTGCTACACTACCAGTCTAATAATTCTGATGGGGAAAATAAACAGAATGCAGCAAAATGTGAATGCTGTACAGATATGCATCTCTGGAAATATGTGTCCCAGCTGACTCCGCGGCAACTCAGCAAATACTTTATAGCCCGTGTACCAGAAAATTTTGATTTAAGACATGCACGGCCAATATGGCTACAGCAAGGAATACTTTCTTGGACTAATCCTAATTTGCTGGAAGATCCTGCAGCTGCCAGAACCAGTTGGTGCGGCAAGTTAATAGAGGGATTATAGTAGCGACCTAAAATGCCGCTAGATCCCGGGGACAAATTCTTTTCAGTGACTGATGGCTCCGGGCTCAGCCCGTCTGAAAGGTAGGCGTGGTAGCTAATCTCCTTCCTCTATTAGCCCCGGTGCATACCAGAAGATACAGTGGTCAGAAGAAAAGACTCTGAAGAAACAAAGAGATGGCCAAACTGGAGAAGTTGGAGAGGGCCTCCGCAGTTTCTTTGAAACAGTTACTTGGAATGGGATTATTCTGCTACTAGGAGTACTTGTCCAGGCCATAAGAGGCAGGGAAGCGAAGAGAGAGTCTACACCTTCTTTAAAATGATCTTTGATTCTATTAAACAACTGCAAGATGAAGTCCCTCAGACAGAATAGATTGAAGCAACAATGAAGCTTCAAAAAGCGCCGAAAAAATGGCTAAGACTAGTTCTAAATCTGGGCAACCCATAATAAACTTTACAAAAATGAATGAATTTGGAGACTCAGGCAGGCGGAATTGATAAACAGTTTAAGATCTCAATGGAAAATGGAGGACTTTGAGAATAGGCAGAGCGCCAGTAACCTCCGTATTCTTGGTATTGAAAGAAGGCGCAGAAAATGATGATATGAGGCCTACATCTTGAGGTTGATGAAGAGACTCAAAGAACTCCATCATTGGAATTGGGAGATTGAGATTCAGCGTACTTTCCCATATTAACAAGAATCTCCTCATCCAAGCAAAGTGTGCCAAGAGCAATCTTAATTTACTTTGGAGCTTTTACTGCACGAAGATCTACTCAAAGCGCGCCCAAAGAAAACACTTTGAGGAGCCAGTCTTTCTTCACGAAGCCAGATTACTGCCATGCTAGCCGTGGAAACCCAGCGATAGAGGGTGATCACGCCTCGCGCCAGCATATTTGATGAATCCTGCAAGGCTAAGATCATTTCTCGTATATCTAGAGTTTTCTCCTCTGAAACTAAACAAACTTATATGATTCTTTGAAACCTAAGATATAGGCCTAGTATTCACTATAGAACATAGAATTTTTTTTAAAGAACTATATGACTGGAGTGGCACTGTTTAAAATAAAAAATTATAACAAAAAATATTTAAAATCAAAGAAGAATCCGGTGGATGCAGAAAAAAAAAAAAAGAAAAAGAAGGTAGACTCAATAAAATTGCAAATGTATGATGTATGAATTGTAGAATTTCTAGAATTGGCAAAGAAAGTCAGGCTCTCACAGATTTTCTTGCTTCACATTATAGGTGGAGAGGAGGAGGAGGGTTGGGAATTTGGGGCAGAAAGTGCAAAGCTAAGAGGGGCTTGAGAGGAAATACTGGAGAGCACCATCTAACAAGGAGGAACCTTGGAATTCAGACATGCAGAACAGACAGAGACAATACACTAAGTGTCAGGTTTTAAGCAGTTTGTCGCCACACACAACATGAAATAGTAGTTCAATAATGTATGTGCTGAATGTGCAGCTAAAAAGGATGGTAAGAAGATATCTTAAGACCTAAACGAGCTGAGCTGTTATCTGCCCGAGCATATTGAGGGTCTCGGGGTCTCTCTTAGAACAGCAAATTTCACCTTAACATGTACTTCACAAGGGACTAGGACTCGAAATTAAACAATACTCGCCAAAGAAGGGGACATCAGTTAAAATGTCTATCCTAAATTAGTATGGCAATGATAATTGTGGGTGTCAGAAAAATACCAGGACCAACTGCAGCTTGTTCAGTTTATGGCCCTACGGTGTGTCCTGAAAATATTTAATTATGTTAATATACAGTAGCTAATTAGCACTTCTTCCGATCATTGTATTATTGAAGTTTTAATATTAATAGCTTAAATAGGCTGTGAAAAAGAGACCCAGCAGGCCGTAAAAGGCCATAGGGTACCCAATCCAATTGATGGATGATAACGAACTTTCTGAATGTATGGGCTGTGTACTCGGGGATAAAGGAAATGCGGCTCAACACCAGTAAATAACTCGTTTAAATTATTTTCTAGTTTCTTCTTCTTCCTTTCTCTTTATAAAATTAAAAAACTACACGACAATGTAATCATAACCCACTAGTTCTAGAGATCCAAAAGCCCGCGGAAATATCCAGGAAATCATGCTGGACATTTGGGCGAACTTACAAGGATGTAAAAATACGTAGAGCCACTATGAATAAATGGCAAAGAAATTTCTTGAGGTTAACCTGGGGTAATCGAGCTAGGCTGAGTTTGGGATGCTCTTTAAGGCAAAGGAGTAGGGGAAACTATGAGCTACTCTTTGAGCAGATAAAATGGAAAAATTAGTGTACACAAAAGATTAATTGCGGATCTAGAAAACAGTTGGTGGCTAGTCTTAACATTGGCGGATTACACAGAAGCTGGCATTAACACGCAGAGACCACGAAAGCAGCAATTCTTGGGCGTGGCTAAACCCACCATGAATAGTGAACAAGTTGGTCATATTTTTAGCAGTAAAACTAGACAGATAGCCACTAGAAAATATATGAAGATTTTTATCGGATAGAGGCAGTTCTCTACCTAATAAAGATATCTACATAATATATTTTATGAGTATTATCAAAATTTATATAGTGAGGACATTGTTAGGGATACTAAAAGATGGAGACTATCTATTGCTTGCTAATTTTTCTGCTAGAAGATTCCACAGCCTTGGATATTTGCTTCTCAAATGAAGAATTCAGGGAGCCATTAAGATTTACCGTCAGGCAAGCCGTAGATTTGATCTCTTTGTCAGCTAAATTTTATAAAAATCTTTTTTTTGAGTTTTGAAATTTTATGTTGCGTAATATTGCCATAGGAATGGACAAATACCTCCGCAGTCAGGGAGAAGCAAGTATGACTCATTTTTTTAAAGGCAAAACCCCTGCTTAGACCTGGATCTTATAGGCCTATTAACTTAATTTAGCGGCATAAGATTTGATAAAAATTTTGTAACCGCTACTGCCTACACCTAGGAAGGTTATTTCGACCATAGCTGGCAGAAATTACTGCTAGACATATTAAGGAAAGTTTGCATTCTGTCGATGGCACCTCAATCTCGCAGACCCTGTAAAACATACCTTGGCATGAAGAGCCGTGGGAAACTCCTCTGGTCTGTGTTGGAGAATGTAGGTATTGGCAAGGGTGCATAAAACCTGCAAGCGTTGTATAGGAACCTAAGATTCGGCTCCACATGGGGGCGTGTCCAATAGATATCATGCGAGGAGGCAGGGTGCCCGTGATTCACCCCTTCTTTTGCTTTTATGTGTCCTTTAATTAGGGCTAAGGAACAAGAGCATTCTCCCAATGCGAGCAAGCAGATTTGAAACAAGATCTTGGAGCTATGCAGAGCATTACAGCAGTGCACTGCTAGCAATTTCTAGGCAGAATTAGACATGAAAACAGAGCGCTTTCTCAATCGGAAAAACAAATAGATTGTTAATAAGAAAACCAACAACAGATCAAAATTGACGATTCGTACTTATCTAGGGTTGATATACATCGGACTAACATTCGTGAAATCTTGCACCAATCGAATCAAACCGGATCTTAATAGGTTGATAATTGCACTTTTGATTGTGGAAAATATAATATTATTAGATATTCCTCCCAAAAGTCTTATATTTGTTTAAACGTAAGTTTGAGACCTTTGGTTTAAAGAAATGGAAAGAATGATAAATAATTTATTTAGGCACAGAAAACGGAAAACACTTAAATTTAGAAAGGAACAGATAAAGATTATATTATTGGAACGCAACATGCAATATATGCGTGAATAATAGGAGCACGGTGGGATAAAAATGATGACGCCGCTGCAGATGCCTACTTATAGATGGTGAAAACAACAATTAACTTTGAAATGAAAGATACATGTATTTAAGACAACAATAATTTGTTTGGTCTTCTATTGAAAAAGCGCTGGGATTAGGCTGGGCGACAGACGTTATACCCTCTATTTAAAGTCACTTTACCTGGATGAAGCTGATAGAAAACAGGTTAGTGTCAACGTTGGTGTAATAGATCTGATAATATAATACATTCGAAGAACCCAAAATCAGTTTGGGCGCAGAAATACAAATTTTGCAGATTGGTCGGCCTTGCCAAACAGAACAAAGAATTTCGACAGAAGACAGTATAAAATCCTGAGGGTGCTTAGATTTATAGTGAGTTAAATCAGCATCAAAAATGATGATCTGGGGGAAAATATTCTGAAAATAGTAAAACTTGTGTGAGGAGTGAGTTTTAACCTCACTTAAGTTAGGATATACTGATATTGAAGGTAGCTAATCTACAAACTCAACATTTAAAACCCTCTTTGAACTTTATTACTCTCCTGCAAAAATAACTAAGTATAGGCATTTATTGCACGCTTCAATATGAAATCTTTGAAGACATTACTGACCATATAGAACAGTGAAACTACTTTATGGAATCCAAACTTGAGGATCAAATAAGATTATCCGATAGATTAGTGGTTTTAGGTAATAGGCAGGGATGGAATTCAATACGTGAATTTTATTTCTTGCTATGGCGGTGATAGGATCTGTGTGGCAGCGCCTCATGGGACTTCAACCACCTCCACCTTTCAACAATGAGTATCACGGCTTTAGCCATCATAGTCTAGAAAAGGGTCTTCTGCTTAAATTAGAAACTATCTGGGCTCAATAATGGATTGGAAGGTAGATGCCAACCATAATCTAAATAACATCTGTTATGATTTCAACAACCTTTTTACCCTGCTATTTGAAGTGGGCATCAGAATATTGCAGATAATTAACTACAGTCGCTGCTGAAGATACCAATCAGATGACTAGTTTTAATTTATTCCCTGTCTCACTGTTCTTTCCTTTGATTTATCCTTTTGGTATGTTGCAAATACTAATATGTTTTTTTTTTGTAAATGATAAATGAAAAACTAATAGTGAAAAAAAAATAATAAAAAAAAAAAGAAAGTGCGGGTGAGAGTAAAAATTGGTATTCTAACACCAATAGGTGTTGTGCGCCTTGAAAATTGCTGGATGGCTGGAGTTAAAATTTCTATTCATATCTCCAACAGTGTTGTGCACAGAAAAGTCTTGAGATAGCTGGTGGGGTAAATTACTATTCTTGCTCCCACGGTGTTGTGCACAGAAAATTGGATAATTGTGAAATAAATTACTGTGCCTACTCCATCAGGTAATGTGAAAACTGCATTAACAGTGCGGGGACAAAAAAAAAAAAAAATAACTATTCTAACACCATCAGGTGTTGTCTTTACATTTAACAGATGTTAATACTTGCAAGGAAAAGTACTGGATAGTAATTGGGGAGTAAAAATTACTGTACACTGCATCAGGTGTGCAGGAAAGTGCAGGATGAATGATGAGGTTAAAATTACTATTCTTATTTCCAACGATGTTGTGCCCAGGGAAAAATGCCTGATGGTGGTGGGGTAAAAATTACATTCTTACTCCAGGTGTTGAATACCCATGGAAAAATACTGGATGTGGGTGCAAAAATTTCCATTCATATAAAACAGGTAATACTGGGGAAAAGAAGTACAGGATGTGGTGAGTTAAAAATTACTATTCCTACTCAACTGATGTTCTGCTGAGAAGTGCTGGACCAATGGTGGAAATATGTACTCCATCAGGTATGTTGTGCGCATTGAGATAGCTGTTAAATTAGTATTCTAGCACAGTGTTGTGCACAGGAAAACTGGACAAGTGGGTGCTAAACATTTCTATTCATACTCAACAGGTAGTGTTATGCACAGGAAAAGACTGGATAATGATGAAGGAATAAATTACTATTCTTCTCCATCAGGTGTTGCACACACGAAAGTGCGAAATTATTGGTGAGGTAAAACCACTATTCCTAACACCATCAGGTGTTGTGCACAGGGAAAGTGTGAAATCAGTAAAATTACTATTCTGCAGTGTTGTGCACAGAAATGTGGAATGAGGAAATGTGAGGTTAAAATTGCCTAACTATTCCAACAGGTAATGCCAAGTACTGGGTGGTGAAACATATTCTTACTCCATCGGGTGTTATTGCACATTGAGGTGCGGGATTGAAGAACAAATTACTATTCTAACACCATCAGGTGTTAATGCGCATTGGAGTGCTGGATGAAATTAAAAATTTCTATTCACTCTCAACAGGTGATGTGCACAGGAAAAGTGCCAAAGTATGATGAAATTTAAAGATTATATTCTTACTCCCACAGATGATTGTGCACAGGGAGAAATTGGATGTAGTGGGGGAATTATAAATTACTATTCTACTCCATCAGGTGTTGTGCTACATTAGATACTGGATAATAATTAAATTTAAAAAATTAGTATTCTAACTCCCACAGGTGTTATTACTTTAGGCGGTGCCATTATTTCTATTCTACTCAACAGGTGTTATTAACACAGAAAAGTGCTGGATGTGTGAAAGTAAAAATTACTATTCTCCATCAGGTATTCTTGCCTTGCAATGCTGAGATAATGATGAAATTAAAGACTATATTCCTCTCCAACAGGTGTTGTGCACAGGAAAGTGCGGGATAATTAGAGTAAAAATTCACTATTCTTACTCCCCTGTTATGCACAGGAAAAGTTCTGGATGGTAGTGTGGGTAAAAAATTATATTCTACTCCATCAGGTGATGTTGTGCACAGGAAAGTGCGGGGATGTGAGTGAGACTGATGCTATTCCAACAGATGTTAATGCCAAGGAAAGTGCTGGATGTGGTGGGGAATTAAAAGCGTACTATTCTACTCCATCGAAGTGTTGTGCACATTGGATAATTGGTGAGGGTAAAACCTTATTCTAACTGCCATCAGGTTGTTCTGCGCATTAGATGCTGGATGTGGTGGGGCAAAATTACTATTCTCCCACAGGTGTTCTGCAGGAAAGTGCTGGATGGTGGTGGGATTTTCATTACCCTATTCTTACTCCATCAGGTGTTGTGCGCATTGAAGATGCTGGATGGCAGTGGGGTGCAATATTCTAACTCCCACAGGTGTTATTGCAGAAAGATTGGATAATGATTATAAAAAATTCATACTCCAACAGATTGTTGTGCGCAGAAAAGAGATGCTGGATGAGTAAAACTACTATTCTTACTCCATCAGGTGTTGTGCACATTTTTTAAAGTGCTGGATGGTGGTAAAAAAAATTGCTATTCCTCTCCAACAGGTGTTATTACTTTTTAGGAAATTCTTGAAGGATGTGAGTGAGAACAAAAATTTCTGTTCATGCTCAACGTGTTATGCACGTGGAGAATAAACGACAATCAAACACCATCCGGTGTTATTACGCAGAAAACACTGGATGGTGGTAAAAATTACTATTCATACTCTAGCAGTGTTCTGCACAGAGAAAGGTAAAGGATATTGGTGGGGTGCATCGAAGGATGTTGTATAATGCAGGAAAGTGCTGGATGTGGTGGGAAGCAAACATGACCTTCTTACTCCATCAGATGTTGTGCGCAGGGAAAGTTCAGGATGTGGTAGTTAAAATTACTATTCTTTCTCCAACAGATGTGCCAAATGCTGGATATTGGTAAGTAAGAATTGCTACATTCTTCTCAACGAAATTGTTGTGCACAGAGAAAAGTACTGGAGAAAGTAAATTGCCAATCAAACATAATCAGACATGTTATTAGCACAGGAAAGTGCTGGATGTGTGTAGTAAAAATATTCATACTCCAGCAGGTGTTGTGCACAGGGAAGTGCTGGATGTGGTGGGGGGTAAAGTATTCATACTTAAGCCAACGAGATTGCCAAACAGGAAGTGCTTGGATGGTGGTAAAATTACTATTCAGTACCATAAGGTGTTGTGCACAGGGAAAAGTATGAATGTGGTTCCATTTTGTGCTTACTCCATCAGGTGTTGTGCACAGAAATGCTTGAATGATATTAATTAAAAATTACTGTTCTTTACTCAGAAGCAGGTGTTGTGCTCAGAGAGGTGCTGGATGGTGGTGTGAAAATTATATTCTTTCTCCATCAGGTGTTATTACCCACGTGGGGATGTGTGAAGATAAAATTACTATTCTAACACCAATAGGTGTTATGCTTTTTAGTGTCTGGATGGTGGGAATTAAAATTTCTATTCATACTCCAACAGGTGTTGTGCACAGGAAAGTGCGGGATGAAATTAAAATTACTGTTACTCCCACAGGTGTTGGTACTACAGGAAAGTGCTGGATGTGGTGGGGGTATAAATTACTATTCTTACTCCATCAACTGGTAGTAATACATTGAGCAGTGGATAGACAAAATAACTATTCTAACAATCAGGTGTTAATGCGCATTGAAAAAGTGCTTTGTATGATTAAAATTTCCTATTTCTCAGATGTTGTGGGAAAATATTGAAATTAAATTAAATTCTCCATCAGGTGTTGTGCTTACAGGAAAAGTTGGGATGTGAGTGAATTAAAAATTATTCTTACTCCAACAGGTGTTATTGCCAGAAAAATGCTGGATATTGGTGAGTAAAAATTACTATTCAAGATGTTGTACTTAATGAAAGTGCTGAATAGTAGGTGCAAATTTCACTATTCCTTCCTCGGCAGGTGTGTTATTACTTGCAGGAAAGTACTGGGATGTGTGAGGATTAAAATTACTATTTCTTACTCCATCAGGTGTTAATGCCTGGGGAAGTGGGATGTGTGAGGATTAAAATTACTGATGCTATTCCAATAGTGTGCCAGAGTTTGGATGGTGGTGAGAGCCAAAGTACTATTCTTACTCCATCGGTGTCTTGGTGGTGAGTAAAAATTACTATTCTGCCATCAGGTTGTGCGCATTGAAAATGCTGGATGGTGGGGTTAAAATTACTATTCTTACTCCACACAGGTGTTGTGCACAGGAAATTACTGGATGGTGGTGGGGGTATAAATTACTACTCCATCAGGTGTTGTCTTTTACATTGAAAGTAGCTGGATGTGGGGTTAAAATTTGTATTCTAGATGTTGAAGTGCTGGATAGTGCGCTTAAATACTTATTCATACTCCAACAGGTGTTGTGCACCTTGAATGGTGGTGGTAAAACTACTATTCTTACTCAGAAATGTCTAGTTGGTGGTGGGGGTAAAGAATTACTATTCCTTCTCAACACAGGTGTTGTGCAGAAGAAAGTCTTATGTGATGAAACAAATTTTCTTTTTTTTGGCAGGTGTTGTGCACAGTGAAAGCCACTGGATGGAGGAGAGAGGTAAAATTTCTAATCAAGAGCACCATCAGGTGTTATTACTTGCAGGAAGATGATGATGAAATTATTCATACCCGAAGAATTGTGCGCAGGGGAAATTCTGCAGGATGTGGTGGAAGATAAGAACTCTATTCTAACACCATCAGATTACAGGCAGAAGTACTGGATAAACATGACTGTGCTACTCCATCAGAGTGTTAATGCACAGCGAAAATTCAGGATGGTAATTAATTAAAATTACTATTCTCCAGCAGATGTGCAGAAATACTGGATGATGGTAAAATTCTGTGCTACTCCAACAGATTGTTATGCACAGAGAAAGTGCTGGATGGAGGAGGAGTAAAGTACTGTCAAACATAATCAGGTGTTATTGCAGGAAAAGTGCTGGATGTGGTGGGAGTAAATTACTATTCATACTCAACTTAGGCTGTTGTGCACAGAAAGATGCTGGATAATGATGAAATTAAAATTACTATTCACTCCAACCTAGTGTTGTAAACAGGGAGAATGCGGGGATAATGGTAAAATTGTTGAACACCATAAGGTGTTGTGCGAGAAGATGCTGAATGTGCCGATAAAATTGCTATTCTGCCTCCATCAGGTGTTGTGCAGAGAAAGTGTGGTAGATTAAAATTACTATTCTCCAGCAGGTGTTGAAATGCTCAGGGAAAGTGCTGGATGTGTTGTGGGTAAAAATTACTATTCTTACTCCATCAGGTGTTGTCACACGTCTTGAGGATGGTGAAATAAGGTGACGGCGGCCCCTAGTACTGGAGAATCTGTTTGTCACAATGCTTGGTCTGAAACAACAACCCACCTAGGGGAGCGGACCCCCCTATGACTTTACCTGTTCATGTTCTTTCTTGTTGTGGAGGAACTTTGCTCGGAGCAGGCTCCACTTGGGCCCCCCGTCGAGCCTGGAGAAGAGGAAACGGACTCCTCCGATAACACATGATACACCAAACAAGTTGAAGCTGGAAGATGCCTCGAAGGGTGGCAGCGAATCCGAAGCCCCTGCAGTCACTGAACACTGCTGCCCAGAAACCAGGAAGAGCGTTGGCTCCGTGGTAGCAGAGGAAATAGACACTGCAAGTGCAAAGGCATGAATCTCAGGACTGTTTGAAGAAAGGTGAATATTTAAAAAGAGTGATGCACTGAAAGAGATAAGACAAGACCTAAGGACTTGGGAAAACGGAGTATCACAGATTTGTTACCTGCTGCACTGCCAGTCTCTAATAATGGCATCACTACGTGGGGGAAAATCGGCAAATTCGAAAAGACAAATGTGAATGCTATTTTGGATGCATCGTAAATACCCCAGAGTGGCTGTCCCAAACATTCATGACTGGCTCAACCAAATGACTATTACCAGAAAATTTTGATTTGGGACATGCACGGCCAATGAAAGCAGCCGTTGCTTGGATAATCCCTGTGCTGGAAGATCCTACTTGTACCAGGGCTACAGTTGAGAGAAGCCCGGCAAGTTAATAGAGGGATTATAATTGTAGGCCTAAGTTGTAGTCCAGGGTGGAATTCTTTCAGTGACTGATGGCTCAGGCTCAGCCCGTCTGAAGACAGACGTGGTGTATGTGCTCTTAACTCCTCTATTAGCCCGGTATCTAAGAAAGATACAGTGGTCAGAAGAGAATACTGAAGAAATGAGATGGCCAAACTCTGGAGAAAAGCTGGGGAGAGCCTCACTTGGGGCCTGGCAGAGGCTTCAGTTACTTTGAAATGGGATTATTCTGCTTTTCAAAGTACTTATCAGACCTTATAGGGCAGGGGGGCGAGAAGCGGCAATCTGCCTTCTTTAAAAATGATAATAATCCCAGTGGGCTGAAGAAAAATAGATTGGCAACAATGAAACTTCAAGGCAACCAAAAAAATGGCTAAAACTATTGCAAATACAAATACAGGCATTACAATATTAGAAAAACGCACAAATACACTAAGAATAATTTGGAAAATGGGCAAGCCGGAAGATATATGATAAGCAGTTTAAAGATCTCAATGGAAAATGGAAGGACACAATAGGCAAAAAGGCGCTGAAAAATATACGTATTCTTATTATTGAAATTGATAATATGAATACATCTTGAGGTTGATGAAGAGACTCAGAACTCCATCATTGGGAGTGGTGGTCAGCGCGTACATCGCTTTCTATGATACCTAAGTAAATGAGGCAGAATACATTGCCAAAACAATCTTAATTTACTTTGGAAACTACTGCAGAAAATCTACTCAAAGCGCCAAGCAAACTTGAGAACCAGTCTTTCTTCACTTTGAAGCCAGATTTGCCATGTAACCGTGGAAAAACGTTAGCGGCTCAGCCTTGTCAGCTATAAAGCATAGCTGTTGTGAGATCCTGCAAGGCTAAAGATCATTTTATAGAACATATCTAGAGTTCTCCTCTGAAATTCAAGCTAAAAATATATGGATTCTTTGAAACCTTAAGTGGTAGGTATTCTGCCAGGTATAGGAGTTTTTTTTTTTAAAGACTATATATTCTTTAACAAAACAAAAATTATAACAAAAAATATTTAAAATCCAAAGGGGAAATCCGGTGGATGCTGTGAAAAAAAAAAAAAGAAATTAGTGGAGCTCAATAAAAATTGCCAAAATATGTGATAATTATGAGGTGTAAATCACAGAATTAGATAGACTGGCAGAAAAGGGTCGGCTTTCAGGCTCCATCACAGAGACC